>OY998131.1:20586770-21186770 GCA_963921915.1 Hyposoter dolosus | reverse complement strand
GCGACGGACTGACACATCACAACGTTCGGCCCCATCCGCAGTAGGTCTTGTCGCGCTGACAACGATGATCCGGCTTCGACGGATTCTTCTTCTGATACATCAGGTAACCAATCGAACCTGTCGATGATAATGAAGTTCTCCCCAGGAATGACGAACCTCTCTATAAGGGAGCACCCATTACAGTTGCGGAAAGCGACGCTGTGCTAGCGTCCATGTTCGTTGGACATGGATTGACGAAAGCAGCACAGGTGGATCTTTTGAGAATTATAGGGAAAAGGAAATCTAATGATAATTGCGATCTGGATATTCTAATAGTTATGGATAATTGAGTTAAATGTAGACACCACTTTACTGGCACTCAAAATGCATCCAAAACTTGGTTCCACTGGTAGTAGTTCAGGGTGCTATTCAACATCCGGTGGTTCTTCATCATCGCAGACGTGCCAACGCGTAGGGACTTGTATGTTCAACATCTCCAAGATTCTGAGCAGGCATCCCAAGCAGTAGAAAGCTATCTATCAGACAAAAGCACACCCACGCGTCCTAAGCAAGGAAGACGTATTGACTGACCCTATTCACGAGTCCTATTAACTGCTTCTTGGTACGAAGGTCTTGCAAACAGAAGTCCATTGTTTTTCTTCCATTACAGACACACAGAGAGAGAGAGAGAGAGAGAGAGAGAGAGAGAGAGAGAGAGAGCTTCAACTATTCTGCATGCAGAACAATCGAAACTTGGTGCTTCCTTCATAAGAAATAGGAAAACAGCAAAAATAATACAATTTTCTTTCGTTTGTTGGGCACAAATTTTGATTGTGAATTGTGAATCCTTTGACTGTGAGCTGTAACGAATAAAAATAAAACGAGAATTTCCAGTCATGAATATAATTTCCTTCCAGAGGTTGGGCCAATTGTGTTTGCATTCCGCTCAACCATAATTAGTGCTCCATTTGTTAGGGGACGTTGAAGGAACACAGTTTTCTCAAATGATGGGATTTTGTACGAAAGAGAAAACGTGTACGCGCGTCTGTAATCATACCAAGAAACCAACTGAGACGTCAGCGTTGGTTGTTAGCTATAACATTGTGGTACATTGCTTCAGTCGCTTAGGGACTCACTGCTCGGGCTGAACATTCAACTTAATTCTTACATTTTCTCTCTCCCCGCTTTTCCTCCCTCCTTTTCTATTTTTCTCTCTCCTGCTACTGTTCAGTTCCATTTAATTTATATAGATATATTCGTACGTGTGTAAGCTACATTGCATTGCTCTTTTTCCTCTCGTTTTCTCAGACAATCCAGGGATTGCTTGTTACCCTCTGTATTTCTCCGGGGATACGAATGTGAAGTGAGTGGAGTAAAACCTACATTCTCGAGCAATTCGGCTCTCACGTTAGGGATATATACGTATAGTTGTCAACATATCGATATACTTTGTACTAGAACGTGGGGTGGTGGTCGGTGTATGTATCCACACTAAGTCGAGACCTCGAAAACCACTTGACGATAGAGAGGGTGCACCATAATTCCTCGATCCTTTCGAATTCTCACTGCGATCTCTCACTGGTCCGCAGTCTCCTCTCTCTCCCTCTCGGGCTCTCCCTTTTCAACTATTTCTCTTTCGCAATCGACTAGACCAAGTGCAACGGAGAGTTAAACGGGCATTATCCGAAGCTTTGCGAATTTGGCAAAACTAGTAGTAGCAGCTCGGACAGAAGGCAACGAAGCGTATTAATTTATCGAGCAAACTCGTTCAAAAGTGATGATTATCATAGGATTATTATTATTGCCAGTAATATTTATAGTTCTGTGGTTATGGGGAATTATGTCTGCAGTGGAAATCAAATACGAGGAAAGGAAATCATTGAGCAAATCTGACATTTTAATGCCAATTTGTATTCGGACGTTCGGGATCTCGGAAGATTTGAAAAATCTTTCATTTTCTCGCTACTGAGTGTATTAGTGTTTGTGTAATAAATGGTATTCAATGATTCAATCAGCTGGGTTAGAAACAACGTTATATATAATGCCAAGGGGACATGAGAAGGCCACGAATTTCAGAGAACGTTTGTACAGCCAAGTGTCTGGGTAGACGGAGTAGGAAAGGTGCCGATGTAGAGAGAATCTTATAAGACTACTCAGCAATCTGCGGCAGTGGATTCAGAGCGACGTTCGAGACGAAAATGGGGAGAGGAAGGGAGACAAAGAGAGAGAGAGTAGAACTTGTCGTTTCAACGGGCTTTGCCAGCCACCTAGCCTAGAGAAACTACCGTTCGATTATTCCACTTGAATACGCATACACCCCAGGAACAAGCATTTCACTTTGGACAACGTTACCAGTGGAGTGAGAAAGCGAGGAAAGGAGAGCGCAGAAGTCACAGACTTTGGCTGAAGCTGCTGATGCTGAACAGAGACACTTTAACAGACGCCATGTCTAATCTTCGCTCTCTGCTGCCTTTAAGCTATTTTCGTATTGAACGGAGTATTCGCAACTGCTAATTGCCAGAGATCTATACTGAACGTTTTCAGTTTGAGCGGATTGACACAAAATTCTATTAATCGCGTCGTTCCACAGCGACATGTTGCTGTGAAGCTCGATGAAGCTCCATTTGACCATTTTTTTGTGAAATTACTTGTCGGATCATTGCATTCGATTGCCCGGGCTTCGCTACCCCTAAAAAGTACGCGTTCTCAATCCGTTCAAATGTCAACGAGACAGAACGTTTTGAAAACTGGAAATGCAAATTTGCACCGATGTGGTGTCTACTTGGAATTTCCGAAAATATTCTCCGGCGAGGATCCAGGAACAAGATCCGAGTAAGAAGTTTGCAGCTTCGGTCAACGTGTACGAATTGAGGAAATTCGTTTATTTAGTGTTGTCGGGTGATGTTTCTCGCGTGAGAATTGTTTTTAGTCTTTCAGGATTTGAATCCCGTGGGATTTTCATTCCACAACAGTTGACGAAGCGTCCATTGAGTGTCCGATGAGAGAATTGATGTGATTTACATTTTCAACGTTGAAGGCTAAAGATCCGGTGACAAATTGATCGGGATGATGATTATTGACAGTTATCCATGGCCGCGAAAAGGGTTCGTACCCAAGCGAACAACGGAGTAAAGGGAGTAGAGGGTCCGTCAGCCGAAACGACACAGCAGATGGGTTCAACGTAGCATGGTCTGACATGTTGAAACTTTGCATAGTCATACATACGTTTCTACATTTACGATGGAGATTGGAGAGAGAGAGAGAGAGAGAGAGATTGGAGAGTTTTCTCCGATTCGTTGGGCAGTCCAGAAGCATCTAACAGTCAGAACGTCGGAAATGCATTGTCTATCTTGTTTTCCCTTTGCTGGCTGGCATCCAGAACCAACTAATGGAAACTATCGGTCCGCTCGAGGGTATAGCCTCCTCCTCTAGCGGCTGTACGAGAGAAAGGGTGCATTCGGCCACGGCGGAGCACAGAGAACTCTGACGAGAGACGCGCCCCTCCCGAAAGATGAACAGGAAAAGGCGGAGATAGAAGAACAACACATCGGCACATAGAGACACATATAGGCGCATATGGTGCACGTACACGCGGTGTACAGAGCGATATGTAGGACGTGTAGCATCGGACAGAACCCGGATAGAAATAGAAGCATCTAGAGGGAGTGATGAGGAAAGGGACCGCGGAGTCGAAGAGAGAAAACCGATTGATATTAAATGGATACGCGAGAGCGGTGAGGGCAGTCGAAGCTTTGTGAAATCGTTGGAGCCCGAGCTGATGCGCGCGCCCTCGACGAAAGCGTCCGGGAAGCTCTCTTCTTGCCTTTCTTTCTCTATAACACGCTCTCTGTCTCGTCGGGTTGCCCGCAGTTTCATTTCGTTCCGAGACGAAGCGTTCATCGTGTGTTTATCTTACGTTGCATTGTTATTTCGTTCTCGGTGAAACGAGCACGGACCGAGAGAAAAGCGAGACGAAGGGGAAAAGAAAAAGGGAGGAAAAACAGAGCGAATGCAAGTTGAAGCGGAAACGGCAGAGAAGAGCCAGTTCCGGAAATAATTGAACCGTATGGTTGGCCAGACGCCTGTAAGAGAAAGAGAGATGTCTAGGAAGACGGGGGCGTCTGTTCCTAAAGAATGTACACCTACGTTCGTAGACGGAATGGTCGGCTTGTGCCGCGAATCGAATGGATGCTGGAAATAAGGATCCCTCTGGAGCTCCCAAGATATCTCCAAGCTTGTCTTATTTGCTGCATGCATGGATAAACTCGAGAGAGACTTTTGTCCTGTTTTGTTTGTCTTGATCGACAACGATGACATCCAGATTTTTTTACTTACGCCGTTTTGAACGGGAAGCTGTACACACGAAAGCATGAAAGGAACGCCGAAAACGTTGCAAAGATCTCGCGAGAATTTTCCAGTCCTCTCAAAACAATTTTGAAAAATGACGAAATTCCAAAAAGTTATCAAACGCACGACTAACCAATTTTTATCCATGCAAGCAATAACGAAATTTATTGCGATCCGGATCATACGGACACTTTAAGGACGAGGCCGTCGTATTCCTGCACGATTGGGATCTCAAGGGAAAAAGAATTTCAGTCGATAGAGAAATGCGAGAGGATTAAACGTGTACCAATGATAAATCCACAATTTGTCAAACGTCAGCAGAAAGCAGCACGAAGATACAGAAACTAAGGAAGAGACGTACGGACCATGCAAATGGAAGTGTACGAAGAGGAAATATTCCTCTCGGTGAAAAGGACATTAACGCTGTTGGAAGAAAATGTAGTTATGTGCACACACACACACACACACACACACACACACACACACACACACACACACACACACACACACACACACACACACACACACACACACACACACACACACACACACACACACACAGATGCACACTTCGGGACACAGGACAAAGGAGAGAAGACCGAGAGGAGAAGAGAGATCACATATAAAGTTAACAACGATTCCTTACCTCCCAAGTAGCCGAGAAGGAACTCTAGTAAACTCAATTAATAACCGGATTAATTCGAGCCTCCTAATCTGGCCTTCGTTTCCTTCGCTCTCGTCTTTTTCCTCCTCTGATATTTTTCATTAGCCTCTCTTCTCTCCTCTTTTTCCTGTGCATCTTTATTCCCGTAGCTCAACTTGATCTCGCAATTAATTATCAAGAGAAAGCTGAAGGATATTTTAAGCTCGTAAAAATCATTTTCGAGTGTCTCGTTGCAGAATCATTTGCAGCCTGTATGCAAATACAACGTACGTTTCAAATCGCGCTGTCAACCTCGTCATAATTGGTTGGCAATAACGATTTTCGTCTCGAAATTGCAGCGCCGTTCCTTTCCGAGAAAACAGAAAAATCCTACGTGTGCGGTCTTGTTTTTCAAGCTTTCAACGGTCAATAATTGCCTCCTGTTTTCTTCTTTTCGTAACTGCTATGCAACGCAGAAACGAAGGCTTGCTCGTTTCTCCAAACATACATAAGTTGCAAATAAGCGAAATGTGCAAACCGTTTCCTTCGGAATTGGTAAAAATGTACCGTAGAACGTGCTTTTTATCTGCAGATAATTTAATTCTCAGTCAACCGTATATATATTTGCTCGCACTGCAATTTTGTTTCACTGCAAATATGAATCCGTGCCACATGCATTGCGAAACGAGGAATCTGATATAAACTTAGCCATCAGATTTATCAACTCTTCAACCAAATATTTGCCATGGAATTACTCTTTTGACAATGTTCTACGATGTTGAAGTTCGTATCGTTGAAATGCAACGAAAACTGATTATTTTTTAAAGCAGAGGGCAAAATTTCATACAGCATTTGTCAAGAACAGTATGACAGAATTCTTCGCCATTCGAAAACCGAATTTACTCCAAACAAAAAATTGTAAAAAGTGCATTAATTATCAAAACGATGAATAAACATTAAACTAGCTTTTGAGCAATAATTTCAATCATCAACGACCAATGTTGTATTCTCGTATTAGAGAACCGTAATAAATGTGAACACGTTATGAAACAAATTGATTCACTGTGACCCAATATGCATGTCCGAGAGAAATCCTCAGGCTGGGTTTAAAGCTTCTCCCGAATGAAAAATTTACTCGTGCGGATTGAAACTTTACCAAATTGAATATTAATGCCTTGGGTGCTGAAGGAATCGCTGTATAATGAATTGGAGGGTCAGAAATAAGCAACAAAAGCCACTGCACAATCCCGAAAATGCATCTAGAATTCAAAATAAAACATAGAAAAGCTTGGAGGTCCGGGCCAGTTCCGTGAGCCTTGTCTAGTTTGTTCGATATAAAGTGCAGTGGTTGATTTTATCAACCACTGCAGCAATTTTTTGATTTTAATTTTTTTATTTTTTGGAAACTCCAATCTTGGTGCTGAAAATTGAACCGTCAGCGAGAGACGTTTCGTCAGCCAATACGCCGGGTATCACGTCGAAGTGAAGCTCGGCTAATTGGAGAGTTGGTGCCATTAGAGGCTCATTAATTTTCCAGCAGCCGGAGAGACGTATCACACGACGAGGACGAAGGCGGGGAACGCCGGAGACACAGAAAGAGAGAGAGAGAGAGAGAGAGGGAGAGAGAGAAAAGCTGACCGAAAGCGTACGAACCGATAGCAGATTCTGCAGGAGCGACGGCAAACTAGATTTGTTGTAAGTAGAACGACGAACTGTCATCGCTATGGATTATACCTTTCGAACTTGCCGAAGAGATTTATCGAAATTTTACGCCACTCTGAAGAGTGACTGCTTCAACGGTTCCTTCAATTATTTACTGATTTATTTCTCCCTCGATTAAAAAGCCGAAGTATTCGAAAGAGTGCAAACGTTATGGACATTGAAACTTTCCCCTGATCCCATAATCGCAAGATTTGAACCGTTCATTTTTTTACACCAAACATTTTGTAGCCCGATATTTCTCCCGATGCGCCTAATATCTCAGTCACACATACCGAGAAAAAAATGCACGAACGACAACGATCGAAACTGCCAAGAGTTTGAATCAATTCGACAATAAAAACGATAACATCGATCCTGCACTGTATGAAAATGAAAACGACATTTATTTCACCGGCTACGACTGCACTAGCAACTGAAAAATCCCAGTTTAGTTAAGTTAATGAAAGTCCATTATGATAACTGGGTCAGATGTGGTGGTTTTCAAACTCCATCATAAACCATTAAATAAGATGTTGGATGTGTTTTTTTTCCATAATGGATATTACGTGTATATTCTTTGACGAGTAACAATATGATTGCGGTAGCCTATAATTTCTCAACGTTATTGCTGATGGTGAAATATTGATTCGTCAAAGTGGTGCGTGTCCAGAACTTCCGCAGCCGATGATAACGATTTACTGGGGAATGGACAGTGGAGCTTGGATTTTTCCACTGGGATTTCATCGGTGACAGACGTTCTGTAAACATTGTTCGGGACTGTACACCAAGGGGAATAGTTTTCAAAACATGGTTAAGTGGAGATTAACGTTCGTATTGATGGTTTTGCAGGAAATATTAATGGCATCGGTCAGTTGTGAGGAGATGCTGGTGATGCCAAGATCGACTAACCTAGCGGAAATGACGGTGAGCAGAATTATTGACTTGACTTTATTCTGAGGTTTTAATGAGGCTTGACGGATCCCATGGGGGGTCCGGAATGATCTTGTTTGCCATGTATGAATAGAATACTAATTGTGAGAGTAACTATTGATGATTTTCAGGTGAACGTCATCAAATTGTGTTACGGTGGTCGCGTGAACGCGATCAGTTTGGGTGGCAACGTTTCTGACTCCTTCATCGCTTCGATATCGTTGGATAATCCAATAATTGCAATTTTACTTCGTGGTGGTGAAAACCCAGAGGGACAGGCTGAAGTGTCAGAAAAGTATCGAATTGCCTTGTTTGCTTTCACGGTCTCAGCCCACACGGAGCTCGAGGAGATTTTGGTGTTTGTGAAAAATTCCAAATGGTGGGATCACATGGCACAGTTCTACGCATTCGACTCACCTGCTGGAGACATAGGATGTGGAGAGGCTTTTGGATTCTTGTGGACAGCGTGGAGGATGAATATTCTGGGCGCCAAGTTTATTTGTCATGACGAAACCGAAGGACCCTTGATCTATGCGTTCAATCCTTTTGGCCTAAAGGCTCCAGCTCCTTGGAAAGTCGAGCGGACTCGGAGCAACATCAACAACCACTCATGGACGCTACTCGTACGTCAATTTCATTCAAACGTTAATATTTGCGAAACAATGGGTTTTGATCAGACACGAGATACCAGTGGGTTCGAGCTTTTCGACTGGCGATGTTACGGAAGCACAAAGTTGAACCTGCCAAGCCTGGACAATTCACAAAACTCAAGTTTGGCAACAAAATTTTAAACACGATCGCGAGATACACGAACGTATCATTAAAAATTGTGTACAAACAGCTCAATGATAAGTTCAGGATCTGTCGATACTGCCAGGAAACAGCTTGTTGCAGGATTTAACCGAGGGTCGCAGTGAAGTCGTTTTCCATGTTATGCCGTTCACATCCGTGTCACAAACCATCAGGGACTACCCAATTCTAAATATGCGTATTTTTGCGGTTACTCACTACACGAGTTTCCAGACCCAATGGCGAAAAGTCATTTCGGCTATTAATGGTTTTTCACGGATCGGTCTGTGCGTCGTAAACGTAGTTAACGTAATTTTCCTCAAATACGATCTACGCCAAACATTCGTAATTGCCATTCTCAATTCTCTTTACGGCCAATAAAAATTAAGGCGATTCTGAAGTTTTCAAAGTTATGACCTTCGACGACTTGAATTTTGCTTTCGTAGTTCTCAGCTTTGAATTCACATGTGCAACCATAAGCTTCGTCATAGAACTGCTCACGATCGAACGGGAGCATCCGCTGCAAGCCAAAGCTCGTGGCCGATTTCGAAAATTTTCACTGCAACGATCGACTAAACAATAATGCAGTGACATTTCAGTTCAAAAGGAATTTGTAGAGTGAAAAAATTCGGAAATTCTCAAATATACCGAATTCGGTACGTCGTGTCGTGTCACCGTCGTTTATTCGTCGTTATCACGTAAGCACAGGAAATTCCGGTTATTCGATATATTGTCAGCACGCATAAAATTTACGGATAATTATTTTCACAGGAATCGAATATTTTCGATGTACGCGATGAGCGAAAAAAAATTGTATTGCGCACGTAAAAATGTAGCTCGGCTTGTTGGCCACAGAAAAAGAGAAGCGGACGAGAAGCAAATTCGCGCATTTCGTGCCCATGGGGCATAGATAAATACTCGAGAATATAGGCTACGACTGGCAGATACCAAAACATTTCAATTTTAAAATTTCGACAACTTTTCTAGAAAGTGAAAAGAAAATACAGACTTATACACAATATTTTACAAAATTTGCGGAAATTAGGGCGGTTGGACGATTTTTCAAAAAACTCAGATTTTCGTAGAATTCGAAAAATCATAAAATTTAAACCGTTCAACCGATATTCCCCAAATTCAACACGAACCTTCCTATTATGATACTCTATTTATAAAAAAAAAAAATTAGTAATAAATCCTAAAATTTCCGGAAGATAGAGCGTCGGCACCCTTTTTTTGAAAATGTCAAAATGCCATGGAATTCGTATTTTTCTAGCAATTCCAACAAAATTTTTAGAGAATGAAGAGCTTGTATAGATTAACATTTGTGCGAAACGGGAGCCCTGTAGCTCAAACCGTTCTCGAGTTATGAACGTTTGAATTTTACAGTGCCAGAACATACACACACACACACACACATTCAGCCATTTTTTCTAGATATGATTTTTCGATGTTTTGGGACATTCTAAGCACATTGACATTGAAACCTGGAAAAAAAAAATTTCACCGTCACACAGCTTCCTTTATGAGGAAGTAAAAAAAAAAAATTAAAAAAACGTTTTGTTAGCGAAAACGAAAATAGATTAAAAAGTGAATAAATACGAAATGGAAAATGTTGAAGATGGAAATCAATGAGAAACGTCTCGATTCAATGAAATCCATATTTTCATTTACAACAAATTTACTAAACAATGCCCACGTCTAATCAACAACAATTTTGCGATATTTCGATTTATCCGATTCATAGCGAGCATCGTAGTTGAACCCCGAACGGTCACGAGTTTTGTTGAATAGCGAATGGCAATTGAAACAAAAAAGATAAATCGCAAACAAAAAACTTCCGTATCGACACGCATGCTTGCAGCACCATTCTGATCTGCCGGCCGGAAGTTCATACGCACGGTACTACGGTCTACAGGTTTTATTATGTTTTTATAATCTTTGAAAAGGACCATCAACGATGTCTGAACAATTAACGAGCATATCTTCTATCTGTCTATGTGAAGCATATCTTTGATTTCCGGTGGTTGAGTGTTGTGAAAAATTTTATTCCAACGTCACAACGACGTGTGAAAAGCACCAGAAATAAGGGACAAAGCCACGCTTGTCCAGAAGGCAGCAAAAAGCATTTTTCGTGCATCGTTTTCTTTATTTTTCGAAACCTCTGATTTTTTTCTGCACATAAAAAAAAATTGTTCAGTCTTTGTATAACTCTGCCAATTGATTGTGAGCTCGATAAAAATCCTTTGACTTTATTTTTTTCAAATAGCACTACGCTGAGAATTTTTTAACCATATTTTTGTATATTTATTTCTTGATAAGCGTCGAAGAAGAGGACGTACGTATCGGTTGTGAAGAAACGTTGAATATAAAAATTCGACATTCTCGTCCGGAGGTGTCTATCGATGAGACAACCTTAAAATGATCAGGTAATTAAAAAAGTAAATAAATACATGGGAGTATGTGATATAAACGTGTTCGTAACGATATATTTATAAATATCGAGACACACGTAGATTTTCG
Source organism: Hyposoter dolosus (assembly GCA_963921915.1). Taxonomy (NCBI): domain Eukaryota; kingdom Metazoa; phylum Arthropoda; class Insecta; order Hymenoptera; family Ichneumonidae; genus Hyposoter; species Hyposoter dolosus. The sequence continues at coordinate 21,175,861 of OY998131.1, read as the reverse complement.
GACATCGATAAATCACGAAGACGCGTAAATAAAATCACCGCTGGATTTTCGAGTCGTGGGGGGAGAGGGTTATATTTGGCCGAGGGCGAACCGGGAAAGAGGCCTCCGTTGGGAGAGTTTGCAAAAGAATATCCTCGCGTTTTGCACAGATTATTATTATTACTGTAGATTTTTTTTTTTTTTTTTTAATTCTTTTTTTTTTTCATTTTTTGGCCCACGGCTGGCGCGTATGAAAATGCATGTAACCGGTGCGATAATTCATCGATTCGCGCACCCTCGCCGTTATAAGAGCGATGCATCACGGTTTGGTTGGACGTGTGTGTCGTGATGTCACACTCGTTTTTCATGTTATTTTTCCTTTTTTTTGTTCCACGTGCTCGTGTTTCTTTCCGAGGGGAAAAAAAAAAAAATTTGAACCAGACCGAAAATCTATATAATTCGAGGACGCAGCCTCTGTCTACTCGCCAAAACTTCTCACAGGGGCGCACGCGCGCGCCCAAAGCAATTCAATAAATTCTTGATTCCACGACCCCCTGCAACATTTTTGAAGAACCTCGCGTGTTCTCCAACTATCAATGATTATTCCTCCTCTTAGGTTTACACTCACCGGTTCTCCTTCGATATCCTGTTCAAGCCTCTCGATTACTCACCTGTAACGGAATAGAGATGATAGAATTTAGTAATATAATCGACACATACTTCTTTTTTTTTCGTATAATTTAAGGATCTTCAATATTTTTCAACAGCTTTCTACTTTTCGATTCAACGTGCCACATGCGGTGAAGGAATTTTAGAAGTTTCGTTCAAATATCGAATTTTGTTTTTAAGCGTCCGTGTGTACACTCCGTACACACATAAATTCGCCTCGATGTCCTTTTTTTCTTTTGAAATCGTCCTTTTGAATGAGCCAGGAGTGGGCAGTAGACTCGAGTAAGAATATTTTGGGCAGTTATAATCCTCTCGATGCATAAACTTGACTGTTACCTTGTGCTGGACGCACAGACACATCGTTTTTGTTGGGAATTTAATTTCACTCGTGCACTCATCGTTGTCAATTGTTGAGTTAAAAATTTTCGTGAATCTTCGTTCTTGATTCCGAAACACGATGATCGATCAAATTTTTGAATTTTCCGAGTAGAGAAATAAAAAGTGATGCAGAATCCTTTGAGGTACTGTTTAAAATTTCAGAAAAAAGACTCGAGCAGCTTGAAATTTGGCTTGAACTAAAGAAATTCTTCAGAAAGAGAATTTTAAACAACAATACTTCGTGAATTGACGAGATGAAAGAATTTAACGTATTGATACAGACTGGTAGCAATTTCTGCGACGAGAGTTTCCAGGGCGACTACTTCAAAGTGATTCGAGCAACATTTTCCTGACATTTTCTTTTTTTTCTTCGTTTTTTTTTTTAGAATTCTCAAATACATTTATGTTTTATATACGAATGCACTGCGCCTTTCGTGTCTTTTAGCAAGGCCGCGCGGGTTTCCCGAAGAGAACTCTCGGAGAAGCAAATTCACACGGTTGAAGAGGCACAATTAAGTGCAGAGTAGAAAACGCGGATGGAGCTTTGGAGTTAAAGAAGCAGTAGCAATGAAATAGAGGAAGTGAGAGAAAAAAGAGAAAGGGTGTGCGGATGATGAACTGGCGAGAGAGAGAGAGAGAGAGAGAGAGAGAGAGAGAGAGAGAGAGAGAGAGAGAGAGAGAGAGAATGCATGTAGGAAAGAGGACGGGATGCAGAGAGGAAAGAAAAGTGAGGAAGCGGTAGAAAAGGTACGAAAGTTAGTGACGAGGGTGAAAAGGTGTAAAGAGAGGGAGGGAACGAGGTCGGTCTCTTGGTCCTCGTGGAGCTTGAGAGAGAAGGAGAGATAAAGTTGCACAATTTTTCCTAACATTTCGCCTAGACGTATAAACAGGTTTCCTCCCCTTGCAGTATCCAACATCAGCGGAGCTTGGTCCCCGTAGGGAAACCTATAGAAAATCTACGACGATTCAGGCAAGTGTATATGCAACCGGATAGAACATCGCTACAGAATGAGAGAGACAGGCACAGAGAGAGAGAGAGAGAGAGAGAGAGAGAGAGAGAGAGAGAGAGAGAGAGAGAGAGAGAGAGAGAGGAAGGGAAGGGGGAAGAGAGAAGAAAGACTCTAGCGTCTCTGTTCATAGTTTCTTGCTATTCCATTCTCGCACTTCCTCCAAAGCACTACTGCGGACTTTTAGCAAGCGAGGAAAAACAGACGCACTCTCACATTTCTCGACTTGAAGACATAAAATATATAGGTGAGAAGAGAGAACAAAGTGAAGCTGTTTCTGAGAAAGCGAGAAGAAGGAAAACGTAAGGAGAAAAAGAAAAGACGAGATAAAGCGAGCAAGACGTAAAAAGAAGGAGCGAGATAGATGGAGGGAGAGAGAGAGGAAGTAAAAGGATATAGAGGGATGAGAGGTGAGCTTTTTCTTTGGTACTTTCGCACTCACTGGGGCTCAATTCACCGTGAAAACGTTTTCTGGCCTTGCTGAGAAGAATAAGAGAGAAAGAGAAATCCCCGCTACCTTGCGAGCTCGGTGTCTTTCTTCTTCTTCCTCATCTCTCGGTCTCTCTCTCTCTCTCCGCTAGAGAGGAAAACCAGCATCCCAAGTTAGGAAGATCTCTCGGTGATGCGAAGAAGCGCCAAGAACAAGCGACGTGTGTGCCACACGTCCTCGAGAAATGTCGCGATCCCGAGAACGAGACCGTGGTCACGGAAGTGGAAAAAGACTCTTCCAGACTCACTTTCTCTCTCAATCTCTCTCACTCTCATTCGCTTCCCCACAATCTTTAGTTTTTGCTTGCATTATCTCTTCGGACTCCTATCGCTGTTTTTCTTTGCGATTGCCATGAGAAAAACGTGTGAGTCTTCCACCGCTAAATGATGAGCTAGAGATAAAATGTCGTTCACCGTCTATTGCATTTCGTATTAGTTTTCTGTGCTTTATAAATCCGGAAAGATAAGATTCTTGCGTGGTAATCATGACAAATATTGATTAAACGTTCATTTCAAAATCCGTAATGAGAAAGATGATTTCTCCATGTTTCGTCATTATCGAAAATTTTCAGCCTCTTAACGCAAACGAGTACGTTCTTGTTACTGATTCTAAAAAAATAATTTTGCCTCGAGTTTATAAATAAACGGTTGTCGGTGAGAAAGGGATCCAACACGTTTTAATCATCATTTTTCAACTCGTATTTTGACTTCTTTTTAAGCCAGTTTTGTATTCAGCGATTGAATAGTCTATTGGGAATACGCAATTTTATAGAAATCTACGAATTTATGAGGCTCGTTTAATTTTTTATTGGTCTTTATGAGTTTTACAACTTTGACCCCAATTCTCGTCTGATCGAGGTTCGCCAAAAGATCATAAAAGGCAGCTGGAATAAACATTTTATAATAATGAGTAATTTTAACTGAATTGGCAAAAAATTGTCGAGTGGATCAAAAGCTTGATTATTTATTTTCTCTATTCGAAATTCCTGGCATTTTTTTTTTTATCCTTTCATCGACGTCAAATTCTTCGGCAACATGCTGAAAAATCCTGAGACGGAACTCGCTCCAAAAACTGACTAGAGATCGTAATAATAATATTTCTGAACGTTTCACTGCAAACGTTATCGACGAGCCATCGCTGCCTTCCTCCTCGTTAATTTTATTCTTTCGTATTCCGACTACCCGTTCAAGCGTAATTTTTATGTTAATTTCGTTGTTATGATTCACCTAATAGTCCTGTTGCAAAGAATCGCGTAAGGCGTTGGTTCTTTTCTCTCCAAACTGTTTGTATCGTTCACTGGCCAGCTCCAGTGGAAAGAGATGTACAAGAGTAAATGGAATGAAAAAAAGGTCGAATGGCAGTGAAGGAGCTCGTGCGAGAATTAAGAAAATGCTCGACTCTCCGTGAAATTGGAATTGCGATAGTTCGGGTGCTCCAAGCGGCGTGGCTATCAGAAGAGAAAATGCACACAGGAGAAAACTGTTTGGTTCCTTTGTTATTTTTTATATACGTTTCTTACGTCTTTCAGTTTTTCTCTGCGTTTCGCTCCTTTTTTTTTACTCCGTTTTTTATATTCATTTTTTTATTCGCTTCACATTGCGGCAGGGAGCATTAAAACGCGCAGAACAGCTAGGAGAGCAATAATGGCAGAGGTTTGACGATGCTCCAGCACGGAATTGAAAGGGCACTTCGCATGTGTCTATGAAAGCGGAGGAAGACGCTGTAGCATGACGTAACATCGTTACGCTCTACCAAATTACCGTTCTCGTGAGGAAAACCTGATCGCAATAAAAAAATTTATATCCGCGATTCTCATGTACATGCCGTTGTGTATGACCGTAAATTTTAAATTAGCAAACTTTGTATAAATCTCGTCGAACACTATCACTCGACAGACAACCGGTTTTCATTTTGATAATAAAACGAAATCAAACTCGAGTGGGGAATGTGTGCAAAAAAAAAATCGTTTCAAGGCCGTATTGTTCTTTTTTTTTTTAAGAAAAAATTAACGAATTTTATTGCAAAGTTTTACATCATTTGATCAGACCGTGGGTGGAGGAAAACCAAGAAGCAACGTATTCTCAATCTTCATCAATATCGTTAGATTTTGTACTAAAATCAGATCGAAAAATTAATTTTTCCGAAAATGGCAGAATCAGGAATTTTGATGATTGATTCTTTATGCACTTTTCTTTTCGTGTGAGCGAAAAACTCAACGTAACGTTTGTCCCACGTGAACTTGACTCTTCCAATATAATTGACAATAACGTCGAAGTTTGTCGAGTGGAAACTTATAGGAACATCTCGGAAGGTACAAACTATGTCAGTGGAGATTACCGTAATTACAAATTATGAGAAGCCATCATCGTGTGTCGCTGTGTCCGTGAATGATAGCGGAACATTGGACGATCGTGTGACAATGTTTTGTACGATTGGATAGTCATGTTCCGTACGTCGTCACATACGATGTTAGCGACGCTTCAGATCGGAAAATCGATACATTGTAATCAACGCTTTTACCTCGTCATATCACCTGAGGAACTTGTCATTTTCGACGCGTATGTACTTCGAAATTACAATGAAATCAACGATGACGACAAGAAGATCGAAGAAACGTAAATCGAGTCCCTCTTATGAATGGATAGTACCGATTTAAAAAACTGATTAAATTCCCATAAATCTCGTTTAAACATAAAGCTGAACCTTGAACCAATTTTCAGTCATAATGCAACAACGTTTCTTCGGAATAATTATCCGTCGTTGCCAAGCTCGAACGCTGCTTCTGCTTCAAAACCCTTCGACGAAGTGATTTCCGAGCGTATACTTTTGGCGCGTGTGGAATATGCAAATGGCAATAGACTGTTGCCTGGGCGGTCTTGTGCGTGGGTGGCAGACTTCTGGTAACGAGAGCGATGAAGTTCTTGCTATATGTTTGTATCTATCGAAGTACGGGGTGCGAAAACACGAGATGCGATGCAAGAGAAAACGAGACAGGGGTGGAGAAGGGAAGAGAGAAGTGTACACGCGTTTTAATGATACGAGGAGACTGCGGTGGTAATTAATTAGCATAATGTTGCATTATAACTGGAGGTACATGAGGAACAGCATATCGTTGTGGTGTCCGAGTCGGTGCTACGTGTTTGTGTCACGACACGTCTGACTCGTAGCCACCAAAATCAAAAGTGAGAAGGACAGAGAGAGGAATGACAGAATTTAGAGATGGAGAGGGTGAGAGCGAACCCCCGGGTACTGTGGCACGCTGTGGAGGCGAGACAGGGTCACTAAATGTATCCTTAACGGCTCAAAACGCATCACGAGCTGTGTGCTGATCGCATCACCACCGTGAGGTTCAGAGTGTGCGGTCACGTCCGTATTAACAATCGTCCGGCTATCGTACGAACGTGAGCAATGTTTGAGATTGCATGCCGCATTTTATACTTCTGCCGAGTAGACAACATGTGCCTCGTGCCTGCACTGCAAATACAAGGGACCATGATTGTTAACATTGACAAAGATCTACCCGAAACATTGATTAAACCGATTCGGGGATTGCCTCCTAAAACGAAGGTCTTGCCGGAAGTAGAATTATCAGAAGAAACTTAAAGATTGAAGGAATCATGAGGAAATCTTGTCATTGATGAAAATCGAAGGCTATCAGGCTGATAATTGCGAAAAGAGAGGTAAAAATTTCCGTTGGCTCTTATCTTTGTTCTATTTAGCCCGACTGTCGATTTCGTTGAGATTGCACATGCAGAAGGGCGGGTAGAAAGCTCCACGACAGCCCTAATGAACGGAGAGAGAAGGAAAAATAGTTTGGAGAAGAAACAAAATGAGAGAAGAAGAACTGAGTCGTGGTGGCTAGCACGATACGACTTTGTTAGTTCGAGGGAATGTGCACACAGAGGTTACAACCCAGCCGAGTGGTATGTAAAGGGCAGACTACGTATTAGTCCAAATTCTCCCCTTGGCAAGGATAAGAAGTGTAAACACAAGAAACGAGAACCTCAAGTGAGTCCGGAAACACAAAAGATACGGTTTTTATTATTTAACGGGACGAATCTAAGCCTCGTTAAGAAACTATTAATTAATAATGGCGCTGCCGTCCTGCCTGTAACAATGCTATGCGCAGGTCCATTTGAACCACTCTCCCATAATTATGTACATAGCAAAATCTATGTACTATCGTTTTCAGTGTAGCTTTTGCTAATGGTGGAAAGTATAACTGACGATAACGAACAGTTCTAGCGACATTTTTATCCTCAACTTTTTCTCGAAACTAATAAGAATAATTGTCCACAGTCACTTGTTCGTCTCCCAATTCATAATGGTTTATCGATCATGATTGATTCAGGAACGTGTCAAAGTCCCCAGCTCGTTACAGGAAAGCCTAAAATTTCGAATCATACGTGTGACTGAATAAATGCTGGTTCGGAAAGACTTCAATAAATTGATCAAAGACAGAGCCTCAGAAAACCCAAACCAGACGATCAAAACAAATAGGAGAGAAATAAATACAATATGGATTCTCATTATTGGAGAAAGGCAAAAGGTCGGGAGTCTGCACAAAGAAAAACTCAGCAGACTTGGATGGAGAGATTTCCTACGAGTGATTAAAGAAAGGAGTCCCTTTATTGAAGCAACGAGTAGTATTGTTGCGTGCAATATTGAAAAATAATGCAGCCTTCCATAACTTAGTAAACGGATGCTTCACTAAAGGATGTCGATTCGTTAAGAAGCAAGGATAAGAAGGCTTGGAAGCATATTCTCGTTTCATTCGGTTGAGTGTTTTTGTTTATCCGAGCTTCCCTAGGCTTGCGTATAAAAGTAAGGGATTCGTACACACGTGGGTACAATCGTAGGAAGAAAACGATGACGGAAAAAAAGGAAGGCGAGAAAACAGAAGAACTGAAAGAAATAAAGCTCCGTGGATAAAAGATATAAAGTTGTAACGGTAGAAAGAACATCGCGAGTAGCGACAGGAACGTGTAGAAGATGAACGAGGGAGAAGGATCAGTGACAGGAAGAAAAAAAACGGCCACAGAAGAAAACGTTCGGCGCCGGGCTTCCTTTGTGAGGGAGAGGTGGTGGGCAGGATATCTTTATTCATCGTTTCATTCCAGCCATCCACTCCCGACGAACAGAATTTGCATTCGAGATACTAGACTCGACGAGCTCTGGTTCAATGTATTATAGCGTTACCGTTACGGGTCTTCCGGCCTGCTAGAGGGAGCTCGTTCTTGCGAAACTGTACTGGAATATCCAGGAAAGCTTTCTCCTTAGCTAGTGTAGACACTGGCCCACTGGCTCGTCTAATTTCGTCTAGGTATACCTCAAAAAACCACATTCAAGATAATTGTACGTCTACGACGAGATTCGCTGCTGCTTCTCGTACTAGACCGGGGAAAAGTTTTCCCTCCTTCCAATACTTTAATTTGCTTATAAAAGATACCCTTGCAGACGTTTAATCCAACGCATTCATTGTAAGAATGAACCCTATTTCATAGAATGGATCAAACCGAGGGGTTTGTATTTGGAATATCCTTAAATTTCAAAACTTTCAGTGCATTGGCATTTTTTTATTTCCACCGTCGAAATTTCCGGATTAGTTGTCTATAAATCTAAACAAAACCTTAGCAATTAAAGCTTCTGCCCTAGTGAATTATGGGCAGCGACCGGATGTGACATTCATCAGATTGTAGTCACAATAGAAAGTAAACTAGTTGGAGGGAAAAGTAGGAGGGTAACTGATGTGTAAACTAACGTATGTATCACATATTTAGAGATCTGCTTAAGATGTCAGACCAATGGTATTAGATTATGAAGGGCAAACGGTAAATGAAACACACAGAGGAAAGTAAAACGCATAATTCATTTTGTATGTGTTCCGTTGTTGCACTGTCTAGCGAGGCTGGTTATTAAAGTGGTATCATCTCTTTCAGGCGTGGCTTTACACTCAATGTCTATAGGAATAGAGCTCTGTAGGTAGTTATTACTAGGAATTTTAAGGGTGTATGACCGAAGCATTAAATCGGTTCTCCCTTCGTTTTATCCTCAAGTGTTCAAAATTCACTTATATCTCTTACTCAAAATCTCCGAAGCTAAGTCACGTAGAGACCGTGATAAAAAAAAAGAGGATTTGGACTGTCGAGCGATCTTTAGATTAAGTGGGAAACGCACAGAACGTTGGGGTTTGATCAAGTGGGAATGAACTCTGGTAGCATACACGTCATCAAGAGCTCTGACGTACTTCTTACAACTAAGTTCGCAGCAAATGGTTTTGAAAATTCATTCTAAACTGCACACGATTTTAATAATGTGAAACAATCAGAAATGGGAATGCAGAATTACGCTTCCCCACTACGAGGATTCCTCCTTACAGGGAAATTCTTAAAATTCCACTTTCTGTTCCAAACTGTGCCTAAATTATTCTACGAATACCACAAACTCTCATTTACTACAAACCTCCATTTTTACTATTGCGTACACTTACTTCCCGCAGAGCAAACATTTTTCATGATGTTGTATTCTGTAGCCGCAATGACACTACGTCGTTTATTTTAAACCGACAAATAAAATCGGTAGTCGATTTTACTTGAATTTAATTTCGACTTCACCCTATTTTCACTTGAGACTTGCTCATGGTATTCGTGAGAATACTCTTAAAATGTCAGCATTGAAAATATACTCAAAAAAAGAAAAATTCACTAAATGCAATGAGTGTCTATCCAATAAAATGCAACATGCAATTTTCTCGCATCAAAGCCCAACAAGTAATCATTTGCAAACTCTCGCAATTTTTCTTGTGCATCACGTCGCACGCATTTCTCAATGGCTCAGTATCCAAGATGATATTGCAGTAAGACGATTATTAAGTGGAAAATATTAGCCAGAACATTTCATAGAAAAGTTTCATTCGAAACTGGATGCTTATTAGATTTTTATTGCGACACTAAAGGGAATGCGGAAGGAAGCTGGCAGCAAGATAAAATTCTGTTGCATACAATATAACGAAGCTATATTAAAATTGTGGGATCCTCGCATTTTACTGCTGGTCTTTCATATGCCCTTACGTCCCTTAGTGCCCTACGTCTTTCCTTCTTCACCCTCACAAAGTAGCTTTCATACATTCGTCGCAAAAAAATATCAAGTGCCAGAATATTGGTGTTTCCTAGTTTTTGTCATTGAATTCTGCGCTGCATATTTCTTCAAAACTTTTTCCTTCCCTCGAGCTCCAAGAAAAAAGAGTTTTATACGGACCGCGAGATTTTGTCAAACAGTCTAATTTTTCTACTTGAGCCACCGTGTGCCCTGGATATGAAATCAGACTTGTATCGCACATAAAAAAGCAGCATGACGTCTCATAATCTGAATTGCTTGCTGCTCCCCCGTCCAGCTGAGTAAATCTACACTAAACGTAGTGAAAAGTAAAGTTATCAATTTTAGCCGTTGGCAGTGTCATGTAACTAATCTAGAAAAAATTTAACAGTAACCATCTCCGGAATAATAATTCTCTTGCGGTTATCCTTGAATGAAAATCAATAGTCGTGATGGTTCATGAAAACGCACAACGTGTTCCTATTTGAATAACTTCACGCCTTCTGCATTTACAAGATCTGGTTTCTAATGTAAAGCTTGAGATAATCTGAGGGAGGCGGGGGGGACTCGAAGTAATCTCCAAGTTTCAATGACTAGAAACCACAGAAAAATGAATGAGGTCGCTACAATGTAGACCAGCGGATCATCATTCCTACCACAAATTCGATTAAATCACCAACCCAGAAATACCGCTTTAACGATGAAGATACAGATATAGCGATGCATGACTTCATTGATCTTGATCTCGTAAAAGCCATGCTTTCACCACACCTGACTCACCGTAATAGAATTGGATTCGAGCCAAAATTAAACCATTCATCAAACTGTTACTAGCTCAAAAATCCTTGATTTGCTATTTTTATTTCTTTTCCAATAAACGTCACACGCAGTTTTCCGTCAAATGCTTATTGCTGTAACCCGCCTGCTAAATAATCTGAAAGTTCATGACACAGTCATGTCGACTAATCATTTTTTATTAGTTACAATTTGTTATTGATGTGTCATTGGATGTTTACCGGTTTTACAAGAAAAATTATGGCGAAAGGTGAGCAGTTCCAACAAACCAATTTTTCGCCCGGAAGTGGAAATTAAAGAGGAGTACCTGATAGTTTTATTTTTCCGGCATAACATAAGAGTGCAATGACGGGAAAAAGAGGGTAAACGTGAAAAATCGGCTGTCGCCCAATGGAAAACCGGTAGACAGGAGAATGATTGATTTTAAACGACATTTGTCAGTGTCGAACCTTTGTCACGAGCCTATACGGAGATGATGTAATGGGCATTAACAGGTTTCTCTTGCGACCCTCGACTACGGTCTACAACACACTCCCTCACTATTCCACGTTTTACTATTCCGCCGTTCTTCAATCTGACAGCAAAAACCGGTCGAAACATTTTAATGTCACGCTTCTTTCCCTTAGGGTAATAGAGGGGATGACGGGACGGATGACGATACGAGTTTTCTACTATCCATGCCTTTCCTTTCCTACATAGCTCGCGCCCTCGTTTTGCTGGAAAATTAAAAAGGAAATATTTGGCAGACCTGTGTATTCTGTAAAAGAATGATTCCAGTCGTTTCAAAGGATTCCCATGATATTCAATAAGCTCCACAATTGTTCGAGTAGTTATTGTATCACGGCAAATCCCCTTCTCGGGGAAAAAACCTGGACAAGTATATTTGTTAATCTCACGTTTGCATTGTTTTCTTACTCGCTCGATTTTTTCGACTGTTGTTTTCGATTGTTCTCGACTTTCCTGGTGCTATATGACGGATAGAAAGTACCTTGAGAAAGCCGTGGAACCGGCTGCACGACATTTGGCCCGATGACAAAATATCCGAGGACATAATATCCAAAGGACATAATATCCTCATGACAAAATATTCTCATGGCAAAATATCCTCAGGAGGAAATATTCGCGAGACAGAATATCCTAAATCAAACCACAACGTCGTATATCAATAATTTTCTTCCTTTTTCTTCTTTTTTCGTCCTTTTTCTTCCTTTTTGTAAGGAAACAAACCCAAACAAACCCAAGCAAATAGTATGATGGAAACAAGGAAACACAACCCCCATGCAAACCAACACCCAAACAGAAAACAAATGTCACCAAGTCGAACAAACGTTAACAAATAGTATAATGAAAACACATAGTCACAACCCCCGTGCAAACCAACACCCGAATAAGCCCAAACAAACGCCAACGAGTCGTTTTCCAAACAACCCCGAACGAACTCATAAAAACTCGAACAAACCCAAACACCCATACAAACTCAAATTATGTGCAAAACATCTCCATGGGTCTTGTATTAGAACACTCGATCAAGAGTACACCTCAACAGTGAATTACCGACAGCGAATATTATGTCGGCAGATATTTTGTCTCGCGGATATTTTGTCATGAGGATATTTTATCCTTCGGATATTATGTCCTCGGATATTTTGTCCTCGAGTCAAAACGCGTGTTACCGTAGAAACTACTGCGGTCGTTTTATCTGGAATTTTATTTCGTTGTGGGTATTATGAATTTGACATTTTGTTCACAATGAGATTCTCCGTTTTCTTCTGTAATTTCTGCCGTATCATTTTTCTGCTATGGACATGAAAAATTTTGAAGCACGATATCTTATTGTCAAAAATACAGATACGTTCTTGAATGACCTCGCTTGACTGCTAGACCTCTTGTCTGTATATTCGGCTGAAGTATTTTCTCGAGCCACAACTTTTCGGTCTACGATGCTCTTAAAGTTGAATTCTCGGTGGCCCGTTATGATACGAGTATATAGTGGATCTCATGGGGAAGATTTTGAAGGGTACGATCACGATCTTAAACCATTCCAAAGGAGCTTACGTTGATCGACAGGTACGGCTCAGCAGCCATCCGCAGCACAGGACGAAAATAAAATCCTGTCCAATCTAGTGAGAGCACGAGACGGACAGTTTACATGGCCATCTTTACGTATTAGCCCCTTTATCTCATTTCCACGTCACCAATACTATTTTCTGTGTTTCTCTTGTCTGGCAATCAAAGACAAGCACTTTTTTCCATCCTTTTTATCTTGTAATCTATTGCAACGGCAATAAGAATCGTAAATTCTCAAGAAGAGCTAAAACCGGTTGAAGCGAAGAGAAAAATCAGAGATGATATTTGTTGTGAGCGGTCATTCTATTAGATGCCGCACGAGCCTTCTTATTTAGTCCTTCCCATAGATCAACTTAAAATAAAGCGATTGCTTGTCTCCACAAAACATTGGAAAATCATGGATGTTATCATGACGCCTGTTAACTTTGTGCTGCTCAATAACCGAAATCATACAGTCTTCGAAATACGTCTAGTTATGATCTTTCGACTACATTCAACAAATCGATAACGCTACATTTGACCGGAAGTTGCCTCTGGTCGTGAAAATTCGTATGCATATGAAGCTAGAAGAATTCGTAGGAGTCGTCATCCTCTAATAACCCATCAACTCACCCATGATATCAAAACATTTTTTACTTAATTCTTGAAAATCAAAAAGGCGTGGCAAAGATTACCGAAGCTCACGATTACAGTGACCACGAATACACAGGTACTTATCATTCAATGGATATTTCATGTTGAATAAAACTTTTTGACGATATCGTTATCCTAATCCCATGCCGACTACCTCTGCTACTGGAACTTTGTTATACCCCTACTTCGTCACAGATTTCTCTGGTTTAGAGTACACATGAAACGTTTCTCTGGTTGAACAATAATGTTAAATTCACGATGTAGCGTTGGCAAGACTTATTCTCTGGAAGACTCTCACTATATCTCTCTCCGGATCCAAATTCGATCGTTATAAAGCTCTGGCTATCCGCTGAGTTATAATAATTGCATAACACGCCGTTAGCAAAGTTTGCGGTATAGGTAGGATACGGGTATGGTACTGGTCGCGGTATTGTTACTCTAATTACGAGGTTGCGAGTTACGAGCCTTGTATATACAGAAACATCTCTCATACAGCACATGCCTTTTGCAGGCTGCTGTGGATGCGGAAGACGTAAGAGAAAGAGGCAGAAGAGGAGAGGCAAGTGAAAGGAAGAGTGAAATGTATTTATGCGGACTCTCGCATACAAGCATTTCAAAGAGTATCTACAAGCGAGGGAATAGACTGACGCACATTGCACAAACAGGCCCCAAAGTTTTAGACACAGACCAGTTGGAATTGATATAGTCCACTAGAAGTTCACTAATAATACTCGACAGTTTGAATAATGTCTATCGAAAGCGTAACCGTACACATTTCGTACGGAAATGCTCCGGAAAAATCGCGTAGATATGTTGAGCCAATTGACGGAACAAATTCGATTCATGACAAAACAAACATTTTATTGATCTATTAGACGTAATAATAGTAGAATCTTTCTTTATTTTCCTTTTTCTTATTCAACCGTTGGAAGCATTTCATCATGCTAGAGGCTCTTCAAATAAGGACACCCTGATTTGAAGTTAGACATTCAAGTTTCAAGACGATGACATCAGCAAAACCGTTCATATGGTCGACTGATCAAAACATTGATCAAGTAACTTGGAAACGCGAAACGAAACTGACAGCCGGAGCTGGTCGTGCACTATTCACATTGATCACATTGTTTCTGGTTTCATGCTAAGCATTAGCATTGGAGAATGAGCGAAAATATTAGAATGATATTCGTTAATCCTCAAGTAAAACTCTGAATACTTAAGATCCAGGCTAGAGCCTTTATGTGATCGAGCGAAAAAAGAAAATCTGTCGATATCGATGAGAAAACTCTACGCGGTGGGCAAACCCAAACAAACCCAAACAAACCCCTATACTTTTTCATTCATATCATTATAGGAAAGAAGAGAATAAATTATAAAAATCCGGACCAAAGATTTGAGAATGCATTGAAATTTTTGTTACCGACCGAGTTATTGAATTACAACAAGCGGCATATCATACGGGTATGGTGCGTGATGCAGTCAGCATTGCAAGTAAGGTTGCCAAACATTCGAGCTGAATACGTCACTAGACACTTTCAGGTCAATATTTACATGAACCATTTTTTTGTCAAATATTTTCATCAATTCATGAGTCATGTAGATAACCCATTTTGTGGAAATCCAAGAAGATCGACAACGATAATCTAAACACAAGCATCGGTGGTTCAGTGGTAGAATGCTCGCCTGCCACGCGGGCGGCCCGGGTTCGATTCCCGGCCGATGCATTCTTTTTGATCTTAGCAATGCCATCCAACTTTTTCAAATGAATTAATCATTAGCATAGTGAAAAATAAATAAACTTAAAAAATAAAATTTTCATTCGGAACGTGAATTCGCTGAATTTATGGGCAGCATATTCAATCATGGCAAATCCCCTTCACGGGGAAAAAGCTCGGACAAGTACATTCGTTAATCGCACGTCGGCATTGTTTTCCAACTCCGTTCAAGAGAACTTGTAACCAAAAACTTTTCGCCAGCTCGGTACGGTAGAAAGCTTGTGTACCGAGCGAGCTAGAAAACTATACAAACGTGCAATTAACAAATATTTAATTACTATTAATCACTATTGTTTTAATTAAAATCGATTACCCGCGATATCGTTAATAATAACCGCAATATATTAACTGTCACATTGATTGCTCGACTGCACTGTTTTGTAACTCCGTTCAAGCTTTGCCCACGACGGATCCATGGGAAACATCGCAGTCGTGACCAATCAGAAATTTCGCTTACAGGGATTGTTTAGGATGAGCGCACAAACCCCTTTAAAAGTGTCATCGGTACATGTACAGACATGTCAAACTTCGATATATTTCGATTCTGTCAAACTGACATAGGACTAAACCCGTGCAAATTTTTTTCTCAGCAATAACTCTATCAATCGTTCTGATTTTAGGCTCTATCGAAAGAGCATCGCGTAATTAGTCTCCATATTCATTTTCAGGTCACTCGACGACCCTGGGATTAACGGTTAGTTGAAATATCATCGAAATTTTTGTCCCCACGACCGCGAATCGTTTTACTACGAGAAAGACTCTGCGAACGCTCGGGACAGCAGACGACAGAGCCGACAAATGCACTTGCCCCGAGACTCTACCGAGTTTCTAAATGTTGGATGAATTGGTCGACATCATACGGTTATAATGATTCAGCCAGAGTCTGTTTCGGGGAAAACAAAAGCCCTGCACTGCGAAATGCGCCAACCACGGGAGGGAGGAACAAAACAAAAGTACTTTGGAATTTGGAATCTATCCGGATACGAAGCAAATGGGTGTCCTACTGTCAGTGTGATCGCAGCGAGAGCTACATCGGTTTAATTACGTAACTAAGGCGTGGTAACGCGTTCGTACGCGTTAACGAGCCACGAACGAGGATTCAACGAGGCAAGATAGTGTAGACCGGTAGGTAAACACATTTATCGATCACCAACAGCGTTAGGCGGGTATCAAAAGCAGCAGCAAATTTACGAATAGTTCGTAGCGTGTCAGTGTAGTTTGAAGATCGATAGCACCAATTCCAAAGCGAGAGAGTTATCTAGCTAGAAAATCCTTGCATAATCCTACGGATATCAGCCAATTAACGAGCTACTGAGAGTTCGCGCTGTCTTTGCACTTCGCACTCCCTCTGCTTCCCACCCTCTCTGCCTGAGTAGATTATCAGATGGCAAGATACGCCTGATGACACTCTGATCTCATCGTATTCGTCTTTGTCGCTTCCTCACGGTTACTCTGCATGGATTTTAGGAAGATGGATACGCGTCAACGGAAGTACACGAGTTTCGTTACAGCAGACGAACCGGGAGAGCTTTAAACCACGAAGCAGCTTTGTGGAAATGAAATTGATACCCCAACACGAAGATGTTGCTTATTTTGTACTGCACGTCGTGCCATATAACGCCAACATCACTGAATTAGCACGGATGCTGCCATGGAACAGTACCAACTATTATGGTACAAGTAGGCTGTAATGCCCCATTCATATATTTTCAAGTTAAAGTTCATTTAATAGTTATCGAGCAGATGAATGAGAGTTGCTATCTAGACTGTTTGAACGGACAAGGCAAGTTGCGCTTGATATCTAAACTCAAGATTGAGCCCTTTTCTGTTAGGTTTAAACTTTAGCTCGACGGCATTGAAAAATGAGTCAAAATATGACCCCAGTTTACTGACACATGCCTATGTTGTGCTTCGAATGTTGTGATCATTTCTTATCTACGACCTTGGGAAGTGCATCTGCCAATCATGTACACCATAGTAGGTAGCCCCCCCCCCCGCTGGATGAAATCACTAATTTAAAAGTCACATTCAATTTATTTCAATTTTTAATGTCATTATTTTATTATAAATTGAGCAACCGCTATCGCTTGTTTGTACAGACTCATTTTTGGTTGTGCCAGATTCGTGTAACAGTGCAATCATTCATTATAACATTGCCGCAAGGACCATTTATGGTAATATTGCAGTTATTGAAGGTGTAATTCGGATTAGGCCCCTCCTCTTCAGTTGAATTTTGAAAATATAAGCCGATGTCCGGATGATAGAGGTAAGCTCCATTTGTCTCTTTTGGTTGGATCGGAGTGGAAGGGGTATGGAATGATGAAGCTCTTGAGATTAAAGCGGCACTATTTTCATTTATGGCGCTTCTACCCACGTTGACCCCGCAAGTTGACGGTTCTGGCTCCGGTTCTATACCAGCGATAATGCGTCTGGGTCGATTTGTGATTTTCATTCCGTCTGTAATTTGCTCACAAATGCGTTTTTTATTTTTCATCGAGTCAGCAATGTACCCGAACGCAACCGTTCAATTACGCATTGAACTATTGAATCTTTACTCACCATCAATTTTTTGTGCCTGGTAAACGAAGGATACCTCCTTCTGTCTCTGCGAAATGCCTCAAAACAGCTGCTTTTGCCTCAATTCTGCCCCTTTTTACGGTATTGCTCACACGTCGCTCGTTGCGAGCAATACGTTACGGCGGTGTACGTATCAGCTAAACTCATCATAATATTCAAAAATATAACGCTAACTTTTTGTATTCGCCGATTTATTTTTCTCGACTAGTTAAAAAAAAAGGATTGATTTCGAATTTTTTCGTAAATATAAGACAATTATGACGTAGATGCGACTTTTGAATACATGGCATCCTTTTTATACTTTTTAAAATGCATTACCTAAGATATTAGATTTCATCATTCTGGTAACCAATCGAGAAAGTTACGCAGCCATGTTTTTTGGTGCAGCACACGAAATCATCTTTCTGACACAGGAGTTGAACTGCTTAAGTTGACGTGTCATCCTCACCTATTCACAACGTCGATACTCCCAAGTATTTGTGAAAATTCTCAAACGCTTCCACACGCCAGTAAACTGGCTCACCAAAGTTTTCGAACAAAGCGTGGTTTGAGGGCACTTCCTCACAAAGTCAACGGCTTGTGGCGATCGGGTGTGAACACACCTGAATTTTCAGTAGCCAGAACACTATCGACTCTTTGCATCGCCAAAATAGTGAGACGAACGATTTCCGTCGTTGAACCATACATACTCACTGGGATGGGGTTAGTGTTTGAATTTGCGATGGAATCATCAGTGTTGAAAGAGAAAGAGAGACTGCAAACACTGAAGGAGGGATGGGGAGCCGCCATCGAATAAAACGTTGCACCAGGGCTTTAGAATTTAACGCCCTGAACAAGATTCTCATGCGGTCGTTGGCAAACTAGGGGTGTGAGCCGATGGACAAAGGATTTACGCAGCTTTGAGAACTATTGGGCACGATCTGTTAACCCTGCTATAGGATCCCTGTTAAAACCCCATGTCGGTCCGTGTGAACTACAAGGCCAATAAGAAAATTAGAAAATGACCCGGAAAGCGACACCAAGAAATAAGTTAAAAATCATGAAAAGCTCGGGATCTCTACGAAAGAAAAACGACCAAGATAAAACGTACAGGCGTCAGAAAATAACAGATAATTTGTTATACTTGGCTCCATAGTAACCAGCCATCACTTTCATCTTGATTTTTCCAACATAAACTGCAGCCCGCTATACTTCGTTCGACGATATTCCATGTCTCATCCCTGCCCCTTCTGAGGTGCTGTTTTTAACTGCACAAGCTGTTACTTGATGTTCTTCCTTTGATTCATATCTACATTATTGCTTTATTATGTGTGATTTTTGTATGACGTTTTTCTCACCTCCACTTGCCTTCAATAACCCTGAATTGCGATAATACTCCACTGCTGGGTATTATGTTGAGCGCACCATTCTTTCTCCTCATCACTGCAGAGATTATATCGCCTTGAGACATGCGTACTCTTTCAGCAAAGGACGTATCATCACTTTACGGAAATATCTACCAGCCACCTCATAAACATAAGAATGTAAGATGATGGCGTCAAGAATGAGGCGCTTGGACTACGAATGGTGGGAAGGCTGGTAAACAGAAAAGGAATTCCACGACGGCTTGAAGCTGCACAAAACTCAGACCTTCAAGGCCCGAAAAATATCAAAATAAAACGATACCTTGCGCATAGTTGATAATTACCATCACTGTGAAAACGATCACGTTTTACATCCACAGCCATCCGCAAAGCATTTATTATGAATTACTGATAGTTTATTGGTTCAGAGAATCATGCAGGTTATTGGAGTTGTTAGAGTTTTGTAAAGTGAATCATCACCACCACCCAATCACAGAATAGAAAATTTGATGAGGTCTTGGCAGGTTGATCCACGAATTTGCTGACCACTATTGAAATTCATTGAACAGCTGGAGAGAGCAATGCAAATGCAGCTAAAACACCTTCGAGATTCGAGAATCAACACTCCGTGGGACTAGGAAACATTGAGAGAAGCATTGCAG
The DNA here is from genome assembly GCA_963921915.1 of Hyposoter dolosus. Classification (NCBI taxonomy): domain Eukaryota; kingdom Metazoa; phylum Arthropoda; class Insecta; order Hymenoptera; family Ichneumonidae; genus Hyposoter; species Hyposoter dolosus. The sequence goes on along the minus strand of OY998131.1, from coordinate 21,156,394 downwards.
ATGAGAATTTGGCCGTTTCGAAGTTTCAGCATTGCGATTGGAGAGCTACGGAAAAGCAAACATCCGAATTGCCAGTATTCCATTACGAATAGTTCTGACGGTAAGTTATGATCATATTGCATTCGATCTATACATTCCACCATAACAAATCGAATTTCTGGATGCCGATAGTTTCAAATTTTTTCACAAAGAGTTTCGTCTGAACTTTTTTTTAATTCCTAACCAATTGATTGAATTTCAAGTCAACCGTTACGGTTACTAAAGTAAGTTTTTAGTTATGCATTTCACCTGGATATACTCATGTATTTATCCTCAGTAGACGTCTCGTCGATGATGTTGAACTTTTCGTACTTGACCCTGTGCTTGACCCGCGACGATCTTCCTACCTGCGGTTCGATGATCCGACGCAATGGGCACTGACATACCAACTGACAGATACATAAAACATGCTCATGCAACCCATGGCATACGCATAAAGTAAAAGGGACTTTTCGAATAACGACCAGTTTCTTAAAGAACGCGAAAGATTTCAGACATGACCTGACATAAAAACAAATTGCCTGAAGGTGTACATCGAATCGATATACCAGGCAGCTATCACTAGGCACATTCTTTGTTCTGTTACTTTGACATCGGTGAAAGATACACCCTCATTTTACTAAGAGCGATGGATATCTAGTGGTGGTCTACGATTCTGATAACATTCCGCATCGAGCTCTGATGCGAGGTTCGAGAACTACGATGAATAAATTCCTGATGTTGCAAATCGCAAAGCACGTGTAGTAGCACCTCTTGTAATAAAACCACCGTAAACGTTGCAAAAATTTGTTAATGTGTGGGACCAACGGAGTTCACCAGAAAAAAAGGTCGTTTCTTTTTTTTGCGAGAAGTTAAAGGGACGAGGAAGCTCCACAGTTGAAATATATATGGGAGTCTGGATTCAGCCTCAGATTCCTGTATAGTTGGGAGTTTTTCAGGTCTTCTTGTCCACTCTCCTCCAGAATTCTTGGTCGTCTCTTTCGCTCGAATTGTCAGATCCACTTCTTCCTTTATGCTCCACGATGCCCATATGAACCCAAAGGTCTCTCGTATGTTGCATCTCGCTGCTGTTACTTCGGTCGAGTCGAACTGAGTGGACGCACGAAGATGTGCGACGACACATTTACGCGTGGGGAACAAGACTATGCCGGGCGAGAGTAAGGGCAATCGCAGAAGTTTCAGAAACGATCAGCGAACGAAAGAGAAAGGCAAAGTTCTGAGAGAGGGACGGTATTGCAGGAAAGTAGAAAGGGGCTCTTTTCGTTGGGAATCCGAAGGTAACAGTGGTACACAGCGGTTCACTCTCTTGGACAAGTAGATCAACAGACCGGAATAGCAGAATGTATCAGACGGAACGAAAACGAGAGACAAGGATAGAAAGCGAGCGGGGAACCAGGGGACAGGAGAACACAGCGACAAAAAGTTCAACAATGCGGCTCAAATGAGAACCGTCCTCGTGGTCGTATACACGAGAACGGTCCCTCCAAATGGACCCCGAAGGCCTCACGCGCGTCCAGCACACAGAACGGATAATTATCTTGGTTCCAGGTTTAATAGACGCCACGGTATTTTGAATTGGATCTAATGACGGCGTTTACTGAATTTATATCATCGTGCCGTCGTTGGAAACCTCAAATTGCTCGAACGCGAATTATCTCTGTAAGATGGCAGGACGCGAAGAACACCACCCTCCACTTTTTACCATCTTTCTCATCTCTCCTTTTCTTCTTGTCATTCAACGTTCTTGTCCTTTTCCTGTCTGTTGATGTATGTTCAATTATCGGTGCGCTGCACCCGCACTTCTATATAATCAGGTTTATCCTACCACCAACCCATGGCGTGACGGCCACGACGAGAACAAGATCAAGGATTCGGAAGCCAACAAAAAGTTGATGTTGGAAAAAAGTGTGAAATGGAGGAACTGTGGTAGTGCTATCAACACACGAAATCGAGTGGATCTTAATTCCGTGCTTTTTTTCTTTTATTATTCCCGCATATGCCCTTGAGGGTTTACGGACCCACCCCACGTTAACCCCACGTACTTTTCTCCACGCTGCTCCAGAATAAAACTATGGGAAACGCTAGCGATACAGCCAACTTCCGTTCACTTGGTTAACACCTCCAAAAACTTGGAATCCTGCCTCCTGCTCAGCGATTGATACATAAGCCAGTGCATGGCTAAGCGGTCATCCAACCAAATACTGACTTCGCCCGGAGCAGTTCGACTTTAGTAAACGCTTACCGATCTTGTATAAGTCCAAAAGATAACACGACGTATCTTAAATTCGTGAGCTTTACGGGGTTCATCCGTCATTTATTACGAATCGATTCCACGCTTTAGAACCGTGACTACCATGCATACGTTCCGCGGATGGGTCATAAAATAGCCTTTCCGCTGAGTTACCACATTTCAAGCATATCGAAATCTGGATTCGGTTCACGCTTTTGTCGTAAACTAACGTCGCTCAAGCTCACATACATGCCACAAAAGATGCAGGTTTCCTTTTCCCTCGGTATTAAGTAATCGATTGTCGATCATAATAACTATGTAACTTACCACCAGAATTTTAAACCTCCCATACCCATTGGTCCCTGCACCGGATCAAACATCACGGGGAACAGCGTCACTCTAGATTTCTGATAATCAGCCTAAATACCCCAACAACCGTTCCTGAACTCAGGTCGCAATAAATATCCACAAATACATTTTACAATAATAAACATTAAATAATAACCATTGGGATACATCTAATGAAGGAAAAACATTCCTGTTCGAAAATTGGGATAGCCAAAGCAAATTTTATGTTTCGAATAAATTCTACCGAATTTACTGCTACGACAAATTTGCTACAATTTTTATTTTTCGTATATGCTGGAGCACTCCCCCTTGCAAAAATGACTTTCCATCGTTTTAGTGACCTACTCAATCAGCATTGATACTAATAAATGACGAATTCCATTCACTTGATTCATTTATTATTCATATACCAGCATGAATATATTTCCCGATGTAATACCATCTTCTTCTGCCTATGATAGAAGGTGGACTTTGGCAGGAGCATACACAATGCGGAGCAATATAGAAACGAAAGAAGGAAAATCTGCAATAGAAATAAGAACGTTCCGTCGGAAATGATATTGCTAAGGAAGGCGAGAGAGAATGATTCTAAAACAGAGTATATATACCTTGGAGCATTTCCACTCTACAGTATACGTTTTCTTAGTCAGCAATACAAGACGTTGCTATACATACCAAAATATAAATGTGGCACGTTCTGCAGCATCCTTGTACTCTGTTTCTTCTTTCTCCTCTTTCTTATTTCTTCAAGATAGAAAAATTACACGTTATTTCCGCGCGTTTTGCTTCGTATGTTGGAATGCTAAGCAGATATTTGAAATTCCACGACTGGTGTACGGCGTTCAAAGGTGAAATAGGCAAGGAGATAGTATTGGAGAAATAGAAGTCTCGGAATGGAGATTACAGCTTCCTCGCAACGAAATGCAATAGGTATGACAATCTTTCCCACGTAAATTTCGAAGTTGGATGCATAATATTGATTAACGATGAGGCCTATTTTGCTATGAGAAAAATCCACGTTTTTGCTGTCGGCATTACACCGATTTAAATCATGTTAGTCCACCGACATGTTTGACGTTTTCCGATCATGCAAACCCAACATTAGGCAACCGAAAGCGAGGAAGGATGAGAAATGATAACGAGGTATTGCAGTGTGAAGATTCTTTTTTTTCTCCTCTCAGCTCTTAGTGCGGTCTAAATAAATTAAATTCGCGGTCCCCTTTCTCTCATCCCCACTCTTATGGCTTCCTGCGCGTGAGAGAAGCATGAAATAAGCGAGAAAAGTAGCCCTCTCGGTTCAACCTGTTGAACGTAGTACCCTACAACATTGTGCGAGAGCAGGGGCGACGACTGGAACTTTACAGCTTGCCGAGGGACGTCACCCGGCACTGCTATAAACAGCAAAACGAAAAGTTCACTATCAACGCTTGGCACAAACATTTATCTTTTGAACAAAAACAAAATAACTATTTGGCGCGTATTAGAACGGATTCTCAACAACAAAAAAAAATGTCAGAAATAAATTTCTGAATTGCACAAGTTTGAAATTTTCCGAGTGTTACTTTCAAAATTTCGTCAACGTCTAAAAGCACGATTTCGAATAATTTGATAAAATTTTGCGGGGAATTAAAATCTTTCTGGCGACCAAGTGCTGAATTTTGAATGTCGATTTTTGGTACACTTTGCTCTTTCGCGGACTTAGGAAACTAAACGTAACTTCTCGACGCATAATCGTAACAAGGTTGTTCTGATTATGTTTCTCAATAATGGACCCGTATCAGAAAGTCCGAGTATTTGCATGCCAGGAAAAACTGAATGTTAGGAACACGCATCAAAAGTATCATCTACACGTGTAAATCAGGCAACACCCAGTCTCTCGATAGTCCAGCAATGTGATTTGCACGCCAGGAGGCTCGCACAAGAAAAAATCTCTCTGTCAAAGTCACGCGAGATAACAAAGATGAAAAAAAAAAACACTAGTGTGAGAGGAAGATACACTGAACGAGGACATAGGGAGGACCGAAAAAAATTTCAAAAAAAGAAATAGCACGGAGAACGTGAAAGTGCAGTCTAAGCACATGTACAGAAGAACCAGAGTATGAGGCGAGGATCTAGTAATTAACGAAGCTATTGGGATTGCAATCTGGCTCACGAGCCGCTCCGGGCGTGAGCGAATCTTTTCCTCTATCTCTCTCAGAGGTTGTAACTAGAGCGTTACATGTAGCCTTGTCGTCTCGTTTCCGAGTGAACGAGAGAGCCCAAGCAGCTCTGTCACTATCCTACGAATATTAAAGTGCGCTTCATATGCCCTGTTGTATCGTCCCTTCCTTCATTGTCTGCGCGAGAAAGACCAGAGAGAAAAAAGACAGATAGAGATAGTATCAATAGCGCTGCAATTCCTTGCTACAAGCTCGCTGGTTCACAGTCCTGGCCTCCCTCGCCATTATCCTAACCTATACGAAAACTACGCTCTGCCTTTTCATTTACCAGGCAACTAGCTTCGGGCTCATTCACAAGGCCTGTAACGTCTTTCTGTACTTCATCTACTCGCAAATATCCGCACGACCATGATTGTATTCCAACAGCAAGAAGAATCTGAATTCTGAATTAACAAGGTTAGAGGTCATTGAGGCAGACGCTTATGATGACGATACTGGGGAATGGACGGTATAAAAATACTGTTTCAACTGTGGATACAAAGACTGCTTCAGGACCTTGTATACCCCGATGTATCCTCGATCCGGACAATTTTGTCCAGAAAGGTCCGAAGATCAGTTGACTTTCCAGTTAGCCGACACATCAGCGAAAAAGAATTGGGAAAAACGGCAAATAAAAGGGAAAGGAATCCGAGCATTCGTTTGGACCCGGAAGAAAAACATCCTCATTCGCGGAATGTGGACCAACAGTTACTGGCTGCACCGTGGCCAAAAGAGACGAAAACCTTCCGTGCTATGACGAGTCAAGGAAAAGCTGGGTCAGCGAAAAAAAAACAAGAAAAAGGGAGTGTGTGCCTGCACCTAGGGATACAGATGGGTCTGTACAAACATTCGTTTTATTGTCGAGTGTGGAGTCCACGCAGCTACTTTGCATTCCAGAACATCCATTTACAAATTCCGTTCACCTACGTTCCTCCTGACTCGGAGGATGAAAAGGGTGTGTGCTGCTCCCTCACGCCAACAACTATGTAACAACCCTAAGATACTTGTCCTTAAGCCGCATACATACACACATATACACATACCGTTATTATCTTTGTGTACTCCAAGGTATGTTCAAACGAGAAGAAACTAATGTCACGCTTCCTTCTTCGCCTACAACCGAGTTTGTCCTCGGTCTGCATCAACATGCACGCGCACACGTTCATACCGACCGCATTCTTCGCCCTTGTTACAGCATTGTACTCTCCAGTTCTGTGTTACGCAAACTTTAATAGTATTACAGTATATTTAGTTTGCATGTATATATATACAAACATCCTTTGTCCTCGAAACTCTGAAGGCTCGATGGATAGTGCAAGTTCTACGTTCTAGAACTCTCCCTAACTATTGATCAGGTTCCTTAATTAGCACGATTCTAATGTTGTTATTGCGTGAAAAAACAGCATTTTAAGCTTGTAAGAGAACATTGTTTCTTACATTCTTAGGTATAAAAAATGATCTCAACCGAATTCGAGCCGCCTTAGTGGTGGTGGCCTTGTCCTGCCCTTTTTCTGCACTGATGACTATCACTTCAAATAAAAAGAATGTCACGAATTTGTTAAGAATATCAGCTCGTTTAAGAATCTAAGAAGGAAACAATCAATGTTATGCGCTGAAGATTGTCCGGACGAAAATGTCGCTGCAAGACGTTTTTTCAGGGACCGTTTACTGAATGATCAGCCGGTATCACGAGAGCTGCACTTGGAGGAACTGTGTGGTCGCTCATGGGGTTTAACAAAATGACTTTCTAATGGACACTTCGTCCGGGTATTCCATGGTAAATTCAGTGTTTTAGAACTTTGCGAGTAAAGCTCGGATACTAATGAGAAAGTTTTTCAGAATTTGTCCCATTCTTTTTCCTCCCCGAGTACTCCAGAGCGCGTCTCGAGTAGAAAAAGGGAGGATTTGCGGAGAAATATTTTCCGGCGCATTCACTGACTGCTACATACTCGAAAGCACAAAGGATCGTTATACACACAACGTACGGCTAGCACAGACCACCTGTCTCAACAATTCTTATTCCCGTTAACAAGTTCTCCACGGTGTGCACTTATGGTTGACTTTGTTTAGCCGTTTTGTCTATTCATCTCTTGTTCTAGCTCTGCCCCTTTCATACATTATTAAGAACAATGCGCTCGTTCCTCTTCCGCTTGATATTTAGCAGTTCGTTTTTAAGTTGGTGAAGTTACATGACTCTACACGTTTTTTACTGTGAATCTATCTTGGCCCCTCATTACATGCTTTGACAGTTGCGCACCTAACAGTGACCTCAACGTGCCCGTGAATGATTTCGGGTAAAAACCGATAATTTCTGAATCATGCAGTTAATAAATTTCAAAGAACGCCAAAGCTAAATGGGAAACCAGGGAGCAATCAAAACGCACAGAAGTCTTCAGCAAAATTTAGATTTTTCCCCAATTGGTATTATTTTTTCTATGCGACTTTCTATTATTGCCATTACAGCAACAACGTGCCATGGGAAATTCCGATGAAAAGATGGCTAATGTTGTCAAAGCTCGTTTGTTAAAATTCAGTGTCAACGGAGCACCGTAAAATAGGGAAATGACTTCGTACTTTTCCCGTGGACCGTGATGGAGTTCCATTCGTTCAGAAAATCGGAGAATGGAAAGTCCGTTGAATTCCATGTGTAAGTATACGTGGGAGTGCTGTTATTGCGGAGCTAGGAGAGTAGCAATTTCCGTAGATCCAGAGACCGGGAGATGGGAAAATCCGTTAGGCAAATTTATGTATCACCGAACAGTGCAAGAGCTCTGTGAAATTATGAGGGAGAGTTTCAACCTCACCAGCTGGAAATTCGGCAGTCTATCAACGCAGCTTCTCGTTCATGGAGCCTTTTGATTGTGTCGACTCCATGGGAAGCGAGATCTCGATATTCATGTGGTTCCAGTGCTGGGGTGATGCACTCTCTCGTGCCTCTTTGTACCAAAAGGGGGAAAAACGAGAGAAACTCTCGTTTCTGTACTTCGGCACAACTAAATAAGGCTCCGACTAACATGTCAGTCGGGTAGAATATTTACGAGCGAGAAGGAACATTGAAAATTTATAGCTGCGAAACATAAGAAATTGAGAGGGATAGGAAATGGATCCAAGTCCCTACGGTATTACTCGTTGCGATCCAAGTGTTACATTGAATATAAATAGATCCATTGACGTGCCAGGTTGTGTACCATCATGCTAGAGTTCAGCGAGATAGTAAAGACAGCTGGGAGATTCGCCTTTCAGGGACTCTCTATCATGAGAAAACCTCGGTACTACATCAAAGCTGGACCCTATTTCTCTCTCTCTCTCTCTCTCTCTCTCTCTCTCTCTCTCTCTCTCTCTCTCTCTCTCTCTCTCTCTCTCTCTCTCTCTCTCTCTCTCTCTCTCTCTCTCTCTCTCTCTCTCTCTCTGCAGTCTGTTTCTCTTTCTCGCTCTCGTCTTGGTTTGATGATGTACTTTGACGCTCATGATCGCAATCGTAAAACGTTTGTAGTAACATTGTTCTCTTCTTCCGTCTTCAAGCAATTGCCTACAAAACCTTAGAACTTATCATCATTTCTCTCTAACGAGATGCGAAAGCAGCATCAGGTTGCTACAGAATCGTGACGATCAATCGATTTTATTGAGATAGGGAGGCACAGGCGATAAATCCCTTTCGGAACAAGCCCCAACGATTTCCGTTGTATCTCAAAGCGATATCGAAAAATATCGCTGCAGCACAAAAATACAAGTATTCTTTCATCATCTAATATCAGCTCTGGTAGCCTTTCAACACATATTTTTATTGTCAAATAATATAACAGGGATCCATTTTCTATTAAATTAGTCAGATCCAAATATACGGAACACCTACGAACGAAATGATTGAAGAAGCTATTATTATTTTTCTGCCTCACTCATCATTATGGAAGTTCGTGTCATCCATTCGATTGTCTGCAGGAATGATCGGTATTGTCCCAAATAGAGAGAACATGCTTTCTCAAATGATCCGAAGAATGCTAATTGTTATTTTCGAATTTGCAATGATAATACGAAATTCACAAGTTGATAGCGTCCATCAATACAAAATATCGCTCGATCTCATTGACGAGGGATGAAACAAAAAATGCTTCGTATCTGATTGAAGTTCAAGCAGCACAGCAGGCCACATAAACATTGACGATTTTGCAGCAAATATTGGATGCATGGAAGCGAGTAATCCAATCGTGAACAAGGCAATCGGTAAACATTGGCAAACGGATCCGCGCACGGTACAAAATGGGGGAAAGTTATTCTGAGACAGAGATACTTCTGATGTGTTCCTTGAGCTGCTGTTATACAGAAGAGATCGTGTAGGAATGTCCCAGTTGGTGCCATGCGAAGGCGAAGAAGAAGAAGAAGAAGATGCGACGAAAGATGGAGAAGGAGGGAAAGAGAGCATTAGCGTCCGTCCGTATACGTCACTTGTCAGTTTGGTTAGTGATTCAGGGCACATATACATATGATCGTACACATATACAGAGGTACATATACACAATCTGTGTAAAAGGGTTCTCGTGAGCGAGGTTCATCTCTGGTGCGCGAACAAGCGGACCTCTTTATGGTTGCTCCGAGCTGAAATCGCGGAGTAACCATTAGCCTTCGCAACTTGGGTAAGCATCTTGTAATTTCTTATATATTCCCATCGGGACGTAGAAAGGGAGAATGACGCGGAATGAGAGATCGAAAAAAGAAGGCCGGACCAACGTGAAAGAGCAAGAGAACCAATGGAAGATGAAGAGTTAGGAGAGAAAGAGAAAGGCAGGGAAAGGGGCGCTGCGACACGACTGTTATCTTTCGTTTTCTGTGACGTGCGACGTACCGAACCGACGTTGAAGAATGACTTTTGGTACGCGCGAGCAAACCATCTTCCCTCTCGCTCTCTCACTTTTTCTCTATCTTTCTCAGTACATTATACTCTGATGGCATATGGACGCGACGGAAGCCAATATAACCAGGTATTTGAAACGACGTTTTTCTAACAGTATGCGTTATTATTACCTCCCCCTTTTCGCGAACTCATCCATTTCCCTCTCTCTCTCTCTCACTCTCTCGCTTTTGTCCTCCGGTACAAAAAATTTCTTGGCTTTACATTTCGATCATCGGTTCTTCTGGGCAACGGAATTCAAAAGGAATCAGAAGAAACACCTTCCGAGCCAAATTCATGAAGCTCTCATCATCTTTTCGGCCAAATCTTTCAACATCATAATCTTTCCCATCCTCCAAGAATCAATATCAATACAAGCCATCCAGCTGATAAGATCGATTTCGAATTTTTTTCAGCGAAATAAATATTCTAACCGCCATCAAAGATTTCACTCGTCAAGCTACTTACTAGATAATTATTTAATATTATTTCGTAACGCTCGGGGACCAACGAATCAACATTCACACAGTAATTCGTCGTTTGCTGCACTTTTTGCCCTAAAACAAAGCAGTTTGCCTTTCACTCGTTTTGTCGACAACCCTCCAGAAAAGATTGACACCTGTAGTACGAAGACGAACTTTCGATGACCGTGAGAATAGTACAAAGTAGTTAGGAATTACTCGAAGAAAAAATATTTCAACTGGCACAGGCGAACACTTTATTTTGACAGACAAAAGTGCATAAGTCAGTGAGGATGATGTAGTTGTACGTTGACCGAAAAACCGCAAATGAAAATTTCATTTTTTTAATCTTATTCTCTGAATAAACTCCCTCGATTTTATTCCACATGAATTTTTCATCATACCCTACAGTACAGCTCAAAAGATATTTCCCTTTTTCGATGTATTGATCGACGTTGATCAACGAACCCTAACCTAACGAATTTCTGTGGACGTAACAAAACCCAATATTGTTTTTTTGTACCGAGAGCCCTTTTTCCACGAGCAATTTCGCTTCTACTAACTCGGTGCTGGGTTCATCCACTTTGTCGAATATTCATAGCTCTTTCCGAGCTTTATAGAGGTACACATCGCTATAGAGTATACTCTCTATGTATGCATACGTATATATAAATATTCGGAACTGGTTAACCCTGTTACGGTATATTGCTTGAAGTATATCAAGGAATATGTCTCCACCACGCATCGATATACATACACAAGCTCTCACATCCCTAAAAGTGCAATTTTTCTCTCAGTATCGTTTCAGCTAGTAACAATCTCGATCGTAGGTTTAGCAACGGGAATGAGAGAATCATACATTCTGTAAACACTCTTATCGCACGAAGATTCGTGATGCGGAATGATCGTAATTTTGGGAGGGACTGAAGTGACGAAGGCTGCCATTTTGCAGCAGTTAAAAAAAAAAGATTAAGTATTAAAACGAAAGACTTTTTTTACTCTATTTAGTTGTGAAATGCCCGTTAATTTTTTCGTTTCAATGAATGTGATTCAAGGGTTAATGGGGTTGTTTCTTTTTTTACTTTTTGACCCTGTCAATATTTTCAGAACATTGACGCTCCAATTCTTGACATTCCGAAATAGAAGGAAAAGTAGTCTGGGGACGAATGATTGAACTGCGACTAGACGAATTTAAAACTCTCTGTGGTATGATCCAATTATCTCGGAATTTATGGTGCGGCAAGCTCGTCGTCGTTCCCAGACGGTAGATACAGAATTATTTAATTCGTTATAGTGTGAGCTCAGGAATCGTGACGAATACGAAAAGATGACGGAGGGGAGAAAAGATAAACGAAATGTGTAGCCGAAAGAGGTCGTCCGTGCTTTATCGCTCAACTCGAAGAACACACGAACACACACCCATGAAAACGCAATTATTGATTGAGGTACCGTAACACAAAGTTAAACTCCGGGTCTTCCACACTCGAGATATAACATCCTCGATTTCGTATCAATATTGTCCCTCCAATTTAGTCTCGTATATCCACTGATCGAATAAAGTTTCATCAGCAAGCTTATGTTCTGATCGAAACTGCACAAACCTTCAGAACGAACATTTGCTCAACCGTACAAATTTGTTAATTTTTTTCTTGTTATTTTTGAGTTTCTCCAGATTTTTTCATCAACCATCGATCCAACAGACCACTAAGGTACCAAAAGTTAAAATCTATCTAGGGTCAAAAAAACTCTATATATTCGCGTGAAAAATTCATGTTCCCCTCTTGATCGTAATAAATGAAAAATTTCGAGATTTTTTAAGTTTCGTTTATTTGTGAAGAAATCAGGGATACATTTTTCGTATCATAAATTATCGGAACAACAATCAACAGGTTGAGGAATAATTTTTTCCTCCCTTGTTTTTAACTTCTGAATATAAATTCTCTTGGTAGAACCGATCCTGAAGAAAATTAATGACAAATTAATGATATCGGGGTGGACTAGGCGACGGTATGGAACTGAAGAAGAGCTTCGTCGTCGTCGCGATAGCAAATGAGCGGTTAATCGGGTAGCGCGTGTTATCGAGATTACGAAGTAAAGACCCGAGATACAGCGCGCGAGAGGAGCCAGCCGGTGAGTTAACGCGATCAGTAGCTATGCGACAGAATGGGTTATGCACGGGACTTTCCATGCTTCATTAAAAAATCCCGACTTTATCAATCCCAAGGCTAATTGAACATTTTCACATGATTGTTATTTTTTCCTCCGTAACATTGGCACTGAAAATCTCAAAAATTAAATGAAAAAGTCTCGAGACAGATATAGCGAACGTTGCATCGCGTCTGGAATTTTTAATTTACAAAATTTTTAATTTAAAAAAAAATTGAGCAGGAAATGCCAGCAAAACAATCGAAAGGTTATTCCAATCATTTTTCGTGAAATAATTTTCTTTTCGTTTAAATTGCTCCATCATATAATTAAAAAATCCAGGATCCCTAATATTTCGAGATTGTTTCCACCGTTTTTTGAATTTGAATTTCGAATTTTCTGCTTGTAACAAAAACTATTCGAAACAAATTTTAGTGATTTTTGGTGAATGTAAAAGGTATATGGGGCTTGAATAGTTGTCGATTAAATGAAGAATGCCCCATGTATTTGTACGATAACTCGATGTGAATAAGAGAGAAGGTCGGAGGAAGATAGAGCGAAGGGAATTTTGTGCTCGTCGCTATGCGCTTATCACCCTCTCGTAAAGGTAGTCATTAATATTTGAGGGAGAACCGGAAGTAGAGATGTATGGAGTGAGGAAAGAGTGTGTGAGAGCGAGATGAGGAGGAACGTGGAGACTGCAACCAATCGGCCGTGCTCCGAATATCTATATAGTGACGAAAGGCTCTGAGAATTCGTGGTCCAGGTGCCATCTCTGGTATATCTCGTGGATTTCGTGGGATTCAAGGCGCTCCACCGACAACATTCCTCGCGCATATTCCAGCTGGTGCTTTCCACCCTAACTGCGTATCTCGACCTTTCTCTCTCTCTCTCTCTCTCTGTCTCTCTTATGGCAAATTTTCCACCGCAGAGACGCTTTCGATCTGCTGTCGGTAAAACAAAGAAAAGAACGGAACAGGGTTTAAAATGTAGTCCTTGACAACCGAGCCAATTTATTTTTTCCTTGCCGTCATCAACTCGAAACATTTATTTATTCTGGAACAGTTCGGAATACTTTAGAGTAATATATTTTTCATTTGTAGATCCTCGTAATAATTTATCAACGAAAACCAGTTTTTTGTTCACAGAGCATAACCGCGATCGACGAAAACTTCGTTGTGTCGTTCAAATGTGCGAAATAACAAAGTTGGCAGAGTTCAGGAAATCATAGTGAGAACTTAATTACAATCCCCTTCAATTAAGCAGACATTAAGGTCCAATTATGAACAGTTCGAGCACCATGAGCACTGAACGTTATACTTATAGGAAAAAATAAAATGGTCACCTCTAATTTGGACGGTTCGTTTAATAAATCGCTCTCATAAAATATGGTAAATACTTTGTAACGTAATATATTCTCCTATCAGAGTGATTACTTCGATATATGGATATCGGACTTAGCGAAATAGAACGATTTTCATTCAACACCCCACCGCACTATTTAATTGACGGCATTGCGGTTTAGGCTTCAATGAATTCGTACGAACTATCCACATACGAAAACGGTAATGTCCTATATGGAAGGCACATAATACATACTCACAACTATGTACAGCCTCGGCCAAAAGTATTAGGCACCGATTAAATTTTCTGCCCGAACGAAAACTCGAATATCTGATAAAAAAAAAAGTCACAAAAGAATTCTTGAACACGAAATTGATGCCAATATAGTGTCCTCCTTGAAGGCCCAGTTAAGGAATCATGAGATTTTTACTTTTCCGAAGTCCAGCACTCGAATGAGTAAAGAAAAAAAAGTCGGAATTTTTAAAATGACGTACCTCGGCACGAAAGAAACGTACAGTGAAAAATGAGGGCGCAAAATGAAGCCACAATTGTCTGCTTCAAAACCACGTTCGCTGAGTTGCTCAACGATCGTTTTTCGCCGAGATATTTTGTTTTACCTTCCGGACAGAAAACTTACAGAGTGCCAAAAACTTTTGGCCAAGACTGTATGTACGAGCCTATATACAAAAGAGACAAACGAATAAATGGTTTCGTTTACCTAGACATTTGTATGCATATCTAAATACATAGTGATGTACATAGGATAACCTAGCACTTCGAAAAGTTTGCCTCTCCGTAAAACGAGACCACGATTTATATGTGTGTCCGCGAGTACGAGCCAGCGTCCGATGAATGGTTAAATAAATATTAAAATCCCGGTTTCATCCACGGTACTGCCAATAAACGAGCAAAATGCGATAGCATACATTGCGCCCTCTGCAATTCTAGGTGACCTCTTTATCCCGCTCTATCCTATCACCAGCCATATATTTCGTTCCCTATCTCGTGTTTTCGCTTAATATGTTTGTCCCGATTTACGTGTCGTTTGCGAGAAAGACTATTTTATATAAAACCACATTCACATTTCTCTCTTTCTCTTCCTCTCCCTCTTTGTCTCTCCACTCATTTTCACAATTATTCGGGAAACGAACAGTCCGTGCACTCGTTGAGTGATTGTTCAAGCTCGCTCCTACAGTGCGAGAGTTTGTACAGACAAAATGAGACGAAATGATGTGTCCAGCATACATTATGGGAATATAAAGAGCCGAAGCAGTAGCTGCCAGCTTACCAACAGAGAGAGAGAGAGAGAGAGGAGGAGAGGAACATAGAGAAGGGTAGTTGATCACAGAGTGATAGTGTAATTACCCCTTGGATCCCTGAGTGCATTATTGAAATGCACGCATTTGCCCATTCCGCACTTCCCACGTTTTCATTCGCCGCTATAGTTACACTGGACTACACAAGCTTCTGCATTACTCTCCAACTGTTACAACGAATGGCATTTTGCCCTGCACAAAGGTCCAACCCTTTTCGATCCATTTTCATTTCTGTAATCCTACACCACTCTCTCAAGCTTTTATACACAACGAAGATGTATACCTCGATATGGATATTACGTTCTTCCTCTTCCTCTCTTTCAGTCACTTAGCCCTCTGCTCGTACACATCATACCTTCGAGCCATCCAAGAGATTTGGATCAATGGATTTCGCTGGCAATGAAAGCCTTGTTACAAAAAGTCAATTCGCGCTCAGGTCAAAGTGCGATCGTCCATCAATGTTATGACGGACTTATCATCGTCAATGGTAATGGACCAGTCGAAACTAAAATCCATCATGACTGTTATTTAATCTTGACATTCATGTTCAAATTCACACTTCGCTGTTCCGTTATTTAATAGAACCGAAATGTACGTTTTGTTCGGTATCGACCCGGAAGCTTCGAGTTTCATATCGAACGTTACAGGCGTTGTGATCCTCGTTTTGTAATCCCTATTCCCCCGTCATTCTGCACAATTTCCAAATTTGATTTTAAAAAATAAGACGTGGAAACATTCATTTCTACTCTTTAAGTTGGTAAGAATTTTTCGAAAATTTTTTTCAATGAACGGTCGGTCAATCGACCTTAAGAAACTTTTCAATTGCCCTTCAGAACAATTTTCATACGATTTTCACGAGAGATTTCGTTTCCACTATAGTTTCAAGGCAATGAAATTTTTTTTTTTGCCCTTATTTCAATATTCATGCCGGAATATGTATCGGCAATCGGTTCATTGCGCTCAATCATTCGCCGGTAATGTCGCAACATTTACGGTGTGAATTCACTCGAACAGATTCGAATCAGCAGAAATATTAGGTCGAGAAAAAATGTTGTTTGTCATAGAAATGGGTATAAGAATTCTTCCTCAGGTAATATCCGTTCACCCGTTATAGATGCTGCCTCCTCCTTTTCCTCTCTCCGCGCCTTAAACGATGCGGCGAGCGCGAGCCGCTGCATCGCGGCCACGTTCGATTTGCAATTTTTCAAATCCCCACAGCCCCATGGCCCACACACAATTGTAATCCAAACACAAACAAGCCCATATATCCATGTATGCACAGACGATATATAAGAGCTGTGTAGCCATGCGAGATACATGGCCAATGGATTCGAAGCGCTGTATTCGGTCCGTCTCACTCGCACCTCTTCGACGAAAATCATTACGAACGACCGGTTGTATAACGTTCGATAAAAATGTTAACGCATTTCGCGCGTAATAGCATTTGGCGAAGCTACACCAAGGGACTGTGAACTATGTTCCATCGTCTACTTGTATATACGGAGATGCAAAAAACACTAGAACCAATTTTTCGGACTGTGTGGCATGTGGGAAATTACAATGGGACACCCGATGGACGTTCTGTTGTATATTTCTCGCCTAATATACGTACGGACTAAACCTACGTACACACGACACGTGTATTACTTATGTATACATATAAATATCGTATTTACTATTGCACATATATTGGCACATATTTATAAGCGTCGACATATTAAAATCGGTTTCTTTACGAGCTTTGTGGTAGTGCGCACGCCATTTGTGCCTCGGCAAAACCGATGGTCGCTCGTATCCAAAGCGATATCTTGCTGGATTCCCTTAGGCAATTTATGCATATGTGATACCGATAGGAAATGGGAGGCAAGGCGTGTGTACCCTTTCCCCTTCATACACACCATATATAAGGTGTCCTACTACAGAAACTATGAGCGTGTCCCTTAAAGTCGAGTTTAACACTAAATACTGGCACAAGATCTTTTGGATGAAAAATTCGACAGCAGCTAACGAAGAAAGTTCAAATGAGAGCGTCAGGCTATCTCGTGCAACTCGAAAGTCTGCTTTCAAAGTGCTCTCGAAACCAAAATATTAGAAATAGAAAATTATTGCTTGGGACTTTTTTCTAGGGAATTTTCTGGTCTACAAAATTAGTCCTATGCATTTTTGCTCTAACTCTCACCGTTTTTGTACTAGACAGCATAACCTCAATTCTCAGACCTAATCAGTCATCAAGAGAGTATCTGCGCATTTAGCAATACGAAACTTTTTACTATGAGTTTGGTGGTAGGTTTGCTGAATCCAGATGATCATCATTGACCATGGAGCACCCGATATGTAGTCGCATTTACCGATTTATCGGTCGTCCACTGGCAGAACGTCGTCAAATCTATGCTCGTATGAACTTCATTCGCCCTTTCGAATTCGAGTAATTTGAGAGACATACCCCCAGGAGTGTTGCTACACATGTATGGCATGGATATCTCTAAACACACGTGCAAGGCGAAGAGCACAGAAGTACAACATTGGAAAGACATCATACGAGAGATATCATATTCTCATTTTGTGTAGGCACGCGCTCCTCGATGGTAGAAGAAGCAAAAAGGAAAGAAGTAGAAGACGAAGAAGAGAAGAAGGAAAGATTATACATGCAAAGAGATAAATTTCCTGCTGAACGATCTACATCTATAAATGTTCAGCTATCAGCTCCACCTCTCGGCTCTTGCTTCTTCCCGCACATGTATAAAATACGTATGTCCATAGAAGAACTTGTCCAATATCAATATCATTGATCATTTCGTACAGGACCTTTGCTTCGACGTGTGGTAAGAATAAAATGTTTTTTATGCTCGCTGAAAGATCTAGGAGTTACGATAACGTATGGTTTTGCAACTCCAATGCTAACATTTGTATCCATCCAATGTCAAGGAAACGAGTTTTGTTTATTGGTCTATAAATCGCGGAATTTTTAATTGGACATTTGTGAGATCAATTTTAATACTGTCAATCATTTTTTTCCTTCACTCCCACGGAAAATTAATATTCAATACGGTTGCGGAACAGACGTTTCATATCCAACGACTAAAAATAGAGACCTCGATGTCCAGCATCGAAAGTTGGAGACTCTGGTAGTCAAAACTGTCATATCGTTTTGTCGTGAATGAATGTATTTTGTGTCTTTTGTGAACCTTTTTCCACATGGATTCTCATACTAACATCTCTTCCTATTAACCCCTTAAACGATGCTGAGACGTTTGGGTCCCTCATTTTTCTTGGTAGCCAGGCTGGGATAGATTCCACACATTCAACTTTCGAAACAGCATTCTGACCGAACTATCGGTTCGAGGAGGCTCAAAAAATTACAGAAGGTGCTTTGATCATTGTAGGTAATTATATGAATTTTTTCAAATGAGAAATTGAATGCCAAAATATACAAAAAAATTTTGAAATATGTGGAAACGAAAAAAAATAGATTTTTTTCTTTAAAAAATCACTACGCCGTGAATTTTGTAAAGTTTTACTTCAAACTTGGTTGGAGTACTGCTGAGATAGAGTACTTTCAGGGAAAAAATCGTGGTCTAGTTTGCGGTTCGAAAAAGATATTTAATCCGAGATTTGAAGAGAATCAATTTTTGTAGTGAAATTACTAATGATTTTAAAATTAATTATCCCAAGTTTTCATTTAAAAATAATGAAAATTAGCGGAAAATACGAGAAGAATAAGAAAATATAGAAAATTTGAGAATTGAAACGCCGTCAGCTTTACATTAGCGAATAGTCTGTACGTACGAATGTATAAGGGCGTCTACTCTTTCTAGGCATTCGTTGAAAATCCAATGTTTCTCTTCATCCGCTATCACCGTTTCGCCTGTCTGCCATATTCATCGTCTCGCTTTACCCCTATCGCTGTTTCTCTCTCTCTCTTTCGATTTATACAACTGCAGTGCACTCCAAGCAAAATAATTATCGAGAAACGTCGTTATCCCCTCGTTTCACGATCGTCTGTGTGTGCCGCGAGCACTCTGGTCCTTTGTGCCTGAATGCTCGGGAGCGTCCAGACTGCTGCCGAACTCCTGATGGCGCTATTGCTCCCGTGAGCTTGTACTGACAAAATTGTTTACACTACAGAATCGGTGCTGATGGGGTATAAAAGGACTGCGTGAATATATATGCTGCACTCTGTGTTTGTTGGTGTTCCAGGTTCATTCTTTTTTTTTCGTATCCTTTCTCCATACCTCACTGATTACTAACGACGTAACGATCGACCGAGTTTCCAGTCTCTCGATTGAATTTGTGTGCATGAAGTGCTTTTTATACATTCCATTTTATTTATTTTCTATACTTTTTTTTTGCTTCAATAAAACGATGTTTTCGCCATAATGGAAAATATAACAACGTCGATATCTCAATGCAAATTTTCAGCATTAATTAACTGAAAATCGAAGGTGCCAACAAAATCCCATTTCGAATTCATTCATTTTACATTCAGCGTGTTCATTCCATTATTCATAGTTTTTCAAGCTTGCGAGATGAAAACTTAACGTTGCAATGACCACGATTCACGCAATAAACAATTACGACCTCGACATATTTGCTTTCAATGTAAATGGATTTTTTATCGAGTCAAAAAACTGTAGGGCGTAACAGAAATCTTCAAAGTCCATCAGTTCAAACCCGTTTCCGACGTTTTTTCAATAAAAAAAAAAAGAAAATGCCAGTCCATGCAAAATCACAGTAAAAATTGACTGATCTTGATTTTATTCCAGTCTCAAAGAAGAAAAGTGTGACAACACGAAGCAGCCCAATGTTTTTGACGTTCTCACAGAAAAACGTACATTTAGTTCGAACCACGACAAAAACGAAAAAGAAGTGCTTTTCGTTTGATCCAGCGAATTTCGAGTGATTCGACAGATTGCTTTTCTGTTTTTACCGTGGGAGCTTTTTCTCCCTATAGCAATTACAAGGGTAGCAGGAGCAAGTCAAGGCTTCCAAGGAACCTTTATAACGCACAAAACCATAACTTCAGTTCGTTGGAAAGCCCCAAGGTATATGCAAAGTGTTACGATGCTTGTTTATCGGTATAGTGTGTGCTAGTATGTATAACTCTCCCTACAGCAACCATTGTACATTGTGTTTGATAAGGTTTCAGGTTTGCTAACTAAATCGTTCTAATCCAATGAAATCTAGGAATAATTCAAACTGTGATACCAAGAGCAAATGTATGCAAGTTGCAGGTGCGTATACGCACTTTCATGAATCCGGTATAATAACATGAGTGTCGCCATAGTTGTCTGCGGGACTATTTGCGTTCGAACATTTAACTCGCGTACGATTCGACTGTGTCCAACAACTCCGGGACTTTGCCGACGTGTGAGTGAGTGAAATATACCCTTGTGTGTAAAGCCCTAGAATACATGGCGAAAATGAGCCAGATATGCTATATATCGAATGCACAAAATGCGTCAGCTACGCTTCGGAATTACGACGAAACAATTGCACCTCGATGATACAACAAGAGTCTGCAATCAGGCAACGTCGCTGGCTCTGGCGTTAGCCATGACGAGGGGTGCACCATTCGCTATAATCTGTGCTGTCAAAACGTCTGACGCGAATTTTTCTAATCAAATTTACATTAAAAACCATTAAAACTCGATTCTGTTTTCGATTCTGATCTCGTTTTCCCAGAAAAACATCAATTTTCGATGATTTTGCATTCAGAAGAATAAAAAATGTTTGAACGAAAATGGAGATACGGTCGAATAACAAAAAGTAACAAAAAAAAAAAATACTGTTTTGTAATTTCTTACTGCAGTCCATGCAGCTCGAGCTTTATACATGAAAATGTGCGTATGACATCGTCATCGAAGCTTGATCATCGATATTTCTGATGGAGGATTATCAATTCCGACGAACGGATAGTTCACCGCGCTTTGCTGATTGCAACGAACGCAGTAGCCAGCCTCTCGTTGCGTCCTATTAATATTTGATGAGTGGATGTTTTTTTGTACCTTTTTTTCAGATCCTTTTTGGTGTTTATACAAAGGGATGGAAATATGGGGAACACGAATGATTGTTACGGAGAGACGATTAATGCATGTATGCGTGGAGCTTCGTTTTTGACGGTAAATGAAAAAATACGTCCCATTTGCCTAATTGATTTCTTCCAGTAACATTTAGATTGTAAAACGTACAATTATATTCAATGTACGCAGATACTTTAGGGGTACGCAGGGAAAAGGCAGAACGTCGAATATAGGACGGATTTACATTCGATGCGAATAAAGTTTGTTCAACGCTTTTCTACCCACGAGAACTTTGACTAATAACAAAATTTGGTTTTTCTTTACAATCACGATCACACTTCGTCTCTTTTCTCTCTTCTCTCTCTCTGATCTTCGTAATAGATGCCATAAATATATTTAAATCGTGTCTCTCATTGGGGAAACAGGGATATTTGTTTTCTATTGGCAAAGGCGTTAAGCCCTTATCTCTGTATGACCCAGGCAATTATAAGCGCGGAAAGCTTGCCATCAATTCAGGAATTAATTGTTTGTAATGTCAACGATTTATGGATTACCGGGCATTATTATAATTCCACGTTTGTTACTTTTACTATCGGATCATACTGCCATAGCATTCATAAGCGAAACACCAATCTATATATCGATATAATTACTCTACATGCTGATAATTTTAATGATTATCTGTTAAGTACGTTAATGAAGCCGCATTGTATCCTAGAGTTAACTACGCGTTTCATAAAAAAAAAGTTAAAAGTGTGAAAAATTGAGGCAAAATCTATTTGCGTTCCACGTTTATTAAATCCTGAAAATGTACGATGTTGAAGTTCGGATCGTTGAAATGCAACGAAAACTCATTCTTTTTTAATGCAGAGCGCAAAATTTCATACAGTATTTGTCAAGAACAGTATGACAGAATTCTTTGCCATTCGAAAACCGAATAAGCTAAAAAAAAAATTGTAAGAAGTGCAAAAATAATGAACAAAAATTAAATTTTTCGTTGCGTTCCCACGATGCAAACTTCAACATCGCAAAATGTTAAAATTACGCTCTATAAATTGCCTTCCAATTTTACTGAACGAGTAGTTATTAATTTTTATATTTACGGAAAAAACTTTGCGTATCGAGCAAAAAATTCGAGCGCTCCGTAATTTTTTTATTTTAAGAAAAACCAATATTTTTTGAGTTCTTTCGAAAGAGTAACACAAAAAAAGTAACTAAACTCACGCATAATACGATATTACGGTTGCATCTGATGAAAAAAAAAAGTTTGTTGGGAACGAGTTTAGAACAAAATGGAAAATTCTTATTAAATCATTGGATGACTGAATAAATAAACATTAGTCGTACGTGACAACCAAACAAAGAATAATTGAGTACTTAGAGCGAAAAGGCAAGTTAATTAGTCGTTGTTTATAAATCTATCGACAGAAATAAATTGATGCGTGAAAACGTTGGCCCGGTAGGGACATGCGTGCGTTTACGATTGCACCAATGGGTTGGGAATTCATGATATATTTACTAATGCACGAAGAGCACAATTCGGAATTCCAAAAGGGACTAATTGCTCGAGCGATTCAGCATCCAAAAGCTGCATGAATTCCAGGCAATAATTATAAGAAATAAAATGTTGATTTTTACATCCAACAAACATATCGAATCAACGAGTTTCCATCGTTGATGTTCTCGCTGTATAAAAAATAACAGATCCGGTGGGACATCGTTCGAGTGATCTCATTACCCCTACCGCAACTTTTAGACATTTGCATGCTGAAATCCCAAATACTTGCAAAAGCTTTCCACGGATATTGCTGATGAATACGCTTGTTCCGTGCATAACGAGAAATATATCGAGAAAGCATAAAAATTCATGAATTTTTCGTCCTTTTCGAAGAGACTCGAGAAGTCTCTTATTTTTTAAATATTAAAAATACCGTGTTCCTGGAAAAGAAGATTAATCAAAAAAGTCGAGAGTAAAAATGACGAGAGCCCAGCTTCGCTAAAAAAAAGTCGTGTAACAAATTATAAATTCACACGGTGTTCTCGTTCCATCAGATCCCAGACCACTAGAAAAAAATATGTTGTTCCCGGATGAATATTTTGACGTCAAATAATCGTGTGTATTCGATGCGACATTTTTTTTAGTTTATAATTTCGTCGTAACAAATTCACATCGGCCTGCTGTCCTGCCCACATAACGCCCTCGGAGTATATGACTAATGACTCGAGACAAAAATGATCTGATAAGTCAAAAAATGTTCAAGTGAGCAACCTTCTACAAAATTTTAATTCAAACCTCGGTTCTTGATTCAGTGATTATTGGACCCACTGGACATTCGTGAACGCGAAAAAATGGGAAAGGGAATTTATAGAGACCGTTTTTTTTTCCTGTTAATTCAACCGGAACTCCTGGTCAGAGAAAATGGAAATACGTTCATAACCCTTAATAGTCACACCTCCAGATTGTGGCATAATAGTCATTAGGGGTGTTATCAACCCCACTCACTTGGGAAGGCGATAATTAGTTGAAAAACCGTAAAAAAAAAAAAAATACTGCAATGTATTTTCAACCCTTGAGTAACGACCTTGATGATTGCATTTAATTCGTGCAATTTTTAATATAAAAAAAATGTAAAAAAAAAAAAATTCTGCAAAAATGACTTTTTTTTATAAAAAATCCAGAAATTGTAATTTTCGGTATAAAAAAAAAAAAAAATCGTTTCATACGTCTGAAAAAGCATGCTTTTAGGTGGGACTGGTTAAATTAGCGACCGTTCCAAAAAGTATACCCCAAGCTTTACACCGTCTGCTTTGTACAGCTTCCAAAAGTGAACTAACGGGTCCTTTCAAATAATAACGATGAGGCTCCCTACTGGAAAGGTCAAACTACCGATAGAGGGTGTCAGAAGTCTCATTTTCTCAAAATTTCTATTACGTATCGTCGGTCGCAAGCGGCTGGGGTAAAATTAACCCCATGTGACTATTAAGGGTTAAGGCAGTGATTTAGTTCAGAGGATCGAAAAAAAAGAGTTTTTCGGAAATTTTATTCCAAGTAACGAAGGGAATTAGAATAAAAGTATCAAATTCTAATTTTAAACTCCAATGGCGAATCCAACTCGAAAAAATGATCAACAAATGATCAAGATTGCACATCGATATGTCCTGAAATAAAAATTCGCAAAACATGAGAAGAAAAAATGAATGTACGTGAAAAGATGAAAGGAGGAAATAAATCGGATGAATAATCGTACACACAGCTTATCAGGAAATCTGTGTGCAAAAACTTGTCAGTGAATGATCGTGAGGTTGAAAGAAAAAGTTTTGCGATTGGCGAGAACACGCGTCGACGAGAGAAGCACCGCGGTTGATAATATCGTCGTGGAACGAGTGAATACAGTATAAAAGACACGTAGCTCGATCTATCACCCAGAGTACGATGGATAAACCTGTGTTACTCTCCAGTACCCTACGCCAATATAATTGCAGCTCTACCTGTAGAAATACCACGTAGATATTTACTTATACATAGATTTACTTTGTGTGCATACGTAGTCGCGTTTAGAGGACAGAGGATGCTTAAAACGTACGAGTCTCGCAGCCATTGCCTCCAAAAGTTAATTCTCCACTATATTTTCGTAAAACTTGCAGAACATTTTGACAAAATATTAATGAAAAAAATTTCTGTAACTTATTCTTAATAAATGAATTAATTAAAAAATTAAAAAAAAGAAAAATGTGTAATAAACAGTTTGAGGAAAAACCACTATTCGCATGTCTCCAGAACGGAATAGTCAAAAGTCTCGAGTCTTTTACACAAACTTCGTCACGTCAGCTGCAAAATTAAAACGATAATTCTTGGAAGAAAATCAACGTGAGGAATTTATAGAAAATTTATTGGTGAGCGGGACAAACGTGTGACGATCGAACGGATTGAAATTGCTCAACGGATTATTTTTGTTTTAAATGAATTTGGAATTTGTCTTTTTTCGTGAAAAATTGATACCGAATCGACGACTGCGAAGTAACAATTGTTGCCAAGTTACAAAAATCAATAAAGCGAGAAGCTTCAATAAATTATTGATAGTTATTGGTTGAAAGAGTTTTTGTTAGTCAATCAATAAATTGAAACAAGCTCCAGCAACCAATTGAAATGTCGATCATCCGGAATGAATGATTTTCGAAATATCGAATTGCTTACCAATTCAATGCCGAAAGAAATTCTCTGACACGTTCCATCGACATTGAAAGTCCAATGTATTCGTTTGAGTATTCCACTAAAATGTTTCACTCTTGAATAGAACAGAACGTAAGCCAATGTATACAGTGAAGTTTTGTAACACATGGATGTTTATTTAGAGGCGTGAATGTGTGTGTGTGTGCGTAGATGTCCAATCCATGTTGTATTTGCACGAACGGAAGGCATGAATACGAAACATCAATCATAATTCAAACAGTCGGTGTGTCGACTTGCTTCATTAGTAATCGTTTCGTAGATTTATCAATTGCCCTGTCTACCTGACGTAGTATTACAATATCGTATCACGTATATATTCGTAAACCATAAGCACAAACATGCACATTTTTAGTGGACTCGAACCTTTTGTTCCCAAGCATATAAGGATTAAGGTTTCATTTAATTCTCAAAGCTTCAGAATCAGCGAGAAAATGCAGCAATAAATTCGATGTTAACGAGAATAAAATAATAATCGTTGCCCACAGGGAGGTGGATTTTGCCGAAATATCGAAATTATATCAAACTCGACACATAACAAATTTATGATGCTGCATTGGTTAAATTCAACGTTTATATAACTCGAGGACGGTTTGAGCTATAAAGCTCCTGTTCTGCACAGATGTTAATCTGTACAAGCTCTTCATTCTCTGATAATTTTGTTGGAATTGCTAGAAAAATACGAATTCTACGGCATTTCGAAATTAAAAAAAAGGGAGTCGACGCTTTAACTTCCGTAAATTTTAAGATTTATTACTAATTTTTTTTTTTCTGTAAATAGAGTATCATAATAGGAAGGTTGGTATTGAATTTGTCAAATATCGGTTGAATCGTTAAAATTTTATGATTTTTCGAATTTCACGAAAATCTGAGTTTTTTAAAAAA
Organism: Hyposoter dolosus; assembly: GCA_963921915.1. NCBI lineage: Eukaryota > Metazoa > Arthropoda > Insecta > Hymenoptera > Ichneumonidae > Hyposoter > Hyposoter dolosus. The sequence goes on along the minus strand of OY998131.1, from coordinate 21,130,295 downwards.
TCGTCCAACCGCTCTAATTTCTGCAAATTTTGTAAAAGATTGTGCATAAGTCTGTTCTGTGGAATTTTGAAATTTTCAAAAAAAGGGGTCACTGCTGCGTAACTTGCGCAAATTTTAAGATTTTTTACTATTTTTTTAAATATATAGAGTATCTTAATAGGAAGGTTGGTATTGAATTTGGGAAATGTCGGTTGAACGGTTAAAATTTTATGAATTTTCGAATTTTACGAAAATCTGAGTTTTTCGAAAAATCGTCTAACCGCTTTAAATTTTGCAAATTTTTTAAGATATTGTGTATAAGTCCGTACTTCTTCTTTACTTTCCAGAAAAGTTGTCGAAATTTTATAATTTAAATGCAAATACAAAAAACGCTGCAAATTGAAATTTGCAAATTGCTTTCTCAAGATGCTCAAGATGCTCAAAGCTTCCTCTATGAGGAAGCCAAAATGAATAATGTAGTTCCTCATATTTTTCGAAAGCAGAGCCAAAAATAAAAATGCAGTGTTCATCCATGACGATTATCTGGCAACTCAAAAACTGAATGTCAAGGAAAAATTGAGGCGATTCCAAACATTAAACAATTGCATGGTGAATGCCGGAGAATATTTTTCGTTTAACTCGAACAGTTCAAACTTTAAGGAGGTTGGATCACGACGATACAATGTTGCCATGCTAAACCATGTTAAAAACATCATAACGAATTTTAAAATTTGGTAAATATATTCTTTAATAATATATATAGCAATACTAATTTTTTAAGTTTTCTCCACCACGTAGTACCCGAGTAATTGAACACTAAAGTTCACATGTATAAGCACAGAGTTTACATATATATACATTTCGTGCATAAAAAGTTCGATTTAACGCTCAATTATTCGATAACCGTGTGGTAAAAAATTTGAAAAAAATTTGTGTTTGATGCCAAAGAATGTTATCACCAAATTTGATTATTTTGATTTCGTGATCCAACCTCCTTAATACCGTCGAAATTTAGGCAAATCGCTGAAGTAACATTGTTGAGAGTTTATCGAAGAAAAGTGGCACGTGCGTCTGTTAATATTTTGAAACTCGCGTCCCCTCATTTGTAGTTGAGCTAAGAGAATAATGTGGAAAAAAATGTAACCCAGGCGTTTAGGAAACAAGTTCATGGACACCCATTAAGATCCATATTGTTAATTTGCTTTTGATGTATAATTTATGTTCTGAATGTAACGAAGAGCTGACAGAAAGGGATGGATGTGTGTGTACGTTACATAGATTCTCGTTGGTAACTGGCTCGGAACGAGAACGCCGAAAGCGAAACTCTGGTTTTTCATCGTGCCAATTTGCATATAGAGCAGCTAGGGCTTATTGTCTCGGGAGATTGAACTACTACTGGGCACTCGTGGCTCAATTTGAATCCGCATCACGGTCCATTATTTTGTAGGAATCGTGTAGAGAGACTAGGCGATGACGAATTTCCAGCAGCAAAGCCGAGATCTTCCCTTTCATCATTGGTTTCTCTCACATTTTCTTCGCCTTATTCCCAATGTACACGTATCGCAAACGGCTACCGGGCACATTTACTATACGTCGAGCTTTCGCCAGAGCTACCGATTAGAGAAATTTTAACGATCACCGATTGCTCGCTATATAGCCACGTCGAGGGTTCATCGTTCGAGAAGTTTTACATGGTCGATTCTTGTCTAAAAATCGATAATCGATCGAGGATTTCTCGAGGAAATGCTAAATCGTGGCTCGTGACAAATTTTTGTGGTCAATTTAATAAAAAAATGAAATTTTTCTCATTCCAACGGTGGGATCATCAAACGTTCCCAATTAATTGCTTCCCGAGGATGAAAAAAAATCGGAATCGATAAAAAAATCATCGAAACTATAAACTCGTGTGGAATCAATTGGTTTGTTTGGTTTTTTATGAATATATGATTACGACAGTGACCTTATCAGCCACGGAGGACTGGGTCGAATTTCCAGATCGTTTATATGACCACGGCGGATTAAAACGTTATCGCGCGATGGATTAAAATCGTCGAAGCTCTATAGTTGAATGATCAAAGAACGGACACAGCGATATATAAAAGAAAAAAAAAATAATTCGTTTATTTTTCCAGCATGAAATAATAGCCGAGTGGCAAACGTTCGAGCAATTTGCTCCCACGCCCCATTGGCTACGATTTCAAGCGATTCTATAATCGGATATTGATGAAATTGAATGTATGAATCCAACATGGACTCCTGAAGGTCAGCACGAATATTTCGACGCTCGAATCCTACAAATTGTTACAAAAAACAAAACAAAAAAAACTTTTTTTCGACATTGTTTAATTTTTTACCATAAATTTCGCCGCCCGCGTCAACTCGACTTCAAATCGTCGTAAATTGGGGTTCAGGTCGAATTTCGCGTGTTATTAATTTAGCGTCGCGCAAAAGGGCGGATTATTAAACGTTTTTCACGTCTTTCTATTCGGTCCGGCTCGTTTGCGCGGTGATCCAGTTTCCAAGTTAATAAGAACGCCAACTTGCGTGCAGTAATAAGAAAAGAAGGAAGGAGGTGAAAACGAGGGCACTCGCGTACAGCAAAGACCGTAAATGAAAGTCGAACAGTTAAGGTAAGCGATTCAAATGCGAAAAAAGAACCTTCAACACCGAATCGATCTCACTGCTGTTGTTCTGAATATTGAAATATATCATTGGAAGGAAAACGGGAATCTGGTACCACGTGGTACCGATTAAAATTTCGTCTTTTTTTTCAAAAGACGACAAAAATGGAAAAATCATTGAAATCCGTGTGGAAAATTCATTCGTTCGATCGAAAGATCGAAATATCGCTGAGGACTCACCTCTTTAATTTTGTTCCGGCGTTCCCTGGCCTCGGGATCCTTGTCCTCACCTCCAACGATCATCGGGAATGCTTCCGCAGACGCTGGCGGCACGGTCTCAATCGCTTCTTGATCATGACCCCGAAGTTTATCGGCGTTTAACGAAGAAACACTACTGAACGCATTAACTCGCGCCTCACCATCAGCTGCTTCAGGTTTTTCCAGAGTCTTTTGTTGCTGATACTCTTCGTTTATTTTGGCCTATAATTAATTTACACTTGCTCTCATTTCCTCTCGCATTTCTCTCCTTTTTCCTCTCCCCGGAACTTCATTTCCAGGCACGGAAATGACAAAATTCCAAGAGACCGAAAAACAGAGTAAAATGAAAACTCGCTCTTCATCATTTTTATATCATCATTGGATGCGAAAAAAACGTTAAAATAATACGAAATTAAAGGTCAATGGGTCAGTGACACGCCGAGTCGTCGTAACCGGAGATCCCAACTTTCTAAAGCTGGAAAATCCCAAATCGCGCTGTGGAAATCACGTTTTTTTCCTCTTATCATTAAAGCAGATCGTGTCTCGTGAAAAAAACGGAAAAATAAATGGTACGAATTGATGCTTCCCCTGAGTTAATTTCCCTGCAGTGCCGTTCCTAAAACTCCCTCTCCATTCTTCCGGAAATTAACCATAAAAAAAAATGCTATGTAGAAATGTTAACAGCCCTTAATAATTACCGTTCCTTAAAACAAAATTTCAAACGATTTTTTGATTCTACGAAAATTACAAACCAAATGAATCACGAAATGCTTTTTCGAGAAATGAAAAAGTTCTGTCATAATTGAAATAAACGATGTTTAAGTTCGGATCGTTGAAATGCAACGCGAAAACTCATTATTTTTTAAAGCAGAACGCGAAATTTCATTCAGAATTTGTCAAGAATAGTACGACAGAATTATTTGCCATTCGAAAAGCGAATTTACTAAAAAAAAAAAAAGTTGTAAAAAGTGCATTAATCATCAAAATAATGAATAAAAATTAAATTTTTCGTTGCATCCCAACGATGCAAACTTCAACATCGTAATTGAAATCGACTGTGTTTTCAGTGATTCCAGGTGCACCTAAGCCCTTAATAATAATAATAATGGTTAACCCTCAATTCGTGAACGTTTTTCATTATATACAATATTTTTCATTCATTAATTTGATAATTTTCCAATTTTTTCAGTAAATTCAGTTTTCGAATGGCAAAGAAGACTCTCCCATAATCGTTGATAAATACTGTATCAAAATTTTCTTCTCTGTAAGAAAAAATAATAATTTTTCGTTGTATTGCAACGACGCGAACTTCAAGATGGTTTTCAGAGACCGGGGTCTTGGTGCTTTTGTGCCCGCGATAATAAATGAGGAAATCTGAAAAAATTCATGGGCATTTTTTTCATTCCAAAATCAAGCAACGTGCGAAGAAGACCGGACGAAAATGACTCCCGTTTACGGATCGAGGCTTAATAGTGCAAGCGATGAAAAATCGATTTTCTGAAAATCTCGCAATTTCGAAACGAATTTTGGCTCGTAACATCAAAGCGTAATGTAAAAACGTAATTGGTGATGTCGAGTGTTTTGTTACCGACCGTCGGTACATTACGTGAATTTAAAGATCTGTAAGGTGTTAATTGGAACTGCAACAGTTTGAGGACACGCCTCGAAATCGACCAATTAGAATGTTGCAGCAACGAAGGTCGTTTCCCATAAGGGAAAAGTTTTCACCGGAAATCCGGAGGATCCATAAACGTGAAAGAAAGCTTTGAAATAAAAATGTATGTGTCATCATTGGCATCGAGCCTGTGACTAGTGCCAGAGAAGTGAGTTGAATGAAATGATTATGTTCGTACATGACCGTGTCGTTGTTAATTGGCTTCGGCGTCTACCACACAATGAATATCTTTATGGCTCAACGTTCGTTTTTATGAATTAACGAGCCAACTCCATTCGTACCGGCCTACACAATGCCCACATTATTGCAATTAATCGCGATGTACTATATAACTGGGCTGGCACGAGCATCGATGAGGAAAGAGTTGTAGAAAACTTAACGACTTTCGCGAGCTGATCTACATGCGAGATTAAAGGAGAATCAGTACGCAAGCAGGCCTACGTCGTTGACAAGGCCATCCACTAACGTTGTACAGCGTCTAGGTTCGGGACTGAACTCAGGATCGAAAAGTTTGATGCAGTTTTTTGGTCGTAATGTGTCCTGATGGAATAAAAATTATGCGAGTCACTTTTACCGCGAATACTGTCGAAACGGTTGGAGATAGGACGAAAACCCAGAGGACCGATATTGTAGAGGGTAATATTTCCTACAAAAAAGTCCTTTACGAAATTTTTGTAACTTCGCTAGTTTGGTCGTGGAAGCAGTGACCATTTTATAAATCGATTGCCTTCTTTCTAGGGACTTTCGGGAGTCAACTACAAACTTTAGAAAAATACTATGAGAAACTTTTCGGTGCGAAATTTCATTCTCTACAAAATTGGTTATCTCCATTTTTGTCGTATCTCTAACCGTTTTGACGGTAAACGAGCTTTTTGATCAAACTTGAAATTTCTTGCTTTTTCCATCGAGCCCTCTGACGAGATTGAAGAAAAAATTTGTTAGGCACTCGAGTGGATTTTTTTCAATCACAAACGAGAGTTTAAAAAAATAAAAGTCTAAAAAAAATTCGCGATCTTAAAATAGACCTCTGAATAATTATTTCACTTTTTTTTTACGAATGATCTCATTTTACAGGAAAAATGGTCGTGTCGAAAGAGAAAGGCGCAGCTAGCAGATAGAATGTCCTCTAAAATCTTGAAGCATGAAGTCAAACGAAAACACACGAAACATCGATGTCTGGGAATTATTCATTCATGGATATGAATTATTCAAAGCAAAATATAAAATGATGTGTCGTTAAATATAAAAATGAAAAAGAAAAAAAAAAAACAAATATTTTCATTGATTTCGATGTACGTCGCGAGAACACTTGAATAAACGTCGAGTAAACGTCTTCGGAATGCGTACGCACACACGTGTATGTATATAGATATAGCGAAAGGTCACAGCTGCGTGTAAGCAAAGAGCGCAGAAACAGCTGACTCGATGTCTCGATCAGACGCAGCAGAGTGATATTCGCATTGTTGTGGTTTAGCTTTACTCGCGATGAAGCAAATCTGAATGACGATGTCGGACTTGAATCGGGAGAAAAAGCTGAACAAACATCGAGAACTGATCGCGAGCGCTTGATAAATAATAAACGATCACATAAAGTTACGATTTAATGATAAGAGGAAGAAAAAAGAGAATGAAAAAAAAAAAGGAAGAGAAAAGCGACGAGTTCCGAGTGAGACGAGAAGCTGTTGTTCGAGATAGTTTCTCAACTTTTAGATTTTCTTTAATAAATAAAGATTTCGACCTGGAGCTTTTGCTTCTCAGCAATAAGATGCGCGTCCTCGTTTTCGTAATCAGCGTGAGAACCAGCTCCATTAATCAGGTGGTTCTGGTTGCGTGGACCCCTTTTGTGGGGGTCCATAGGACCCAGTATCGTATGTGGCGGGGCCGGTATCAATAATTCTGGTCCAGCCTTTTGTATACGTTGATAAACCCTATAAACACTGTTGATCGCAGCGCCACCGGCATTGCCACTACGAAAATCGGGCAAAAAGAAAAATGTACCGAAGCACACAACACCAAACGTCAAAAAAACAAGGAGTATGAGGTACTTCTCGCGAGGACGAAATGCACGTCGCGGGAACAACGGTACCGGTACACCATTCACGAAACGTTGATACGACGGCAATAAACTTGTGTTCGTCATTCTCACTTCAAGTTACACTCTTGCCTTTATTCTTTTGTTATTGATTCCCTTTTCTTTGACGTTATTGTTTAGATCGCGACGTACGGAAAAAAAAATTCGCGACGATTATGACGACCCGTGGGTGACACACAGACCCCCGTTGTTGTTGGCGTTTTCTCAGCCGTCACACGCCATTACGGTGGCTCGCAGCGCCACCTGCTTTCGCTTTTTATCACATTTGCGAGCGGCTACCCACGCTCGTTGCGCCATCTAGCGGCGTTCCAGCTCAGGCTCCGAAATTATGGGATTTTCGGCTGTCGGGATTGCGGGAAGCTGCGTCCTCTCGTTATACATAAGAAAATGTGTTGGTATCAACGGCTGTACATCGGTTACTCAGAAATCTACCGTGTAGAATGAAATTTTTTTTGGAAAATGTCTCGGTTGAGAAAATAGCCGCCGGTAAATAAAAATCGCGTAGGAGTTCACTGGAGCAACTTCCAAAATGCAAAAGACAGTACGTGGCTCGGTGGCCGGACTCAAAAGCTTCCGTAAAAAAAAAATCCAGCAAAAGTGCAAATTATTGAAAATTCAAAATTCGAAATGGTTAGAATTAATGAAATTTGTGTTTTTTTTTTTTTTTTTTCAATTTTTATAAACTCGAGACCAATGGTCGTTTTTCATTTGGGAAAGAGTGAAAATCGACGAACTATTTTATTTTTTACAAAACTTTATTATCGACACATTCAGAAGAGAGTGATGACAATGTAGTATTTTTAAAACAAAATACTCGGGCATTAATGATAATCATACATAATTTGTACACAGAAGTAGCACATCAATAATAATAATTACATAAAATAATACAGTATCTTCAATCGTAACATTAACCGTAAATCAACATATGATAAAAATTCGCGCATGCTCAGAGATCATTTTTCTTATACACTCGAGAGTTTGTAACTGCTAAATAATGTTCTAACGATTATATTTTTCGCCCAAACATCCTGGGGATAATTTAAGAGTATAAAATATTTGTATGCTATTCAACGAATGAAAAGAGCCTTAAGTAGCGTTGCTAGTATCACAATTCATACGTCAGCGTTTATTCTAATTCGAAATAAACGTCAAACACTATAAAAAGTCTAATTTTTGTAAAGATTTGAAATAATACGGTGTACAGTTGATCGCGGCTGGTCCTAACACCTAAATTAAAGTTTAATCTCGTGTTTGCATATTTACAAAAGAAAAAAATGACACTACTATTTCGAGTATGAACAATCAACAACGTACAAAATAATTGTCAAGGAAATATACTCTATGTCACGTAATTATGAATATCGCGAATTTACAATTGCAACAATAATACTATGATGTATAATTTGTTTAACGATCCGAACTCGTCGATCTCTCAACAATTTGTTGATTTTTCTATATTCTAATAATTTTATAAACTATCTTTTTGTTATTCAACAACGAAGGGCTGTCCGACGTTTTTCTAGAATTTAATTAGATCCTAGACGATTAAAAGCTTCCCGCAAAAGAGTTGCAAAGAAATCTTTCGATTGATTTTACACTGCGGAAAAAAATCGCGATAACGATCTCTCAGGAAGGATTGCCGAAAATGTTTTTCGTCGTTTACGAATATTTTTTATTTCGTATTCTTGGATTTCGATAGTTGGAAACATTTTCGACAATCTGAGATTTTCTACACGATTATTTTCCCTGCAATGGTGAATCAGGACGCGAAGCTTTTACGAAGATTTGTACACAGTGTTTTGAGTAATAATATCCACGTAAAAAACCAGTCGACTCTTCGGCCTGTGTTCGTAGATCACGTACGGCGTTACGAATAGGTCGAATGGCACTTGGTCGCATTGGCGTGAAACCTGGCAAGAGCCAGATGAATATAAAGAAAAATAATGAAAAGAGTGCAGCCTAATTTTTCGGAGGGAAACGAGACATGTAACATTCGCAATTGGTGCAGTAGATGGCCGGTTCCATAACTTCGACGTTTCGACACAAATGGCATGGAGCAGTCCGTGGCATGGGCGTTGCAGATCCAGATTTTTGGACAAAGACGGGTGCCTGATTGCCAGATGTATTGATGGATTTGGAGGAAGCTTGGAAAGACGCTGGTTTCGTTTGCTTGGCAATCGGTTGATGCTGATGACTCGGATACTTCATGTTCGACTGTATCTGACAGTTTTGCAAAGGATTTGGATAAGTCTGATTCGGCGCAAGGATATTTTGTTGGTCAATCTTCTGCGTCGATCTCTGATAATTGTCAATCCTCTGAGGCTGTTGTTGATAAGTTTGAGGAACTTGTTGCGAAGTTAGTTGCTGTTGAGTCGGTTGATGCTTTGGCTGGTGATGTTGGACGTGTTGTTGTTGTTGATAGGAAGCTGTGGGATTGGGTGGAGGTTGATACTGAGGCAACAGTTGATTGGATCTGTTGATCTGTGGCTGCAGTTGTTGTTGTTGCTGCTGCTGCGACTGGTGGTGACCATTTTGTTGCGGATAAGGCTGATAGGAACTTTGGGGATATTGGTTCTGGGTGGCGTATTGTTGATAAGGATTTGGCGACTGGTTCGAGGGATAATTGTACTGTTGAGAATGCTGAACCGTCAGCGGGCTCGCACTGTGACTGTTCAGTCTCTGATTAAGTCCATTTTGTTGTTGGCTCTGCTGCTGGGACGTGATTTGCTTGTTCATTTGATTGTGCTGTTGCTCGAGATGATAATAATTGCCGTAACCGTTTTTCGGACAATTATTGATCTGCTTAGGCTGTTGGCTCGCTGCCTGAGGATATTGTTGATTGTGAATTGGCTGAGTCGGATAAGGACTCGCTGGTTTTTGAGCTTGGGACATCGGGATCGTTTGATTGCGTGGATGAGAGGTCTGGGTTTGTGGGTACGATGTCGGAGGCTGATGATAAGGAGCATAACCGTTTTGCGTGTACCTGAGCTGTTGCTGATGAAGTTGGGGCGCATAGGGAACGGGCGACTTAGATTGTTGATTCGTCGGGGATACCGAGTAACTTTGCTCTTTGCTGGCAGTTCTGTTTTCGCAGCCGCTGTACGGCGCATACATTTTCTTTGGGTCCTGGAGAGCAATCGGGGACTCGTTGGAATTTTGTCGAACGAAAGGTCCTCGCGGGTTTTCCGTTGCCAAGGGAATGGCTGCGCCGACGGGATTGACGCTTCTCAATTGGTCTTGGAAGGGTGTCGCTGGGATACTGTCAGCCTCGGATTTCAAGGGCAGAGTGTGCTGCTGGAATTTCGTTGCTGCGTCACGATTGCTTTCAGCTTCCTGCAAGCTTCGGATCTCGCGGAGAACTTGAACCGTTTCGGGCTTGTTCATGGCTGAGCGCAACACTCGCTCTAGGATGGGATTCGGTATGTACGAGTCGTCCTCGTCGTCTTCAGCTGTCGCGACTAGAACGACTTGGTCGCAGAACGAAACGCTCTTCTTCTTTCCGATTCTTCGTTTCGTTTTCTTCGGAGCAATGTCCTCCTCGTTCGGCAGGATTGAGGTGTTCTGGATGGTGTTTTGCATCGCCACTTCGCTTATGTCGTCCTCCGGGTAATCGACCGGAAGCCCATTTTCGTGCGGTAGAGTCAGAGACATCGAAAGTATCGCCGCGTTTAATCCACTGTTTTGGGACGGAGGGCAAGAAGGAGCTGGTGCGCTCATCACAAGCGGATTCTGCACCACGAAATTGTTTTGATTCAGATTTGATTCGGGGATCGTGTTGATTGGCGATTGCATGTCCAATTTCGGGCGAAGGTCGTTGGATGGAGTGACCTGTCTCGCGACATCTTCGGAATGTTCCTGCATCGATTCTTGCGGGTCTACTGTCGCGGGTGACGAAGTGCCACGATGGCCTGACAAAGTTTTTGTCACGATTTTGTTGTCAACTTCGGTTTTGGGCGAAGGCGGCATTTTGATTTGTTCAAAACGTGCGGCCATGTCTTTTACGGAGGGAATAACGCTCCGGGCACAATCGGGGACGTCGCGACTGGCCGATTGTTCGACGACTTGACCGAGACTGTTGATCATGAGATCGCTCGTTCTTCTGGCGACCGTCGTCCCCGTGGGAATCGCTGGAGAGGATCTTAGCTTGGGCACATCTTGACCGTCCAGCGGTGCTTGCTTCTTCATCCGCCTCTCGGCCTGTTTGGCCTGAAGTTCTCGGAGCCACGTTTCGCTCGATTTTTTCTCTTCCTCGTCCATCTCCTGGCTCTGTCGCTTCTCGCTGGTGAGATCTTGCTTAAGGATTTGTTCACGTTTGAGCTGAAGTTGCGCGAGGAGACTGCCGATCTGTTGAGCTTCGAGTTGCTGTTGCTGGCGTTGCTGTTGACCAGCCTGTTGCTGTCTATAAGTTGCGGTTTGTTGATTGAGCAGCTGCTGATACTGTTGAGGATTGGATTGAGCTTGAGGAACATCAGTGGCGACCTCGGGCGGTGGAGGAGGGAAATCCTCACTAGGTTGTCGGGAGTGAGTGACCGAAGGAACTGTGGGATACGGTGGAGGAGGAAACTCTTCGCTGGGTTGTCTGGAGTGCGAGACATTGGCGTTTTCTGGGTAAGGCGGTAAAGAATCTTGCTGTGGAACCTGCTGCTGCTGCTGCTGCTGCTGCTGCTGCTGAGCTTTTCCGGGACTTTGTTCGCTGTGAACATCGGCACGTGTCACCACAAACGTTGGCTCGTAAAGTATTCCATTGGCGTACTGGACGACGTCGTCCTGGATACGTGGCTTCTGGCCGTAGCTCTGTTGACTCGAGTGCGAAGACGACGACTGACAGATGCTTTGGTCGACGTTGTACGAGGGTAAAAATGGCAGTGACTGAGGCTCCGATGAGTAGTCGGAATAGTTGCCATTCCTACCGATCGTGGTTACGTTATTGGCGAAGTTAGCGGTTCCCGTGTGGCTCCAATAGGAGCTTGTTTGTTCCGGAGACATTGGACCGACACAGGGGCCCTCGGGGTTCATTCCGTAGAGAGATTTGTCCGATTGTAACTCGCCGTTGCACACTTCGACCGTCGGCAACTTAGACTTGCTAAGCTGGGAAGTGGTTCGTAACGGTGGGGGTGGTGGGACTTTGGCAACGTGCAAAGCTTTTCCAGCGCTTCCATGGAAACTTTTTCTCATCAAACGACTGCGTTCGAGGTTCGGATTCGCGGGATTAACGCTGGTCGTATTGCCGGCGAATTCGAGATGGCCCTCGGACAAGTAACCGCTGAGCGATTGGCTCGTCTCGTTGCCTTTCAATCCAACGTTCGAATCGTCTACCGACTGTTTTGGCAAGTTGTTATTGTTCGTGCCGGTTTGTTCGGGAACCTGATTACCATCTTGACCTTCTCTCAGGTCGGGCATGCTCCGATTCTTTCGCTTAATCAAGCCTCCCATCAACAATTTCCTTCGAATTTTGTGTTGCTTCTTGCCCTGCTGCTTCTGATCTCCGGAAACTGGGCTCGTTGAGCTGTTCTGAGCGTTTTTGTTCGCTACGCTCGAGTCCACTGTCGCATCTTTGTTGTTTGTTTGGGTTTTCTCAGACTTGCCAGCCTTCGGTGATGGCAATAGTCTCGACGGAGCTATGGAAAAATCCTTGACTACGTTCTTGTTTCTCTCCTCGCTCCTCGCCCTCTTCTTGTCCTTCTTGTCCTCGTCGCATCGCTTTGTTCGCCCGAATAATCCAGTTCTCTGCGTGGGCCGATCGTAAAACATGTACTCCTCATCCTCGATGACGTTGACGGTCGTCGCTTTGTTCCTCAGAGTCTTTTTCTTCGGTAACGTCGCGTAAATCTCGATACTTTTGGTAACTGGTTTCGTTTCGATCAAAGTAACTGGCTGATTGACCAAAAGTTCGCGGCTGTTTTGTCGCGAATGGTTGCCCTTGTCTCGGGATCCTTGCCGCGAGTGTTGACCGGATTTGCTGTTCTCTCGCGAGTGTCTACCCTCCGGAGGATTCTCTTCCTTGTCACGATTCGCAATCGCTTGTTCCTGCGATATTCTCTTGTGCAAACCTCGCGCTCTCATGACACACGTGTTGTGCTTCATCCTGGCGGTCGTTATCGTGTGAGGATTGTTGTACGGCGCATCCATCGCCGCTCTGGCTTTACTGGTCGACGCGTTGCAAAGAGCAACTGCAGTTCCGAGGTCGCCAGCCACTTCGGCTGCTCGAGACTTGTCCATGAGATCGTCACACTCCTTGCAAAGACGCTCGCAGTCGTCGCCCGGTGAGGGCTGATAAACTTCGGGAATTTGGGCAAGCTGGAAAAACGCAAAGGAAATTTATTATCGAACGAATCAACAAGAAAAATCTAAAATTTTTTGATTAAAAAAAAAAAATCTTCGAGTTACTTCAAACTCTTCCGGGTGGAGGAACGAGGAAACACCAATCTCTTTCGGTTCGAACTTTTCTTTTTAATACTTGGCGTCAAGACGCTGCCGGGTCTCTAAATATCAAAGAATTACTACGTCATCATAGTTTGGTCCTGGCACCATATAGTTCCTTTGAGAGATTTTAACAAATAAATGATAATCTTTCATTCGAAATTAGGCGAAAAATGTCAAAGTTTCCGCTATTTTTAATCAAATATGAATAAAAAATTAGTATTAGACTTTGATGCGATAGTAACTTTTGATATTATTTTCTCTCCACGTAGTTGAATCGTTTCTATTGTGTCTGTAGGTTTGTAAAAGGTTTGCGACGTTACCTGTAAATTGTGCTTGAGTCCTTGTTGCAATTGCAAACTGTCGGTGGATGACAAGGAGTAAGAATCGTATCCAGCGTCGTAATGGCCGCTGCTGCTGCTGGAAAGTTCGCCGGACTTGCTCGTGGGGCTTTTGGGAACGCCCGAATTCCTCTGCATTTTGTTGACGATATAAAGATAAGGATTGTCCATTGTAGTTGATGAGCTGGAGGAAGCGCTGTTGCGATCACCGGACCAGTTGCCGGAATCCCGACGACGGGGAACGTTAAGGTGGTCCGGAATGCTAATTCCATCCTGTGGCGTGGAGCCTGCGCTCAAACTTCGAGTCAGTTGCATCTGTTGTTTTTTCTGTTGTTGCATGACGTTCTCAACGGTTCGACGGTTGATGTATTTGGAGTCGATTTCTCCGTCGACGACATCCCGGCTCGGGGCGTTTGGCTGATTCCCGAAAATGTTGTTCTGGATGTCGACGAGATTCTGGTAATCGCTGTAAATTCTTCTCTGCGTGTAAATGTGAGTTGGGCTGTCGGGATTTGGTGTTATCGCTCTTCTGGCTGTGTTGTTAATCGGTGGCTTTTCCGGACTCGGAGTAACCGACCTACGGGCATTATTTTTTGGCGGAGTCTTCAAACCGTTTCCATTTGGAAATGGCGTCACTGCCTTCGGCGCGTTTTCTGTGTTGACCGGAGTTCCACACGGTGTCGCGTAAAGTAACAGCAGCGGCTGGTAACGGCCTCGACGACACTTCTCGACGACTTGCTCCCAACGAGGACCAATTTCCTTCACAGTCGCATCGTCGAAGTATATCCAAACCTGAATAAAAAAAAAAAAAAACAAAAAAAAAGCTCTGTCAAAAAACGTATCGATCGACCAAGTTTCTCAGTCGCACGAGCTGAAAAGCTTGAATTTTTAGAAAACAAATTTCCAGATAAAGCCACTTGCTGAATTTCGAGTTTTTTCAAACGAGAGTCTTACCTTTAGTTTTGTGTGGAAGAAAAACGTTGAATAATGTTTTCCATAATAAGTGACGACACCAACGAGATTGTGGACGGTCGAAGCACCCCATCGCGAATCAACGACGCTGTGGAAAACGTCACTCAAGCGAAGGGAAGTTCCAACAGTTGCAAAAACGTCCATGATGTGTTCTAAGGAAGGTCGCTCGCTGTCCCAGACGACACCGACCGAAACGATCTCCGGTCGATTCATGAGAGTTCTGCATATCTGTATCTTTGCTCCGCAAGCGCTCTGAAAATAGGGGCAAAGGTTCGTGAGCATTTGTTTGTTTCTACGAGAACAGGAGCTCGGGAAACAAAAACATATTGTTAAAATTTAATTGTCGCGTGTCACGATTGAAAATTCAAGAGTTTCTTTTAATTGTAATTATTCTTTTGATCGCAGCATCGAAGTGTTTGTTCTTAACGGTGAAAGTGACTCTTCGCACGTCATTCTTTTCACATTTGATGAGAAAATAAAAATTCTCGTAACGAGACAACGGAATCTCACTTTCCGAACGTCTTCGCGGAATTGTCACGCAACATGGGAGACTGCAGTGTTGCGAACGACTCATTTACTTTTTTTTAATTGCCGTCAATCGCCTGCACGACGATTTTTCCTTTTTTTTTTTTATATTTCCGTGTTTTTTCGTTTTCGTGTTATTTTTCTGGAGAATAATTTCATCGGAAACACCTGACGATGCATTTCTTATGAAAATTCAAACTTTCTGATGAAAATGTGGATTTTTTTTTTCTATAAACGTCAACGACGTGCAACTTACAGGGCAGTCACGAATGTCTCCCATTCCACCTGCTCGACGTAACAATTGTCCGAATAGATCGGGACTCGTTCTCGAGGCTGGTGGACTTTGTCGTGCTTGTGAAGTCAATGCAGACGCTGAGACGTAATGGACCATCTGGAACATGAATTTTCAACGTTAGTAAATGAACATTTTTGTTGGAAATTTTCTACGAAAAACACAGGAAAATCGAAATTTAAGGGATTAATTAAGTTTTTCATGGACATTGATGCTCTGAGAATGCAACTTTGTTTATTTTTGCGCAATTTGATCCGAGGCCACCCTCAAAGGTGACCCTTCTTAATCGCTTTCAACGAACCGGTAAATCCGGATTAACGCTAATCTTTTTATAGGACGGTGTCTTGAGAATCTTGAGGAAAGTGATTATCCGGCACGCGGCTTCCGGCTCAAGTTCCATAAGATTTTTTTCTCGCGTGGTGATCGATCTTATTTAGAAATATATATGTTTATGAATCTGTGGACATTAATACGAACGGTGAGAGTCGAGAGGCGAAGTCACACGAGAATTCCCACGACTGGTAGAAACCACCCCCAAAATTCATCCACGACAAATTGTAGTCTCGAGACTTTTGCTCACAGGCACTCCCACGAACGTGCCGAAATTTCCCAAGGCAGACGTTTTCTCTTTTTTTTTTTTTTTTTTGTTCGCATGAAAAAAGAACGGTCAACAAGAGCACGGAGCCTAGGGCAACCGACGAACTCTGGCTTTCCAGGTACTTTGAAATAAAGTTTGAAAAAGCGTGATCCCTTTCCGTCTCTCTTTTCGTATACCTGTGTCCATACTGATCGTGGGAAAGAATCATCTCCACCAACTGTCGAAAGGTCGAACTCTCTCAGGTGCATAAAAATAGAACAAACTTCCTTTTTCATTCTAGTAATTTCGTTCGATCTCTGAGGAGCTAATTGACCGATTGGTATTGGAAAACTTTGCATGGAAACTAATGAGGAACAGGAAATGGTTTTTGTTGATGAAAAAATTTTAAAAAAATTGCTCGTCGACGAGATTCTTTTTTTTTGTTTCCTAACGAAATCCTCACGATAGGACGAGGATTTTTTAAATATTATTTATTCACGAACACAAACCTGTGTAAATGGCAACGGCTCAGAAGTCGCACCGCATGCTCCGCAGACACTTTGCTCGACGAGGGTCATGGCGAACTTTTGATGAGGAACACAGTGCCTCGCACTGCACATATCCTCCGCCTCGCCACTCGCTATGTGCAGATGGATTCTCAGCAATATGTTTTCCTAGAGCATGAAAAAAATATAAAAAATTACAAATTGACAAATAACACTTTTTGTGTCAATCAGAAAAACGAAAAAGATCGGCAAAACGATTTTTCTACGTCGATCAATATTTTTCAAAAAATCCTTCAAAAAAATCAAAAAAATCAAAAAAATTCAAAATTGAAGTAATTTGTGGGATAAACGAGATTTGATCTTGAAATATTGAAGAAACGTAAATTTCGTTTATTTTGAAAATAACTCGAAAAAAAAAATTACACTGCGAATTTTTTTTTATAAAAGCAACGAATGTTTATACGTTGGCCGTGAGAACAAGATTTCCAAAACGACATGAGCACAACTCGCAATTAGTAGCCTCGATGTTTAACGACAATAAAATGTTGCACAGCGATTTTATGATTTTTATGTTGTTCACACACGAGCCAAGATCAGCAGGAAAGAATCTAACGCTACGAGCCACAATCCTGACGAATACAAAAATACAAAACCTGTCCTTGCACTCTTATCCCACGCACGTAGCTAGATAAATTTTATGTACATTTACCATGGATTGTCAATGTGTGTACCAATGACTTTACACGTGTACGAAGTTAGTTATGCGTGAACATAGCGTTAACGTGATCGTAATATAAACGCGAAAGTATCTTTGCGAACGGGTATCCTACGATCGATGCTACTGCAGTATATCGCCACGTAAAATAGCATTAAGCCCTTAAGGACGTTGTATGGCAACGGTCAAATCTAAATTTTTGTTATCAGTTTTTTTTTTTACATACAAAATGGTTTGCGAGCCCAAGTTCATTAAAAAAAGTTGTTAAAAATTGACTAAAGAACAACATACTCTAAATCCAAGATTTTTCGAGGTAATCTGTATTTTTTATATAATAAACAAAATTTCGGAAAACTTTTACGACCGATTTTTTTGAAATACTGAATAAAGCTTCTTCGATGTAACATAAAAATGTATGCAAAGTTTTAAGAGGCTTCACCATTCAGAAATCAAAATATTTAATGTTGAAAATTGTAACTTTTAATACTCGCTCTTATAAGAAACTACTGAAAATTGTGATTTTTATAAATAAATATCTCGACTTGTACATGGTGAAACCTATTAAAATTTTGCGAGCTATTAGATATCACTATTTTCTTTGTATGGTGCAAAGTTAGGGAATTATATCGATAGAAAATTTTGCATACAACGTCCTTAAGAGTTTGCATTGAGCTTGATGTTCCAACATTCAAAATGCTAATTTGAGAAAATTCTCAACAAAAAATGCATTTTTTATGGCAAGCATCGGAATTCAGTAACTGGATCAATTAAAAAATCTTGGCCAATATTTCTGAATTCATTGATGACGATCGGTAAAAAAAAAAAATATTGCTTTTGCTAATTATTTTTAAGGCCCACGAATCGCAATTTTTTTTTAAATTCGATCAAGAAACAATTTTTAAAATTGGTCAACGATGGAGCTGGGAAAAGAAAAAAAAATACTCACGAAACATTCGGCTGCATCGTCCATAAAACCGAGTTGAAATCTTTGCTGATCGAGGAAGCTCTCGGCGAGTGCACGACGCAAAGCGTCCGGAGGTAGAGCACTCTCCTGCGAAAACTGCAGCTGCGAAAACAGGTCCTGAAACATACAATGGGCAATACCCAATAATGAATACAAGGGAGCTCATTGAATGGAGATGTATGGGCTCGGGGGAGTTCAAAATTTGAGAAAGGGTCCTAAAAATAAAAAAGAAGCTGCCACTCGAACTGAGAAACGCTGTTCTCTCCAAGAAAACGTGTTTTCTATAATAAAATTGCGATTTTCTCGGCGATAATTCGGGCTGATCCGAGGGTCGATCTCGTCGTAAAGAAAATAACGACCATTTTCCAATTTTTTAAATTTTATTTCCAACAATGCAGCTTCACCATTTTTCTTGCAGGATAATTACTTTTTTTTATTTCATTGGCGATTAGCCATTAAAAAATACAATACGCTTAGGGGGTCACTGAGTGAAAAAAAAAGTGAAAAAAATTCTTGACCAGAGAACAAAATTTGCCAGGATCTTTCGATATTGTCTGCTCGTTCCTGTGACGCTGTCTAATTCACTGTACAAATAAAATACAATTGGCAGCAATCATAATTACCAGATATTACGCGATACAGTCTCGGAAACGAGAGAAAAAAGCAGCAATTTCTTGTGGAATGAGAAATTTGCAACGATAAGTACTGAATCACGATTTATCGAAGGTTGATAGAAATAACAGTCGTTGCTTCAATCGATGCATTTTCATCGAATGCACACATCACATGGAGCGTACTAATGAGAGATTCCAGGAATCCGACGTTTATTATTTTTCGAGTATAATATTGTTCGAATAAACAAACAGACAGAAACGAGATCTCGAGGTCGCAGCGATATTCGATGTTTGAATAATTCCTGCAGGAAAGTTTGTTGGCCTTGAAAGTTTCTGCATCAGGTTTTTCCATAAAATATCTTTCTTCTCTTTCTCTCTAGAAAGTTCTTCAAAAAACTGCATAATTTCTGAGCAAAAATATAGAGAAAATGAATTTTTACGAAAAACTTCAAATAGCTAACGATTTTCGAACATTTTTTAATCATTTTTTTGATCAAAACATTTCGAGAAAAAAATCGAGAATATTTAACATATTACTATCACGAAACGGCTTTATTGAGGGACCTTTCAAAATTTGTTGTATAAACGTTTTTGGCACCAAAACTAAGATTTTTCTCGTATAAAGAAAAATTTTCTGACATTTAGAATTTGAGATATTTATATAATTTCCCATTATTTATTTTTCCCATCTAAACGCTTGTCTCGTTTCTTTTGATTTTTTCTTCCAAATTTTTGACGAAACGTGACTTGCCAAGAACATTTATACAAAATTTTGAAACAAGCCTAAATAAAGTCGTTCCGTGATAATAATACCTTAATTAAATGTGTCGATTATTTTTTCTGAATCAACCTATAAAGCCACGATTTTATTCTTACACGTATGGAACGCGAGAATGTGTATTTCCTCACGGAGTCTGGCTCAGCAAGTTTCGTAAGAGAACGAGCAGAGCGAGGTTTTGGTACGTCGGCGGCGCGAATAACGGTCACGTGAACGGGCTCGTGGAGATACTATACGTATTCATATATTTCTACATATATATATATATATATATATATATATATATATATATATATATATATATATATATACACATATGCATACACCAAGTGTATATAAAATATCGTATACTACGTTCATAGAAAGTAGGTAGAAACACCGCTCCAGGGTACTACGGAATTGTCAGGGTTGATTCGGCGCTGTATGGCTCCGAATATATCCGAAGAGATATCGTTCGTTATTGATACGATAAATCGATAGGAAAGAGAGGTCTGAATAAAATTTGAGGAATAAATAAGCGAAGATGAGTCTCCGGAGCAGCTCATCGTTTTTGCTGACGCGTTGGGCATTTTTTTGTTTGTTTGCACTGCGATCGTTAGGATAGTAAAAGTTTGTCGATTGGCGTGAATGATTTTCTTGAATGAAAACGATTCCTCGATGACGATCTCCGCGGAGAAGCACTTCTACGCACGAGCGCTGAATTTAATGAGGGCAGCACACTCTCCCTTCGTATTAGTTTCAACGTTTGATCGACGTCGTAGGCATCGTACAATACTCGTTTACGTCCACATGTATAAATTTATATCGACTCTCTCGCGGAGTTCGTAAGCATACACGGAAACCGAAAGAAACTCAAGAACGTGGAAAAAGTTGGCAAAGCCTGTATACTAATGCGAACCGGTTTAGCGTCCTGAGACACTGCTTCATTTACTAAAAGTTAACCAACGTCCGGATTTTACGGGAGATCGATTTAATAGCTCTCGTTCATGTTTTCATTGATTTCATAAATTTCCGCTTAAAAAAACTCTTTTCCAACTCAATCAAAATTCCACACTCATTTCTTCGTGGAGTCGAGTTGAGCCAACGGGAAAGTGCCATTACCGAGACTCTCGACATTCCCTAGTATCCCTCAATATAAATTCAAACGTATATTCGTAGTGTTTTACGATTTTGAAGTTTGCATCGTTGAAATGCAACGAAAAAATAAATTTTTATTCTTTATTTTGATAACTAATGTACTTTGCCCAATTTTTTTTTTTTAAGAAATCCGCTTCCGAATGGCAAAGAATTTTGTTCTATTTTTCTTGACAAGGACTGTATGAAATTTTGCGCTCTGTTTTAAAAAATAATCAGTTTTCGTTGCATTTGACAACGAGATGCGAACTTCAAAATCGTAGTGTTTTTTCATTTCCTGACGAATGTTCGATGTGCACAGAAATTGCTGAAAAAAAAAATATAAATATTTGTACACTAAATAAACAAATTTGTTGCATCAACAAAATCTGCGATCACCAAATCTTTCGATCGATCGTTTCATTGCTTGCCAAATTCCGTTGATCCTGCAAATTTGGTTTCTCAATGCAAAGATTTTTTTGGATGAGTTCCCAATCGATAGGCAGTGCGATAACTTGAGAATGTTTTTTTTGCGACTGAAAATTGAATATCGAATTGATTATTTGTTTGTTGTGAGCAAGAGAAAAAAAATTTCAGAGTCGACCAACGCAAATCGCGCACGAATTCGAAGAGCATTGAAATTGCTTTTCAAACGCCATTGTGGCAACACGTTCGGAAAGATGTAATCAAGATTAAACGACTTTCTACTTAAGAACAACTTAAGAACGAGCGATACATTAATGTCGTTCGAGGCAGTAGCGAAAAGAGAGAGAGAGAGAGAGAGAGAGAGAGAGGTCGATAATGCGAGTGACAAAATCTGTAAGGTCGCATCTCATTAATTTTATGGCTCAATTAAGGTATCTCGCTAATGGGTTAATAAGCGTTTGAAATCTTTTAGCGACGTAATCTGCTTTGGCACATGTGAATCATGGGGAAAATGGATATTCGAAGAAAATAGTTGAAAATTATACAAATGAAGAATAATTCAACGCGATACTAAAAATTGTGTTATACTAAAGTTTGCATCTTGGAATATACAACGAAAAATATATTTTTCATTCATTATTTTAATAATTAATGCACTTGTTTCAATTTATTCAGTAAATTCAATTTTCCAATGGCAAAGAAGACTCTCCCATAATCGTTGACAAATGCTGCATCCAAATTTTGTCCTCTGCTATAAAAAATAATCACTTTTCGTTGCATTTCAATAATGCGAACTTCGAGATCTTTAAAAATTGCATAATTGAGCAAAATTTTATATTTTATCCGTTCTCTTTGCTTCTTTACATTGCCGGCCATATTTCGTGGAGACTTCGGGGACACCCGTCGAACGGATTGCGAGAGGCTGCACGGAACAAGAAAAAAAAAACAAGAAACGTCTCGATTGCACAGCGAAAAAGAGGGAGAGACTGAGAGATTGAGGGATCGAGGATTGGAGCAGTCGAGTGAAATCGATAAAGCCTCGAGTGGTACGTGCCGAGAGCATACTTTTTATGTTTGTTTATTCTCCGAACGTGTTTGATATTTTATTTTCCTCCAAAGTTGCCTAAACATCGGTCGCAAAGTGTTAAAAATTGCGGTAATAATTGGAGCGACGTGTGTATAAGAAAAGCGAGGCGGAACAGCGCCAAGTTTCGGACACTCGAAATATTTTCCAATCGCCACGTGGAAGACTCGAGTGTTTTTCACACGATGGTCTGGGGCGTCCTCGAAAAGAGATGTTCACCAGTGTTTGGCTCTTCGGGCGAACGAGATAAGTGGCTCAAGAAAGTTTCCGTGGGACTTAAAAAATGCCGGAATTTATTTACCGATGAGCGAGCGATCTTTGTTCTCATTATTCGCTTCGATAAATAAACAATTTGTCGTAGCACGATACGAAGCAAATGAATAATGATTATTTATTTATTAATTTTCATTTTCCCTTAAATCCTGCAAATACTTTAAATATTTAAACGAAAAAATCGAAAAATAATGAACGATTGATTTTTTGGCATGAAAAAATCCGCAAAGTTCTGCCATCGTCATCGTTTTTTTTTTTTTTTTTTTTTTTTTAATCGACATTTCAAAAATACAAAAAAACAATGCCTACTTTTTTCAAATCTCTCAAGTCGATGCCAGGCGAGTCTTCGCGTTCCATGCCGCTGTCATCTTCGTCCTCGGCTTTGTAATCGACGCTAGTTTCGACGCTCGCGTCATTTTCAGAATCGAGGCTACTTCCCCCGAGGGATCGGGTCGCGGGATCTTGTCTGACTTTGATCCACTTGAGCATTTTGACCGAATGCAGTGATGAATTCGCGGGATAAACGGGGGCGTTTGTTCGGATTTTTGATCGGCAGGCTCGAGCGATATAGTAAATAATAATTTTCACTTTAACCGGCGTAGCATTTTTCCCATGTCGTAATGCATTTTACATCGTTCGAGGATTTTCTTCTCGGGATGAGTTTCGACATCTTTTCGGTATCCTCGATTTGCTGCGACTGGATCGCAATCGCGGAGATGAGAATAAGCTCTCGACGCCGAGTTTAAATAAATGAATGCCGGAAATTTCGATAACGCTGTTTGCACACACGTACACCGTACGAATATCGACGCACACGAACGTTTCTGTCTTTCGTCTTTCGTGCTTTCAGACGCTGTGCCCTTAATATCTCGCAGCACCGTGTGCATATATACACAATATAAGTAAATACACGAGCGTGTACATGAAACTACACAGAGCACGCAGTGGTCCACACACTGAGAAGCGAGTACGGCGTTGCTATTTCTTCGTTTCTTCACCTTTACGGGCGCGTCACACATTCGCCGAGAGATAACGAGCTCCGTATATTTACCGAATGCTTAAAAAAACAAACGGAAACTCTCTGATTGAACGTAAAAACTGAAAAAACTTATAGGAGTAACAAAAATCTCACTGGATATTTGATGCACTCGACGATAAACTGGCTGAGGGTAAGATTTTCCGAAAAGCACGAGGGAATCTTTGGCGATCACTGAACTTGCCGAGGAATTCAACACTGCGAACTGAACTTTGCGAGTTGATGAAATATTTTTGGGAAAACTGGATGAAAAACGCGGGAAAAATGGAAGTTAAAGAGAAGCTGGGACAATGAGTGCGTCAGTGAGATGCACGCGAGAGTTTAACGTGGCGTTGTGTCGAGCTACCTGTACACGCCGGCGACAACGGTGTGTCCGCGCGCGTACCTGAAGCCAAAGCGAGTTGCGGACTCCTATGGCGAACCACCCCCACCCTTATTCCGTAGCGAGAGAGAGAGAGAGAGAGAGAGAGCGAGAAGGAGAAGAAGGGAGAGAAAGATCGAGCTAGTTGTGGAGAACAGAGGGACGCTGCACCCGGAGGACCGCGAGCGGACCGATCTCTCCTAGTAAACGCGAGAGAGAGAGAGAGAGATAGAGAGAGAGAGAGAGAGGGAGCCTCCCCCCTCCGCTGCTCGGTATGTTCAGTCGTCGGATAGATCTTACAAGTCCGAACGATGACGTCACCGATCGCTGGCGTTCACCAGGTATCCTGTCTAGGAGTTGAACGTGCGTGTGTGTATTTACGATTATCCACACACACACACACACACACACACACACACACACACACACACACACACACAGACACGTCCCATGGCTTCGTACACGTGAATATGTTTGTATATCGTGTTACGTTACGTTGACCATACGAAATACTTGGCCAGAGACGTGGATGGAAAGAAGGGGGAGAATAAGAAGACTTGAGTTTGTCCGCGTGTGCGAGCCTGGAGCTCGAAGAGAGCCAGCACGCTGGACCGCTCCTACTCGTAAGCCTCTCACGTTGCCCTCGCACAGCAGGACGGAAAGAGATAGAAGCGAAGAGCGAGAGGGAGAAGAGGAACAACTTTCAAGAAGGAAAAAGGTAGATGTGGCCAATGAGAAGAGAGAGAGAGAGGCTCGGATACCTGAGTAAAGATAAAGAGGAAAGTCTCTACGTGTGACTCAACACAGATCCAAGCATGTATATGCATTCACACGAACACGTAGCAGAGTTGAGTTGACGAGAGTCTTAAGGATTCGACTCGCGGTTGTTAGCCTGGAGAAAAGAGGAATATCCGCCTTTTTAAGTCTCACTACAGGAAATTCAGGACTTACTATGTATTTTTAGCTTCTCTCTTGCTCTCCCAAACGAAATTCTACTCGCTCTGGAACACCGGAGGATCGAGAAAAGGGAGGGGGAGAGAGGAACGAAGCTGGTGTTTGTGAGTAAGCAGGTATGCACGTCTTGTGTACGACGTTGTGAATTAATGCGTCTCGAGAGAGCGTTAGTGTGTCTGGAGAGATGAGAGAAGGTGGCTCGATAGACAAAGAAACAGGCAAAGAGAAAGAGAGAGAGAGAGAGCGAGAGGAGCGCGGGTGTACGAGAGGGGAATACGGCTACGGTTTGAAAGCTCACGAAGTGTGAGTCAGCGATGCTTGTGTACCGCGGATGCTGTGAATGTTGGACCCAGTGTAGTTTATATTATGACCTCTCTCTCTCTCTCTCTTTTTCTCCTTTTCAGTATTTCTCTCCTTCTCCATGTGACACTGAATAACAGAGGCTTTATGGATGGATTTTTAGCTCCGAGTGTACGGAAATGTTGAAGGTTCTGGCATATCGTAGACCACCAGAGTGGTTCCTTGCACATTCGCTTGAAAAATGGTTTTACGTTGCTAGTAAAACCCGATCGTGTGTTCTCGTCAAGATCGCAACCATTCTCATCCACTGCTGCAGTGAATAACATTATTGCACTAGCAGGCAAACAGCTGAGGCAAAATGAGACCAAGAGATAAAACGAGACGAACGCTTTTCCTTTTGCCAACTTAGTCCATTTTGCCCCATCACTGCAATGCCATCGCAGAGATCGATAGTTAGTTGGTAATTGTCAAGAAAAATGCAAGACACAGAGACGTCGATGCCATGATTCGAGTGGACGAATCTTTAAAACAAAAAACTATTTTGTTTAAGGATGTTGAATCCCAAATCGAAAATGATAAGAAAATTCTGAAAATTTGGTATTTTTTTGTATGAAGTATTTAAGAGATCGTGGAAAAATTTCACGATGTTTAGAAAGCTCGAACAATTAACATAAATAAATTAAATGTACTCAAAAGTAGTGTTTATGGAAACTGGGATAATTTTACGATAAGTTTTTTTATAGACCTCTCAATTTTTGAATTTCTACAATATACTGAAAGTAACGGAAACAAAAAAAAGTTTATTGATAAATATTTTTTGTATTTGTTTAAAAAATTGTTCTTAACATAATGTTAATTTTTCAATAACGAGTTTCCTAATCATGGCGAAATTTTTACACGACTTCTTAAATATACTTCATACACAAACGTACTAAATTTTCAGAGTTTTCTTATCATTTTTTATTTCAACCCTTAAGCTGGTTGAAGTAATGATGATAGAATTATTAAAACTTGGTATGTTTTTACTTTAAGTATTCACGAGGTCGTGTACAAATTTCACGTGGATTAAGGAGGTTTTTATTGAACAATTAACGTTAACAATTTTCATAGGTACTCAACATCCTTAACAGTTGCGATCGAGCTGCATGTTATGTATGAATAAATTCTTGTTGACCATCGACTCTTGGACACCCGGTAGACGTTTATTTGTATACGTTGTGCAACTATACCCTGGCTGCTGCGTGTGTAACTGTGTAAGTTGTACGTTGTTCAGCGGCCAGT
The DNA here is from genome assembly GCA_963921915.1 of Hyposoter dolosus. Lineage (NCBI taxonomy): Eukaryota > Metazoa > Arthropoda > Insecta > Hymenoptera > Ichneumonidae > Hyposoter > Hyposoter dolosus. Next base: position 21,104,135 of record OY998131.1, on the reverse strand, counting down.
ATTGAAAAAGAGGAAAAGAGCAAAGAAACGAGGAGAATAAAATGAAACGTGACTCGACGATAACAATAGAAAATTTTGATTTTTTTTTTTTACGACTCACACACAACGTTTTTAACTTTGTAAATTTCGATTGACGAATAATTTTTTGATGTCCGTCGATTCTTTGAAAAAAAAAAAAAAAAATTTGTTAAAGTTTTCCAGCTTTCCTCGATAAGATATTTTCAACTTTGGCCGAAAAGTCTGCAGCGTAAATTCTTCAATATTTTGGACGGTGTAGAGAGACGATGATTAAAAAAAAAAAACTTGAGACAAGATTTTCTAGACCGGGACGCCGAACTTTGGTGGCAAGTGAATTCATGCAAAAAGCGGAGAGTCTTAAGAAAAGCAATCGTCGAATAACGTTCGGTACAGTTTCCTATTAGCAGTTTCATTCTATGACGAAGCTTGGAGTTTTTTTTTTAGAATAAAAAAAATTCGTAGAAAAAACAAAAATGAGATGAGGAGGTGAGAGAGATGCAGTGCAGCGATTTCGACGTCCAGCAAGAAACCGCGAAAATAATTACTTTGCAGGTGTAGAGAAACGTTCTAAAGATTGTGAGCTCGCGATACTCCGAGATTAGAATTACCGACAAAAACTACGTTGATCCGTTGGCAAATAATGCTGGAACGTACAGCTCGAGGTGGTAACATGTTAATTTCTGCGAAACTAACGGAGGATCTCGTGGTCTATCGTTACGGAAGGCAGAAAAAAAATCGACAAATTACATCCTCGTACGATAGTTGGAAAAAAAGTGTCCGGATCTCTCGAGATTTAAATGAATAAAAGGAAATGTATGGGAAAAATAATTGGAAAATTTGGATAACTAATTGGACCAAAAAAATTATCAAATGGAACAAATTATTGATAAAAAAAAAAAAATATTAATTTTGATCTGCACTTTTGGCTCTCGAAATATTTTCATAGAATTTTTTTCCGATCTAAATAACAAAGTATATTCTAATTTTATTAACAAGTTCAGAGCCTGCGTGTCGAAAGCCTGAGCCTGGCGCCTAAGGGATGAAGGACTTGCAGTTCATTGTAAAGTTTGAAATGCGTTGAAGATTTTCGTACACAACTTCGTAGATTTTAGCTTAATGATGTTCCAGTAATTACGATAGTTCGTTGAGCGCTTAATATGTTTCAGAATATTGAAAGCTCAGAAGAAAATGCGCATTAGTGTGAGCGACATCTAAGATTGTTCCAGATTAAGGGGGGGATTCACTAATGAAGTGAGTACGCTGTTAATTCAGTGTCCTCGATAACAGTGAAAAATACATTTCGTATTTACCGAGCAATGTCTTAATTGTCTCGAGACAATGTCCCTTTCACTTTGAACGTTATTTTTATCGTCAATTTGCATCGTTCAAGTTCGTCATTGGTTGGCTCTTGGTTCAGAGGAATTTTTCGGACGTTCGAACGTTTGTTCATGAACGAAATAAATTAAAATTAAAGCCTTTGCTCTACAGAGTCTTTAAAACCATTGGGAACAACAGCCAACGCGTGATATTTATGAGGAAACTCTCCAAAACGAATTGCCGGCTGATACGTGCCTCTAAAATCCATGACTCGCTCAAAATTATTTTTCAACGTCTCCTCTCTGAAAAGACTCGCACTCTTATGGATATAAAGCTTATTAAATACCTCGAGTATTTAGCTGCGGGTGATACACGTGAATTAACATATCGAAGTGTTCCAAAAAACATTTGACACGACAATGGGGCTGTGTAGCTTGAGAGGATATTTAGTGAACGAGAGATGCGGAGACACCCATCGAGAGTTACGGAGTTTCTTTATGGGACTCCCCAACACATTCCGAAGTGAATCATGGGGGTAGAATTTTCAAGGATTCATTTTTCTCAGTTCACTGTGGATGGGCAAAGAACAAATGATCGATCCACAACATTGAAAAAAATAAATATGGCACTGAAAATTAAATTTTGTCCAAAAAACGTCGATATTTTGTTGAAGACGGTAAACTAAATATTTTTGCATGATTCGAAAATTTTCGTAATTTTGACAGTATTTTTGCTTTCCAACGGAAATGTCAGCTAAATTTACGATTGAAGTGACGGAAATTTGCTTTCCAAAGAGACTTTCTAGAATATTTCTTGCTGCAATGACAACATTTTTGGGATTTAAAAAAAAAAAACGTTTTCTCGAACGTATCCAACAAAATATCAATCTTTTCCATTGAAATGTTCTTTTCAGTAGACGTAAAGTTGAAATATTTCTTATTTATTCCCATCAAACAATTTCCTCGAAGTTTTTCCTCATTTCTTTTCTTCTTTTTCGTCACTATACAGACTTTTCTTCCTCTTTCAATTTTCTAAAAAAAAAAAAATAAAAAAAAAAATAAAAAAAAGATACTAAATGCATGTTTTTTTTTTTTTTTTTTTTTTTTTTTTTTTTTTTTTTTTTTTTTTCATTTTTTGTCAAGTCTAATGAGGCGCAGAATTATTAAAAAGTTGATAACGGAATGAAAATCGTGAATTTAAATGAAAAGATAGGAAAGATAAGATTTCAACGTTTGGTTGATTTTGTGCTGGAGAAGCAACAGGTATTATTGTTCATGGAGTTGAAGAAATCCCTACAAGGATATAAAAGAGCTTGAGCAATATAGCAGCATCGGTGAAGAACGGTTTTTCCACTGCGGTTTTCTAGTGAAAAAGAGAGAGACAGAGAGAGCGAGTCTGCGTTGACCCTTAATTTGGTATATGATAGGTACGAGGGTGATAGGTCCATAGAGGTAGAACCGAGTATATATATACAAATGCCTATCCATTTATATATATATATATAGATGTCTAATATATACTACAGGTTGTAAAGTCTCTCATGGCCCTGACTGAGCACGATCTTCTGCCGTGAGAAGTCATCCCAGCCCTCCGGCCTGTTCAGTGTCTCTCAATGTAAATCTTTCGTCATTCTGTAATGGCGCTCATTGTCCCTTGAACTTAGGGCAATTAACGCAACATTTTTTTGATGAAACATCAACCTAGTAGAAAAATGATGGAGAAAGTTAATTAAACGACTGTAATGGAGAGTTCTTTTTTTTCAAAATATATCGAAAACATTGAAATACATTTTAGTGGGCTTTTTGGCAGAATGAAAAGTTCCAAGGAAACTGATAGTCGAATCGTTCGAATGAAAATGGCAGCGAATCGATTTTGTAACGATTCAACGATTTTTGTTAAACTTTTAAAATTATTTAACGTCATCACTTCGCTGAAAAGCAATCGATGAGGTTTCCCACAGGAAATCTTATCGATTGTCCACCTGTCGTCTGCGATAATTTACTAATGACAGGAGAATTGTTATTTGATCAAGATTCGGTGAAATGTGACGAGGAAAAATTGATAAAGTCGTTAATTGTTCCACGAGGACTTGGTCGACTATTTAATGAAATTTAGAACGAAATTTTGCCTTACATAATCGTTGCACTCAGAATTTTGGTTGAAAAGTAACGAAATTGAATAATTCAAGGGTCTCTCGTACCCGTGATGCTCGGTGAGGATAATTTGTACCAGAAACTAGCGATTATTTGCTCTCTGGCGAAGAAACGAATTAAAACTCATAAACGAGGTCGACTTTCGTACGTTTAAGAGGAGCAAGACAATTGCCGCACCTCTCCAGAGACCAGCACGTACGATTCATGCTTTTTTATATGTATACATTATTTCCATACATAAAAGAGTGAGTCGCCATGCGTGCGTACTATCTTTAGGTATTATAAACTTCCGAATGAAACACTCCGGTGCTCTGCTAACGTAATTCGAGCGACCGCATCCTTAATTCCCCCGCAATTAAGTCGGCGCTCACCGGATTGCTAATTAAATCCGTGAGAACGTTGGTGTAAAGTCTCCCCCGCGCTTTGCTATTCAACAAAATACATACAAGTGCATTTGTACGTGTACAATAAACACATCAACTGTGTTATATGACTTTTCAATGTGAATCCTTTGCGGGGGAGTCCCCGCCTATTTCCCATGTTCTATGGATTGATATGGAAGCAAAATGCCCACTTGAGCATTTAAATATACGAGTTTAATGCACTTGAAAATATAGATATTTAAACCTTTAACCGACCATTATAAAATTATGGCAAAATCTACATGCATAGCTTTGCCATAAACCCCATTATGGAAAAAGGTCGATTTTGTCTTGAGGTAGTTGGACTAAAAAAATATAAAACAAGATGCTCAAGATGCACGCGTTGCTCAAATCTTTCTCTATGAGGAACTATATTTTTAATTTCGGCTTCCTCATAGAGGAAGCATCGTACAGACTTAAACACAATATCTTACAAAATTTGCAGAAATTATAGCGGTTATTGGACGATTTTTCAAAAAACTCAGATTTTCGTAAAATTTGAAAAATCATAAAATTTTAACGATTCAACCGATATTTCCCAAATTCAATACCAACCTCCCTATCATGATACTCTATTTATAAAAAAAAAAATTAGTAATGATCTTAAAATTTGTGGAAGTTAGAGCATCGACAGCCTTTTTTTGAAAATTTCAAAATGCTGCAGAATTCGTATTTTTTTAGCAATTCCAACGAGAATCTCAGAGAATGAAGAACTTGTGCAAAACGGGAGCCCTACATACACACACACACACACACACACACACATCCGGACATTTTTTGTAAATATGATTTTTCGATGTTTTGGGATATTTTAAGCACATTAACATGGAAAACCCAAAATAAAAAAATAATCACCGTCGCATAGCTTCCTCTATGAGGAAACAAAAAACGAAAAAAAATGTGGTGAGTTGGAAGAAATTATGTAATATGTAAATATGTAAATTTTTCCCCGACGTTGTTTTTGTCGCGAAACCCGTTCAGGGTCTTTCCTAAAGTTCTCAGCACTTGATGAAAAATAGAGGGAAGCTGTGATCTTTGAAATGTAAAGAGAACCGGATTAAGGCGAGTGATGAATTATTAAAATGCTTCGCGGAAACGAGGTTTTTGTTCAAATACAAATCGACGACATTAAAAATGAGGCAACCTTTGGACTGGTAATCGGAAAAATGACTAGGAGGAGAGGGCGAACCAATCATCTCGCGAGGAACCACAGCGCGCATTTCGCCTCGACGATGGAGAAAGGTTCTCCAAGGAGGTTCGTGGGACGAGAGAGCGAGAGAGATCGATCCCCGTTACAGGACGGAAAGTCCATGCGTGGCCTATCGGCTTGTGATCGAGCCGAGTTTTATGTTCGAGAATTAATTCTCGTAAGATTCTCCAGAGTGACTATTGGAAAAGACAGAACGACGCTTCTTTCGTAATGTGTCCATTGTCCCCAAGAATCAAAGAATCAAAAAAGGATCTTGGCATCCCTGTGGATCCTATAAATACAAAAACTCTATAGACTCTCGTGTTCTTACGATTATTGCTTATCGTATTCGTGTCTGTGAAAAGTCTCCATGTTGGAGCCTCCAAATTATTCCACTTTCTAATCGTCTTTGGTACACTATCCAAACGTGGACTTTCTCAAGCTCGTAACTTTGATTTTCCTCTTTCGTAGATTCAGCACTGTCTCCTGAAACGGAGCAGTTGTTTTTTTTTTTTTTATTTTTTCATTTTTTTAATTCATCGGATGGATGAAGACCGCGAGCTGGAAAAAATTGTCAAGTGCCCAAAAATGTCGATCGTTATAATTTCGAATGCGCTTAATTTTAAAATCGACAATTTACGATTCTTTTTTTATTTTCAAAATAATTAAGCAATTTTTGAAAAAAAATCAGACAACTCTAAAAAAAGTTGTGACGATGAACCTGAAATTAGCGAAAAAGAAGGTTCGTCTTGACAAAAGTTCGTTTAGAAACGAGGTTTTCGAATGAAAAACTCGTTTTTCCGGTCCGATGATCAAACCTGCTAGATTTTGAAACTTTCTTTCGTTCGGAATAAACATCTTTCCCGCTATGGTAATAAATGTGTTTTATTGCTCGTTGGAACAGGCGCGAGATAAAAATGATTTTAATCCAAAGTAACCGTCGCGGCGAGCAACGCGATGTATACGCGTCGTTGTAAAAATGCAGAATTCATTAACGCTCGAAATGGTCGAATCATCTTTAATGAAAATCGATTAAAAAAACGAATCACGTGGTTGATTTGGCGTAAAATATTATTGTTCACTTTTATGACGTCAAAAAAAAAATAAGTTTGACGTTAAAAAAAAAAGAGGCCAGTCTGGCCCCTGGAAATTCTTTTCAAGTGACAAATAGTTCAAATTTTCACGAAAAGAAAAAAAATCTTGAATGTCGATAATTATCGCGTTGTTTTCGTTCGAGAATTCTCGTAATATTTTTTCTACATTAATAGCAGCGTCGCTGGAAATATAGGAGAACGTTTAAAGAGAGGGCCTTGCTCCGAATAGGAGATTACGATATATACGCGACGATTATGCATCGCTCGGGGTCTGTTGCGTGTGTGCAAAGGCAGTATTGCTCATTATATTAGCCGCGCGCAGGATCGCTGCTTTTCCGTCTCTTTTCATTCTTCACAAGCGAATGAGCGTAGCTGAATTTATCGCTCCTTTATTTTTCAAGTATTCAGTGTTTTTTATCGCTATCCATTCCGCTCAATGACTATCCGACATTTGTTCATTCGAATGAATCGACGTGTCATCGTGTGAGTGGGTTGCTTACCTTGAGTGCACAGAAGATGCAGGATTCTCGCATGCAGGCATGGCCGGACAACTCTCTGAAGCTCCGACGAAATATATCGAGATGCCATAGCACCTGCAACCATGAAAAAAAAAAAAACATTTCGTTAATTGGACTCGCAGGTTTTTTTTCAACGAAGTAATACAATAATCACTAAATCCTGAAAAATCTTTTTTTACATCGTCCCCCTTATCGATATAGCACACAGGTTGACTCGATTCATTGACGTAGTTATAATCATTTCACGTCCTTTCTCTTATCTCAATTTTATTCATACGGAATTATTTTTTACGGAATTATTCTTTGAAAAAATTCAGCTATGACTGGACAATCCATTGTTAACTCGAACAAATAATTTTTTGAGCAGCTTCTGCTCAAAAAATTAAAATTAAATTAAAATTAAATTAAATTAAATTAAATTTTAATAAAATTTAATAAAATTTAATAAAAATTTAAAAAAAAATTTTTTAAAATTAAAATTAACATTTTTCCATAGCTGCTGAGCATAATTTTTTGTTGACCAACTATTAGCAAAAATATGACGCTTTTCGATGGAGTCAATTTGCTTCATTATTGTTGAGCTTTAACGTCGCCCAGTCGTTTCAAGATATTTTTTTTTAACGATTATTTAAAAAGAAACGTGTTTGAAAATGATTTATTAATTTCTTGCAACCGAAGCTTATGGGGAACTTCATCTTTCGATAAATTTCGATGTATAAAAATAAAAAACACAGCTTCATGCAGCTATTGTTGTAATAATAATAATTATTATTTTTAAAAAAATTATTATTACATAATAATAATTGTTATTATTGAGTAATATTAATTATTATAAGCTAATTATTATTATTGTTAAATAATAATGGTATTGAATAATAAAAATTATTATTAAATTAGTTATAAAATAAATTATTGAATAATTATTATGAAATATAATTATAATTTTGATAATGATCATTATTATTGTTAAATAATTATTATCGCGGTTATCATTGTTGAAATTTGCAGAAAAATTATACAAGTTTCAACATTATTTATTGTCTTTTTTTTTTTCCAACTAAATCAATCGATTCGATAACGTCAACGAAATAATATTAATGGGACAAAGTTTCGCAATGCTCCGAATATTACGGCCATTGCGATAAGAATCGTAAACATGCTTTCGCTTTGTTAGAGTTCGATTGCCAATTTTTTTTCATGAGAATGAATTCATTGTTGCTGCACCGGCGTACATTTTATTATTCAGGCCCTTCCTCCGAGTTTACGCTGACTCGGTGGTCACGTGTGACAATACGACTCTAGCGTACACGCACACACTCGTGTATTTTCATGTGGGTTTATGGAGCTACAACGAGGCGCAAGTGAAGGCATTTTTTTTCTACCTTTACTATACACGTTGTGAAGTCAGTCGCTTAACCATACGAGATAGCCCAGCGTATCCTGCGTATTATGCGGAGGGAAAGTAAATCACAATTTCCGTGCCCAAAGAACCGTCAGACTCGCTACACACTCATGCACCGAACGTTATTCTCCCCTTTCCGGTGTCACGGAGCTCTTGAGATTTTTTTTTTCACGTGTATTTCCTCCTCCTTTTTATTTTTTCACCATTTTCTATCATTTTATAGGATTTCCTTAAGAATATCAAGAGAAACAAAATGTTCGTTTTCGGATAAAAAATTAATCGAATGGCCAATGAGATTGCCGATCGAATTTGTCAATTAGAAAAACTTGAAAATAATTGGTTGAAATTGTTTGATTGATGAAAAATCATTTTGACGAAATTTAAGAATTTTTTAAATGGTAGAGCACTTTTTCGAGGAAACTTTGGAATCAACAGGTTGAAAACCACTGGAAAAATCGTAGAGGTACGGAAAAAGGGACTGGCGTGGGCGAGAAGTAATTCGAAAGAAAAGCTCGTTTTCGTTCGAGGACGAGTGTGTGCTGCACCCGTTTTCAAATCGAGTGGCAAAATCGCGTGGGATGGAATCCAGGTGAGAGACGAAATATAAAAAGAGATGGAGAAAAAAGGGGAGGAAAGAGGGGTGAGGCACGAGAAGACGAAACCGATGAAGGAAAAGTACAATCCGAGACAAAAGAAACGAAATCGAGGGCTGTACAAACCAGTCAAGAATAAGGCCCTTCTCGAGTCTTTGGTCTGGACGAGCACAACGTACAACAAAAAACCACGTTTCTCCACGCTCGATTCTCCGCGTTCTTTTTCCTTTCTCCCCCTCGTTTTTTCTCTCTCTCTCTCGCTCGCTCGCTTGGCCCTTCTGGGTTCTCCACTTGGCCGCATCAACAAGTGTCGCAGAGCGCCACGCCATAGCAAAACCCATGGGTTAGCATGGTATTTGGACAAGAAAATCAGCGTCCCTTTGCATAGGGTCTACCTGCACTGCATACAGCTACCGATTCGATTCGAATCCCTCGCTGTGTACGTGCGGAACTTTCGTTTTCCCGGATATACGAGACTGGGATTTTTTTTTTTTTTTTCCAGTCACTTGTTTCATCGCTTAACAATATTTTTCCAAATTGTGGGGGAAACTGACTAGGGAATCGAGGAGATGAGTTTCGTTTAATAAACAAAATCGAAGTTGATAAATTGTTGATGGTAAACTATTTGCAAAAATATCACGTTTTTCGATCGAGTCAATTTGCTTCATTATTGTTGAGCTTTAACGGTGCCCAGTCGTTTCAAGATTTTTTTTTTTTAACGATTATTCTTAAAAAACGTGTTTGAAAATAATTTATTAATTTCTTGCAACCGAAACTTGTGGGGAACTTCATCTTTCGATAAATTTCGATATATAAAAATAAAAAAACACGATTTTTGTTGAAATGGAAGAAATGCGTGATTTCTCGAGTGTCGAGCGTGTAGTCGAAATCGTGTAAATACATAAATTTCAAGTTCGATTAATAACACAGCACGTGCCTCAACCAACGCGTGATTAATTTGCATGTTTTCAAAATTTTTCAAAATTCTCATGAATTAATTCTACGATAATTTTAATATTAGAAAGAATTTTGAAAAATTTCGTGAATAAACTTCGTTTCGTTTCTCTTCGAACAATCAACCCGATTTTCGTTTTTAGTCACGCAAAGACGAAGACACTTTTCCGATTATGGCAAAGAAAATTGACGCGAGCAGCACAATTTGTTTAATTATAAAATTTTCATCTTCGATCCGATGAAAAGAAAATTTTAAATGAATTCTTGAGCAATTACCGTTTTTTTTTTTTTTTTAAATTATTTTTTATTATTAATTTGAGTTTTTCAAAACCAACGAATTCTTTCAGGCCACACGGTCCACCCACTGAACTTTTTGACCTCGATCACGGTAACGATCTGAATATTTTACGACACATAATTCCGATGTTGATGGAAATAATTCTGTTCGGAATTCCTACGCATCTCAGGATTTTACCGATACAGAGAAACTGATTCACGATCGTCTATCGACTTGTTACATTATTGAGAGGCAGCAACGAATCTCATCCACTGAAATTTTGATTCAAGAATTCCTGCGCACAAAGAACAATTTTTATCGTTTCGCATGATTCACGTAAAAGTTTCCAACGCTTTCCATCAATCTATATGCCCTCGTAACGATTTATAGTAAAAACAGGAATTGAACAACTCACGCCAATTTGTTTGAAAAATAAATCAACCAACTGAATCTTTCCTCTCGTATACTGAATAAAAAATACAAACGAAATATAAAAATAGGCTGAGCGTCATCCGATAAAAACAATAAATTGGCGTGATGTTTTTTTCATAAAATAAAAAAAAAACATCTCGAGCATCTTGAGGAAGCAATTGCAAATTTCAATTTGCAGCGTTTTTTTATTTACTTTTAAATTGTATAATTTCAACAACTTTTCTAGAACGTAAAGAGGGAGTACAGACTTATGCACAATCTTTTACAAAATTTGCAGAAATTAGAGCGGTTGGACGATTTTTTAAAAAACTCAAATTTTCGTGAAATTCGAAAAATCATAAAATTTTAACGATTCAACCGATATTTGACAAATTCAATACCAACCTTCCTATTATGATACTCTATTTACAAAAAAAAAAAATTAGTAATAAATCTTAAAATTTACGGAAGTTAGAGCGTCGACTCCCTTTTTTTTAATTTCGAAATGCCGTAGAATTCGTAATTTTCTAGCAAATCCAACAAAATTCTCAGAGAATGAAGAGCTTGTTTAGATCAATATCTGTGCAAAACGGGAGCCTTGTAGCTCAAACAGTTCTCGAGTTATGAACGTTTGAATTTTACAGTGCCAGAACATACACGCACACACACATCCGTACATTTTTTCTAGATATGATTTTTCGATGTTTAGGGATATTTTGAGTACATTGACATTGAAAACTGCAAAAAAAAAAAAAATTTCACCGTCACATAGCTTCCTCTATGCGAGGAAGCAAAACATGAAAGTTCCCGTACCGATTTTATGGTTGGATCCCAAAAAAAATCGTTTAAGTGTCATGCCCAAATATCGAATAAGAATCATGAGCTCTGCTCAAGAAAAAACAGAATTTCGTTTCATTTCAACGATGCAAACTTAAACATCGTAATTTCTCTTGCGATGGGATCGGTATCCAATAAAAAAAAAAGTGCGCGCACACACACACACACACGCACACGAAGAAACCTTTCCATTTTCTTCACCAAATCTTAAACTCCATTAGCCCAACGCGATCGTCGATTCAATCAACTTAATCGGTATATTCTTTATTATTTTCGCTGACAGAATCCCGACGAGAACAAAGTCAACAGGGGAATAAATAGAAAACCTGTGAATGTAGGAGCAACACCTTCACGCTTGCACGAAGAAAAATATGCGAAGGGGGAATAGAGCAGAGAAGAAAGGTATCTCCGCGGACAAGCATGTTAGAGCGTCGTGGAAAATTAGTCGAGAGGTCAAGCGAAACGAAGCAGCAAAGAATGTTTTTCGTAAAACTGCGATGGCCCCGGCTGCACACCCTGTTTGGACAAGGTCGTGTGGAGTCTGCGAAAGCGCACAGAGTCTCTATAATAAAGAGTGTGTTGATGTCCGAAGTAACTGGCGTGCGGAATCTCGATGACTTTGGCATTCGTCACGGTGGGGTGAAAACGCGGGGAAACGAGACGCTTTGAAATTCTAATCCAGAACTTTGAAACCTGCTGTAATGCGGCGATGTTGTTGCTCTGGGGAACGAGCATATCAGCGCCATAGCGGGTGGACAAGCAGTGCATGTGGAGGCTTCAACAGGCATGTCCAGTTCCGATATAAACATATTAGTCGGACGATGATGGCAACGAGAGGGTGAATAAGTTAACCGGGGTGAAACGATGCGTGACGAAAATGGGTTTTTTGGAAAATTCACACGCTGCCTCTTTCGGCCTGGGAGAAATATGAATAAACCGAGAGGAGGAAAACGTTTACGGTGTGAAATAAAGCGAGTAAACTACTGAGCGAAAAGAAAAAACAAACAAACAAACGTGCAGCAATGATGCTGAAGTTTGCATCGTTGGAAAACAAAGAAAAATATACATTTTTAATTCATTATATTGAACATTAACGTACTCGTTGCAATTTTTCTGCGGTAAACACAGTTTTTAAATGGCAAAGAAGACTGTCCCAATAAATGTTTTGCTCTGCTACAAAAAATAATGGTTGCATTTTAACGATGAAAACTTCAACATGGTGTGCAGCAATGTGGAGGGGCCGTGAAAGTACGTGATGCGATTGCGATACTCGAAACAATTGCTCTTGTTCATTATGAAGTGGAATTTAGCACCAGGAACAAAAATTCAAAACAGGAAAATAAATAAACTGTAAAAAAAATGAAAATCATCACTTACGACTGCAGAAGAGTCGAGATGAAAAAACTCATCGAAAAGTCAATATTGTTGGAGAGTAGGTTGGATTTATCGTGATTGAAAAAATATCGAAATTTATCAAGAAAGATACGAAAAACAACATGATTGATCGAGAATCGTAAGTTTTTCTTTATTCAGGGCAAGCATCTTGGGGAATCAACGAAATCCAATCACATCTGAGCTATTGAATGAATAATTTTGATATCTCATAGCGAGAGGAGCGTGTAAATTACGATGTGTACTGAAACGTATTATTATAAATATACATAAATAATGAATAATTGGAATTCTAATGGTAATGGTTTCTCAAGAGGGGTCGTTGATCGTTGACGCCATTCTATTTTTCGCATCATTGCCGAGAACGAACAGCCAGAGGAGAGTAGCGATGATTGGTCGTTGCGAACGCCAACGCATTCGGCAAACAATGCCGATCGTGCTACCAAGTACTTGAAAACAAAATATACATAACGCAGAACTTGTGGATAAACTTTGAAAAGTCTTGGATGTAAAAAGGTTCGAGCACGCAGACGCCTCCGCGTGCTTTGTATTTTGAATAACTAACGAATCTTCTATAGTTTTGTATATTAAGGAGATTGGATCACGAAATCAAAATAATGAGAATTTGATCAAATTTGATGATAACATTATTGGGCATCAAAGAAATGGAAATTGGAGATCTTTTTGAAATGATCTATGTTTTCAACATGGTTTAGCATGGCAACATTGTATTGTCGTGATCCAACCTCCTTAATGCAATGAGCGCGATAAAGAAAAATGAAAGATGGAACAACTTGGAAACGCGACTATGCGGTACGAGGGTTTCGATCATCAAGCGGAAGGGGAACACACCATCTTTCCCTTCCTTGCCTCCCCCACACGTTGAACAAAACCCGGTACATCGTAGATCGACGTACCGAGACCGAAGTCAACGTAATTAACGTAATAAGCTTCGGAACTCGACCGTTATATAGCTCCATATCGCGCTGTTCCAAAGCAAATATGAGTTTACTCAGTAGCGTTGACTTCGGATAGATATTAAAGTAACGTATCGTCCTCCGTTAATTGGATTGCGGTTTCGTTTTGCTCCGTATATCGTTAATTAAAACGTATCAATCGAGAGGTGCGTCCTATTTATAGATCTCGAGTTTCATTCGTAAAGGTTGAAATTAAATAAAACGTCACGCACGGTTTAACTCGAAAGTTTCGACGAAAATCGAAATTTTCATGTGAAACTTTAAAACACACCAAAATTGGATTATTTTTGGAGGAAACGAAAAATGGCACAATTTAGAAACTCGAAATACGAATTCGATCGTAAAAAACTTGCCGTCCTGGAGACTTCATCTGGCCTGAGGATTATAATTCAACATTTCCTCGTAAAGTATTCCAATTTAATTTTAATTTAATTATAAAAGGAACTTTAAATTTTATTTTTTGAAACATGTCGTATCAGGGCTGCAGTTGAAAAGTGGTCCAAATTTTTTGCTAATGTGTTTTATCATTGACAGATGGTAGCCCATGGCATCTTATGGTGGGGGGACGCCATGAAACCCCATAATTTATGGGAGTTTATGGGAAATGTTAACTTCCTCCCATGGAATATCATTTCGTTATGATACAATCGACAGCTCCAGGGAGAAAAAAAAATTTCCCATCATTTTTCGCCAAATTTTTATCAAATTTCACGAAAAAATTTGGACCACTTTCGAGCTGCAGCCCTGATTCGACATAATTACCTTTTTATTTTTATCGGAAACTCAAACCACCACCCCATTTCTTTGTTTTCGAATAATGTAAAAAAAAAACGTCTACACGATGATCGAAATGTTAAGAATGACAGTTATTCGTAAGTTCTAATCAAAATCACATTTCCTGTGTACAGACTTATGAATGGGAACGTATCCATAACGAATAGTTCATCCATAAACGAAGCCTTCATGCGCAAAGGTTTGCAAAGCGAACTGGAATCTTATGCTGGTTAATATGAGGGTGCGCGGAGCCTGAGGAAAAATATCGATGCGCACCAGCTGAAAACCAGTTTTCCGACTGTGTATTGCGGTGCGCGAATGTTGATAAATAAATACTGAAGCTGTAAATACAAGAAACGAAGCGTCAACCTCTTGAGGAAACTAGAGAAACGTCATGGAGATGCGACGTTTATTTAAGAGATGAAATAATCGCGTGCGTACGAATGGACGAACTCTCGGATCATTCGTAAAGTCAGAATGCAGTGGACGATTTCCTGGCTTCTCGTGTTCCGTTTCTTGCGATCTATCCAGTGAGTTTTGTGGTCAAGCGGGTCTAACGGATCGCGGTGGATGCTGCAAAGCACAGCGGAGAAGGAAAAAGCGCTGGAGAAACTGAATAAGCGAAAAGATAGAGAAGAGTAGAGCAAGAGGAATATAAAAAAAAAACAACAGTGGCTTCTTTTTGTGCTGCAGCGAGAGGTCTCCGCGAAGAAAGCGTCACGAATGGTGAGATTCAGCAGAAACCAAGATGCATACTGGCTGGAAGTCACACTGTGTTTACGTTTGTAAATATTTCGAGATGCACAGATGAATAGCAGGACAAAAATAAAGTGGAGAAAATACTGAATTTGTTGAAAGCATAAATATGTATGAACCAGGCGCGCTGGATTCATTTTAGAAATCGAAAAGTACGTGATTCCTCGATCGAAGGAAAAAGAGCGCGTATTGAATGGACCCCGGTCCGGCAGCAACGCGAACCGCCATTTCGGTCGCGGGGCCGGTGAACCGCATCATAAAAAGCGACTCACAACAACAACAACAACAACAACAACTGCCATTTTCTCTGGCCAATGAAAAGAGAGCAGTGCTTCGAGATCGATGCCAAAATAATGCGAAACGGAGTACGAGCAGGCGTTGTATGAAAGTTTTTTGTCCATTGTTCGGCTTCGTACGCCGTCTCGTCTCTGGACGTTGAAAAAACGCTTGGATTATCATTGAAAATGTGCAGATTGACCGATGAGATGAATTATTTAATGACGCAGCTATGAATTTCGAAAGAAAATGAAACGAAAACGAACCTTGGCAATCTGAAAGAGAGCCTGTCTCCTTGGTTTTTCCTGCTTCATGGTAGCGTTGCGTTGCGCAGCCTCCGAGCGGAAAACGAATGGATAACGCAAGCCCAACGAGAAGTTGGCTCGATCACCACAAAATCGCAATAAATCACGTCAATTTATTATTGGCAGGATAATCGATTGTTATTACTATGACGAACCGTCGACCAGAGTCACTGACGCGTCAACAAAACGATAAACACGCACAGGTTTGTCCATTGTAGAGATTATTGGTTCTTTTGTTTTGTTTCGTTGTTTCATTCGTTCACGAAGCCACTGTAGCAAACTGTCAGGTTTTTTGATTGTACGAGCACTTGCGAAAGAAAAATTGTGTGCGATGCGTCTCCGAGGGTTCTAGCTGACGCGGGCGTCGATGCAACAATGCCTGGGTAGGGCCCGACCGGCTAGGAAACGACCGCAGCGCCGCCATGGGCCTCGACGGACAGGTAAGAAAACTCTTTCGAGAACGGCGGGGCAAGGAGAAGGGGAATTGACAGGGCCTTCGTGTGCTGCGGCTCCAGGCTCACAACACACTTGGCTGTATTCTTCAAGAGATTGTGAACGTACTCCTCGAGACCTACGCTCATCTCTCTCTCTCTCTTTCTCTCTGGTTGCCTTCTTCTTCGTCCCTCCTCCCTATACTTTAGCATGAAAACGTAAAGCGAGGTCTCTCCTCGTGGTACAAACTGTGAAAGGGGGAAATGGTGGTCACGTATGAGAGAAATTCGTTAAAGATTTTCTGCGAAAACGTACGCGGTACAATCGGCTCCAAAAATCAGTAATCGCGACTGAGTTGTTTTTAATCAAAATTTCCATCATTATTAAAAGTTTGCAGAAGGGTAAAAATATCTGAAAAGGAAGAAACTGCTGAAATTCAATTTTCATTGTGGAACAAAAATTTTCCAATTGCTTAGTTATTCCTTCAATTTTCATTTTCTCGTCAACGCGTATTTAAAAAAAAACAATCAAAGTTGAATGGATCTGTGGCCCTGAATTCCGATTTTTTGGGCTCTTTTCCGAAAAAAATCATCATTTTTAATGGATTTTCGTATCGACCATCATTGGCCCTTACGACAACCGCGTAAATAAGCGTATAGTGGAGAAAAAATCAAAATTGGATGAACTCGCGGCCCTTAATTCCGAATTTTGATCTTTTTTTATTCTGAAAAAATCTTTACTTTAAATAAATTTTTGCATTGACCACCATTGCCCACGATCTTCCTTACAACAACCGTGCAGATAACTGCTGGTGGAGAAGAAACGTGCATAGAGAACGCCGAGAGCTTATTGAAGTGGCCGAAGGAAAGACGAGCGTTTGGCTTGAGCTGAGTTGGGTTTGCAGAGCTCGAGACCCGCGAAAAGAGCGAGATGAAGATTCAGTATAGGTTGGGTTTGGCACCAACTGTAGATGAGAGAAGGAAGAAGTATACAGGTTGGGTCGATCGAACTATAGAGGAAAAGAAGAAAGGAATGAAGAGAGTGGAGTTGGCTGAGTAGGTTGAGTTAGGTCGTCCTGTAGCTGTAGCTATAAGAGAAGATTGCATGTGTGTATGCGCGTGGAGTACGAGTCGGCCATCTTTACTACGTGAGTGAGGCCCTCCAACGTGGGCGACGAAAGAGAGGGAAGAAAGAGTGGCTTATGTTGTGGGGTCAGTCGGACCCAAGAAACGGGTCTCGGAGAAGTGCTTCAAAACTCCATTTCTTCGGGCGAACGGTGGGGGGAAAAATGGCGGGGAACGTAACAGCATTGAATGTAATGGGACGTCGAGGGGATCAAGCCGGAAGCATTATACAGGCGACAGAGCCAAATTTATTAAGTTTTATCTTCCCCCCCCCCCCTTTTTTTACTCTACGCTCCGCTACGTCAACTGAAACTATTGGGCAGTAGTAAAAATCGTAGTACTACGCGTCACGGACTCGTTTTCGACTTCTTAATTCTTTCTGCTAGAGATTCGACTCATGCTTGCTCGTCCTCACACGATTTGCCTCGTACAATTCGTAAATGATGTTCGATCGCGTCTCTATAGTGCATAGCCATCAAAATTTGTTTACAGGACACGCGATTGTTTTGAACGAAATGTCAGATGTCAAAAAATCTTTACGATAAACAATGTCGACCTCGTTTACTGACAGCACGTGCTCGTTGCTGAATAAAAACAAAACATAAAATTGGAATCTGTCAACAATTGCCAGCAAATCAATTTTTATATTGAAATTAAAAAAAAAATTCTTTTTTGTTGTATTCAAAAAAACAATATCTTCTAAAATTACTGTTTTCCTGACTTCTACTTTGTGAGGAGACGAAATAATCAAAAACGATCTAATATTTTGAATTTTTTTGTTTTTTTTTTTTTGAGGAATTTAGGGAATTTTTTGAGTTACACAGTTCGAGGCACAAAATTCCAGGATTTTAGGGCAAATTTTCAATGTTGAAGTATCAAAGAAATGAAAAATTCGTTTTTGAGATATTGTGGTATTAACGCAAACGATTGGAGGAACAGCAGGAAAGCCCACGACAGTGCAGACCGAACAAAAACCGTTTTATCTCGGAAAAAACGTCGAGTGTTTTTCTCTCCACGTTTTTTCCGATTGCCTTGCACTTGTTTTGGCTGGAGATGCCATTGACCAGACATATTCTCTTTCTTTCTTATTTCCCACGAAAGAAAACTTGATAGGCACTCTTGGTCCTTGCCAGAACATCTCCAACGTCTCAAGACGAAGTCCAGACGGGCGACTTTTCTTGCATACGAACCAGAACTTTTACAAGAGCAGGGTGTACATCAGGGTGAAACATTTTGCGCCGGTCATTGACGAGTGAACAGCAGCAGGAGGCAATAGAAGTTCTGGCGCCATCGCGAGGATAACAAAGAGACGACTGACCATGCATGCAGAGAAAAGAACTTTCCGGTATGTCCGCGCTCGTGCCTGGACTTTTTTCTCGAAATTCAGTCTCACACTTTGCGTACCGTTCTGTGACCACTTTCACTATATTCCCTGACAGTATTTACAAATTCTCGAATTTACCTCAATTGTCAAAAAAAAAAAAAAAAAAAAAAAAATCCAAAGACGCGAGTTGCGTCTTTCAAATCTTCCTCTATTTTTGATTTTGGCTTCCTCATGGAGGAAGCAATTTGCAAATTTCATTTTGCAGCGTTTTTTGTATTTGCATTTGAATTATATAATTTCGGCAACTTTTCTAAAAAGTAAAGAGGAAGTACAGACTTGTACACAATACTTACAAAATTTGCAGAAATTCGAGCGGTTGGACGATTTTAAAAAAACTCAGATTTTCCTAAAAATTGAAAAATCATCAAATTTAAACCGTTCATAACCGACATTCCCCAAATTCAATACCAACCTTCCTATTATGATACTCTATTATAAAAAAAAAAATTCTTAATAAATCTTAAAATTTGCGAAAGTTAGAGCGTCGACACCATTTTATTGAAAATTTCAAAATGTCGTAGAATTCGTATTTTTCGAGCAATTCCAATAAAATTCTCAGAGAATGAAGAGCTTGTACAGATTAACATCTGTGCAAAACGGGAGCCCTGTGTCTCAAACCGTTTTCGAATACATATAAGCGTTTGAATTGTGCCAGAACATACACACACACACCCACACATGCGGAAATTTTGTCAAGATATGATTTTTCGATGTTTTGGGACATTTCAAGCACATTGACATTGAAAACTGGAAGAAAAAAAATTTCACCGTCACATAGTTTCCTCTAAGAGGAGGCAAAGACCATAATAGTTATCGTTTTTTATGAATAATCGAAAGAAAATAACTCAGAGATGGCGAAAAATAGGCGAGCCTACTACCTTAATTAAAACGAAGCCAACGAGTGCTCATGACCGTTATCTCAGGGCAAAATCATACACAATCTGCGTCAGCAAATCACGTGCATATATTTCTCATTTATTCTCATCGTGTGCATCTGTGTATCTGTTTGTGTGTGTATGTGTGTGTGTTTCTATGTACGAAGGAACATTATTGTCTTGTGAAACATTTATGTCAGAGGCTGTGAGCGAGAACTCTTAACGATGAACTGGAAGAATAGTAAAAGCTCGTAGCTCCGCGGATCTCATCCGAAGATTTCTGTCAGCAGCCTGGATTCTCTCAAGCTGTAAAGTCCTTCAAAACTCCTACATAGAGAGACATATAAAGAGAATAAGTACATACGGGTCTTTTATTCCTATTTCATCTTCTGTTCTCCACTCAACAATAAGAAAAAAAAATAAAAATTGGCTTTTTTTTGCACTAATCCGTATACATAAGCTCGAGCCATAAAAAGTCTTAACGTATAGCACGCTCGGAGCTATAATTTTCGTAGACTTCGTAATGATTATCGTTGTTCGGTTCTGTCAGAGTGAGAACTACGAAGAACCGAAGCTCTTCGATTGTGGCGATACAATTTTCGGTGGAAAAATGTGGCTGTGAAAATGTTTATTCCCGTTTTTCCATCGATGGTAAAATAAAACTTTTTTGGAACGATGGCCTAGAATTTGCACAATTGCCGAGTAAATTTCGTGCTCGGTGAAAGTAAATTACTCATCGGGAAGTTAAAAATTGACGTTGGACTTGAAATCGAATCGTATGAGATCAACGAATCGATGAAAAATATTTTGATGGTCGTGAATTTTGTTATTTCTTGCGCGAGGAACAAGTCGATATGCATGCGTAATGCACGTGCTACAAAGTGGAGCTAATATAAGGCACGAAAATCGAGCGGGTGGTCGAAAGGCACTCGATGAAAAAGTGTCTTTTGCAGGGTTTCCCGAAGGCATCTGTCGTCATCGTGCATATTTTTTTTTTTTTTTTTGCAAGGGCACGCCTCCGCACGAGCCACAGATGTTCGTAACTCTTCTGACCAAGTTCTTACGTTGCAATTTCGTGGATTATACGATATTGGAAATAAAAAACATGAGAATAAAAAAAAAAAATCAGCAGCGAGTTTTCTTAGGATAGTGAAACTTTTTTTTGCCGAATTCATGACACGCAGTGTGTTGAAGTTTTTCATGCCGATTTATTCAGAAATTCAAGTGAGACTGAAACGAATTTATTCGTGCAGGGGTCCGGGTGACCCAAGTCGAATTTTGAGACACCGTTCGACCGATCTAAACAAGAAAAGTTTGAGCTCACGAGCGGAAAAATGCGAAAGAACGACGTGAAAAAATGTTACCATCGAAATTCGCGCTTCTGTCTCTGCTCACACCGTTCATCGCAGTTCTCACCAAGAAATCCATAACCTCAACGATCAGCTTTGAGACGTCACACGATAAAGAAACGATAAAAAAAATCCTTTCCATAAGAAACCCATAAAAATTCCAAGTCAGGTGTTTTTATAGTATTTTTTTGTATCCATTGAATAGATAGAAATTTAATCCACGAGGATTGAAGCGTAAATGGAATCAGGTGTTACAGAAAGTCAGCATCGGATACACGAAGAATAATAAAAATGGGGGCTGGATGATCCGACGTCGTGCTCGGGGCGAGGAAAGAAAGGAAAAAGGGGCATTGGCAGGTTCTGTTGAAAATTGAAGGACCCTTCGCAGGTGTAGCAGGGCGCGACTGGTGTACCAGCTTAAGTCTAGCAACGAGTGTCTGTGAGTGTTGGCTCCCCATAGAGCCAGAAGAAAAACCGAGTCAGCCTCGGAGCCCATAATCCTTAAACTACCTGCTGCTCTCGGACCTTTTCTTTTGCTTCGTCTATATCGTTTTTGTAACCTGACGATTTTAGACAAGGATCAAGGGTGGCTGGAAAGGGAGAAAAGGTCTATTCTTTATGGGAGAACACGGAAATCCCATGTGCATGTGCACACATCCCTAAATACATATAAACTCGAATATATAAAATAAATTAAACACGTTCGTGAGAGTGTATGTAAAGGTAGGCATCCGTGAAGAGAAGAAAACCACAGTAGTCCCCCTTTTTTTTCAGGTGTGCTCGCTACGAACTCAGGGGTGACCAGAAACGGTTCCATTGCCCTAGAAATTTCAACCCATATGCATAACGACGTATTGTTTTTTCGAAACTCTTCGTTGCCTATTTCTTAATCATCCAAATGTATTTTTTTTTTTTTTTCTATCTGGATGAATGATTTTGTTGAAATTTTATTTGCATTTATTTTCAAAACTCCTACGATCGACTGTAGAATGATTTTTATTATGGTTTTCACGATGGAGATGCACGAAATTTTATCAAAAAACGTCGATATTTTGTTGAAGACGGTAAACTAAATATTTTTAGATGATTCGAAAATTTTCGTAATTTTGACAGTATTTTTGCTTTCCAAGGGAAATGTTCAGCTAAATTTACGATTCGAGTGACAAAAATTTGCGCTCCGGAAAGATTTTCTAGAATATTTCTTGCTGCAATGACAACATTTTTGGGATTTAAAAAAAAAAACAAAACACGTTTAGTCGAACGTATCCAACAAAATATCAATCTTTCCCAACAAAATTTTCTTTTCAGTATCACGGTTGTTTATTCATCTGCCTCTCCCTCTTTTGCCTTCGGCGCACACACTCCAGGGAACTGTTGAATGCAGGGATGGGAAAATGCTCGAAAGGAAAATTAAGTGATTATGCAAATCATTTGGAATCGTTAATTATTATACGAGTTCGTGTGATTTTCTTCTTGAGTGCCGAGTGCACTTGAAATTGAAAAATTTTAATGTCATTTCGTTTTTCGAGCTGCACAGAAAATTCTGTTCAAAAAATGCCAATTGCTCGCGCGTTTCGTTGTTTTTTCGGATTGGAATTATTCCAGCGACAGCCAACGGAGCAAAATGATCGAAGATCGCACGAAGTAGTGAACAAAAAAAAAACGATGATCACGAATCGTAAGTTTTTTTGGCCCTTAATGGAATTGAATGTTCCGCCAGTGCTAAAAGCATGGAATATTACGTGTACACGTGTATGTAAGACTCGCGGTGTACTTCGTCGTATAGATCGGTACATCGATCTTAATTTACGTCTGAAAGCGCAGACGTTGCCACTGGTATATGTGGCGCGTTTCGATGTCGCGATATATGGAAGTCTTGTCTTTGGCTCGTGCGCGCGGATAAATGTCAACGACTTGAGAAAAATAGAAGAGAAGGAAGAAGACGTTCCCCCCGCCGTTGGCATTCGCGATCTTTGGCCCAAAGAGCACCGACGTGTACATTAGATTCTTCGAGTAATCCAGGCAATATGAAACACGAAAAAGAGATCAGACTCGGGACGAAGAGACGAGGCTGCGAGAAATCCATAAAAATTGTATGGTCGATCGAAAAAAAAAAAAAAATAACAACTTAGAATTTTTCGCAGTGTCCAACACGCCACTGCGAAAATTTTCGACCCCGTGACATTTCCAGTCTCATAAAATTGTCGAAAAAACCATAAAAAGACTTTCGAGCCGACGAATCTCTTCGTTTTTCAATAACCGATCGAACTATGTGCGCGAAATTCCATTCCATGAAACCAAAGTTACAATAAAGTCATTGGAAAACCAAAGTTTTTCGAAAAATTGAAAAAAATCTTTATTCCGACATTGATACGACGATCCAAACGACTTGGATGATGAGATTCATCGTGAATCCGTTAAATATTTCAATACACGTCACACTCGTCGTGCACATCATTTTGTCAAATTAAATTCAAGGAACGAGACTCGCGACCGACTAGACTGTCCTAAAAATAACGAAAAAAAATTCTCAACTAATTTGACTAACGAAAAACTCATCCATTCCTCGTTTCTTTACGAGTGTCCCATTTTGCCTCAGCTTCTCGTAGTATATTGAAGATTTGAAAAAAGATTTACTCATACAGATATATTTCCATGGACGCGATCGTAGTTGCTGGAGCAGAGGAGCATCGACGATCAAGTGAAAGGAAAGTGTTTCTAATATACCAACACCGACGAATCCTTACAGAGAAGAGAAGACGAACGAGACTCATCTTCTCGGCGATGTACTGGCAGCACAAACCACCTTACGTAATTTCTTCGAGGTCGACACGTTGGTCTCTCGTGGTTGTTCGATTAAAAGAGAGTTTCATAAGAGATGCAGTAAAAGCTTTATGCGTCAAGAAACATTCCTCAATCAATATAAATCTCGATTTTTGATATTCACATTTTCGTTGTGTGATTAAGTGGACGTTGTATGGCGACGGTCAAATCTAAATTTTTGTTTTTAGTTTTTCTTACATACAAAATGGTTTGCGCGCCCAAGTTCATTGAAAAAAATTGTTACAAATTGACTAAAGAACAACATACTCTAAATCCCAAATTTGTTATATAATAAGCAAAATTTTGAAAAAATTTTACGACCGATTTTTTTGAAAAACTAAATAAAGCTTTTTCGATGTTACATAAAAGTTTATGCAAAGTTTCAAGAGGCTTCACCATTTAGGAATCGAAATATTTAATATTGAAAATTGCAACTTTCAACAAACGCTCTTATGAGAAACTACTGAAAAATGTGATTTTTATAAATAAATATCTCGAGTTCTACACGGTGAAACCTATTGAAATTGCGCGAGCTATAAGATTTCACTATTCTCTTTGTATGGTGCAAATTTAAAGGAATTCTATCGACAGAAAATTTAGCATACATGCAACGTCCTTAAAATCGTCAGGCAGACAAAAAAGCCTCGTTTTTTTTTTTTAATCGCATTACGACGGGAGTTTTTTGTTACGGACGCGACGAAAAATCGTTGCGCTATATTATTTGACAAACAAATCTGATTAATCACCGTCCTAAAAATGCATGTCGCGACGAATGATTTACCGATCGTTAACGTAGTGTTCCGAAAAAATAAAACTGCCGCCTTCACAAAGGGTTCCGGAGACGTCCACCGCCTCGGACGTTGAATCTCACGGAGAAACTCACGCCTAACCGTACTTTTTCTGGTCGCAAAGCGGATTAAACTTGCCGATTGGAATAGAAAGAAACTCTTCGGATTTTAGGACGACGAGAATAATTACCATGAACCATAATCTCGTCACATTCGTATATTCCGATAGTGTGACTTGTATGATAAATAAAGAAATGAATAAAAACTTGAAAATCAAGTAAAACCCGAAATTTTGAAGAAAAATTGAATTCACGAATCGAATAAACACGAAAAATCAATTAAAAATTAATTTGAGTGGAAAAATCGAAGACCGTTGACCGAGAGATTCGTGTTTGTATATTTTTCGCGTTTATTTATTCAAATGAGATGAGCCTCGCAGAGGAAACGAAGGAAATTTTGATTCAGGTGTTGAGAAAAAGCTGCAAAAGGCAGTAAAACGAATTATGCTGAACGTGAGGAGAAGAAAAGGTTAAACGGAGCTTATAACAGGCATGCGAGGAGGTCATGAAAGGATGAGCAAAAAATGTCCTGACGAGTCGCCAGGGGGTTGAGAAAAAGAGCTGTGGAGCACAGTGCGGCGAAATCTGCGAGGTTTCCGGGCTCGTCGTGCGTGCGTGCGCATTAAGTCGTTAGGTGGTTAATTTATGCAGGTGCATGGACTCGGCAGCAGAGCGAAGCCGCAACCGAAGCTTCCGTGTGGACGCATATACAACGATATATCTTCGCACATACTACTTAATTTGAGTGTCTTCAGTTTCTCCGGACAGAGAGTGAAGAGTGCGAAGAAAATACGTGGATCACGAGATGCCGAGGATAAGAGCGATCTCGCGAGAGCCCTTGATACGAGAAAAAACTGCATTCGACGCTGAACACACGTGACCCGAGTATTCCCAAAAGAACTCAGCACACGAAAAAGTTAAGGACGTTGTATGCAAAATTTTCTATCGATAGATTTCCTCTAAATTTGCATCACACAAAGAGAATAGCGATTTCTAATGGCTCGCGCAATTTTAAGCCAAGATATTTATTTATAAAAATCACTATTTTCAGTAGTTTCTCATATAAGAGCGTGTGTGTTAAAAATTCCAATTTTCAACATTAAATATTTCGATTTCTGAATGGTGAAGCCTCTTCAAACTTTGCATACATTTTTATGTTACATCGAAGAAGCTTTATTTAGTTTATCAAAAAAATCGGTCATAAAGTTTTTTCGAAATTTTGTTTATTATATGAAAAATACAGATTACAGAAAAATACAGAACTTTTTTTAATGAACTTGGGCTCGCAGACCATTTTTTATGTAAGAAAATGTGAAAAAAAAAAAATTTGGATTTGATCGTCGCGATTCGTTGATTATTCTTCGAGTTTCTGAAAACTGGTCGAAAAGTCGATTTTCCGGAGTCGGTATTGGGATCATCGTCGGTTTAGTTTGGCTGCTGGATACTCCGATAGTCTCGGATTGCAGAACGAAACGATTCACGAGAAACAACCAAGAGAGAGGGACGTTTGGAGCCTCAATTTGCGAAGGTGGCGGGCGCACGTGCGCAGCACCGCGGAGAAGAAAAGAAAAAATCTGAGAGCATTAAAAAAATCTCTGTAGAATGAATAGGAAAGGGAGAAGCGAAGCCGCGGAGCTGTAACAACGATGCAGGAGGCTGTGAAGGAACAGAGCCATGAGAGAACGTGCCGCAGACGAAGAAGCAACGAAACAGGTTTTCTACCGAAGCTTATACACTCACGAACTTCGTGGCTGTAACACGGTTCCATAGTGAGCAGAGGGAGCCACGACGGTCAACAAGCCATTGGTATCGAACTTGATTTACTGATTACAAACAACGAAGAGGCTTTGATCGTGAGATTCCACTCATGGATATGACGAAAAAGACAAAAGTTCATTCGTTTTATGATCAAAGAACTAATTAGCTTCACAGACCCATTGAGTATCGTACCAAAAAAAAAAATCACGTCGGCTAAGAGCCATTTTTTGTTGGAAAACTAATGAAACGTTCTCGTTTACTTTTTCATACCAAAAAATCTGTAAAAATTCTCCTTTTTCCCCAACTTCGTTGCATATCGATCGTTAATTACGAAAATCCCCGAAAATCAATGAAATCTCATCTGAAAATTAGACGATCCCACAAATCGCTCACCTTTGTTCCCTCTCAATCCAAAAAGAGGAAGTGGCTGCTTTCAAAAAATGCAAAAGATTAGTTTTGCATCACACACATGAACACTCTATGTATTCGCGTTCCTATACATACTCGCGATATTCCACGCGATGTACCTTTAAACAAGGCCCCGCGAAAAAAAATTGCACACACGCCAAGAATCGTGAACTCGCACGGAGCGACGTACAACATCGTTCAAAAGTAAAACTCCAACCCGAATAATCGTCATTCCAGCACGTGAATTGCAAAATCTTCAGAAAAATTCAATAATTTTCGACGCGCGTGGTTTTTTTTTTTTTTTGATTTGTTACTAAGAACGATACAAAATCGGCGTATCTCAGTTTTTTATTCTTCGATATACGAACGCTCGGAGGCACGCGTTCGTATACTTTCGAGGCACAGTGTACGTCGTGCTCTTGGATAGAATATCCTCCGAGAGAACGGATTAGTGCGTGATTTATGGAGCCAGATTGGCGAAGACAGAAGTACAACGATCTCTTTTTGACGCTTCTACGGGTATACAGTGGCGTTCAAATGGAGTGGAACGCGAGCCGAATTTCAATAGATTGTCCTAAGCGTTGAACTAATTACCAATTTTCATTAGCAATCAATTTTTTTTTTCTAAATCAACGAAAATTTGTTAGGAACTTGTTTCATAATTTTTTCGCAGAGATGCGAAAATTGTCGAAGTGATATAGAAAAAAATTACTATTTTCTTTCGCTCCGTTTTGTGTACGTGACTGCATGTCCGAATGTACACGTGCACACATTTTCATTCAGCACGTAAATTAATGTTCGTTCTAATTAAAAATAACGACGTCTTGTCATCGAGCACTCGGTGCAATTTCTAAAAAAAAAAAAAAGAACGAAAAGCTTTTCATCCGTTTTTCGTATAAACATCATTTTTTAATGACCAAATCCTTTGAATCGAAAGTTTCGCTGTTTCCTAACGCGTAATTCGAGTTAATTGTGAGAAAATAAAAACAATTTAATTTTCACACTAAACTATAGAGACTGACGAAACTTTGCCATCAATTGTTTCGGTTAATTAATTTTTTTCCAAAGATTAAAGAACTGCTTTAAATGTAAAGCGTAAACAATGAGACTCCGTTCTTTCATGCCATTCGAACAAATGAATGAAAAAGAAAGTATAATCTTGTTAGAATTGAAAAATTTCAATATTTTGGTTTGCATATAGTCGGTGGATGGTAAACCGAAGATCCGCGAGAGGGCAGACGATCCAGGGAAGCTGAAAAGACCTCCGAAGAGTGTTCAGCGTCCTGCGAAGCTTCGTCTTAAGGTTTTTGCGAGAGAGAGAGAGAGAAAGCAAGCGACGCAACCGACAGAAAGACAGAGAAACAAATACAAAGACGTATACACGTAGGAACGGAAAGATAGAAGAAGAAAATACGTGACGAAGAGGAGAAGAATATTTAACGGATTGCGAGGGAAGAGCGGGGTGAACCGGTTTCCGGAGAACGAGCCAAAGAGAAGGAGAGATCGTAGTACTACAACTTGTATAGTAAAAGACCCGCAGCATCAAGAAGTGGGGGAAACTGCTGTTGGCAGAGGTATGTGTACATATAAAATATACATACATACGTAAGAGAGTGGATGAGAGGTGATAAAAGAGATGCCGGAGTTGGCGCGTGTGCTGATTTTAAAACTTATCCGTGCCCCATGCTCTGCCGGAGTCTCGCTCACTCTCCCCCTTTCGTTCGCGGCGATCCCTCTCTGTTACGAGATGAAAACCGGTTTGGCGAGAGTTTGAAAACTGGAGTAAAAGTTTATCGCATCGGTCTCGTGTCGCCCCCACATGGGGATTGAGCAAAACGAGGGAACACTCTCTGCTTTTATTTGGCGAGGGAATCCATTGTCGAAAAGACGTCCGCGAATGAGATTTTTACGTCATTCGGTCGATGAATTTGCATTGTTCTTACGAATTGCTTGAAAATCATGTAAATTTTCTCTTTATTTCGATCTTTCTGATAGCCCATAGAATTTCTTTGGAGGAGATCAAACTTGGCGAAGATTTTGGCATTCGCCAGTGGCTCTGGCTTGAGAAATATTTGGAGCAAGCTGATCGATGAGTGTTTCTCGTATTAGCAATAATTTCTTTGTTCCATTTCATAACCATAAACGAACCAGTTCCTATCGAACTTTTTATCCAGAAGCCAATAAAACGATGTAATCAACGATCGTTTAACCCTCAAGCTCATTTTTACGCGTCTATAAAAATTGTACAAAAAAAGGTGACAGTAAAAAAAAAAAAAACGATTTTAAACGTCGTCTAATCAATGATCGGAGGCTCGGAGGCTGTGGCTCGCAGCTATGAATATTGCATCGTATTTTCTTATGGGCTTTGCCATGATTGTATAAATTTTATTGCAAAGGGTTGTAAACTATTTTCATACGCGAGTCGGGCAATTATTGCCCGATCGATTTTTGCGGCCGGAAATAAAAGTCTGATCAACGCCTGGAACTGAGAAATTCCAAGGATTTTTCAACCCCAATCGACAGCCTCATGCGACATCCATGGTGGATTCTCTATGGGGCACAAAAAAGTGTGGTTTCCACATCAATATCATCAACGAGCACGAGGCGGACGCGGTGAGCGAAAATTGGAACGAAAAACAACGACAAAGACGCAGCCAGTGGAGAGAGGCTTATATATTGTTCCTGGAAAGAGGTTTTCACTTCGTGACGTCACGACCAATCAGGATAGAAAATTCGTTGGTGGCCTGGAGGACATGACGCACTCTTTGGAATCCCCGATACCATCCGGTCCTGGTCCATTATCCCCGGGAATTCCTGCACCACCAATATCACTCCCGGATCTTTGACACAACGTTCTCAACTGCTTCAAACTCTTATTAATAAAAATTCGAATTTTCTCGTATAATTTCCATAATTAATGGAAAATTAAGTTTTCGAGTTTTCGAGTTTTTTTAAAATAAAAATAATTTATACTTCATTAACGAAGTTATGGCGCGAGATTGTGTGATTTATCCTCATAGGAAAAAATCCAACATCCAAACCTTGCAAATTTAAATAAATTTGAATTCTCGTTGCTTTCAAAAATGGGCACGCTTCCGATAAAAAAAACTGACGTCCATTTTTGTTTTCCAAGTTTTTTACCAACGGAAACTGAAATTTTTGGGAAAATCCAAACGTTTACATTTTCTTTTGTGGAAAACGTCAAAAAGGTGCTGTTTTCTCTTTCATAGAAAAACCTCCGAAGACTCCATGATGCCAATTTTCGAAAAATGCCGCACACGAGGAAATTTGAATTACGTTCGGGCCTCGTTTGGTGGTTTTCTACAATCAAAAAATGCTTCCGGGCTCGTGCAGAATAATAATAATTTGTTGCACGCAGCAGTTACGAATGCATAGCGATGCAGCTGAGTTTTCTTTGTCCCTTGGATGGCGTCAGGAAGGAGAAGCGCGGGATGGCGGAGAGGCCAAGGGTACACGGGACCCTATAGGATATCAGCAGCTTCTTGTTCCAAACGACTGCTGCTGCGACCAACACTCGACGAGGAAGAACCAGTTTCCGAAAAAAAAAAATATAACACGACTATACGTGAAACGAATGAGACATCCAGCGAAGCGGGGGAGTTTCTACACTGCTGTGTGCACAATATCGTATGAACCGAAGAATGCAAACTCGGTCATTGTTCCGATATCCGCGTAATCACTAAAATTCTGTTCATCAAAATTTTAATAATAACGAGAAGCATTTCCCATCGTGGAGAATCAAAACCGAAAATGGTTGTTTGTACGTTGCAGAAAACATTGATTTATTTTGTTGAAAACGAAATTCCATTTGAAATGACGACAATTTTTTTTCCTTTCCAGTCGAAAATGAACGCTGACCCAAATGGCCTCTTTTCTCAATCATTTTTAGAATTCCCTATACTCGATATTTATAAACTTTCCTTTCCTACTGAATCGATCTCGATTCACCTTTATTAAGGATTTTGAGTCCCAAATGAAAAATGATAAGAAAAATCTGAAAATTTGGTATGTTTTCGTATGAAGTATTTAAGAGATCGTGTTAAAATTGCACGACAATTAGGAAGCTCGTTTTATTGAACAATTAACATTAATAAATTGAATGTAGTCAAACTTATGGAAACTGGTATAACTTGGCGATAAGTTTTTCATTTGACCTCTTAATTTTTTACTATCTACAATATACTGAAAGCAACGGAAACAAAAGCAAGTTTATTGATAAATATTTTTTGTATTTGTTTAAAAAAATATTCTTAACAAAATGTTAATTTTTTAATAACGAGCTTCCTAATCGTCGAGAAATTTTTACATGACCTTTTAAATACTTCATACAAAAACATACTCAATTTTCAGAACTTTCTTATCATTTTTTATTTCAACCCTTAAGATGTTTAAAGTAATGATGATAAAATTCTTAAAATTTGGTATATTTTTACAAGAAGTATCCAGTAGGTCGAGTACAAATTTCACGACGATTAAGAAGCTGTTTAATGAACAATTAACATTTAAAAGTTTCATAGGTGCTAAGAATCCTTAATGACACTGAAATTGACATTTTCTCATCGATTTTGAGTTTGAATACTAAAAAAATATCGTTTTATTGTCCTGACAAAAAATTGAAGAAAAATCTTGAGATCTGCTCAAGAAAAAACGCAATTTCGTTCGTAAACCTTTATCCCGAAGTTGATGTAGGAAATAATGTCTCGAGATAAAGAACGTTCGTCAATGATGAGCAATCGATCAGCGTGTAAAATCGTTTTTCCTCAGAAGAGTAATGAAAAATCTGCGACGATCTAGCAAGAAAAAGACAAAGCTGCAGTCGAAGGTGAATAGTTGGTAAAGTTCTCCGTACAGTGGAGGATGTTGACCCGACGCCATCTTGGTTCACGCTGTGTGGTATAGTGCAATAGCTCTCGGTAGTATATCGTGATACCTAGCAAGAGTCTCGCGTAGTACTACGGGCACAGCTGGTCCTATTGTAACGTTTGCTTTGGAGAATAAGTATAATAAACTTTCTGTCGGTAACGTTTGCTTTATGAGACGAGTGACACACTTGCAATACGGCACCGTGTGTGTTGAATGATTGCTTATAATATTAACGTCGGCAGTCACCGGATCCTCGAAGAATTTTCACAATTTGTAAAAAAAAAAAAAAGTGAATAAACTTTGATTGTAAAAATGATTGCAATTTATTTTATTTCATAAATTTTTTCTCTGGGGTTGAGAGGTCGAATGATGAATCTTGAAAAACGTTAAAGATTCGAAAGTAACAGAAAAAAAAAAATCCTATCGTTTAAGGAAACGAATAAATTGCAAAAATATTAAATTTTCAACTCGATTTGTTAAGAAAAAAAAAAATAATATTAATGGTTTGTGGAGATAAGAGCATGAGCTCGATTTCGAAAGTTTAATAATTAACGATATGTGTTGCAATCATCAGTGTTTTTGAAAGTGATCAGAGAAAGAACTCGAGAAGATGTTGCAACGGTTTCGAATAAAGAAATGATCGATGAAGAAACAAATTCGTGATTTCTCATACATTGACGAATGTTTGGTACGAGGCCAGAGGAAAAATTGATGTAATAAGACAGGTTGGATGAATGAAAACATTCGGAGGTGAAAAATGACGAAAAAATGTTGTCGAGAAGAGAGTGGCGAAGCCGTAGAAATTCTCAGGGGCTTCGTTGAGGGCCTCGGAACAACTTCATCATCTACGACAACGTGCAAAAAGCTTCAGTGAAAAACGCCCTGCGCGTAAATATAAGTGAATCATTAGCGAGATGATACGAAATCTCGACCATGAGAGAATTTGCTCCGAATAAAAAAATATATGGCAAAAGGAATTCTCATGGAGGAATAAGAAACCACCCCATGAATATTTCGTAGATGAGCCGATTTCATCTGCAGATAGAAAAGCAAATTGGCGGGTAAACGGAAGTTTATGAATGTTCTAAAAGAGCAGACTATCGGACGTCGTGCTGATGATCACACACGCTTACGATATATACGAATATGAAACGTGTATCTATCCAACGGTGTGAATCAACATTTTTATCTGATCCGAGCTCCCAGCAGTCAGTAGCAACCAACACATAAAGATATGGGCACCCATGGAGAGAATACGAAGCTGAAGGAGAAGAAAGAGAGAAATAAGTAGCGCCCTGTAGGACTCTGACACGAGAAAAAATTATCCTGACCTCCGGCGATGAGCACAGCAAAGAATATTGCCCATGTGAACCTTCCTCGGGTTCACCAGGGAGAAGGAGTTCCGGTGGCGACTTCCGGTTTTCGATCTATCGCCATCTAGGCCCCATTTTGCCGGGTTCCTTCGTGCTCATCGCTCTTAGCAGTGCCCTTGAGCTCTGGTAAATCATCCAAGACATTGATTCGTAACAAATATCTCGATGCTGTTTATATTTCTGCCCTCGTCTTCGTTCTCAGTCCCTAATTTTCATTTATCTCTAAGAAAATCTGAACTGAGATAAAAATAAAGAAATATGACGTAGCAACAGCTTTTTCACCTTGATTATTCACGATTTATTCAGGATCCAAGTTTGTCGTTGAAAATGGACAAAACTATGGAAAACAATGGAAAAAACTAAAAAAATTCCGTTCACTCCGAATGGACAGAGAATCGCAATTTATTTCGAGAATAAAAAAAAATGATTTTTCGACAGATGAAATCTCGAGAGACCCATTTTCGATTTTTCAAAAATTGTGCCAGCAGAAATTTCGAAAAAACTAACAAAATTCCGTTCACTTTGAATCGACAGAGAATTGCGATTTATTTTGAGGAAAAAAAATGATTTTTGGACCGACGTAAAGAAAAGACTCATACATACGTGTGATCTGCTCGAGCTAAACTCAAAGTCTATGTACACGACGAAGGCATGTACGTAAGTATTCACTGTCGATCTCCCTTGCGAATGAACTAATCTTTATCGTCCTTCCACGGGGGTATTCCTCTTTGAGTAGGTGTTTTACTACGTGGTCACGGTGGTTGAACCACGTGGGAGACCCGGCGCTTCGGAAGACGCCTCCTCGTACGCAGTACATAGAGTTTAACGCGGCGGCGCCGTTGATTGCGATGACGATGATGATGGCGACGAGCAACAATGAGCCGGAGCACAGCAAAGACCCCTCGGGAACTCTGGCCCTCGGCAAAAGGGCCAAAACCCCGTCGAACGACTGCGACTTTTCCGAAGTTAACTCGCGCGTTTAGTACCATCATTCGCTCGCAATGGTAATGGCGAGCAAACTATTAAAAAAAAAAAAAAAAAATAGAAAAAAGAAAAAACTACAGGCAACTGAGCAAACTTCGCTGAACGCCAAGAAAACATTGTGGAAAAATAGAGGGAAAAATATTCGCTTTCCCATGAGCAGGGATTAGTCGTTAATGGCGTTATTAGACGCAACAGTTGTGGAACAACCATAAACTGTCATTTACAGAGACTTCCAAAGGTCATATGCTCCAGGCTCGTAAAGTCCGACCTGAACGATGATAAAAAGTAGAAGATAAAAACTCACCTGGACAGTTTTCTTCCCGACAGATCGTCGATCGGATATCGGATGATTTCAATAATTCGATCACGCAACGAGAAAACTACCAAGGACCTCAATTTCTCTATACGAAAAATACTGTTGTTATATATATTCTCGGTGTTTATTTAATTTCAAAACAATTTCCAGCGTTTTTTGTATTTGCATTTAAATAATATAATTTCGTTAACTTTTCTAAAAAGTAAAGAGAAAGTACAGACTATACATAATATTTTACAAAATTTCCAGAAACTAGAGCGGTTGGAAGATTTTTCAAAAAACTCAGATTTTCGTAAAATTCGATAAACGATAAAATTTGAACCGTTTAACCGATATTTCCGAAATGCAATACCAACCTTCCTATTATGATACTCTATTTATAAAAAAAAAATTAGTAATAAATCTTAAAATTTGCGGAAGTTGGAGCAGCGTCGACACCCTTTTTTTGAAAATTTCAAAATGCCGTAGAATTCGTATTTTTCTAACAATTCCAACAAAATTTTCAGAGAATGAAGAGCTTGTATAGATTAACATTTGCGCAAAAGGGGAGCCCTGTAGCTCAAACCGTTCTCGAGTTATGAACGTTTGAATTTTACAGTGCCAGAACATACACACACTCACACATCCGGATATTTTTTCTAAATACGATTTTTCGATGTTTTTGGACATTTTAAGCACATTGACATTGAAAACTAGGAAGAAAAAAATTTCACCGTCACATATATAGCTTCCTCTATGCGAGGAAGCAAAACATGAAAATTTTTATTGTCATGCCCAAATATCGAATAAGAATCATGAGCTCTGCTCAAGAAAAAACCAGAATTTCGTTGCATTTCAACGATGCAAACTTAAACATCGTAATTTCTCTTGCCATGGGATCGGTATCCAATAAAAAAAAAGTGCGACAGTTATTAAAGGTAATTAAGCTCACGAGCTTAATTAACCTTCAAACTGAAATTGTCATGTTCCCATAATTTGTGAGCGAGCACTACGTACCTCGTGTTTTTAACGTATTTAAAGATTCTCGCGCCACTTGAACCACAAGAATTATGACGTTTGTTTTCCCTTTCGAGACTTGCCCGCGCGCGATGTGCGATGGAAGGACTTTCTTTTGTGCTATGTGCAAACTATTCTTTTTCGTCCCATTGTTCATACAGATGGACGAATAGCGAGTACCACGTTGTATTTCTCAGAGTTACTGCTAACCAACTCACCTGGAGGTTCGAATTGATTCAACAATTCTTCATTGTTATGAGGCACTGAAAATCTGTTTAAAAATTAAGGCAGCACAACGTTTTTCAGAAGAATTTAAAACGAAATGTTTCTCCAATGAGTTCGATTCGAGGTTACGAACAAAAATCAACCCCATCAACATTTTTTCACGATAAACCGATATGAGCAGCCCTTAAAAATCGCCCCCACTTTGCTCTCTTGTAATTATTCCGATTTAAAATTGTCAAAGGCACAAGGGAATCTATTTTTTTTTTTTTTTTTTTTTTTTTTTTCAATAAAATAAAAGTTGATTCTTTAAGGACACGTTTTGGCGAACTCCAGTTTCCAGTTCACCGCAATGATCCAAAAGTTGAATAAAAATAAAGTGTATCGAAAGTCTGTAACGCCGTGGTCACTGTGTTCGTTACACTGATTGGCGAACTTCCAGGTCCGATCGCAAAATTCCAGGCAATTAAAAAAAAAAAAAAAATCAAAAAAAAAACTGCTGCAGGATTAAATTATGGGAGCGTCGGTGGTAAGAAAAGTTACGAGGAAAAGTGTATCGAATAAAATGGCAGCGCGTAGTCGGAGCGTTCCGACAATGCCGATATGCTTGGCGATAGGTGAATGCACCGAGCGAATAATCGGTCAATATATGCGGAAAATAGTGTGTTGCGCCGCACGAACGGCACGAAACAAGGAGTTTCCCGGTCCAGGGGGCCGGGAAGCCTTCGCAACTTCTTGCGTTTACGAGCTCTGCCGGCTTTTCCTTATAGAGTTTTCAGATTACCTCCACAATATATCGTGTAATTAAGTCGAAGCTGGATCGGAGCAAAAAACGCTCCGATCCGCTCCGAATATCGATGAAACTCCGAGGAGAAAAAAAGCAGGAAATTATTTGTCGGCTAACAGAGACGAAATCTATATTTCAAAAGATCCACAGGCAGCCTTTTCTCGTCATTGTACGCTGCCATCTTTACGAAATGCCCAACGATAACGATTCTGAAGAAATGAAAAAAAAAACACGATTTTTTCTTCATTTTTCCGATAGAAAAATGAAAGAGAACGTTTTCGTGAACGAAAGTCGAAAAAAAATAAAGAAAATTTATTCATTGCATTTTCTTCAATTCCAAAAATTGCAATTCCAAATTCCCAAGTATTTACACGCACAGAGCATCAGGGCAAAAAAAAAGTCGAAGCTCGTGACGAATTTCTAGCAATAAAAATCAACTTCCTGTTGAATTTCAAACTTTTTCTTATGATTCTTGTTGCTGGCAAAGAAAACTAAACATTGCCCACATTTTCTTGTAGCTGCTGGGAGAACGAGAGTGACTCGAATGCTGCGAGCAACGCATCAATTGCAGAAACAGGACATTCCTGGACCTGGCTCATGGATATGACGAGGCTCCTAACTGATCCACGATGCTCGACATTCCTCGAAAGCCTATGACGGCTCGCCTATGTCGTAAACCGTTCCAAAGAGCAGCAGCTCGATTGTTCGAGCTCCTGCCATCCTCCAACTCATAATCAATACCTTCCTCGAGATCTAATTTACGTAATTGACGCTCATTTGACCTGAATTCTCGCCGCGATCAATTACAATAGCTCGCACGATGTTGAAGTCTGCATTGTTGGAATGCAACGAAAAATTCAATTTTTATTCATTATTTTGTTAATTAATGCACTTTGTACAATTTTTTTTTAGTAAATTCATTTTTTGAATGGCAAAAAATTCTGTCGTACTGTTCTGGACAAATACTGTACGAAATTTTGCGGTCTGATTTTAAAAATAATGAGTTTTCGTTGCATTTCAACGAAGCGAACTTCGACGTCGTCAGCCAACAATCCGAAACTTCCGAATTTTTTTTATTCGATCCCGATTTCGACACTCTCGATGATTTTCTGAAAATCTCCAGAAAATTAAATCCCTTATGGTCCATCAATTTCTGCTAGCTGCTGATGGGATTGTTTCGATACACGGGGGAAGCGAATTTTCAAAAAATATACGAACTTCAATGTACAGCAAAAAACGAACCTCTCGATTGGAGCTAATCATCAATTATAATTAAAAACTCGTGGATTTTTCTTGAAATTCTCCATACACGGAACCAGCGCGGATTGACGCTGCACCGAGGGAGAAAAAAGAGAGACAATTGCAGAGTCGAGAACTCCGAGGCAATGGTGCTTAAGCAGTAGCAGCCATGGAATGGCTAACAGAAGCAAAGACAACGAGCTTGGGGTCGAAAAAAAGTGAAATTCTTCCTAATGGTCGGTTGCTGGTAAAATATTTTTCTTTTTGCTCCAACATTTCAGCCCAACGAGTACTAAACAATTTGTTGGAACGATAACGAAGGTCAATAATTAACGAATTCGTTGCTCAGCGAATAGTTACAATTGCGAAGCACCATTGAGTCAAGTATCTTTGCTTGTGCGTCGACCTGAGCGAGTCCTGGTCATATATGAAGAGAAATAAAATGAATTTTGCATCGTGGGAATGCAACGAAAAATTTAATTTTTATTCATTATTTTGATAATGAATGCACTTTTTACAATTTTTTTTCTAGCAACTTTGGTTTTCGAATGGCAAAGAATTCTGTCATTCTGTTCTTAACAAATACTTATGAAATTTTGCGCTCTGTTTTAAAAAAAAATGAGTTTTCGTTGCATTTCAACGATGCCTCGACTAAAAATTCAATGATTTCTTCGCGAAAGTCCAATTCTTTTGCAACAGAAATAAGACGTTCGAATCATGATTAATCATTGCTGAACACCAAGATTATAAATTGCCACGAAGTTGGCAGAGCTTCGGTCTCTGGCTTCTCGAATAAGCCTCCTGGAATCCTGAGCCCACTTACTTGGCTGGATCAAATTATTCCCGTTATAATTCTCGTCCATTTATTGATACAAAGTGCAGACATGCAAGTGCCAAGAATCCACATTTATGTGCATGGACCCCAAACCCAGAGAAACTGGTAAAAAAACGAGATCGACGCGTTTGGACGTAACGTGTTGATATTGGGGTGTTAGAATTTTTTTTCAGACTGAGGGTTTCACTGAAGAATCACACAACCAATTACATTCAGCATAGTGCACGTCGAGGTCAAGGTACGAAAAAAAATTGAAGCTTCTCTGGCTGGGATACAAAAATTCACGTTTTCCTCTGACACTTCCGCTCGTGGATGCTTGACCTTCGACGCAATGAGCTGAGAGATTGGTACAGACTTCTGGGACCATTTCCCGAGCAATCATACGAGAATTCCCAGCGGACATACTCGGCTTCATCAAATGTTTCCAGGTCTTCGTCAATTATGAACACGTACGGTGTTGTACGAAGAATATACGTACGCAGCGCAGGGACGTGTATACATGGATATCAAGAATATTCAAGTGAGCATATATGCTCGTGTGTGCAAAGTACATTTTCGCGCACATGTATAAATGCACAGTGCATCGGGAACGTTCACAGCTATGATATTCCGCAGGACCACGCCCAAGAAACGCGAGATTTTCTTCTTGTTTCGAACAGATGACCTCCTAGGCTGCATGGAGAACGCGAATACATATTGCTACCGTGCACAGATAAGTCGTAAACTCTTTGTAAGCAACTCTGTGTGTGTCTCTCTCCCTCATTCGGAGCAATTTAGTTGCCATTGCGTTTGTTTTATTATTATATTTTATATCGTTATCTTTTTCCTATTATAGTTTGTGTACTGAAGCAAATAAAGAGAAGATGCTCAAATCTTCCTTTATGCGCAACAATATTTTTAATTTTGGCTTCTTCACTGAGGAAGCCTTGAGCATCGTGCATCTAGAGAATCTTGAGGAAGCAATTTGCAAATTTCAATTTCCAGCGTTTTTTGTATTTGCATTTAAATTATACAATTTCGACAACTTTTCTAGAAAGTACAGCGCAAGTACGGACTTCTACACAATATTTTAGAAAATTTTCAGAAATTAGAGCGGTTGAACGATTTTTCAAAAAACTCAAATTTTCGTGAAATTCGAAAAATCATAAAATTTAAACCGTTCAACCGATATTTTCCAAATTCAATACCAACCTTCCAATTAATGATACTGTATTAGAAAAAAAAAAATTAGTAATAAATCTTTAAATTTGCGCAAGTTACAGCGTCGACAACCTTTTTTTGAAAATTTTTGAATGAAGAGTTTGTATCGATTAACATCTGTGCAAAACGGGAGCCCCGTAGCTCAAACGGTTCTCGAGTTATGAACTTTTGAATTTTGCAGTGCCAGAACATACACACACACACACATCCGGATATTTTTTGTAGATATGATTTTTCGATATTTTGGGACATGTTAAGCACATTGTCATTGAAAAGTGGAAAAAGAATTTTCTCTTTCAAAATCCAAGGCGATTCCTTGGATATATATCGGGTGGCCAAAGATTTGCATTGATATAACTGTCTCGATCGCCCGCGTGTCGTGATCGAAAGGAGCAAACGATGCTTCGGCTAAATCGATCGATCGATATATACTATTTGAAGCATGAAGATATCCGCACACGTGCTGAAATAGTTCTCGAAGCAATCGAGAGAGTGTTGCGATGATGTTCGGTGCAGACTTTACAGAACATGAGATCAGTGGGACGGTTGTGGTCCAGAATAAAGAAACACTCTGGGACTAAGCTCTGCTGGACGTTGTATCTTCGAGCTCGGCTCATATTTACAGAGATATTGGTACGGGGTCTCGTTGAGGAAAGTTGGATACGCGGTGAACACATCGATATGAATATCCTCACTTCAGTTAAATCGCTTGGTCGAACGCGGAGTTAGATTTCGCAGCTTGATTCTGGATGAGCTGTCGGAACTGAGACACAAACATGGGCTAGTTGTACTTATGCATGTACGGAATTGAAATTAGCCCGAGAAGCCATGCGTGACGGACTACCCGAAGAGCTGGGAATCGTGTCGAGGAAACCGGAGATCAAAACTTTTGATGACTCAAATTAAAAAAGATAAAAGATTGTCCAAAAGGAAATAGAAATTTCTAAGACGATCTTGAAGTTTGCATCGTTGGAATGCAATGAAATTCTGTTTTGCTTCCTCATAGAGAGAGCTATGAGACGGGGCAACATTTTTTTTTTCGAGTTTTCAATGTCAATGTGTTTAAAATGTCCCGAATCATCGAAAAATCATATCTAGAGAAAATATCCGGATGTGTGAGTGTGTGTATGTTCTGGCACTGTGAAATTCAAACGTTCATAACTCGAGAACGGTTTGAGCTACAGGGCTCCCGTTTCGCACAGATGTGAATCTATAAAAGCTCTTAATTCTCTGAGAATTTTGTTGGAATTGCTAGAAAAATATGAAATCTACGGCATTTTGAAATTTTCAAAAAAAAGCTTGTCGACGCTCTAACTTCTGCAAATTTTAAGATTTGTTACTAATTTTTTTTTTTTATCAATAAAGTATCATAATAGGAAGGTTGGTATTGAATTTGGGAAATATCAGTTGAACGGTTTAAAGTTGATAATTTTTCAAATTTTACGAAAATTTGAGTTTTTTTGAAAAATCGTTCAACCGCCTTAATTTCAGCCAATTTTGTAAGATATTGTGCACAAGTTTGTAATTTCTGTTTACTTTATAAAAAAGTTATCGAAATTATAAAATTTAAATGCAAATACAAAAAACGTTGCAAATTGCTTCCTCAAGATGCTTAAGATGCACGATGCTCAAAGCTTCCTCTATATGAAGAAGCCAAAATGAAAAATATAGTTCCTCATAGAGGAAGATTCGAGCATCGTTTTTTTTCTTGAGCAGCGCTTTTTTTTAGGACACAATATCGGTACGAAAATTGTCATGATTTTTTAAATTAAACAAACACAGCGAACTCCAGTATGATGCAACGTTAGTTTTCGATTTATTTTTCGTGATCGAATGACAAACTTTCCAAAAATGTACTAAATGTACCAAAAATGTACTAAATATACACTGTTCGCATGATAATTGACGATGTGGATAAAACGAGAAAATCCATATCCTGGTTATTGTCGAACTGGAGATTATTCGAGTTCTATAATTTTGTTTTCATATGCTCAATGAACGACGCAGCAGAGGCTTGAGATGGTTTTCCATAGAAATGGATCGTCGATTCAAGACTAGAAGCTGCGACGAAGTGACTCATAAATATAGAACTGCACATAGAGACTTTGCTCATCATTTTCCGTGTGGTTCTCATCAATGAAGATGGTCTGTGAAGATAATGAAAAAACGAATTTCGAAAAGGGACTATTCTTACGAAAAGCTAACTGGTTGTACGAGGGAACGTTCATAAATATGTAATAGTATCGTGTATTATGTCAGTGTGTAAAGAACGACGAACTCTTCTCGTCTGAGGAGAATGAGGAGGGGATGGGGAGGAGGATCGAACGAAGGAGCGTTTCTCAGTCTCGCATGGTGGCTTTTTTCCCACACGTGGTTCACGGTTCTTCACTTGGACAGAGTTCTGGGCAAAACGGGAGTGCGACTATGAGAGGCTCCCTATAACATATCGCTGTCCTTTCTTACGTACACCTTCGCGTCTTGGGCTTGACTCGGTGAGATCCCGTAGCGCACGGTTAGCCATGAAAAAGTCCCTTCCCAGTGCGCAGCTCTCTTTGCTTCTTCTTCCTTCTGCATCGTTTGCTCTTGCTCCTCTCTTCCGTGTGCGTGTGTGTGTCTGTGTGTGTGTGCTCTTCTTTAAGTTGAGCATGCGTTAAGTAGGCCTCAAACGTTGCGTAACGAGCAAAAGTTTCTTGGCTAAAAAAAAAGCAGGAAAGAAACGGAAGTACGAGGAGGAGGAAACGTTTTTGATTTCTCGTAAACGTTTTACAACCGAGTTGGTGAGAGCGCCCACGCGTTAATCAATCCTGACTGATGTATTGGACGATCTTTGCTGCGATGCCATCGAGACTCAATTTCATGCGTTCAAACGTCACTTCGCGAGAGAAACTGAACGAGAGAAAGCTCGAAAATTTCTGTTCGAATCTCATTTCCAATTTATTTATTTTTCTAACGAAGCTTTCAGCAACAATTTCACTGACGAAAAAGTTGAAAGATTGTACGTCGATTCAAATTTCACGAATTCGTAAATAACGGCTAAGAGAGCGTCTCGATATCTCGGAACACCGCGCAGCTATAAACTTCCGGTTCCTCTTCTTTCCACACGCGGCGCGAGCCAACGCACACACACACACGCTCACAGGGAACCACGTCACCTGGCACTATTAGCGATGAGTCAGGTAAGCGTTTCGCTTACGAGAAACACCTGCTGCAGTGCATTTCGTATGTTTGTGTTGTACTGCATTTTATTTTTATAAAATACATTTCACTTTTCATCTCGTTCATGTTGAAAGTTCACGGGCATCGGAGTATCGTTGAGTTTTGTGGATTTCAGAACGTTCGATACGAAAATTGAAGACAGTTTATTGTTTTTTTTACTGAATCACGATTCCAATGAGTGCATCTTGGGTCAATATGACCCAAGGCGTTTTTCAAATCGTTGTATTCCGGTAAATATGCTTTTTTTTTTTGTAGAGACGTTTTTTGTATTCTGTGGCCCTGAATTTGATTTTTGACGAAAATAAAAATTAAATGTCAAAACACTCGTTGGCAGTGAATGTCAAACAATCGGTGAGAGAAAATTGTTGGGGTCAAAACGACCCATGTATGCACTCGAAGGGTTAACATTCGCCATCGTTTCGATAATTAATAATAGAGACTCGAGGATAATTTGAGGCCTGAAAAAAGTGCGGACTGCAGAGTCGAAAGGGGACACGAATATGTTTGAAATTAAAAAAAAAAAAAAAATTTCCGTTGGTCGTATATTTCAATAGAAATTATTTATCAAGGCTTTTTCGAGTCGATCCCTTTCCCTAGCGACCTCAATTTAACGTGACCGTTGACAGACGCAAACGTACGAGATCCAATTCGAGAAAACATACAGAGACTAATAATGTGCACAAAGGGATTATTGTCTCGTAGGAAACACAAACGCGAACGAGCAAAGTCCCGGATCCATGGGCCAGCGAGTCGGCTTCGAACGTGACATTAACGGCGAGACCTTCGAACCCTCTCGTCTCGACTGGCTTCGTGAGGAGGGCATAAGAGCGAGAGAGCTGAGCTCACCATAAAAATAACCTTGAACTTGGTTGAACGGAGCAGCCAACGTCGATGAGTCCTGTTTGCGGAGAGGATGCAATTTTCTTGAAAAAGGAGTGCATATCCAGCAGCTTGACCAAATAACGTCGGTTGTTACACTCCAACTCGGATTTCTGCGTGAGCATTTTATGAGTAACGATAAAACGAAATAAAAACGTTATAGAAACGAAAATAATTCGAGGGCTCGTTCGGAGTGTTCGGAAAAGAAAATTGCCAAACAATTTTCTCGCTTCTTCTCCTGATGGTAACCAGGACTTGGCTGCTACGAGACAAACGGTAAACGCGAGTGGACCTCCGCACAATTCTCTCGATGGTCGAACGATAATATTTCGTCCGCAAGAAAACTTTAGAGAATCTCCTGAAACTTCCTGGTCCCATAAATTCCCCATGGATCGATAAACAGTCGAACGAACGTTTAGCAAACGATCTTACACGATCTCTGTTTCGTGTTTATAAAAACTGCATGATATATATTTATCGTCTGGAGAACAAGAGTTTCCGAGAATTTGCGCAGAATTTTAATGCCAAAGATCGAGACGAAGGTCCAGCTGCAGAAACATGTGGAATATACGCGCGAGAGCTGCGCTTAATAGGAGAAGAAGGAGGCAGCTGCGAGACGGGGCACGTGCTCGCACGGATCCTCTCGTGGCACTACGCGGGACAATCAAGATCCTTTCCTGCGCTCCTGCGCT
Source organism: Hyposoter dolosus (assembly GCA_963921915.1). Classification (NCBI taxonomy): domain Eukaryota; kingdom Metazoa; phylum Arthropoda; class Insecta; order Hymenoptera; family Ichneumonidae; genus Hyposoter; species Hyposoter dolosus. Next base: position 21,059,847 of record OY998131.1, on the reverse strand, counting down.
TCCCTTCTCGCTGTGCGAGTCTTTCGCCCAAGAAGTGCATGATATTGCCACCTGGGCGTGGGAGGTTCGAGATTATCGACTGCGATCGTGTGTGGAGCAGCAGCAGGGCTCGCGTGCCATCAGTCGTGCGCGGCTATGCTCGAGAATGGAGCAATACAGTTTTTAAAAAAATGACCCACTGGCTTGGTTCTCGCAATATTTGCCTCGAGAAGTCGAGATTTTCAAATAATTTAAACCTTTTGGCTCTTGTTTCAAGTTTCTGGAGTTCGGAAAGTATTGGAAACGAAATCTCTCACGAATCCTCGTTTTCTCAATGTCCGATGAATCATTAGTCCGGTCCACGTGACGAGAGATATTCCCTGAGCAAAGTTCTCCTCGCCTCGTGGGAGCTCGTGGCCCAAAAAAAGGAAATATCTGGGAGTTCGCGAATCATCAACGTCCACGCGATATTTCGTAGTTCCAATTTGAGTTCAAACAGATCCGTACAAACATTACGAGGCCCACGCATGTAGAGAGAAAAAAAAAGTGTAATTACACGCAGTGGGTTCGTTGCCAAGATCGGAGGCTTGAACCGCCAAGAGTTTTCCTCCCACGGGTTATCCAGAAAAAAGCGTGTTTCGTATGTAAGGCGAAGAGTGTCGGAGCCACGAGAATTTATTTATTTATCAATTCATATGTTAATGGGGATCCGTTCAGAAGGAAATCAATTTTTTCGTAGCGGCCTACGAGCGTTGCACGTTGATGAATGCGTAACAAATTTGCTCAATTTCCTGCAAGCTTACTCGAGCGTAAAATGATACGTTCGAACTGATTGCGAGGGGGCGACGATGGATCAGATCGTACAGGTCCGTGTGAAATCTTTGAGTCTGAGAAAAGCGTAGAATTAGAAACAAAGAATTCTTATTGTTTCCATCGCAGTGAAAAGTAATTGAAAAGCTACTGTGGAGTCGGCCAACGCGTAAAGAGTCGAGTTATCAACGAATCGTGTTGGTGAACGAACAAGAATGACTCTGATGCCATTTACAGAGACGTTAGTGTCGACTGCTTGGTCAGGAAGAGTTTGAGAAAATTTATTCACAGATATCGTGAAAATGTGAGAAAAGTTTTATGCAAAATTTTCTATCGATAGAATTCCTTTCAATTTTCACCACACAAAGAGAATAGTGATGTTTAATAGCTCGCGCAATTTTAAGAGGTTTCACCGTGTAGAAGTCGAGATATTGATTTATAAAAATCACAATTTTCAGTAATTGCTCATAAGAGCGTGTGTTAAAAGTAGCAATTTTCAACATTAAATATTTCGATTTCTAAATGGCGAAAGCTCTTAAAACTTTGCATACATTTTTATGTAACATCGAAGAAGCTTTATTTAATTTTTCAAAAAAATCGTTAGTAAATTTTTTTTAAAATTTTGTTTATTACGTAACGAGTACAGATTACCTCGGGCAATCTTGGATTTAGAGTATGGTGTTCTTCAATCAATTTGCAACAACTTTTTTCAATGAACTTGGGCTCGCAAAGCATTTTTTATGTAAGAAAAGCCAAAAACAAAAATTTAAATTTGACCGTCGCCATACAATGTCCTTAATATTGTTACGAGTGTCAAAAATGTTATGAAATCTTTTGGTGTGTGACTCTCGACGTACATCGTTGCGGCGATGGTTTAATCGTTTCCCGGAAATGTAAAAGAGAGGGACGAAGCTATCGGAGTAGTTTGGGGAGACTCCGAGTAAGAGAACCGCACTATTAGTAGCAGCAGGTTGTTCGTTTTGGTGGCAGGTGTTTGAAGAACAATGCCAGTTTCGATCCTCTCCTCTCTCTCTCTCTCTCTCTCTCTCTCTTTTTCGTGTGTGTTTCTCTATGTTTCCGAGTCTCTCGTTCCCACCGAGTCCTGGATCCCATCGGATTGCCTTGTTAGTAAATACATTGTTCGCAGTGGGGAGAACTGAGTTAGCTACTCTTTCTGAGTCATCCACCTCACACCCCTGAATATGTAATTAACCATCGCTCGAAGCACGGGGGTGTGCGACGTTGTAATAACTTTTCGTTTTGTATATAAACTTCGCGTGTATGCTCACGTGGCGCACACGTGCGTGAAACGAGGAGAGAATCTATATACACACAGCCATAGATTTCGATATTGACTTATTCTAATTATTTCACTCTTTCCTTATCGATGGAAAAAATTTCATTTTGTTGCCCGGTATTTCCTAATTTTCATTAATCTCGAATTATTTTTAACCAACAGTATTTTTACGGGTCATCACCGCAAGTGATTGGAATTTAAAAAAATTGAAAAACGGGTCGTGACCAGAAAATAACTCAAAATTAATTTAAATTGATAAATTTTATAGATTAATTTAAATTAGTTAATAATTATATTAAAATTTATAATTAATATAATTTTTGCTTGCTCATAGAGGAAGCTATGTGACGGTGAAAATTTTCTCTTCCCAGTTTTCAATTTCAATGTGCTTAAAATTTCCCAAAACATCGAAAAATCATATTTAGAAAAAATATCCGGATGTGTGTGTGTGTGTGTATGTTCTGGCACTGTAAAATTCAAACGTTCATAATTCGAGAACGGTTTGAACTAAAAGGCTCCCATTTTGCACAGATGTTGATCTATACAAATTCTTCATTCTCTGAGAATTTTGTTGCAATTGCTAGAAAATTACGAATTCTACGGCATTTTGAAATTTTCAAAAAAAGGTTGTCGACGATCCAACTTTCGCAAATTTTAAGATTTATTATTAATTTTTTTTTTAAATAAATAGAGTATCATAATAGGAATGTCGGTTGAACGGTTTAAATTTTATGATTTTTCGAATTTTACGAAAATCTGAGTTTTTTGAAAAATCGTCCAACCGCTCTAATTTCTTCAAATTTTGTAAGATATTGTATACAAGTCTGTACTTCCCCATTACTTTCTAGAAAAGTTTTCGAAATTATATAATTTAAATGCAAATACAAAAAACACTGCAAATTGCTTCGTCAAGATGCTCAAGATGCACGATGCTCAAAACTTTCTCTATATGAAGAAGCCAAAATGAAAAATATAGTTCCTCATAGAGGAAGCATCTTGGTTTTTTAATTCATGAGCGAAATGAATTTTTTTATCAAAGCGATGATTGATTTTTGATCAATAACTTTCACCGAGTCTCAAGGAACTTTTCTCAAGTTCTCTCATCATTTTTTCTCGTTTTTTGTCATTTTCCAGGCTCGATGGAACAATGAAGGAAAAAAAATGAATACGAAAACGCAGTTAGATTGCAAGCAAGTCTCGATAAAGATGTCGAGACACTTGCAAGCTTGAAGATAATCAGAGCGATAAAAACAAGCGAGTATACGAGGGAGGATGTAAGAGTAAGATTACAGGCGTCGCCTGTGGTAAGAAAAGAAAAACAAGAAGAAATGCGATAGACGAGCACGAGATGAAAACGCGTTGACGCTGATATTTATTCAGTTTCTTTGCTTTGCATTTTCTCCCGAGCCCGAGAATGCTTTGCTCCGCTTTATTCTCTTGTCTGATGCGTTGAAGAAACAATCAGGAAAATTTAAATCCCGACAAATCGCTCGCCACAAAGCATACACGAAATTTTCGAAGCTCTCTTTTTCTTCGACGTCGAAATGAGAGCTTGAGAGCAAAATTTTTCTAGAGCTTTCGCGATGCATCAATAAATTTCTCCAGTGACAAAGAAAAAAGGAATTCACGTCTTCCGGCGACGAGAACTCTTACTCAGTCCTAGATCACGAGACTGTAAAATATTTTTTCGATCCCATAATTCTTCCGTTTAAGGACTTTCAAGTGCTCTATGGAGTTCCTTTTTTCCCATGGCGTGAAAAGTGCTTTTCCAAGTATTCCCATTGAAGGAAAACAACAAATTTCTCAAGATTTCTTTAAATGTTCAAATCACACTATACATCGATCGATGAGCACAAAAGTGTCGAGTTTTTTTGAACTTTTTTCGTGGCGATCGTAAAAAAATTATCAAAATTTTTCCCCTTACTGAGTAATTTCCATTTTTTTTTTTTTTTTTCACGATAATTAATTGTGAAACTAGCGAGTTCGTAATTTTCTTCATGAGAGCCGTGTGGGTGTCGAGAGGCGAAAAAGAATTCCATCACAAAGAAGTTCACCTCGCGGTGCGTGTGTGTGTCGAAGGCGCGTCGTTACCGCGTGTGCACACGTGGTCCGTTCTCCTATATATTTTCTCACTATTCTCAACGGTTTGTGAATCGAGACAAAGCAGATCACGGTGGCTGAATCGAGGTGATCGCAAGGCACACCCTGGTGATCTCGGGCGGCGAGGGCAAACGGGCGACTCTATCGTCATCTCGAAACTGGGAAGCTTGACGCAATATCGCGGATATCACGACCACGCACGCACGAGGCGACGAAAAAGTAAATAGAATCAAAAAACCAAGAAAATCAAAGAATTCTAAAACAATTTGCAGCGTTTTTTTGTATTTGCATTTAAATAACACAATTTCGACAACTTTTCTAAAAAGTAAAGAGGAAGTACACAAAATACTTACAAAAATTGCAGAAATTAGAGCGGTTGAACGATTTTTCAAAAAACTCAGATTTTCGTAAAATTTGAAAAATCATAAAATTCAAACCGTTCAACTGATATTTTCCAAAGTTAATACAAACCTTCCTATTATGATACTCTATTTATAAAAAAAAAAAATTAGTAATAAATCTTCAAATTTTCGGAAGTTGGAGCATCGACATCCTTTTTTTGTAAATTTCAAAATTCCGTAGAATTCGTATTTTTCTAGCAATTCCAACAAAATTTTCAGAGAACGAAAAGCTTGTATAGATTAACATCTGTGCAAAACGAGAGCGCTGTAGCTCCAACCGTTCTCGAGTTATGAACGTTTGAATTTTACAGTGCCAGAACATACGCACACACATCCGGAAATTTTTTCTAGATATGATTTTCCGATGTTTTGGGATATTTGAAGGAGATTAGCATTGGAAACTGGGAAAAAAAAAAAATTTCACCGGCACATAGCTTCCTCTATGAGGAAGCAATACGAAGTACGTCTGGACCGAATTCGAAGGAGCATTTGAAAGACTCTGTACGCCGAGGAAATGGTTCACTTTTACTTTTTCGTGTCATAATTTTCAAAGCGAAAGAAAAAACATTTTTTGTATCCCACAATCGCAAGATCGAGGTGACGGTTCCCTTGTGTGCCGAGAGCAAAGGGCACCGTCGCATATAATGAAACTCGGCTACTCGCGGAATAATCGAGCAGCAACCTCCGCGCGATCGTGCGTTTCCCGTAGGAATCGTGGCCGCCAGCAGCCCGTGGAACATTATAAACGTCAGTGCCGTACATGGACATTAAGCCTCGCCCGCGCGCGATATACTCATTGATTCACGAAACTCTTGCAACGATAATAATGATAGTGATAATAAAAATCAGTGTGTGTGTGGATAGAATAGTGTAAAAACGAGATCGGACAGCGGGAGAATACAATCGATTTCAACCGGGTCAACTTTCACTCGGCCTTTTAATTTGCACTTACGAGATCAAGGCTCCATCTGGCTATATTCGTCTGTGTGTGTTATTGTAATGCATCGAGTAAATATATATCGTAACTGGTTGGCTCTACGAAGCCATTGTCAGACAAAAGCATTGTGATTGATTTTGTATCGAGGCTATCGATCGGTTTTTCTCATACGGAATTGAATTTATATCGGAAACGTTGCTCTCCGAATAAACTTGATATTTCAATCGATCAGTACATTTATCTCGATTTTGTTGATTTTATTTGGAATTAAACGAAAACTGAGCGGTTTTGATGATAAATTTTGGAAATTTGTCTCAGCGAACGTGAATTTTTGAGATGGTGAAATGTAATGTTTTCAATTTTCGGCTGAGGAATTATTGAGGAAAATTTTGGAGCGATTTGAATGATCAAAATTTCTATATTTTCGAGTGTGGAAGGATTAATTACGATCGATTATTAATTAATGAAAATTAATTACGAATAATTATTCGATTGCAATTAAAATCCTGAGGGTTTTTTTAATTATTACTCATCCACTAAATTGATTCGTAATTGTTTACAATTGTTTTTAACAATTTTCATCGGAGCTACAGCAGCTCGCGTGCTCGATCTGCTCGCGAAGCTATTTTTCGCGCAGTACTAGAAGAGTCTGCACGAACATAACGGTCAGGAGTGTTGCCTATTCGCAGGCGCTTTCTAGTAGCGAATCCGTTGAGATTCGATGTGAAAAATTTTCTGCCTGAAAATTTCATAAGTTTCGCGTGTAATTTTTGTAATAATTAGTCGAGACTTTTGTCCTTTTGCTCGAGACTTAAAAATCGATAGTATTTTTATCGTTACTCAAGACTTGAAAAAAAAAGTTTTAAACAATAAAAATCCGGTTCGTTTATTTTCACGTTCGATGACATCGTGATTAAGTTTGCTCGGACGTTGGGATTGCCTTCGGGCAATAATTAAAAAATTTGAACAGTCTCATCAACTCCGTCGGTTCATTAATGAAAAAATTAACTGTTTGAAAAAATATCTTCTGCGAAATTGAGCATAAAAAATCATGGGGTTTGGTTTTTATTCGAAAAAATAATTAAAGAATTTTAATATTCCAATTAACTCCGTTGATTAATTAATGAAAAAATGAGCTGTTCGAAGAATTTTTTTTTTCTTCAAAAGCCAGGATAAAAAATGCCAGAGTTTGGTTTTTAATTCGATGGAACGTAATTATTGATAAAACAGGGAAACATAAATCCTGATTAAGATGCAAAGTCGACTTACCTGGACAGCACTATTGAGGAAACAATTGTTTTGACCAGGGCCATTGAGAAGTCCTTTGGTACTGGTGAAGCTGGTATTGTGGTCACGTAAATCCGGCTTTTGGCCTCCCTGCAGAAGCTGATGCCTGATAGTCTCCGAGGGAGCAGGTTGCTGATGTTTGATGCTCCCGGGGTTATTGGCGTTGTTGGTTGTGCCACTGAGGATCTTTCGACCGACGTGGGAGGATTGCAAATACACTGCGTAATCCACAGTGTCTTGAGGAACACTGCAAGTTTGCTGCTGTCGTTGCTGCTGTGACAACCCCATTGTTGCGGTCATCACCGACCCTTCCGAGACTCTAATTCCCTCAGTTTCCCTCTGTCCGAATCATCTACGAGATAACAAATGAGCAGCTTCGTTATAAACGACCCAAGAATTTCAACAAAAATGAACGAGTCACTGTTTAGTTGATAAAAAATAAATGAGCTCGTAAAAATTCAATAAACAAGATGCTCGAGATGCACGATTCCCGAATCTTCCTCTATGAGGAACTATATTTTTAATTTTGGCTTCCTCATAGAGCAAGCTTTGAGTTTTTTGTATTTGCATTTAAATTATATAATTTCGACAACTTTTCTAGAAATTAAAGAGGAAGTACAGACTTATACAAAATATCTTACAAAATTTAAAAAAATTAGAGCGGTTGGACGATTAAAAAAAAAAAAACTCAGATTTTCGGAAAATTCGAAAAATCATAAAAATTCAACCGCTCAACCGATATTTCCCAAATTCAATACCAACCTTTCTATTATGATACTCTATTTATAAAAAAAAAAATTAGTAACAAATCTTAAAATTTGCGGAAGTTAGAGCGTCAACATTTTTTTTTTTTAAATTTTAAAATGCCGTAGAATTCGTATTTTTCTAGCGATTCCAACAAAATTCTCAGAGAATGAAGAGGTTGTATAGATTAAAATCTGTGCAAAACGGGAGTCCTGTAGCTCAAACCGTTCTCGAGTTATAAAAGTTTGAATTTTACAGTGACAGAACATACACACACACACACACACGCGGCCATTTTTTCTAGATATGATTTTTCGATATTTTGGGACATTTTAAGCACATTGACATTAAATACGAGAAAAAAAAAATTTCACCGTCGCTCTATATGAGGAAGCAAAAGTAAATGGGCAATCGAATAACGAACTTGCTTGCAATTCCGTTTCTTCGTTTCGATAATCGATATGATGATACGATTTTAATTTTTCGCGACAATTCCAATGGTTTTGCTCAACCACGAAAAAAAAAACGTTTTAGGATCAAAAAATTTGTCTTTATTTTCTACAACATTTTCCAGGGGACTGTGTTTTTTTATTTTTTTTTTTATTTTTTTTTTTGTTTTAAGGGATGCGAGCAAGTTGATAAAACTAATTTTTGCACAGCTGTCTTGTAGGTAAAATCCATCACATGAAAGTAACGAGGTCCTCGAGGGTTCGTACAAATCCCCACAATGAAGAAATAAGAAATGCAGTTTATTCGAGCCTCGCTGGGGGTTGATATAGTACAACAAGTATATATTGCGCGGAGGTCGTTGAGCAGATAAAGTTCGTAGTTAATACAGAAATAGTGGGTGGAACTTCCTTCCGCAGGATTCTGTTCTAATTCGCTGCAAAACAAGTTCGGCGAAATTAAAATGAATGTATTACAAGATTATACAAAAGGGGAAAGTAAACCGAGCAACTTTGTGGGTGGATTTTGGCGGCGTGCAATGAATTAATTTACAATGATTGTTCATCGGCGTTTTATCTCCCAAGAAAATGTTATTTGCCTTAACGAAAAAACACGTGTGGTTCGAGAAACTGAATTGAAATGAAAATGCGAGCCGGAAAATTCGTTCGTAAAAAATCGTTGAAATAAATAAATCAACTAATTGTTACAAATTTTCAAATGCCAACAGATTTTTCGACATTTGCAAAGTGTAATCGAGCACGAAACGATGGTTTTTGTAAAAATGGCATTCGTCCTAAGGAGCTGAAACAGTTTTTATTGAAATGTTAAAAATTGATAAACTCTCGGTGTTCTGGTTTCGATGCATGGCTATGTATAAACCTGACGCTGAGCTATTCTCATATGTGTATCGCGAAACTTGAGCGCCAGCTCAGCGGAAGGTGGAAATCGTTGACCTCGTTAAAGGAGCGTGCGAAAAGAGAGAGAGAGAGAGAGAGAGAGAGAGGCTCGAATGGATTCAGCGAGTTTTTCCGAGGGCGGGAAACCCAACAGCAGAGGCGACCAAACTATCTGGCAAAAGTGTTTTCAATCCTGGAGGAAATATGACTGAGTCGATAACGCATTGAAAGAATATTTTTCATGAAAAATTTTCCAAATGATTTGATAGCAATTCCCATTTCTGTCCAAACGCCAAATTGTTTTTTTATTTTTCGTATTTATATTTCGATCGCGATTTAAATCTTTCAATGTTTCGTATTCGATGGTTTTTCAATTTGTATCGATATATAAAGTTTTCGAAATCAATTGCACAAACCGCGAGCCCTCGATAAACTTTTAATACCAACAGGAGCTTGTTTCAAGAATGAAACTTAACGAGCTCGCTCGTGCGGAGAAACGCGACCTTAAAACGCGCGTTGAGTCTCACAACGCTTTTGTGTCCCAAGGAAAACTACATTGCGTATCATTTTTCTAATTGTTTCGTACGTGTCGGAAAAAAATGTTTACAGAGTAAGAGAGAGAGAGAGAGAGAAAGCCTCGTATTATCGAGGAACATCATAAGCCATGCCAGCAATTCGAAACAATTTGCTTTTTGCAAGAAGAAGAGCTCGCGTGCAATGTTCTTGAATTTCATCAAAGCTTACCAACGTTTACGCAAACAATTCTTGACAATATTCCTCTGACTCGTACATTTTCGAGCAAATGTAAAAATTATTCTTTCGTCGAGCAAATTCCAAGGCCCAAAATTTAAAAAACCCAAAAAATATCATTTTAGCCTGAAATCTTTTCGATAAAGTCCGCGACCGAGGCTCTCTGATGGGTGGATAAAGTACATTCCGGGTCAAATTGACCCAGAGTATTCATGGAGTCGCCAGATAAACGAAAACAGCACGTCGATGACACAAAGTGGCATTGATTTCAAGAGGAAAAGAGAGACAGAGAGATGTTGGTCGTCGAGTGTTCTGCGAGTACGTGCTCGAGGGTCACACATCGAGCGAATGGGGAATCTTTGTTTCATAGCGAGACACAATAGTCGCTCCGAAAGGCTGATCCTTTATTGTCAGACTCGCCCTGGTGCTGACGATTTTGATATTCATTTTTATATTCAATCGATAATTGCTGACTGTGAAAAATATTGAATTACACGTTAAAAATTGAATCAATATCAATAAACGATGAAAATTCATTATTTTTTAAAGCAGAGCGCAAAATTTCACAGTCAAGAACAACGAAACAGAATTCTTTGTCATTCGAAAAGTGAATTTACTAAAAAAAAATTGGAAAAATTATAAAAATGAATAAAAATTTAATTTTTCGTTGCATTTCAACGATGCAAACTTCAACATCGTCATCGATAACTGTTTTCTACAGAAGTGCCCTTACGCGTGTTCCGATCAACACGCGGGTTATGTATTTCGATGAAGATTCATTCTTCATCGGTGGTCACGTAAATATAGTCGCAAGAGTTATGCACGACATGATATTCCGTCAGGAATCCGAAGGTAACACATACGTGAAAGGCTTTTAAATTTATAATTTCATTCGGATCGAGATAGTAGCGTATATATACGCGACGACGATTATTCAACGTCCCGTAGCCACGCGTTGTGTATAGTAAAGCGAAGAATGAACGATATGTGGAAAACTTAACGATGTTCAAGTTCGCGCATCGTCGAAATGCAACGAAAAGTGATTTTTTTAAAAAGCAGAGCGCAAAATTTCATTCAGTATTTTTCGAGAAAAGTGGGACAGAATTCTTTGCCATTTGAAAACCGAATCGACTAAAAAAAAAATTGAAAAAGTGCATTAGTTATCAAAATAAATAATAAAAATTAATTTTTCCGTTGCATTCCAACGATGCAAACTCATTCGGCGACGTAAAACTTTGAGAAATAAAAGAAATGATCGAGAGCCTTGAGGGTGTGCTGCTTGAACGAGCAATCTCGACGAAGAAGCAAAGTCCGACGAAAATTCTGCACTTCTGACAAGGTCGACAAATTGAATATTAAAAAAAAAAATTCCCTACTGTATTCCCCAAGATTCTTGTATCATTTTCGAAAAATTATGTTTTTTAATGTAAAATAATTTTTTCGAAAACCACGATGAAAAAATGCAGTGCTTTTGGGCAAAAAATACGAATTCTAGAATTTTCTGAGTCCGACACTCGAGTTCAGAAGTGAAACAAAAAAAAGCGTCAAATTTAAATTCGCCACAACCTTTGTTTTCCTCGGGAAAAAAAATCTCAAGAAAGGATCCATAATTTCGTACAGAATTGATTTCAATATTTCGATAAATAATCCTGTCAAGTGCGAATCGAATATTCTGTTTTTCCTGCTTGCAGGTGATTTTTCAAAATTTTTTTTGACACGAGAAATTGGGGCGTAGGAAAATGTTTGGTGCTCTGGTAAATAACGCGAACATAATAAAGTAAATAACCGGGAAGATAGCAACAATAATTGCAGCTTCTGTTGACTGCGTGGCAATCGAGGTCGAACGAATTGGCACTGGTTCAAAAACCCATGAAAATTTATAGTTCCCGTACACACTTGCGGTCATATACACCACACACGTAACTTTTCGTTACGAGACGGATAGAAAACGTGCAGATCCAAGTAAACTCGATCGTCCGTTATCTCGTACCTCTCAACAGTCATTATCTTAAAAAGAACGACTCTGAAGTTTGCAACGTTGACATTCAACGAAAAATATTTGATCTATTAATTATTTATTGAGTTTTAAAAATGTTGTCAATTTTTCGTGTCGATTGAGTTTTTGGGTGGCCAGGGAGGATCGTTTTATTGTCCGGACCAAATATTTAATAATTATTACGAATTCTGCTCAAGAGAAAACAGAATTTCGTTGCATTCCAACGATGCAAACTTCAGCAGCATTTAGAAAGAATATTGGAAAAAGTGTAAGTGAAGCTAAAAATAGTTGTAAAATGAAAAACAATTTGCAAATTTCAATTTGCAGCGTTTTTTGTATTTGCATTTAAATAATAAAATTCCGACAACTTTTCTAGAAGGTAAAGAGGAATTACGAACTTATACACAATATCTTAGAAAATTTGAAAAAAAATTAAAGCGTTTAGACAATTTTTCAAGAAACTAAGATTTTCGTAAAATTCAAAAAATCATAAAATTTAAACCGTTCAACCGATATTTTCCAAATTCAATACCAACCTTCCTTTCATGATACTCTATCATTAAAAAAAAAATTAGCAATAAATCTTCAAATTTGCGAAAGTTGGAGGGTCGATACCGTTTTTTTGAAAATTTCAAAATTCCGTAGAATTCGTATTTTTCTAGAAATTTCAACAAAATTCTTAGAGAATCAAGAGTTTGTATAGATTCACATCTGTGCAAAACGGGAGCCCTGTAGCTCAAACCGTTCTCGAGTTTTGAGCGTTTTAATTTTAAAGTGCCAGAACATACACACACTCACATCCGGACATTTTTTCTAGAAATGATTTTTCGATGTTTCGGGACATTTTAAGCACAATGACATTGAAAACTGGAAAGCAAAAATTTCATCGTCACATAACTTCCTCTATGAGGAAGCAAAAAATTGATTTTCATATTTTTAAAATCCCTAAACGAGCAGAAAACGATAAGTTGATAATGCGTGAGGTCAAAAACCAACGAGAAGCTTTCTACGAAGAAAGAAAGTTGTAAGGCTTTAAGGTCGAGATTTAATAGAAGGCGCGCGGAAGGTTCTGTCAATTGGCTTCCTTGTCTTGGCCTTTTTTTATTCCGATAAATTGCATCCTTCGTCCTTGAACCTGGCAACGCGAAGAATCCAGAGAACGAGGCAAGGAGAAAGATTGAAGAATCGTTTTCACAGTAAACGCGTTCGAAAGCTGTGGGTGTTGATACGAATAAAGCGCTGGTTGACAAGTCGAGCGTTCAAATTGCATGAACGCGCCCAAAGGGAATCGCATCCTCACAAATTCTAACAAAATATTAAATTTCATTTTTTTTTTTTTTTTTCAATGTAGCTGGTTGCAAATGTTCTCGCGTGTAAATTGGGGATTAAAAAAAAAAAAAGTTAAAACGTAAAGAGCGAAGCAGTGTCACGAGACAATTTTGCAAAATTATTTTCCCCCATTTTTTACGCCGCGATTCCAAAATCAAAGTTATAATTGTTTCCATTATATATTTTTTTTCTCCAAGGCTTGAAGACGTAATTTTGGAGCGAATCGCGAACAAAACGTCGAGACTGGTAAATATACATGGACGAACGGAGCTATATGATGAAAATAACGTGTTCCTGGCTTCCAATTAAAGGCCGTTGATCGTTTTAGCGAAATCCCAGCAAAGAAACAAAACAAGAAGAAACAAAGTCGACGAGAGCGATCTCGGCCCACCTGCACGAAAAGAAGACGAGCAGCAGGGACCGGTCCCGAAGTGGAAATTATTATGGATGTACAGTTGCTTCCAAAAGTCCAACTTAATCTCAACGAAAAAGTGTAGAAATTGGCAGCCTCCGTAGCGACGTGGGACGAAAAAACGAAATTTCGAATAAAGAAAACGAACTTTTTCGATTAATCGAGAAAAAAAGAATTTCTAGAAATGCTCCAGCGAGTAACGAGCAACTTTTGGAACAGCCTGTTGACCGGTGCATCGCCGCAATACCGAAGCAGATATCATCTCGGTCGCTTCGTTCCTTATTTCATAATATTTCACTCGCTCTCTCGCTCTCTCTCTCTCTCTCCGCCTCTGCCGATGGCCCACGCGGACGTTCACAGGTGCACACACAAGTCTATAGACAAGATTCGCGCGCAAAAAAGTCTCGAACGTGCAATTACCAAGCCGGAGAACGAGCCAGTTCGCCCGCAGGTGCGTCGTACCAGAAGCCAGGCCAAAAACCAGCCAAAATATCATTTCGGCATGTTCCAATGATTGACAATCGTTTTACGTTACGAGGAGCAAGGAAATAATGATTTGATGGAAAAAAAATTGCATGGTTCGTATGGTATAATGGTCGAAGTGCTCGTGCGAGGTCGTGAATCGCTTGATTGACAAATTTTCGTACAAATATAGCGAAATATATCGTACCATATCAGCAAATTTCAGGACTTTGTCTTTTTAAGGACGTTGTATCGCGACGGTTAAATTTAAATTTTTATTTTCAGTTTTTCTTAGATACAAAATGGTTTACGAGCCAAAGTTCATTAAAAAAAAGTTTTTACAAATTGACTAAAGAACAACATACTCTAAATCCAAGATTGTCCAAGGGAATCTGTATTTCTTGTATAATAAACAAAATTTCGAAAAAATTGAAGGAGCGATTTTCGTGAAAAACTAAATAAAGCTTGTTCGATGTTACATAAAAGTGTATGCAAAGTTTTAAGAGGCTTCACCATTTAGAAATGGAAATATTGAATGTTGAAAATTGCAACTTTTAACACACGCTCTTATGAGAAAGTACTGAAAATTTTGATTTTTATAAATAAATATCTCGACTTCTATATTGTGAAACCTCTTAAAATTGCGCGAGCTATTAGACATCGCTGTTTTCTTTGCGTGGTGCAAATTTAAAGGAATTCTATCAATAGAAAATTTTGCATACAACGTCCTTAAATATTATATAAAAAAAAAGAAAGTTTGACAGAAAAAATTTCTAGTGTCGAAAAAATCTGGTGAACGCTGCTGAAGAAATGTTTGTTTCTTTTTTTTTTCAATTCATCGCCGTAATAATTCGGAGAGTAAAGAGTTTTCGACAGCAGCGCGCGATGTCTCAATCAGGCATACCGGTTCGAAAGATCGGTAAGTGTGTCTTTGTCGACGATAATTTCGTAGCGATCTCAACACGAGATTCGGTCGGAGCTCATGAGTTTCATTTCTCGATCATCAACGAATGATAATAATAATCATTAGCTGAAGATCGTGAATGAGAACGGGAAGCAATCGTGTCAAGGATGCATGTGGTCGACTGGCAGGCAGCAGGCGCAGTGCCTCGTTTTGGATCGAGCTCGATATACACCAAAATGTCTACGAATGTTGCGAGCTCTGCTTGCCTCAAATTTACGGTATATTAGGTCCCATAACTACACCGTCTGGATGCGTGAGTCTCCCGAAATAGAATCGGCAACATTTGCCAAGAGAGCAATGCGCGATCCCGAGAGTCAAAGTCGTGAAAGTGCAAAGAGATGGAAAACGACGATGATTCAAAGGATTTTAATGATTCCGAGACATTTGATTGATTTATATTAATAAAGCGATAATCAACGATCAATTTTCCAGGCTCTGCCAACGACTATAAAAAAAAAACAAAAAACAAAAATAATTACGAACTCTCGTAAGCTGAACTGTCAAAAAAGGTAAAAAAATATTTTTCCGAGCCGTTCGTTTCGAAAAACCGAGTTCTTCCCTCTCGAGGTGAGAAAAATTAGTCGGATTATGAAAATTTTCGTTGGAACGATTGAGCCTGCGGTCACGGACAACGAAAACAAAGATTTTATCGTCCAAACCCCATAGATCGATGGCTGCAACGAATCTCACCCACTACAACAATATAATTGTTCAATTAACAAATTTCTCTCGCAGTTCTCAACATTTCGTTGGCTCGCTGGACCAATGGCTAATTTCGATCATAATAATTTCCAGCAACATAAAAAAGAGATCCGAGGATTTGTAGTTGGCGTTGCAACGATGCAGACAACGACGTCATTCCGAGCGTCATTCGATGTTATTTCCAATGCGGGCATTCGAGGTAATAACGTAATAGCGATACCAATTTGTCCCGAAATCTCCGGCTCCACGAAATTATTTCTGTACCTAAAATAATCAACGGTAACGACTAGAATATGGAGCTCGATTTATTAAATTAACGAAATTACACATGAAGCCTCTATCGAAACTGACGAGTTTCAACAATTCGGACACTCCATAGAAAAAAAAAACAATCGGCATGTCTTTATAATTTTTTTTTTTTTCAACGTAACGGAGTAAATAATAAAAATTCTGTAGATAATTTTCCATTAAACTTCCGCGACAAAAATTGGTTTCGTTTTTTTTTTTGCACACATAAAATTAAAATCGAAGAATAACAAAATGGAATCGTGACCTTGAAATTTTCCACGGGCAGGATGTGAATTTTTATAAAATTGAAATCAACATTTCTGCGGTACGAAACCTGGTTTGAGTTTTTATAAAAATTGATATGATGATCGGCAGGAATTGCTCGAAATTCAAGGTCGTTGCCTTATTCCATTTGGCAATTTTTATGATTTTGAAGTTTGCATCGTTGGAATGCAACGTAATTACTTGTTTTATTCTATTTTTTGAAAGCAGAAGCAAAAATTTTTATACAATGTCCTTCTGTAAAAATTATTGGCAATTGAAAAACTGAATGTCACAGAAAAATGAAGGAAATTGCAAAAATTTGAAAAATTGTGAGTGGATTAAATATTTTTCGTTGGGCTCCAACGAAAACTGATTATTTTTTAAAGCAGAGCGCAAAATTTCATAAGTATTTGTCAAGAAAAGTAAACAAACAAAAAAAATGGTAAAAAGTGCATTAATTATAAAAATAATGAATAGAAATGAAATATTTCGTTGCATTCCCACGATGCAAACTTCAGCATCGTCGAATTTCAATATATCGTGAATTTTTCCATTTTTATTTTTTTTTTTTTCGTGTTGCAGTGATTTTTCATGGAGTCAACGAACCCGCGGTTTTTCGGCTGCTAAAGTATTTTGCTATCGTTGCGTTGATATGAAAATATTTCTACGAAGGGTCTTCGATCTTTGAGTTTTCAGGAGATTTTTCTATGCAGCAAAGATGCACACCTGCGATGCTGGGTATCGAGTGGACGATACCAAGATTGGGCAGGCCAAGTTTGTGGTTCCAGGGGAGCAAGGGGAGACGAGAAGAAAAAAAAAGTGGGCGAAAAAAGCCGAAAGCCCGAATAACGAAGGCGGAGAAAACGTAGGAACACGCCGAAGGGGATCGCAACGAAGAGAAAATAAAAATGTCCAAACCCGTTGAACCGGGTGCGAGCCCACGAGGTTTAGCCTCCTCTCGAATCTCGAGAGAAATAACCGGGGAATAAGATGAGCCGGAGCATCGAGAGAAACCGCGAGAGACGTTAGAAAAAAAAAAAAAAAACAGGCACGAGTCGCTCTTCTCACTCTTCCTCGCGGTTACGATACATCGAAAACTTCCCCGACTTATCGAAGCAACGTAAACGTACGGCGCGACAACGAGAATGTGAAAAAAAAAAAAAAAAAACGTTTTCGCAGCCACAGAAATTCGAGGTATTGGAAAATATTGACAGATTCTTTACACCGAGTCGTGACGTGCGAAATTTGCAAAAATAATTAATACTCGACTCTCCATGTCGTGGAGAAAAATATTTTTAATTTTGCAGAATGAAAAGATTTCCTTTCAATATTCCGATAATTATCGATAATTATGAATTTTATTTTATTTTTTCATGCAAATTTCCATTGTTTTGCAAATACGAGTTTAGATCCCTTCGTTGTGTATTTACAAAGCTTGCGAAGTAACAATTTAATTTCAATTTAATTAAAATTTCTCCTTGAAAAGAAAAACAATTTGGAGAATAAAAAAAAAAAGTAAAGTGCACTTGCAGGCTCTCGAGTGTGAGGGCATCCCCCGCAAGGTCCTCCAAAACTCTCTGTACTCTTATTTACTCCATTTCGTGGATTAACGAGCCGGAGAATAAAAATAGAGCAGCTGCTCGAGTTTGTCTCTCGTTTCAACAAATATCTCGCGGACCTTTTCGATTTTTATTGACCTCGATTATTTCAACGAACTCCATTCATGCGTGTGAGAAAGAAAAAAAATTCGTGCATTCAATAAAATCGTTGGATAATTTGGAGAAAAAAAACCTTAATTAACGAGCACGTCGATGTTAACGAAAACTTGTCGAAATTCAAAACAGTTACTAATCCAAAAAAAAAAAAAATCCATTCTAAATTGAAAATCCTTTTTTCAATATTCTGAGCCAGTGGAAATAGAAAAAAAAAAAAATTTGCCTCGAAAATTAATCAATTCGAATCTCCTTTGGAATAATTTGAAAAAAGAGTCGCTCATTAAAATAGCACCGAGACTCTTTAGTCGCGTAAGTGCCTCGTCGAGCTAACCACGTCATGACTCTGCTGAAAAAAAGAAAAAAAAAAAAAAAAAAACAATACTTGAGGTGCATCGAATATTGGGACAGGAAAATTGAGCAAGGAGCGAAATGACGAAGGAGGTGGTGGCGGTTGTGATGGAAAAGTTTATAAGCCGCAAATAAATCTATCAAGAGCAGTCGGTATATTTAAACCATATGCGAGTGAAGAAATAAGCGGAGTGTGGGGAAGCGAGATATATTTTCTCGTTGATGCAGAGTCGATATTCGGAGGATGGCAATTTGCCAAAGTTGCTGCATCCCTGTCTTCGCAATTCGTTTTCTCTCCTTCTCTCTCTCTCTCTCTCTCTCTCTCTTCACGTTTCTCTCGTTTATGGCTTGAGTTTGAGGGCAGTGCATTGTGAGGATCGAAAAATGTATTGGCACTAAAATCTCCCTGGCGTTGTCTTCCCTACCGATAAATACGAAGCAATGAATCGTGATTTATAGGACTGGAACGATTTTTTTCTATCCTTGCCCCTGCACTTTTTGCCATTCCCCGAAGAGTAATGCGCACAGGCAGTAGGTAAAATAATTGCAACGCGTTTCATTCGAGGGTGAAAATCTAAAATGATCCTTCATTAAATAAATAATACCCGGGCCTCATCTTGCAGAAATAATATATTTTCCGTTTCCAAATGATTCGTCATCACTTAATTTTTTCCTTGGAACCGCCGTCGTATATATTTTTTTTTTCGCCTTTCCTTTCGTCGCGGTAATTTGCAACGATTTTTCGAGGCACACGTGGCTTCGGTTCCGTGTGCCCGGTGTCACATATCCTCAATTCGAGAACGTAATTGCCATTTTTCATAATCATAAAACGAGTCGTCGCGTAAATTCGAGCGGCAAACAATATTTTATTAAAACGTATTACTATCACGAAACGACTATTTAGGCTTCTTTCAAAATTTTGTATAAATGTTCTTGGCACAAAAACTAAGAGTTTTCTTCTATGAAGAAAATTTTTCTGACTTTTAAAATTTGAGATATTTAATTTTCCATTATTTATTTTCTCCATCAAAAAACGCGTGTAAGAGTCGCGTTTCTTTTGTTTTTTTCTTTGTGACTTGAATTTACACGCGTTAGAACGTTTGCATCGTTGGAATGCAACGAAATACCGTTTTTTCTTAAGCAGATATAAAGATTCTCATGAAATATTTGGTCAGAACAATGAAACGATATTTTTTTTTTTGATCGAAAGAGAAAATTGGTAGGAAAATGGTAATGGTTTTTTAAATTGAACAAACAATTAATAAAAAAAGTATTTTTTCGTTGGAACCGAGGGTTGCAAACGTGATGCGTTTAGATGGGAATAATAAAAAAATGGGAAATGAAATATCTGAAATTGTAAACGTCAGAAAATTTTGCGTTCATAGGAGAAAACTGTTAATTTTGATGGCAAGAACGTTTTTACAAAATTTTGAAAAAACCCTGAATAAAGTCGTTTCGCGTGATAGTGATAGCTTGAAGAAACGGAGGACAAATTCTCGAAAGCAAAGAAGAACTCGGCCATAGTTTGGATGAGTATAAAAATGTATAAATAAAAAATGTAAGATGGTATCGCGTAAATAATGAGATTCCGGTTAATTGGAGGAGAGACACTCCCACTCCGAAGTTGAATTAATTAACATCGCGTGTTAAACTCGCGTTTTCCCTAACGAGAAACTAGCGCGCATCAGGAATGACCAACCCTTCGTGAGAGTTAACCTGTCTCGTAATAAAGGGAGGACGAGAGGTGTCTATTCCGCACACGTACACAATTCCCACGAGGTAATGATAAAAACATGGCAAAGCTCGAGTGCGTATATAGCGAGCGGCGAAGTAAGCGCGAGTATAATTTGAAAGCTCGACAGTTCCTTTAAATCGAGAGAAGGTGAAAGATCGTGGAATTGGAAATACTTGAGTGTTTTCTTTTGACAATCGGTAGAGAATAATAACGCGATAAGAATCGCGAATCGAAGCGAAAGGATTGGCAAATAATAATCGGAGGAATGACGGTGACGTTTGAGGATTTTGAGAAAGTGTTTCGTGCGACCGTCCAAGAGCCGATTCCTTCGATATTTATAAATCGTAGTATCGATTGGCAGGACGACGATTTCAACGAGACACGATCGATCGTCGATCTGAGCATTCTGACGGTCAGTACGATCCTTAACGTTGCACTTTTCGTCGTCATACTGTCAAAACGACGATTGCACAATTCTGCAAGTTGCTACGTAATGAGTTTGACAATTTCTAATTTCGTGGTGCTGCTGAACGTACTCGACGACGTTCTCAAATATTGGTTCGCCATAGCATTCGAGCCCGATCTCGATTTTGTAGGAAGAGTCAGCCTACACTCGTCCTCGTTGACTATCGTTACATTCACTCTTGACAGATTCATCGCTTTCTGTCGCATCGACTCGGAATGGCACGAAATCGCAGCAAAAACTACAACAGCTGTAAAAGCAATTCTAGTTATTTGGTGCTACGCCTCGATCGCATCGGCTTTGGAACTCAATCTTTACGAGCATTTTCGCACGAACACCGTCATTAATATTTTTTGCTGGTCTACTGGAATGTACGTGCTTCTTCCTACTCTCGTTATTCTCGGCCTTGATTTCATTCTCGTGCTGGAACTCTCGGAATATCGAGAAGTCATTACGACCAAATGGAGCCCCCGAGATTTGGAGAGTCTTCGATTGTTGAGTACGTTTTTTTTTATCGTCATTCTTTTATTGTTTTTTTTTTCAAATTCGATATTCCAAAGAGCAATTCACCAAAATTCGTAAAATTCGATGGTCGTTTTTCGTCAATAAATTTCCGACGATGAATCCTCAACTTTTTTTTTTACTTCGAAAAACAATTTTCGAAAAAATTGGCAAAGTTTTGGAGTTGAGAAATCGTTGCAAGAAAATTTTTACGTTTCTTGCGATAATTGCGAACGCGTCACGTTCGTCGATTTTTGACTGAATAATTTTTCGAAATTCTGTCGTTTTTTTCAAAGTTTTTCTGAAGCTTAAAAAAATATTTGTAAACCAAGTCGATTCGTGGGTCAAAATTTACAAAGTGAATGGACGAAGAGAAAATTGGACATGGTTTTAAAAAAACTAACCGCCAATTATTCGTGCAAAATTTTTCGATGAAATTAAAAAATGTGTTCGCAATTAAAGCCTGAAAATGAAAACATTCGGCATGATGAATAGCCGAGGAATGCGAAAGAGCATTCGGTATCAAGCTTCGCTCAAAAAGAGATCAAATATTCTTCTTTTTATTCCAGTCAGTCTGACGGTCGGATTTTACGTCACAATGGTCCCTCAGAGGGTGGCAACGATATTATTCTACAAAGAGCCAGAAATCTGTTGCTCTCCGATGACGATGAACATATGTTACTACCTCGTAAAAGTCTCCACCATCACAATTCCGATTATTTGCATTGTAACGATTAAAAATCTAAGACGTTCGTTGATGATAAGAAAAAATGGGAGTGTCTGCCCAGAGCTGGCGTAAAAATGGAAAAACGGGAGAAAAATCGGCAAATAAAAAAAATTGCGAGCTAAAGAGAAGAAACCTTCGAAATGTGTTTTCTATTTTTTTAAATCCGTCGATATTGCTTCCTCATGAAGCTATGTGACTGATTTTTTTTTTTTTTCCAGTTTTGAATGTCAATGATCTTAAAATTTTCAAAAACATCGAAAAATTATTTCTAGAAAAATTGTCCGGGTGTGTGTGTGTGTGTGTATGTTCTGGCACTGTAAATTTCAAACGTTAATAACTCGAGAACGGTTTGAGCTACAGGGCTCCCGTTTAGCACAGATGTTAATCTATACAAACTCTTAATTCTCTGAAAATTTCGTTTGAATTGCTAGGAAAATACGGAAAATTCTACGGCATTTTGAAATTTTCAAAAAAAACGAGTGTCGACGCTCTAACTTCCGCAAATTTTAAGATTTATTACTAATTTTTTTATTTTATCAATAGAGTATAATAATAGGAAGGTTGGTATTGAATTTGGGAAATATCGATTGAACGTTTTAAATTTTATGATTTTTCGAATTTTCCCGAAAATTTGAGATTTTTGAAAAATCGTCCAACCGCTTTAATTTTTGCAAATTTTGTAAGAATATTCCGTATAAGTCTGTATATCCTCTTTGATTTCTAGAAAATTTGTCGAAAATATATAATTGAAAAGGAAATTTAAAAAAAAACGCTGCAAATTGAAATTTGCAAATTGCTTCCTCAAGATGCACGATGCTCAAAGCTATGAGGAAGCCAAAATAAAAAATATGTGTAGTTCCTCATAGAGAAAGATTTGAGCATCTTGAGAAAGCAAATTGCAAATTTCAATTTGCAGCGGCGTTATTGTCCTGCCACACATCGATCGTCGTTGTTATTTTCTCTGGCAAAATCGCGACATTTTCGGATAAAAACGTGCCCAAAAAGTTTGACTTACGAATTCAGAAGATTTTCAGAAGTTTGTTGGCTCGATGAGGTTAACGTCCGAGTCGAACGGACGTGGAAAGCATAAAACAAGTTTAACGGATTAACGTCGAAGGACATATTTATTTGTTTGGAAGGGAGAGAAAATTTGAATTTATGGGTTTAAAGCAAGAAGCTGTTGAGGCTCCGGTTGTAAGAAGAACAGCAAGTCGTTGAACTGTCTACACACCTCGATCCTCTGGCCTGCAACGTGCATATATGCAAGCGAACGTAAACACTCGTACGAAAAGTAATAAAGACGATAACTTGACTCGCCATGTAAACGCGTCTGCTTGGTCGAGTTACAAAACAGAATAATCGCGAGCAAATTTCTTGCGCGTGTCTCTCTCCGGACGAATAAATAAAAAAAATCGACGCGACGGTGTGTAACCGCGAGCGATCAAACGAGGAAAACAAAGATGAAGCGAATCAGTTACGAATCGATGCAAATATATTAAAAAATGCGTGCAAACGCGCGAGTTCACCAAAATTTTCCTCCTTGCGAGTCTCGCCCGAACATTCTGCCAATTATTTCTCGATTTTCCGATTAATTCGTTCGCCAGTAATTCCCACAGATTTATCAAGTGAATTCCTCGTGAGAACCGCGAGAAAAAAGTGTAAAAAAAATTCTCAGCAGTGGAAAAATAAATTGGCATAAAAAATGGAAGCGTCTGTGTAACGAAAAATGTATTTACGGCGAAGCCGAGGTATCGAGAGATTTCAGGAGATCCCCCACAAGATATACCATGCCGATTGATAAATTGGTAACCTCCGAGCTAACCATCCTGCTAAATATGTTGTCAACGTTCGCGCGAACCTTTGTCTCTAAGAAACGTTCAGTTGTGTGCTCGTGAAGGTTCGTTAAAGGATCTTGACATCTTGATGAAAAGGTACAACGCCCTTAACGATGAGACCCATATCGACAGAGAGTCCAGAAACACAAACTCTGCTCGCTAAACATCGATTAGTTTTTATAATTGGCTTTTAATTTATTCAAAAACGATTTTATGGCTTGGAGATCGTGAGAAAGAAGAAATTTTGTGCCCGAAGGTCATCCGACTCGATGTTTTTATCGCGTATATAGAAAATCTTATAACAAGTTATATGGCTGCCGCGTATAAAAAGTTTGCTCGTAAAGGCTTCGTCTTGGTACTGCGTGTAAAAGCTTTTGTGTCGCTGACTTTTGATCGTAAAAATTCAAACTTCTAAGCAACCTCGTAGCCCCTAAACATATATATTTTTTTTTTTTACTTTTTCTTACATTTTCTACTCTTTTCTATAAATAGTGTGTACGTGTGAATTTATGTAGATGAGTGGAAAAAAAAAAACAGCTGTACGAGCTGTAGTGGCTGTGCGTCCGGAGCTGCGAAAATATTTGAACAAGTGGAAACGAAGGAAGGGTGTTTCGTATCGAGATATATACCAGCTAGGCTCGTGACTTGGCGGTACGAAAAACAATTTTGAATTTTCCACTCAAGAGACTTTCGAAAAATAAATCAAAACTAGCGAAATAATAATAAAAAAAATAAAAAAAGATTTCATTAATTTACAAAGATTGCTGAAACTTTTGATCTCTTCGGAATTGGAATTCCAGCGATCGCGGAATTTCTTCGTTTTCGTATGTTTTAACATTGGGAATTGGAGGTTCTCTCTTATTTGCTCGAGATTCTTCGTTCTTATCTGAAACTTTTGCTACGTCACTTTCGTGCCGAGGACATTGAGTTTTTTACGTCGAATCCGTTACTTTGTAACGAGACACGCGGTGAAATGATCGATTTGCAGTTTCTGGCTGAATATTTCTTTAAAATTCCCGTTATTTTTTAAAATCTACGACTATTTTTTAATTCCAATTAACCCTTCGAAAGTACATATTGGGTCAGTCTGACCCAAGGCGTTTTTCAAATCGTTGTATTCCAGTTTTTTTTTTTTTTTTTTTTCTAGGAAATTATCCATTTTTTCTGGCCCTAAATTTATATTTTGACGATAACAAAAAATCAATGCCAAAACGACCCAGTGTTTTTTTTACACACAAAATGGTTTGCGAGCCCAAGTTGATTAAAAAAAAAAAAAAGTTGTTACAAATTGACTAAAGAACATCGTACTCTAAATCCAAAATTGTCCGAGGTATTTGTTAGTAATTTTCGAAAAAATTTTACGAGCAATTTTTTTGAAAAAGTAAATAAAGCTTCTTCGATGTTACATAAAAGTGCATGCAAAGTTTTCAGAGGTTTCACCATTTAGAAATCGAAATATTAAATGTTGAAAATTGCCAGTTTTAACACACGCTCTTGATTAGAAACTACTGAAAATTGTGATTTTTATAAATAAATATCTCGACTTGTACATGGAGAAATTTTTTAAAATTGCGCGAGCTATTAGATATGACTATTCTCTTTGTGTAGTGAAAATTTAGATGACTTTGAAGTTTGCATCGTTGGAATGCAACGAAATTCAATTTTTTCTTCAGCAGAGCTCACAATTATTATACAATATTTCGTCCGGACAATAAAACGATTTTCTCGTGCGACCTAAAACCTCAATCGACCCAAAAAATTGGCACAATTTTCAAAATTCAATAAATAATGAATACACAAAATATTTTTCGTTGAATCTCAACGTTGCAAACTTCAGAGTCATAAATTTAGAGAAATTCTATCAATAGAAAATTTTGCATACAACGACATTAAAAAATGAAGGATAAAAAAATAGTGCATAATTTTAAAAAATGGAATTTCGATTCATGTTTACAATAGAAAATTCCCACACTCGATCTTTCGATGAAAAATCGTTTTCTCGTATTGCAAATTACTTTTTTACGAAAAATTGTTGTTCGAATAAAATTGGACACGACCTAACCGGAGCCTGCTGCTGTGGGTTGCGATTTACATGCAGCAGCAGATTTCCTGAATCATTGGGACTGTCTCCACCCCATGAATGGCTCGTTCGATGGTATAACTATAGATAAACCAAAGTATTATGCACACCACATAATGAGCTTATACGGTAAATGCAAAGTAACTCGTAAATATGTAAAATTCTGACTGTACTGGTGTTCGTCTCGAGATGTTAAGAGATACGAAACTTTTAACGAGTCATCACGACGTTCGCTTCGTAAAAACTTTGGAACTTTGGTGTACAAGTGACAGTCGGAAAAGTATGGACTAATGGGATTCATAAACGTCAGAGTCCCATTAAAATTCAAGCTAAAACGGTGAAAAGGAAACTCTGGAGTGTATACGAAAGTTCCAAAATGCAAGATTCGTGAAAAATATGTGCGAATCGTAACTGAAAACATTTCTACTCAGTGAACTGATTTCATTTCCAAAGAAAAATATGAAAAAATAATCATTTCAAACTAAAAACTTCAAAATTGAAGAAATCTTTTTATTTTAAGGAGGTTGGCTACACACAACAATGTTGCCATGTTAAAAACACAGGAAAATTCGAAATGATTAGAATTTAATGAAATTTCGTGAGTATATTAAAAATATGAATTTACACATTTTTAAACATTTTTCTTCTACATAATTTTCGAGTTTTTTAACACTAGTGTTTATACATGCATAAGCATAGGATTCAGATATATATATAGGTATATCTTTTGCATACTGTAAACTCCAATTATTCGAAAACTATGTAGACGAAAAATTTAAAAAAAAAAAAAGTGTCATCGTATTTGATACTGAAGAATGTAATTACCAAATTTTATAAAATTCTTATCATATTGTCGTATGTAGCAAATGACCTCTTCAAATTGGATGAAAAATTCATCTCTCGAGCTTCTGAGGCTAATTTTGTAAAGAGTTTTTCCGAAGAGCCGAAGGAAAATAACGCAACGGATCTCTGTCATAATTCCGAAGCATGCATCTTCGGCAAAAATGCATGAAATTTCAGTGAGCTGATTTAAGTTCCAAAAAATATTGGAAAAAAATAGTTTCGAAAGAAAAACTTGAAAAATCGTATTTCGATGTTAAATTGGATGAAAAAATTGATTTCTCGAGCGTCCGAGGCAAATCCTGAACTAAATTCTTTTCAGCGAAGTATTTCCGGAAAAAAAAATGACGTCGATCCAAAAAATGGGATTTTTCATAAAAATAATAATCGATTCACTCGTTTTTTTTTTTCCAATTTATGGTTGCGAACGAGAACGGAGAAGAAATGATGGAAAAATTGCCAAGTTCCACCCCGTAGACATTGCGGCAGGTTGCGATGGAGAAAAGCGAAGGGCGAACGTAATGAAAACGTGGGTGGCCGTCGATCCCGGCCAAGAAGCTCTCGCGGCTTCTCTCAACGTAGAAGCAAAGAATATGCACGGTATACACAGTTTGCATATATCTACGCATTCATTCACGCACACAAAGAGTGCAGAGATGCACATTGCCTACTCGCACGACTCCATTGCCCACGGGCTTGCTGGGGTAAGTAAAGAGTCCGTGGTCTTTGGTCTGCTTGAAGCTGCTTCGATATATGCAACAGCAGGAGTGATTCAACATTGTCCCATCGCGACTGGCTAAGCAAAGTGGGGGCTGCAAAGATCTCAGACACAACGATAAGTTTGTCTAAAATTAGAGACGAGCACACCTCAAGCAATTTTTCCAAAAGTTCTATTATTTTCGACGTCGAAATTTTTTTCTCCGTTATTTCGTTGAAATCTTACAACATTTTCGACTTTTTTCCAAAATTTATTCCTTTTTCCCGAAATTTTCATGTTTTTAAAATGAATTCCTCGTCAAATTACTTTCTTCTCGATTCCGTCAGAATTTTCCAAAATTTTCACCTTTTTTGTACGTTTTTCCCAAATTTTTCGTGTTTTTTACGATTTTTTTTTTAATTAATCTTGAGGGTCCAATTATTTTCCTCGTCAAATTACTTCTTCGCATTGCGAAACCTTTTTCTTCTCGATTCCGTTGAAATTTTCAAAAATTGGCACGTGTTTTTCCAAAATTAATAAGTTTTTTTCGAATTTTTTATGTTTTCGAAATAAATTTCGAACGTTCAATTATTTTCCTCGTCAAATTACTTCTTCGCATTGCGAAACCTTTTTCTTCTCGATTCCGTTGGAATTTTCAAAAATATTCATCTTTTTCGAATTTGTACGTTTCGCTCTAATTTTTCGTGTTTTTTTACAATTTTTTAAAATTAATTCTGAACGTTCAATTATTTTCCTCGCCAAATTATTTCTTCGCTTCCCGAAACATTTTTCTCCTTCATTTCGTTGAAATTTTTCAAAATTTGCACGTTTTTTCCGAAATTTTCATGTATTTAAATTTTTTAAAAATTAAATTGACATTTTTTCTGCTTTAGAAAATTTGAGTTAATAGAACGATTGTCCAGAGTCTGGTTTAATCAACGAAACGTAAGAAAGAGCGAGCGGAATAGTGCGGGGGCGAGAAAAGGCAAAATTGAACGATCAGAAGCCTGAAATTGGAATTTCGACGAGGCACGAATATTTCAATTTCTCCGGCGTTAACTCGCAATCGAAATTCACAGTTCTTATCGGGATATCGATCGGTCGTCGTTCTGATAAGATCTGAGCATTTAGGGAGGTAGAAAAATGTTGAGGGTTTATTTACAAGTGCGAGTTGTGTACACACGAGGCAAATGCACAGCCTCGAACTGTAGAGACTCTGAATTTTGCAACCAAATCGTCAAAAACCCATTTTCATGTCGAACCTTCAAAATTCACGAGTAAAAAAAATTCAAGCACCAATTCAAAGATAATTCAAAAACAAAAAAATGAGCCTTGGTTGGGGTTCCGAATTCCAAATAGGAAAAAAGTTACAGCGATTTATGTGAATTATTGAAAAATTTAAAAATTTTGTTTTTTTTTTAAATTTTATTCAGCAAATATTTTTCAAATATTTCAAATGAACTCGAAATAATAATAGTCACAGCGACTAAAGCTGCCGAGACGTTCGATAATTAATAAATATTGAAATAATAACAATAATAATAATAATATATATAAACATGATTGTCAATAACGAAATAATAATGATTGAAACTTTGATGACTTTATAAATCCTAATAGGGTAAACGTTTCGAAAACGTGAACTAACGAAAAAATCAAAATTCTTTATTGACGAAGGATTGCTGAAACGAATGAGTACATAACACAATGTTAAAACGATGTTAAAAAATGCTAATTCGTGTATTAGTTGAATAAAGGTATGGTGTGGCATTGTTTGGGAAAGACACTAGCCTTACACTTATATTACAATGGGAAAGCGTGGGTTTTGCGAGGCCCACGCTGCTCGGAGCGACTGAGTCTCAAGATCCCCTTGTCCGCACTCTCGAAAATTGTCTTGAGATCTCAAGCGAGAAATAGCGAAATAAAAAAAATGTTGAAAAAATTCACGGTTATAAAAGTCAGAGATTCACAGATTTTTTTCTTTTGTTCTTGAGCTTTTTTTGCTGCAGGCTCTTCATTTTACTGACCAACACGCGCCTGTGTGTGTGTGTGTGTGTGTGTGTGTGTCTGCGTGTGTGTACATTAATTATAAATTGTTCTACGAGGAAGAGAGCGAGAGAGAGAGAGATACAGCAGCAGGAAGCAAATTAGACGCTCACCTATCCAATTTAATCCATCTGGACATGTATGATTATGACTTTAGTTGTTAAGGATGGATGTTGAAAAGAGCGACGAATTATATCACGCTATAGTAAAATTATCCGCAGAAAATGAGAGAAAAAAATCACGACTTAATAATCGACGTCTCGTACGACCAAAAGCTGATCCGACACTAAAAAAGCCATGTGTCGACAAGCCCGAGTCCCTTGACTCGTTGAATCATGACAACAATCACAATTTTCGTATGAAATTGCACCCAACTAATGAACGATCCATTTGAATGGCTTTATTAAATTTGATTGCAATTCGTTCGTAACGTAAGCAACGAAAAAATAATGAAACCGAACATTAGTCAATCTGGGGATATTAATTTCTCGTCGATTCATCGACATGGCACGAATCCAACGATTGCTTCATGGACCATATCCACCCTATCGATCGATTATCCTGTCACAAGAGAATTTACCCGAAACACATCGAAGCCAAGTCTGCTCGGACCGGATATACGCTCCTGAAATTTATATTATTCCATCAATGCTCTAGTACACGCAGATTTTTGGCAAAGATCCCTCTTGTCCGGACACGTGCTCCATCATGTGTAAATAAATGATTCGATGATGCTACAGAGAAATAAGAAAATCCTTACGAAAGCCCGAAGATTTATAAAATGGTAAAAAAAAATCATAAAAAACCGTTTAACCGATATTTTCCAAATTCAATACCAACCTTCCTATTATGATACTCTATTTATAAAAAAAAAAAATTTAGTAATAAATCTTGAAATTTGCGCAAGTTCGTCGACACCCTTTTTTTGAAAATTTCAAAATTCCGTAGCATTTCCATTTTTCTAGCAATTCCGACAAAATTCTCAGAGAATTAAGAACTTGTATAGATTAACACATCTGTGCAAAACGGGAGTCTGTAGCTCAAACCGTTCTCGAGTTATGAACGTTTGAATTTTACAGTGCCAGACATAGACACGTACCCACATGCGAACATTTTTTCTAAACATGATTTTTTGATGTTTTCGGACATTTTAAGCGCATTGACATTGGGAACTGGAAAAAAAAAATTTCACCTCATATAGCCTTTTCTATGAGGAAGCAAAAAAGAGAAGAAAAAAACCATTTTGTTGGGCGATTCATGGTCAGCGTTATGGTCCGAGAAAAAATCAAATATTTCCACCTGGACAACACGAAATCCATGGATGTATGGGGCAAATGTATTTACAGGAGAAACAAGACGATAAAATGAAGAATTTCAAGGTCAACGATGGCTGTTTCCGAATTTTGGTCCCCGACTCAATTTTTTATATATGTTTTTTTTTTTTTTTTTTTTCCGATCGTTCGAAAAGCAGACTCGACCTTTAGGGAAGTGTGACACGCTGAAAAAGCGCTGTGAATCACGTTCGACCGTTAGCTTTCCCAACCAGTTTGTCAAATCACTGTCCGTCCAGTCAGTACCGGAAGAAAAGTGCAAGGAACGACCAGATCTGACACACACTCGACGTCCTGATTTGACACGTGCTCTGCTCGTATGGGATTTCGAGATTTTTTTCCCAGTTTAACCCTCCGAGTGCACACTGGGTCGTGTTAACCCCAAAAATTTTCTGATAGCGATTCCTTGGCTTTTTAATGGCAACCAATGTTTTGACATTTGATTTTTGTTTTGGTAAAAAAAATAATTTAGGGCCATAAAATACGAAAAAAGAGTATACAAAAAAAAAAAACAAAAAATGCATATTTACCGGAATACAACGAATTGAAAAATGCCTTGGTTCAGATTGACCCAATTTGGACAATTCCAAAAGTAAATGAAAAAAGTACATATCGTTGTATTTTTCTTCGATAATTTCTTACGAAACGAGGCGAATTTCGGTCTGAAATTTTTTTCGCGATTTTGGAAAGAGTTTCGCATGATCTGGCGCGTCAGACGATTATGAAAAAGTAAAAAGTTCTAGCGTGATATGTGATTCAACGTGGAGACGTCGCCGGAGCGAGAAAAATCTTGAAAAGTTTTTAAAAAAAAACCGATTTTTAGTGATTCGAACTTGCTCGAGCAAACATTTACGATGAAAATGCGAAATTCGCTCAGTACCTTAAATATTTCGGTCACTCACCGTTTTCCGGTTGACGAAGTGTCTCCGCGACCGGAAATTCGAATTATCCTGAGCCTTATGAGCCCGAGAGACCTTCGGAGCTTCCGGCTTTGCGCGTCTCGTGTTTCTTTATTTTTGTCTCTTTTTTTCGTTTAAAAATCTTTCACGTCGCGTAGTCTCCGTCTACGTCTTTGAGGCGAGTGCCAAAATACCGGGGATGAAATCGTTTTGCACGAGGATTACGCGAAAAAAATAATCGAGACCGAACCGAACGATAAAAACAACGACGTAAACTTGATAAAGCTTCGCGTCGTGTCCTTAACCCATTCGGGCTCTCGCGAACACAATTTTTATTCGTATTTCGTCGAGGAATCGAAATCACTTTGATTGGGGGAATAAATGGTCGATCGAGTATCCCACAAGCACTTGAGAATCACTTTGAAACTGACACTTCACCGTAACGACGTCTCATCGAGTCGATGATTATCGAAGAACGAAATCGTAACTAAAAAATCCATTAGAGTCACGTGACACTGAAAGATTTTAGGAACGGAAATTCGACTCGATCCGAAGATGCTTTCACGATGTTTACGAAAATGTCAAAACGGTAAATATTGAATCGACAGGCAGTCATGTTTCGAACTGTCATTCATTCACATTTGACCTCGAAAAGAAAAAACAGCTCGATGTGGGATGTTATTGTTTTTGAAAATATAAAAAACTCTATGGTCCGTCTCGGGTCTTGATTATTGAAATTTAAAAAAACAAACAATCGCTCTCGCGGAATCCTCGATGTCCTGATGATCAACGTGTTTGTATTCCGCGTGCGAACGCGTTTGCGGGCGAGCGCTCAACAGTGCGGCAGTCACGGCTCGACAGTCGGAACGTACTGCCAAGTATGATACGAGAACTGCGGTATACCGCCACCGCCAGAGAACACGCGACTCGTAAACCTCGGGAGCTGCGAGACCGGGCGCAAGATGGCGGCCAGGCGCGGGCCTTTCTTATTGGACAAAAACAACGCGCCGCTTCACACACCTGGTTCTCAACCTTCTTATCAACAAAAGTTTGGCGTGTCGCGCCAAACTTTTCTTATCATAATCCAGCGTAAAAGAACGAGCGATTCATCAGCAAAAAAACAATGCGGAAGCAATTTTAATAAAAAAAAAAAAAAATTAATTCAACTGGGTGAGCGATCATGTTTGCTCGTGACAATAACTTTGACCTCTAAATGACACTGCGGTGTTTTCGTAATTGGCCCGTTGAATTTCATCAAACCTTCCGAATCGTCCTCGATACGCAGTTTCCTGACATTCGCGAATAGCAATTAAATTTTGCGATTTTGTTTAAACAATCGTATTGTTGACCAGAAAATAGGCAAATTTTTGTTGCCTCGTAAAAAACGACGACGCGTCGATTTTTCTTATTTTCTTGTTTTTTTTTTTGGTCTAAAAAAACACATCGCGGTTTACTAAGAAACTGCTCGTTTCACTTATTCCTGGAAACTCGTTAAATATGTGTAGTCGGAAAAAACGTTTCAATCGAAATCGGGCTCTCGCATTCATTTTTTCGAATATGAAAAAAAAAGACAAAAGCTACCAAAACTTTTGAACCCTCGCTGATTTTCGTTGATTTTCGAACCCTACTTCGTTACACTTGGTCTCCCAGACCGATAACGTTTATTCACACTTTTCGACTTTTCGCGGAATAAATGTAGCCAGCGAAAAATTGAGTTTTTCAGCGAATCGAAGGTCATCGGGATGTAAAAAAAATTGCTTTGTTCGTAATCGTAACGACATAACGATACGAAGAGAATGAAAAAGTAACAGAAAATTGATATTCGATTATTTGTGACGAGGAAGATGTGTGCTCGCGATACAAAATCAAAGAGAGCAATCCCGTGATGTGTGGATCGAGTCAGAGCCGCGACGGGACGACGTCGATTGAGTAACCCCCGCGGTGTTCGACCCTGGGAGGAATTCAGGTAAACATAACTGCAAATTTCCGGTAGTCTCGATCCCGCTGGCTCCGCTCGATCTCACTCATCTCGTTGAAAAAAAAAAAAAAATGAAAAAGAGAGGAGCGCGAGAGACTCATCGACAAGTGCACGTCGCACAATCTCGTTCAACTCATTTCCCGCTAATACCTCGTTGCGCCACCATCGTACGCTCTCCCGTCTCGTCATGGCTATGTAGGATGAACGTGATCCCGATATAAACGACTTTTACCCACACGAACTAATGGCGAATCCGTAAACGCGTATGCCTTCGGGCGTTGCCTGATGTGCTTCCTATTTCTTTCCCATCCTCTCATAACCTATAAGTAGATTCTCGCGTTTCCTCATTCCCTAACCTTTCCGCACAGCTCGTCCATGACGTCCATCCTGCATGCACGTTTCTATCGAAACGCAATGCGTTATGCTCCCTCGGAGCACAGGGGTTTGTATTAAAACCTCAACAACTCATTTCCAGTCGTGAAAGCCTTTCCGAAATAAAAAAAAAATCGCGTACCTACGAAATGGAAACAAAACGCCAAGGTCACAGAGCCGAGCACTGACCACACACGGATCGCTGCGAATAAACAGAAACCAAAACAAACACGAGAAATAGCATTGAATTGCGTAAACGTGAAAAAAACACGTGAGATTTTCAGCTCGAATTCGCGTTCGAATCGAAATCTCTCAGTGCGTGACTGTACTTGGATAAAAATCGATAAATTAATCAGTCTCGCACGTTTTGTGTATCAACAAAGCCCAGAATCGATGTGTGCAGTAATCTACTTCGCAACGACGCATTATTTCCGAAAGATTTTTTCTTTTCCATTATGCATTCCCCGGCAGGTTAATGTAAACAGAAAGTCAGTATAAATGCATATTGGATTGTTTTCCATTTTCATGAAAAACAAAATAGCTGCTTCAAACGCCAACGTTCCGCTCGTATGGAATAGCTGTTTTGTATGCTTTGCAGCGTATTTTTGTCCGTTCGAGTCTTTTGCGAGTAAATAACTCGGTATAGGTATCTATTTGGCTTTTCGGTCCTAGGGGCGTGCAATTTCATCAGAATTCAATTTCGAGGAGATTCGTTGAGGACTTCAATGGGATTCGAATGATCGAAAGATATATTTGACAAATAATTTTTTGACGAGTGAAAAAAAAATGAGAATCGACGTGAAGGAAGCGAAAGAATTGACGATTCGTCTTTTTTCGTTCGTTTCTGGTTTTTTTTCGATTCTCGGACCCTCAGCCTTGGGGGACTGTAAACTTTTCATACTATTTCGACCGATGAATCCTTCACAGCGTCAAAAAAGGTCCAAGGAGATCAACATCCACAAGATTCTTATAAAAATATCGATTATTTTCGAGCGTTCTAAATATATACGATGTTCCTGTCAAAATTCGACGTATGCGAGACTTTGATGCTCGTTCGATTATACGAAATCTTTAGACATTGACTGCCCTGCCTAACGGAATGAAATGAAGCTCTTCCTGACCCACGGGTACATCGCAACGGATACGGAACCAATTTTCCACGTGAAAAACCATTTCCTGGAGCGGAGAAGGAGAGAGAGAGAGAGAGAGGGAGGGAGGGAGGAAGGGAGGGAGAAATCGTTCGATCGCTCAACGGCTTACACATACGTTGAGCGATGGAAACGTTTGCTACTCTGTCCGATGAAATTGTGCAGAATTTATCGAGTTGATTGCTGAACCAACATTCGCGTTCTCGCCGTCCACCCTCGAGATTTTTATTCCAACGTTGTCTCTGTAAAAAAAAAAACGCTGCAAATTGAAATTAGCAAATTGCTTCCTCAAGATGCTCAAGATGCACGATGCTCAAATCTTCCTCTATGAGGAACTGTATTTTTTTGTTTTGGCTTCCTCATAGAGAAAGCTTTGAGTTTTTTGTATTTGCATTTAAATTGTATAATTTCGTCAATTTTTCTAGAAAGTAAAGAGGAAGTACAGACACACACAATATTTTACAAAATTTGCAAAAATTAGAGCGGTTGGACGTATTTTCAAAAAACTCAGATTTTCGTAAAATTCGAAAAATCATAAAATTTTAACGATGCAACCGATATTTCCCAAATTCAATACAAACCTTCCTATTATGATACTCTATTTATAAAAAAAAAAATTAGTAACAAATCTTAAAATTTGCAAAAATTAGAGCGGTTGGACGATTTTTCAAAAAACTCAGATTTTCGTAAAATTCAAAAAATCATAAAATTTAAACCGCCCAACCGATATTTCTCAAATTCAATACAAACCTTCCTATTATGATACTCTATTTATAAAAAAAAAAATTAGTAACAAATCTTAAAATTTGCAGAAGTTAGAGCGTCGACACGCTTTTTTTTTGAAAATATCAAAATGCCGTAGATTTCATATTTTTCTAGCAATGCCAACAAAATTCTCAGAGAATTAAGAGCTTTTATAGATTCACATCTGTGCGAAACGGGAGCCCTGTAGCTCAAACCGTTCTCGAGTTATGAACGTTTGAATTTTACAGTGCCAGAACATACACACACATACCCACATCCGGACATTTTTTCTAGATAGGATTTTTCGATGTTTTGGGACATTTAAAGCACATTGACATTGAAAACTGGAAAACAAAATTTTCACCATCTCATAGTTTCTTCTATGAGGAAGGAAAATTAAGGGCGAACCAAAGGACTGAAAAAAAAGAATGAAAAAACTCGAAATTCTGCCCCGTTTGCCGGACTTTTTGTTGGGTAAAGAATAAATATTCCTACCAAACACGAACTCGGGTGTCTGATTGTCAAAACGTTGACCCTCTCATTTGTTATCATAAATTCGTCACTTGCTCTCGACCACATGAAACTTGGTGCAATGGGCGGACCAGTTTCTGCGTGACATGACGTTTTCGACCAGATGTTCGAGTTCTGCGTTCCGTTGACGAGATAAATGAGTCTCTGATTTCATTCGCTATATATACCCAAACGTACTAAATAATCGTCTCTCTCTGACCGAACGACTCTGACTTTTGCCACTGTTTTCGTTGCTTCTGCGTCTCGTTTAACCTTCGATAAAGTTTCTAAAGAGTTGCCTAAAGATTTTCTAAAGATTTTCACGCATTTATCGTGAAAATAATGTCCGCGAATGTACAAAAAACATCGAGAATCCATTTTTTTCGGTTAAAATATTCGGAAATGATTTATTACGAGAAAATCGTCGGTTGCTCGAATTTTATGAATGAATCGTGCACAGATCGTGGATATGCGTTGGAAATTCTCACTTCTCACTGGGTCACGTCTCTGAATGTTGTGTACGAGAGACTTTCTTCTATTCTGGAAGCGTGCGAATGCCACTTACTGAATTCATCCCGAAAGGAAACAATATTACGAACAAAGGACGTTCAATTGAGCTCGTTATTCGTGGTAGTGAGTTTGACTTGGCATTTGAATTAAACGGAAGATCAATTGAGTTGAATGGAAATTCTCGTATCGTCTTAATTCGCCGGATTTTCGCACGCGAGCTTCCGCGTATAGTAGCCGAGTCTAGAAATCGCACAGCTCTTATACGTACCCGACGACTACAAATTTTTTTGTTACATTCAATTCTCTTTGCGAGTGATTCTTGCTGAGGAATTCGACGCCACTGAGCTTTGTAGAGTTTATGTGATTTTTTTCGAATGATTAACGATCGCAGAGACTGAATTTTATTCCCAGAATGTTTGCTCGTTCCAACGAACCTCGCCAAAATTTTTGGCGTGGAAAATTGTCGTGGATCTCGATTCGTAGTGTAAAAACTCCGAGCGCAATCTTGAATTTAGTTTTCTCGACCGATCAATATGTAAGAAAATGTGACAGACCTGCAATTTTTTTGCTAAATTGTTACAAGCATTATCGTCCACACGATAAATGATGTGTCCATGCTTTTTATTATATTTCTGTCTCGTTTGTCCGCGGGGAATTATCGACATCCGGGAAAAGGTCGAAATTCCTGAGAGTCCACGTGCGACCAAGTGGCAGCACTGTCGACACAGATCGTCCTCAAATACGAGGGCTCGTGTGACAAAGAACACGGCACGCAACAGGCAAATTGCTGGGGCGGATTGTGAAATTGCGAAACGGAACCTTGCACGTTCGTTTAAATATAAAAAGTAACAGAGTTTTTTTTTTTTTTTGACGCCACAGGAATCTGAAGAAAAAATGTATCTTTCGAGAAAATTGTTCATAATTTTTCGTACAATTAATACACGAAGAAAATCGATTACAAAAATCATTTTCTTGATAATGATTAAAGTAGAGCAGATGCAAACATCTCGAAACCCGTTTATTCAATATACATTGAGTGATGGACGTGTATCGGAATGTTGTAACTCGAACTATATGTGTTTAGTGGCTACCTGTAGAGTCTATCGATCATCGAACACGAAACGTTACATTTGTTTAGCATGCTTGAAAAATAATTTCAATTGAATATTCAAATTTGGAAAGTGGATCATCTGTCATTACAAACTTACGTTAGGAACTGATACCAAAGTGTCTAAAAGTGATTAGAAATACTTGGAAAACAATAATCAGGTCTGACGAGACCGGGGGATCTTATGAAAATGAAGAAATCTTATTGTAAAAATTCTTATTGTAAAAATAATTAATAATAATAATAAATAAATAAATAAATAATATATAATTTTAATAATTATATCTTTATAAAATTATTATTCAGTATCTTTGTAAAAAATAATTAATATAATATAATTAATTAAATTATAATTATTTTTTCATAAAATTGTATCGATTGTGAAGCTTCGTATCCTTCCCATAAAAAATGAATATAAAAAACTTGGAAAACGAATTTTTTAAAATTTGTCAAAAAATGTTGGAAAAAAATTAAATTTTTGGGGAAATTCTTTCTATGCACGTTTTTAAACAGGCTCGAGGGCTGAAAAATGTTGTTTTTATTTTTTTTTTTCAAAACTTGGCTGAAGGCCTCAACGAATATATAGGTTCGCGAGGAGAGACTCATGCATTGGTATGACGAACAGAGAGATCGATTATTGAGGCTCATAATTGTTTCGATGTCCACGACGGGTTATGTTTTTGTCGTACATTACTACGAAGCATGGTTTTCGTTGACATCGTGTCTCATTAGCATAACTGGTTGCCATTCATTCTGTAGCTAGTCTGGTAACGTTATTCACTTGGCAGCAGCAGAGGACACACCCGCGAGAGAAAGAGTTGTATACGAATGTATATATTTATAAGTGTGTTACTCTAGGCGGTCCATGTGTAACGTGAAAACGTGTAAATATACTGTTTCTCTGTGGCATGAATCCTACGTAACGTCGAAGAGCACGTTGGCCACATTGGACACGAGGAATTCCATGGAAGCATCACACCGCATCGTTTATGTTGAACGCACTCATTTTCCTCACTGTGCCGTCATTTTGTAACCCTCGCGAACGAGAGAGACCGAGGACAAAACAACGAGTTTACGTTTTTTTTGAATTTGAACCTGATTACTACCCATGAATCGCCATTCATTCGTAGGTATCTCTCGTTCCTGCTCTCACTGAATACCGATGCCTTGCCACTTTTTAGCCCAATTACACAGGAGCTCGTGATAGTCGTTTTCAACATCTGGTACTGGCTCAACCAGTTTTAAAGATAGTTCAATAACTGGAAGCGTTTTGTGTCAGCTCTGATAAAAAATTGGTCGAAATTTCGAAAATTTTCATTGCAAATTTCCGAATTTCGAAAAATTTTTGTAATGTTAATTCGATTGCAATTTTTACCGGTAGAAATTAACTCCTTAGCCTTCTGGCAGCCCTCAGGCATATATTTTTGGGATGCGGAGAATTGCCACTGAAAAATTTGTTTGGGTCAAAATGACCCAGTGTGTCAATGAAGCGTTAAAAACCGAAAAAACGAGTTTTTCGATCGAAAATTTTTACCATTGAAAAATTTTTCCGGGTCAAAATGACCCCGTGTGTCACTGAAGCGTTGAAAATCGAAAAAACAGGTTTTTGGATTAAAAAGTTTTGCTATTGAAAAATTTGTCCGGGTCAAAATGACCCAGTGTGTCCATGAAGCGATAAAAACCGAAACAGCAAGTTTTGGAAACAAACAACGATGAAAAAAAACTTGAACGAATAGTAAATATGCTCTTTCCTTGTTCCTCCCGCGTGTTGAAGGTGACTTTGGAATTCTCGTACGCGTGGAAGTTCTAACGTTCAACTGCCCATACGGCTTATTTTTCAATTATTAGAATTTCATAGTCCACGTCGTTGCTCGTCTTCGCTTAATGTTTATAATTATTGAAAAATTGAATCGACACACGAGCCACACGCAACTCAACGGAAATTATTAGATCTTTTAAATAAAAGAGCGAAGAATAATTTATGCTCGAGTTTCTCTCAGGCTCGGGATGGCATTGACGCTGAAAAATGAGGATAAAAAAAATTGACATCGCTGACATAGACATTTTGTCTCTAACTATTATAAATACATGGGGAAAATGTCCGCGACGTTGATGCACAAATGTTGAGTTCGCTAAATGCCCCGAGAAACTACAAATTAAGTTGTCCGCTCGTCTAAGGACGTTCGTAACCTCAAAAGACCCAGTGAATCCGGAATATGTCAACCCGCCGACATTATACACAGTGGAGGATTTCTCCTTGACCCTTCAAAAGAGTAACACAGGCGTGTAACGTTGAAAGCAGATAACCCCGAGGACAAAAAAACTCTTCGTGGGACTCGAATGCTCAGACAGATCAACACATTTTGTCCTTGAGCTTTCGAGACTCTCGCGACTAAATACAGAATTTCACGATGTCGTGCTCCCTCGGGCGCAAATTATTAGTTCAAACGTTCTTTAATTTGTGGGCAAGGAGGCTTTTCATATTGTCATCATAATTTTTTTCTCTGACAAAATATTGAGCCTGCGAGGGGTAAATAATGGTCGAGAACGTGAGAACTGAGGGAAAAAATACGGAGAGACGCATCTCGATTCCTAAAAGGCATTTTTTTACGATTTTTTATTCAACAAACTTCTTCAATTTTTCTATCCGCATTTAAATTATGTAATTTTGACAACTTTTTTGGTTTTACTGCAAGGGAATGCGCACTCGATACGAAAAGTCAACCTGCGAATTGATTCCATGTTTTACACAATGTTTTCGTCACGAAAAACGTCGTTACGATCTGAGCTCGATCGACGGAGAACAACCCGTTAGGATATTAGGCAAAAATAATATTATTTTAGGCGCAAAATGCCCAAAAGTTTGCAGCCTGAGGGAACGACCGAAAAGCCGGTTATTTGTTTGGCATACGCAGCGAAGATTGATGTCGGATTTTTGATTCTCGTCCCACCGGTCGACCGGGGGAGCTCTGCGTCGACTGTTGACTGTATTTGTTTACGTCCGCGGAGTCGAAGGAGTATCGAGAGTGGCGGACCCACCTTCCACCGATGTGCGTCGCGTTGCCGTGACACAGGGGCAACGATAATTCGGAAAAGTCTCGATTTTTTAACTTATTTCTAGAATACAAATAAATTTTTTTGGATATCTCAACAAATTTTCTTCATTTCCTCGACCATAACCACAAAACGATAATCGCAGCAGTTTCGAAGTTTTGGAATAAAAATAGTCCAGAAAATTATTCATGCGGAAATCAAAAAACATTTTGTACGATTTTTTAAATTTATTGCTAAAGCGAGAATAATATCGATTTTTCTCCCGAATCCTTCACAATTTTCATCTCAAACCACAAGCAATAAGAAAGTTTGTTTCCAAAGTGTCGATACGTTGTGCCGTAAAAAATTGGACAGCCCTGGCCGAGAGGCTTACACATATTACGAGAAACCACCATTTCCATCTTCGTATGCGTTCCTTGTAGTAATCACTCCACCAGTTCTCGGAGAATGTCGAGCCAGGTCCCGCATATTAAGCAAGAAAATCTTTTGAGAGTTTTTGAGCAGCCTGTACCAGAGAGCGTCGTACATCCACATCACACCGAGATATGAGGCCCTTCGACGTTCACGGTCAAGTGGGCGGGGCGAAGATTCGAAAGTCCGAAACATAACACGTATTTTACTAAGTACATACACACATACACGCGCGCGCGCCCTTCCACATATTTTTGTGTATGAAAAACTCGAGTCGAGTCGACGACCCCAAAAAAAGAAATGAAAAATCCGAACCAGGTCAAAACTTTAGCCGCTTCCAACCGATTTTTTTTTCTTACCGACGCAACGTCGTGGACCCTTCGAAAGAATTTTCGTTCCCATATTTCTACATCATGTCTGTTTTTTTCTCTATCAATTATTTTTCGTTTTCGTTACTATTTAGACCGGAAACCTTACGTTTTCGATCGTCCAGATGATTTACTTCGATACACGATTACAAAATTATCTGCGTCTGTTGAAAAAAAATATTCAAACGGCAATAAAAAGTCTTTTTATTCCAAACTTCGTGAAACAAAAGTGTTTTGACACCCCCAAACTTATTCAACGATCCTAATATCGCTTTTTACCAAATTTCAATAACTTTTGATGAAACTTTATATAAACACCAATTCGTGCCCCATACGTTATGCGGCCTCGCGTCAGCAGATGCGGAAAGCATTATAACGAAATCTTAACCTCGCCTAGCTCCCTGACCGACAGGTGCAGAGAGATACCGATTTACCGATAGTAGAAAAAACAGATTCGCATCTATTCGAGCGAGCCATGCGGAGCTCTGCGAAGTTGGCTGCGGGAATGCCTCTGCCGAATTAATTCCCTCAAGTCAACTTTTTCACAAATCTCTTTCACAAATCGTAGAATGTAATACAATATTTGATCGTAAGGTAAAGAAAAACAAAGAGTATACTGCTTTATTAGACTCCCCTGGCCACAACAAAGATTGCCGTGCGAAGAGATTGCTAGGCACTGTTTATTGTAAGCGGAGCGAGAGAAGCTCGTTCGATTGTAAAAGATTAAAAATGAATAAATATTAATTATTCACTTCCTAAAAGTTAATTCGAGCGCATTAGTTCTTTTCTCCGGCAACCCGTACAGTATAGGAAAGAAATAATTTTTGAAAGCGCAACATGAGACATATGAGTAAATCAGGTTAATTTTAGAAAATAAGTTGATGCGCATATTTTAAAGGCTTCGAGTTAAAGTTTGAACCTGATGGAAAAAGGCCGAATCGCGAGTATACGCGACGCAAAGCGTGCCTAGTCCGTTCAGACACTTTTCTTGACAATATTTGGCGTCAAGACGCTGTGGCGTCTCTAAAAGCTCAAATTTTGCGTTTTTTTTTAAAGCCCTAATTCATTATTCAAGCAGAACCTCAATTTCTCGTTATTTTCAACTTTTCATATCGCTGAGAATTCGATTTTTATTAATAATTTGGCAAATTCAGAAGAATTTGTAGTGAAGAGATAAAATTCTCCCGCGTCAAAAACGGAAATCCTCAACTTTCCGAGATTAACGTTTCAACGCTGAGAATTTGTAGGAAACAGCATTTTTATAAATAATTTGGCAAATTCGGAAGAATTTCTAGTGAAAATATGAAATTGTCTCGCGTCAAAAAATCAGATTTGAGATAATTTCGAGATCAGTATGAAATAACATTTTATTTAATGTTGAAAAACACCCAAATGTCGTAAACAATCAACGCGATCAGTGTGACCGATAAAGACCGAGTGTCGTTTCCGCTGTATCGTTTAATTTATAAGCGCGAATGCGATAAAATTTTCATACGAAAAAACATGAACGTAAATAATTATCGATTGTTGCAATAATTTAAATAAATCTATGATTCTAAGGGCAATTTTAACTTAAACCCTCAAACAACAACGTTTTCAAGTCTTTATAAAGACGTACAAAGATTCATTGATTGCGGGATGAATTAATATATAAACAATGATATGTAATGAGTAATATCGACAATTTGTTTTCTAGTGTGAAACCAAAAGATAACGCGTTGAATTTCGCATCGATAATCCAACTAAAACATCGAATGTTTTTGTGAAACACAAACATTATTAATTAACATTAACTACTGATTGCATTTGGAAAGCTCATATAAAAATATACTCTCTGCCTCAAGCAGATTCAAATTCTATGCATTTTCAAGTTTCAAGATGCTTTATAGTTTGACGAAATTACGAGCTTCATTGCAACGAACATCGAATCGTTTCTGATATCTCGTAAGGTCAGTATGTCTCGCTGTTGTCACATTCCGACGTGTCGTGACCGAAACCTGTAAAAATACGACAATTATTTCATTTTTTCATGTAAAGATAATGAGTCAACAATTAAAAGGCTTAAAATATTTCATTTCGCAGGGAAATTCCTTCATGAATTTCCTGAATGTTTCAATCATGGGATGAAAACAATAAATCCTCGACGAATACTCACATTCACAATTTTCGCAATAGGGTCTTTCGACGGGTAATTTCTTTGGCGAGTTTTTCGTTGGCTCAGGCTGCTCATAGTCCTGAGCCTGACGCGAACAATCTTCCGTCTCGTGCAGATCAAATTGATCGCAGATGTCGCAGAACATTCGGGGCGCTGTCAACCGTTTGCTCAACGTACTTCTGCGTTTCAACAAAAACAAAACAAAAATATTAGTGAATTATAAAGTTCCTGGGATCAGTCAAGATCAATAATTAATTGATCCTGCGTCTGTAAACCTGCGAGTGGGTAAAGGGAAATCGACAGCAAAGTTCCAAAGTCCCAGACCCATGGAAAAATGCATTTTTGTAGAATTTTGTGATTTACGTCGAAAACTCGATTTTTCGGAGCACGAGTTTTTTCGGTTTTTTCGAGACCAGCAACAAGTTGAAACGGTAGGACGTGGCAGACCCAGGTTCACAGACGAACACCTCGAAGTAAAATGGAAGAAAAAAAAACGAAAA
Source organism: Hyposoter dolosus (assembly GCA_963921915.1). Taxonomy (NCBI): domain Eukaryota; kingdom Metazoa; phylum Arthropoda; class Insecta; order Hymenoptera; family Ichneumonidae; genus Hyposoter; species Hyposoter dolosus. The sequence goes on along the minus strand of OY998131.1, from coordinate 21,015,707 downwards.
CGCTGTAAAAAGTGGAATTTTCCAAAACGTACCGGTCGTAGTCGTCCGCTTCATTGGCCGGTACGCCAAGCTGAAGAACTTCGATTTTGCAGGTGAGTGTTTCGTTCTTTTTTTGCATATCGACGATCACAGAATTTAGAAACTCAATCTGACCTTTGTACGTTTCATTATCAGCTAATAATTGTTCCAGTTCGTTGTGATCAAGCTCATCGAATCGTTTGGCATTTGACTCCGATTGAGAAAGAATATTTTCGCTAGAATTGGCAGTTACTTCCATAAAATTGTTTTTCTCGTTCAATACTGAAGTAAGTCCCTTTAACGTTGATTTGAATAAATGAATTTGTGCGTGAAGCTCGTTACTTAGTTTGCTCCTTTCCTTCATCTTCTCAGCAAAGCATTTTTGACTATTTTTGACTATTTCTTCGAGCTTTCTCATCGAGCTTTCAGTCTCTCTCAGTCCCACTGACGCGAGCGATTCAGCGTTTTTATTCTTTTTCATAGTTTTCGCAAACTCGAGGAACCTTTCTCGTAACTCTTTGACCGCGATCTCACTTCCAGCTAACGATTCCATCGTGGTTTTGTCTTCGAAATCCATGAGAAGATTTTCTTTCGAAACAACGGATTGGAGAGAATTTCCTTTTGTTCCTCTGGTTGCTTTCTGCTCCAACGTGTTTGCGAAATCAACATTTGCGCCTGCGCCATGTTTCTCTCTTTCTATGACGTTCATCGCGGCTCCCAATTTTTCCAAATCGGCGTTTTTCACAGCGATTGACTTTTGCAGTTTTTTTTCTTCCGCCAATAAGATCGCAAAATTTTTCTTCATCCCTTCTATCGACTTTCGCATTTCGACAACTTGTTTATCTAAATTTTGGATTTTTAAACTTTGGCACTCTCCTTGAAGTAATAATATTCGCTTTTCTAAATCGTCACAGATTTTCGGGCCGGACTGCAATGCCTCATCGTCAGGGATACACGGACCCTTGTCCATCCCTTTCAACGATTTTTCCGGTTTTTTTAGAACACTCGGAATCTTGGATTCCTGCGAATAATAATCAACCGTACAGAGTTATGAATAAACAATTATCTGAGAAGAGTTTCGAAGAAATGTGCTAATTAGGAATTCGCTGATTTAATCGAATCGAAAAAAAAAAACAAAGTTTTTACTTACCAGCGTTTGTTTTTCGTCAGTCTGGACGTTACTGCTCGACTCTGTAAAAAAATAGAGATGGATTTACGGATTTTGCGAAATGATCGAAAATTTTGGTAGGAATGTTTTTTTTTTTGCAGTTAATAAAATTTACCTTCGACGTTTTCCCCTCCTCGGCCGAATGCCGAGCGCTTGTCTGGTCGAACACTCAATTCCTTAACAATCAATTCGATATCGTCGGTTTTTCTTTCGAGCAGTTGCACAATGTCCGCGATTTCGATGTCGTCATTCAACAAGCTTTTGTAATTATTTGCTATTTGGTTGATCCGATCAGTAGTTTGCGTCTGCAACAGGGATTTTTCGTCTTCGAGTTCGAGGAGGCGCGAGCGCGACGATTCTTCCATTTCGGCAAGCTTTTTGCAATGCTCCTCGATTAGAGAATTTTTCTCGATGCTTCTTTCTTCCTGGATTTTCTCAAGCATTTCGCTCAGCCGTTCAATTTGCTCGACAAGAGGTTGTTTATCTTGGCTACTTTGTTTTGTTAAATTCTCGACAAAGTTTTGGCGCTGCTCGATTTGTTCCAGAAGCGATTGTTGCTCCTCAGTGTTTTTCTTTTTCATACTTTCCATCTCGTTTTGCTGATCTTCGATTTTTTGGAGAAGCGATTTTTGTGACTCTAGATTTTGATCCATTTTTTGCTCATTCATTTGCTTCAGCTGCTCGATTTCAAGGCTTAACAATTTTTTCTCTTCACTAGTTTCCTTCGTTAGGCTCTCGATCGTGTTTTCTTTCTGTTGAATCTTGTCGACGAGCGATTTTTTCTCCTCACTACTTTCCTTTGACATATTCTCAATTTTTTTTTTCAACTCTTCAATTTCTTCGACGAGTGGCTCTTTCTCTTCGCTAATTTGCTTCGTGGCGTTCTCCAACATTTTGCTCAGCTCTTCGATTTTTTGGAGCAGCGATTCTTGCTCCTCGTTCTTCTGCTTCGTTACCAACTCAACTTCCTTTTTGCTCAGTTCAATTTGCTCCGCGAGAGTGTTCGTTTTTTCGACACTTTCCTTCGTCGAAGTCTCAATCATTATTCGCAGCTGTTCGATTTGTTCGGTCAGAGCTTTTTTCTCCTCGTTACTTTCTTTCGTTAAATTCTCGTTGATTTTCTTCAGCTCGTCAATTTGTCCGACCAGTGATTTTGTCTCCTCTGAAAATTCTTCCGATATTTTGTGATTTGTGTTTTTCAGCTGTTCCATTTGTTCGACCAGGGATTTCGTCTCCTCGGTGCTTTGCTTCGATAAATTGTCGATCAAAGCTTGTCGCTGTTCAATCTGTTCGACGAGTGAATTTTTTTCACTGTCGCTCGTCCGCGCTGCTAATTCCATCGCGTTTTTCAGCTCCTCGATCTGCGCGACTAGAGATTTTTTTTCCTCGTCCCTTTGTGCTTTTTCCGTCTCGATTTTCGTCTCCAGTTGCTCAATTCGTTCGGTGAGTGATTTTCTCTCGTTTTCTATCTCTTTCGTTACGTTTTCTATGATTTTTTGTTTCTCTTCGATTTGCTCGACCAGGGATTCTTTCTCGTCGTTACTTTTCTTCGTTATGCTCTCGATCATGTTCTTCAGCTGCTCGATTAGACTCTGCGACGCTTCTGAACTGACGTCAGATTCTTTTTTTAGGTTTTCCATGAGCGTTTCTTTCTCCAGTAGATTTTGCTGCATCGCTTCGATACTCCGTTGCAAATTTTGTTGCGCTCCTCTTTGCGCTTCAGCGTCGATACGGTATTTTTCAATATTTGCTTCGTAATCTTGAATTTTTGTTTCTTTTTCTTCCATCAACTTTTTCGACTCGAGCAGCTGTTTTTGGAGCACAATGTTTTCCGAGTTTTTCGTCTCGATGCTCTGCGTCGTTATCTTTTCTATCATCTCGTTCAGCTGCTGGATCTCGTTCTGATATTTTTTTCCATTTACCTCGTTTTCTCTTTGCAGCTTTTCAACGAATGTATTTTTTTCCAACAGATCTCGTTCCAGCGCTTCAATCTTTTCGTGCAAACTTTTCTGTATCGCCGTTTGAGCTGCAACTTCCGTCTCGCTTTTTTCTAGTTTTGCTTTAAATTCTTCCATTTGCTTTTCATTCTCCTCGGTCAACTGCTTTTCGAGAACTTGATATTCGCCGATTTTCTGCTCTATGCTTTCCTTCGCCATTTTCTCGGTCATCGCTTTTTCCTGCTCTATTTTCTCGACTAGTAATTTCTTATCCTCCACGTTTTGCTCTTTTATTTTTTTAATTTCTTCTATCAACTCTTCAATTTGCTTTTTCGAATTTTCTAAATCAACATCGTAATCTTTTTTCAGCTTTTCTAAAAGTGTGTTTTTTTCCTGTACATTTTGGTTCATGGCCCCGATTTTATCTTGCAAATTTTTCTGTAATACCGACTGGTCCACGACCTCGGACTCGAAACTTTGTATCTTCGCCTCGCAATCTCCAATGTATTTTTCATGTTTTTCGATCAGTTTCTCACGTTCGAGCAATTTTTCCTCAAGAATATTCCCACAGTCTTTAGTCGCCAGATTTTCTTTTTTCAGGCTTTCCACGACGTTCTGCTGCTGTTGAATTTGCTCGGCGAGCGATTTTTTTTCCTCGGCATTTTCCTTCGTTATGGTTTCAATTCTAGTGTTGAAACGTTCGATTTCTCGTTGGGATTCTTTGGAATTGAGCTCAAGTTGTTTTTGCAGTTTTTCGTTGAACGCAGACTTTTCCTGCAGATTTTTCTCCATCGCGTTGATATTTTCTTGCAAATGTTTGTGGAATGACGTTTGAGCTGCGGCCTCCGATTGGTAGCTTTGGATTTTCGTCTCAAAATCTTGAATTTGCTTTTTCAATTGCTCGATCAGGTTGTCCCGTTCGAGCAATTGTTTTTCCATAAAAATTTTGTCGGAATTTGTCTTTTCGTCGTTTTCCTTTTTCAGATTTTCCATCATCGTGTTTAGTTGATCGATTTGGCCTTGGAACTCTCTTACCTCCTTTTCACATTCTTTTCTTAATTTTTCTATAAGCCCATTTTTTTCCAACAGAATTTTTTCCACGACGTCGATTTTTTCTTGCAAATTCTTTTGTTCTACCGTTTGGTCTACGATCTCGGACTCGAAATTCCGGATCCTTGCTTCGGAATCTTGTATTTTTTTCTCATACTGCTCGATCAGCTTGTCACGTTCGAGCACTTGTTTCTCGAGCATGCTACTGGCTTCTGTGTGAGTTTTCTGAATATCTGCAAAATAGTGAATGATTAACGAATATTTGGGCGGAATTTTATTCGAGATCGTTTTTATAACCCACTTCGATTTTGTTAGGATAACCGCTCATATTTTTGTCGTGTTTCCTGGAGCATGTATGGAAAGATTGAGATGCACTACGCTAACAATATATTATTCGTTATTAGTTTCTCAGAGTAATGTTGCAGGATAAGTTAAGTGTGAAGATGACGATGAAGTTTGTTTCTCTACAAGGAACAACGAATCAATCAGAATTTTCTCTCAAACCTTGGAATTCTTGGCTTTTACTGTTTTCTGTCGTTGACAATTCTGCACGAAGCTTGGCCAATTCGTCTCGAGCCTCCAGCAGCTTTGAATTATCTTGCTCGAGTCGAATCACGCGTGCTCGTTCCTCCGTTAACTGCTTCTCTAAATCTTTCATTTTGTTCTCATTCTGGGAGTTTATTACCTGGTGAAAAAATCAATCGATTTTATTTACAAAAATCAAATTTTCGTTGGTTGATAAAAATTGCTGATTGCTGATTGCGATGTTTTGCGAAATTTCAGTAAAAATCGCGGATTCTATTTGAAGATAGAAATCTACTTGCGAAATTCGCCAGAAATTTGAAAAATTAATTTTTCGCTGGGATGGACTTCGAAATAAAAAATTCCTCACCTGTATGTCATCCATATTTATAGAACCCTCTTCAAAACGAAATAAAAGGTCTTCATTTTTTTGTTTTTCTTCTTCGAGTTGTACTTTTAGGGAATTATTTTCGAGTAAAAATTGCGCTAGAGCTGTTTGAGTTTCGTGTATTTGTAGCTCCATGAGTTCCTTGTACTAGGGAAACGAGGAAAATCGTGAAAATCAATATTACAGATTTTTATGCTTAATTTCATTGAATTATGAATTTGTTTAGTTTACTTTGTCGTAGTCTTCCTTCAAGGTTATCACATTCCTTTCAGCATTATCAGCCTGGGCCGCTACTCTTGAAATTCTCTGACGATCGAGCTCTCTTTCGTGTCGCAGCATTTCAATTTCTTGCTGTTTTTCTTTCAGCATTTCCTGACAACGGAAAAAAATGAAAAATATTTTAAAAATCTCGAATTAAAAAAAGCTTTGTTTTTTTTTTCGTGGTTTTCTTCGGCCTCGAAAATCTTACCCTGGACCCAGGCGCCATTCCTCGAATCGCGCTGCTCCCCGCCGTGCTCATTCTACTGGATGTTGACTTGACAGATTCCCGCGAGCCGCTGAGTCTTCCTGGAGGAGTCGTCATGAGAGAACCGCCAGGTTTGTGGAGGATACAAGTCGAGCTTGTCCTTCGACTCGAAGGCGATCGACTGACTTTGTGCAACGGTGCAAAGAGGCCGTACTTGGGTCGACATTCGAAATACCTATCATCGATTTTTATCAAATTTTTATTTTTCAGGAATAAAAAAGATTTCGAAAAAACGTGAAAAAATTATTTTTGTACGAATGTTGAGCACCTTATCTCTTCGACCGATCCATCATTTTTACCAACAGGTTCATCCAATTCGACGCCGCACCATTCCCCGCTCGCAAATTGAGTTGGTCCCATAAATCTCAAAACTCCTGCTTTACTTCCTTGACTCGAAGACACGATCACACGGTCACCGATCGTCACATCTTTTTGCGATACCGAGGAAAGGCTCGTTACCGATGAATCTGCGTTCAATTAAATAACAACATTTTCGGTTGGTTTATTTTTCAAAATTGCAATTCAAATCCAAATAAAATTCAAAATTTTTCCATTCGAATGATCATTTTGTAATTGATTTCGGGAAAAATGAATTTTTTTCCTCGGAAAATTATTACTTTTTAAGAAAAATTGTTAATGCAAAACGAAAAATTGTCAGTTTTTAGGAAACCTTAAAATTTTTAAGATAAATTGCTAGTTTTTAAGAAAAACTGTTAATTTTTTAGAAAAACTGTTGATTACTAGGAAAAAAATGTCAATTTTTGTGAAAAATTGATAATTTTGAAAATATTTCGGTTGCCAATACTTTTTGTGAGTGATTTTTATCGATAAAACTTGCTTACGAAGAGATGTCGACATAGATTTGCTGAGATTTGTACGTGAGCCATAAACAGAGCTGGTAGGAGTTCTCTCGCCAGTTGGTAGCGTGGTTTCCGACAATGGTTGCCGCGTCAGTCTCGTAAGTCGAGAAAAAATGCCTCGTTTTGGTTCGCACTGAAAGTACCGCGAACCAGCCACCGAGCCGTCATTCTTTCCTGCAAAGAATTCATCATTTTTACTTCCCATCACTCTCAATCACGAAAACCCTACGAATTTTTCTATTTTCAACCGAAAACGAGCATTAAATAAACATTTATTCTCACAGCATTTCACACTTCGATAAACGTTGGAATCTAAACGTAAGAAATGAGAAAAATTGAACTCGAAATTCTTTTCTGGGCAAAATTTCGAAATTCTTTCTTTTTTTTCTATAATATTTGAAAAAAAATCACAAATAAATAAATTAACCTTGTCCCTATTCTCAATCACCACATTTACATGCACTGCACATTTTTTTTTTTTGCTCCATTACCCACCAATTGGTTCGTCGAGTACAACTCCTGCCCAGTCTCCCGGAGCGAACTGCGTTTCACCGATGTAAGCGATCGAGCCAGGTTTTGTGCCACCGACCCATACCCGATCCCCGATTATGAAGCTGTCCGTATCTTCGGTCAGCACCGTGCTCGAATCTGTCAAATATTTGAAGAGACATATAATTTAAAAAATCCCTTAGCGTTCTTATCGCAATTCCAGAATCGGAGACAACGCGTTGAAAAAATGATCGAAAATGAAAGAAAACTGAGAAGTAAAAGGGGGAAGTAAGTTTTATGGGAAAAGATTTGACGGATTGCGAGTACTTACTCATCGTAGATGTAGGAGACAACGGCGACGGTGTCTGTTTTTGGGGAGCCGCGGAACATGGTCGACTGATCTTGGATGGTAACCTGAGCCTCGATGAACTGGAATCTGACATCTCTGTGTATCTGTTACAGGCTTGTGTTTGCCGTAGCTCTGTAACGTGAGATTAAAAAATTGGCAAACCTTGCATGTGCGTGAACGACTAATGTATGAACGTCTTGAATGTTGCGGCGTGATTGAAGAAATTGATCCGGTGACATTGAAAATTTTATTGTTAACGATGATGTTGAAGTTTGCATCGTTGGAACGCAACAAAATTCTGTTTTTTCTTGAGCAGAGCTGATGATTATTATAGAATATTTGGTCCGGACAGTAAAACGTCTCGCTACCCAAAAACGCAATCCACCTGGAAAATCGCCATGATTTTCAAAACTCAATGAGAAATCAATAGAAAAAATATTTTTGGTTGAATCTCAGCGTTGCAAACTTCGGAGTCATTGTTAACGTGGGAATGCTCATTTTTGACAATTTTTTGGAGGTGAAAAAATGAAATTTTCACTTCTTTTTCTTCTCAAAATCAAAGTATATCGCTGGATTAAAAAAAAAAGGTGATTTTTTTTCTTCATTTTGTAGAGTTTTTAAAATTGTTTAATTATTTTTTACAGATTGAATATTTGAATCTGGAAAAAGGTTTACCTCACGATATTTGCCGCATGCGATATAAATTTCGGGGTGTGTTGAAGGAAAAATAATTAACTTTGTTGCAATGCAAAATGACGTAAAGTTCAACGGCATTCCGCAATGCGATAAAAATGCGTTTCGACACTCTGTTTTTATGAAATAATTATCATATTTAATGATTTTTTAAATAGCGGAAAGAGCCGGAAGATCGAATGAATTCGGAAACGTAAACATCGATCGTGGCTAGAAATGAATTGGTATTTTATTATTGTAGATTGTTTCATTCATCGGAAATAAAAATGAAGAGAAATTGGTTACGAGCGTTACGAGGAAGTTAGTTCTCGGAGGTTACTTCGATTTTTTTTCCATTGACGCAGTGAAGTCGATTTGGAAAACTGTCTATATTCAGATATTGTATATTTTCGTGTTCATACCTTGCTGTACGACGATAATCCCTGTTTATAAATCACTTGTTATGACAAACAGTGAAAAACTACCAATTAAAAAAATTGTCACTATTACAGAAACGACCAAACACACGGCGCACACGGCACAGCAAGTTCGATTGTATGATAGAAAAAAGGGGTATCAAACACATTTAATATAAGAGCTGAAGCTCATAACCGTCACGGTTTCACACTGCTTCTGCTCCAGATTCATCAGCGCAAGAACAAACACACGCGAAACATATTTCTATCCGCATCACAATGAAATTTATGTATTCATTACGTGGAATTGACACACACGTAATTTTCTTAAATAACACACACACACCTGCAAAACAGCTGATCTCTGTCGGTATAAAAGTTGTTGGTATGATGCTAATTTCCGTCAAAAGATCGATCTCAGTTATTACATTTTGGGAAGTTTAAAAACATCGTGCCCTCGGCGTTTTGGTTTTTCAATAGAGCCAGAAATATTACTTTAGTCTTGTTCGATATATTTGTTGTCACTAATATTAGAGTTTGCGAAAACAGAGTTTTACTATATCTCTTTCTCGTCCTAAGGACGTCGCACTCGGTCGGTGTGTCATTTCACACCTGCTCGCATGCGGTTGCTGTTTTTTTGGCAATTCATCAAAGATTCTCAAATGTCGCCGCGCGAGGTCGAGAAATAAAAACAAAAAAAAGCAGTGAAAAAAATATCTAAACAGATGTAACACGAAATAGTGAAAATAACTGGAATTAAAAAATCGTGGAAACCGCGCAAAAACTATAATTTTCCGCATTCGCCAAAAAGTTGTTTTTGTTTCTTCTATTCGAGATTCGAGAGGAACAACAACGAGGAGTTCATATAAATAATGATGCGATTACCACTAAAATAATTATCGAATTACCGAGAAAAAAATCATAATAATAATATAAAGAAATACGTACTGTACGAAACACAGCTGCGTGCTTTACGCGCCGCTTCTCATGCAAATAATGCATGGATACACGCATATCGGAGCTGACATTTAATAATAAAAGGTGCGATAACAGTTTTTCTTTTCCATACGGTGGATACAGTTCGTTCAGAAAATTATGAAAATCCGGAAATATTTGTGTGCAACCTCATAAGTGATGTCCGAATGATAACAAAGGTGAGAAAGTTAAATATTTTTTTTACGCAGCGAGAATACATCGGTTGAATCATAAACCTAACCTCACTCTCTAACCTTTTATCAATTATTATTCCATCAAATCCTCGTTTTTCAAAATCAATGAAATATTTATTCTTTCTCCACAGATCGATTTACAACTTTTTTAAAATGAAGCTCGTATCAAGAAACGTCGACAAATACGGAGAAGGGTAAGTTACGAAACTGAACACATGGTTTTCATGCCTTTTTCCCATATTATTCCGCATTGCATTATTGCCATCATCATTATTCTCAAAAATATCGAATTTACACTTCGGCTACAATTTTGATAATTAAATTTTCAATCATGCCATGGTTTATTGATCGAATGTTCCAAAAAAATGGAAAACTGTCGTGTTATCAATGAAACGAATAAACAAATGCTCTGAAAATCACGGGAAATTGAATTTTAACTAACGCCGTTACGTTGTTCCAGGACTGTGTCCCTTATCCCAGAAAACACGGAAGATATGTGGCACACGTATAATCTCATTAGCGAAGGGGATTGTGTTACTTGTTCCACAATAAGGTGAGTCGATTTTTACTTAATTGATCAATCAAATCCTAACGATGCATACATTTCTTTACTTTCCGATCGTCTCGTACTGTTCTGCGTACAGTTAGCGAATTTTACAGACGCGGTAAAAAATTATCTCAACAATTTTCTGGATTTAAAGAAATATTCACCGTATTTCAAGATTCGCTTAGATTTTTGTTTTTAATTTCCAGAAAAGTACAAACGGAAACTTCTACGGGAAGTTCCAGCAGCACCCGAGTAAGAACGACGTTGACGATTCGCGTAGAAAATATAGACTTTGATACTCAGGCCTGCGTGCTGAGGCTACAAGGCAGAAACATAGAGGAGAACAAATATGTCAAGGTCAGAGGATGCGAATTAATAAAAAACGATTATTATTTTTCTTTAATTGAAGAAAAAAAAAAAAAAAAAAATTTTGACCTGCGAGAATCACTTTTTTTTTAAATGAATGAATATTTTCTTGAAGATGGGAGCGTATCATACGTTGGACGTGAAACAGAACCGAAAAGTCGTATTACGAAAACCAATTTGGGACTCCATAGCATTGGAACGTGTGGACACTGCTTGCGACCCAGCTCAGGTTACATTTTAATTACGCTCCGAGTCATAAACGTCTATTTTTTTATAAAAATAAAATTAAAAATCGAATTTTCAATGTTCTCGAGAACGAAAAATCGCAGTACGATGATCAAGTCTCAATGTTTTCACCATTTTTTTGCGACTCAGCTCGGATTCCGTTTTAATTACGCGCCGAGTCATAAAATTCTATTTTTCTCATAAAAAAAAAAAAATCGAATTTTACCAAACAAATTGCGTTAGAAATTGATTTTTCAATATTCTCGAGAACAAAAAATTTTCACTATTTTTTTGCCATTTGTGGATACAAATTTCTTCATAATCCAAAAAGCGGATATTAAATGACTGTTTTTCTACTTTTACGATTTTTCATGAATTTCAGAACGCCGACGTAGCTGCAGTCGTGATGCAAGAAGGAATAGCACACGTTTGTCTGATAACGTCGAACTTGACTATAGTCCGAGCGAAAATTGATCAAGTCATACCACGAAAACGAAAAGGAGGAGTTTCCCAGCACGAAAAAGTATGGCGTTGACTTTTGTCGCAAAATTGTGAATTTTCACGTAAAATCGCGAGTAAAATTTCGTTCAATTTCTATCCATAAAATTGATTACGATGTAATAAAATTTTACTACAGGGTCTCAATCGGTTTTATGAGAACGTGGTACAAGCGATTCTCAGGCACGTGGATTTCGAAATCGTTAAATGCGTCATCGTCGCGAGTCCTGGTTTCGTGAAGGACCAATTTATGGCATACATGATTCAAGAAGCAGTGAAGACCGATAACAAAGTTATCATGGAGAACAAGAGCAAATTTCTTCTGGTCCACGCGAGCTCGGGTTTCAAGCACTCTTTGAAAGGTTCGTTACGTTTTTTCGAAGCGTTTTTCACGGAAAATCGAGAAACTCGAAATCGAAATACTTCCCTTTGCTATGAAATTTCTTCGAAATCCTTCACGATTCCTTTTCATTTCATTTTTTATACGAAACGATCGACGATTAATTGATAATAATTTTTCAGAGGTTCTCGCAGACCCCGTCGTAATTTCTCGGATTTCCGACACAAAAGCTGCGGGAGAGGTCAAAACCCTAGAAGCGTTTTGTACCATTTTGCAAAAGGATCCTCTGCGTGCTTTTTACGGCAAGAAACACGTCCAAATGGCAGCGGAAGCTCAGGCCATCGAGACTTTACTGATTTCTGACAAATTATTCAGGTGCGAAAATGTCCCTTTGCCTTCCACCGATATTTTTTCTTTCAATCTTCAAAATTTCCGCCAATCTACAAATTTCTCGATAATTATTGTCGAGTGAAGCCTCAATTTTGAAAAAGCTATTGTGTCAACCTAAACGAACGAGTCGAACTTGCCAACAAACTGTTACGAGCCTCCGCCGATAAAAACGATTCAAAACTCTCAATTTTATCCATTCCAGATGTCAAGACGTTGCAATGCGAAAAGAATATGTCGAGTTGGTTGAAAGCGTGCGGAACGGAAGTGGAGATGTCAAGATATTTTCCAGTATGCACGTCTCCGGTGAACGTGAGTAATTTCGAAATTCATGTCCTCAAATTTATCAGCGACAATTATTCCCAAAAATATTAAAATCGATTTTTCGCGAAGAAAAAAAAGATGAAAAATCGTCTGAAAAAAATCTGCATTTGGATTTGCGGATTTTCCGTTCCGTGTTTTTTTTTTTTTTTTTTTTTTTTCTTTTACATCAAACTGTTCGGGATTGGAAAAAAAATAGATTTCCTCGATGTCCGATGAAAATTCGAGGCTTTAAATGTCGAAATTTAAAAATTGTTCACAGAGCTGGATCAGCTAACGGGAGTAGCGGCAATTCTGCGTTTCCCGATGCCGGAACTGGACGACGAAAGCGACGACGACGACGAGAACGATTCGGAAAAAGACGATTGACACCGATCCAACGATACCGTTATTGATATCAAACTAATTTAATGTGAATGCGTCAGTGACTTCGAAAGAATTAATAACCGGAACTTTCACGATGATACTGAAGTTCGGCATCGTTGGAAATGCATCGAAAAATATTATTTTCATTCGTTCTTTTGATAATTAATCCAATTTTTTCAGTAAATTCGGTTCTCGAATGCCAAAGAAGTCTCTCTCATAATCGTTGACAAATACTGTATCAAAATTTTATCCTCTGTTATAAAAAACAATCACTTTTCGTTGCATTCCAACGATGCGAACTTCGATATGGTACTTTCACGAAGAAAAAAAGAAAATACGATTTCTAAGTAACTGACAACTTTTTATTCAACGATATTGCGTTATGCGAGGCACCAGAACGACGATCTGCTTATCTGTGAGTCTTCCATGTATCCGTATCAAGCTTCCTGCTCTTCATTCTCATCGATTTCGCGATAATTTGTCAATAAACAGCCAAGTAACGTGCGAGATAATTGTTAGAAATGTAAACTTAACAGGATTTTTTTAGTAATTACGTTTTTAACGAAACAAAAAGTGAGTTTTCGTCGTATTTGATTTTCGAGAGCAAGTTAACGGATTGAAAATATAAATAACGTTCAATTTTGCGATAAAATTCCGATGTTTATACGCTTCGGTATCGAAGAAAGGAGAAATCCTTATTTACCATTTGTCGTCTTACCCTGCGATCGCAATTTTATGCTGAAAACTTGAAAGTCGTGCGAAATTTTTATAAATCTTGAATTTTCGAGCGACCAGCCTCGAGTGCATTGAATCTTTTTATCATTCTCACGCGACACGTTCGTGACTCTTGAAATACTCAAAAAAAAAAATGGCTGCCTGGCGCATATAGTTGATCCGCGTGAAAATAACTCGGGCGATGGCTCCATTCGCGTTCTTAGAATTTTTTCCCTGCGTCATTGAAGGCTCGATAAACGAAAAGAAAAAATCAACTGTCCGAAAATTCTCAACGTACGTAACTCCGTAATGAACCTGAAGAGAGTTCGAATGGTTCGGAGCCTCTGTAAGTTTTATAAACTCGTAACCGTTTACTGACCACACTCGAGCCTCTCAAAAGTGAAACGTGTTCTCGAACTGTGAAAGAAACAATTTAAAAAAAAAACACACACACACAAAAAACCTTAAAATAAAGAAAAAAAATATAAAAAAAACGTTAGCGTGTTTCGCACCTTTTCGAAAAATCCTCAACTCCTCCAACCAAATAAACTCTCGAGTGAAAAAAAAAACAAAATAAAAGTAATGACGGAATTGGCAATTTTTATTGATTTTTGGAAAAAATGGATTTTTTTTTTAAATTTCATGCCAAAATATGATGAAAAAAAATTATTCATCGTGTCAGATCCATTTTTTTTTCATTTTCCAGAAAAGTACAAACAGAAACTTCGAAAATCAGGTCCGTACTAGAAACGCAGTTTCTCCTTGTTTTTTTTTTTTTTTTTTTTCCACAGTTCGGAATTGGGAAAAAATTAGATTTCCTTGATGTCCGATGAAAAAATTCGAGGCTTTAAGGACGTTGTATGCAAAATTTTCTATCGATTGAATTCCTTTAAATTTGCACCACACAAAGTTTTAAGAGACTTCACCATTTAAAAGTCGAGATATTTATTTATAAAAATGACAATTTTCAGTATTTTCTCATAAGAGCGGGTGTAAAAAGTTGCAATTTTCAAAATTAAATATTTCGATTTATAAATGGTGAAGCCTCTTAAAACTTTGCATGCACTTTTATGTAACATCGAAGAAGCTTTATTTACTTTTTCAAAAAAATTGCTCGTAAAATTTTGTCGAAATTTTTATTACAAACAAATACCTCGGACAATTTTGGATTTAGAGTACGATGTTCTTTAGTCAATTTGTAAAAACTTTTTTTGTATGAACTTGGGCTCGCAAACGATTTTGTATTTAAGAAAAACTGAAAAAAAAAAAAACATTTAGATTTGACCGTCGCCATACAACGTCTGCAAATGCTGAAATTTGAAAATTCGTTGACAGAGCTGAATCAGCTAACGAGAGTAGCAGCAATTCTGCGTTTCTCAATGCCGAAATCGAACTTTTTGTCGATTTTTGTGAGAACCCGAAAGGTGGGAATAAATAATTGTAAAGACACGCTGGCTTAATTTGTAAAGCATATTCTTCATCGTCACAATTGCGTTTTACATCGAAATATAATGTGAGCTGTTTGGAATGAATGAAATTGTTGAGATCGGCAGTTACTCATCCATATGAATGTTGCAGTAATAAATATAATTTTCAAACAGATATGATTAGTAAAAGATGTCTCGAGTGATCCAGAATGACAAGTATATTTATGAATAATATGAAAAAGTAATAAAAATAATAAGATGAAGATTATGAATGATCTCCGCTGAAGTAACTGCTTTGCATCATGAACAATTTGTCAATGGGATTGTGAATAGCTACGTGCAAGCTCTGAGACAATGAAGGGGCCTCTTGGGAGGATCCCCCATGAGAAAGCGAGCTGGCATGGTGACCATCGGGTGCTGCCCCGCTCTCGCTGTCGCCAATATCGAAGCCAGCTTCGGTGCCATCCTGAGATAAATCACTGCTGCAGAAACTTTCTCCCGAATTTCCTGGGTAAGCATCTGCAACAGAAATTCAATGGGTCACCAAAAGATGCGAAAGTTGAAAAATAGCGTGATCGTAATTAACCGAAGGTCAAGTATTATGGTCGCGAGTAAAAGCTTCAACTTTCGGTGTCACGATCAGCTGGTGGGGTACAGAGATCATGGATGATTGGAGTCGAATGAGAATCAAGATAAAATAGACTTACCGTCGGGTGAGTACGGATTATTGGGGTCGAGAGGTTGGGTGGCCAAGGGAAAACTAGAAGTTTCAGCATCACGCATATTCAGGGCGTTCAAGTAATGACCTGCGAACGAGATGAGATTGCATTGATAACATGTCGATAACAAAACCACGCGATGATCTCAAACTTTCCACATTCCATAGTAATGTCGAAAAAATATTTAAAATTTTTGAAAACATGTCATTTTTCTAGTTACGAGTTTATCGTGTTTTTTTTTTTCAAATTCGTACATTACTTTTTTTTTTTTTCGTGCAAGCTTCTTTCTCGCTCGCAAGCCAGTGCATGTGTGTTTTTTCTTTTAAATCGAGCCCTCTTATTATTTGAAATAACTTCATTTTCCCCAAACCTCCGTTACTTAATTTTCAAAGGAAATTTTTAAGCGTTTTTTTTGTCAACCAAAGTTAACAATTGTTTGAAAAATTATTAACAACGAAAGTTTTCACGCTTTATTTTGACGGATTGCTACTCAATTGTTGATAAATTATTGAGAATTGTTAACAATTGTTGATAAAGTGATACCAATTGTTAATAAATCAGTCAAAATGACGCGTAATAATTTTTTCGTTAATGAATTATTGACAATTGTTGAAAAATTATTAACAATTATAAACAATTGTTGATAACTCAGTGGTCGAATGAATTGGTGGATAAAAGCAATGAAATTTATTGCTTACTGTGATCACTGTGTGGACTCTCCAGCCTTCGCTCTTCTTTTGTCTCCTTCTCGGTTCCAGGCTCTGTTTTGGCTTTTCTTTGCTGTTTCTTCATTTTTGCTCGTTGATTTTGGAACCAGACCTGCACCACTCGGACACTCAGTCCGGTTTCTTTTGCCAGTGCTTCTCTGACTTTCCGGCAAGGTTTTGGAGACAGTTCGAAGGATGCTTTGAACTGACGTCGCTGGGCCGAAGTGAGAATGGTTCGTGGTCGCTTCGGACCTCTTCGACCATCCCGGGGCCGACTCTCGTCCAGTATGTCATCGTCTGTGCATCGATAAAAATCCGTCATGAAGTTACTTTCAATCTCAAAATCTTAAAATCTCAAACGTGATTAATATTCAATCGCAGAATCGACAAAATATTAAAAATATCCTAAGATTTCCTAAGCTCTTGTAATCAAGAAAAATTCAAAGTTTTTGTCCCAGCAATCGGGCAACGCATCCTGCTGGACGCGATCGAACGAGCGTTGCTTGGAAAGCCACCGAGTGACACTTGGCTTTCGGGTAATTCACAGAAACGTCATCGAATCTTTAAAATCGCCACCACGAATCGTTTCGCTTCGAGTAAAATTTGACACAAGCCCCTGAAAAAAATCTTCATCGAAAAATCAATTTGTTCCATGCACGTCAAGCAACGGAGAAACTCTACAAATTGTTACATCGGCAACGTGTATTTTTTCACCACCGAGTCATCTCTACTGACAAGCAATTACGATTGACAGGAAATCGTGACAGAGGCTCTAGTATCGTGGAAATATTTGCGGAGCTTTAGTCGCAATAGTGTTTTCCTTTTGTACGCTATAGACGATGCTCCAACTCCGATAAACCTCCTGTTCTTCCTGTTCTACTTTCTAAGAGCTCCTTATTCCCTCACCCTTACGTCTGAGCGTGACTGTTTCAAGCTCAAACCGTTTAACCCTTCGCCAAGCCATTTTTCTTGACGAAAATCGTTTAAAAAGTAACAGTCGATGAAAAACGAATTTCCAGTCGTTTCCGAGTCGGTTCTACTCCGTTTTCTCTCCTCATACTCGAGAGACTGCCTCTATTGTAATTTTTAACGTCGAAAAATCGTGAAGTGCATCGGAGTGCAATTGTTTCGAGAAAAAATGATTACTCGGCCGCAAACTATTCCGTTCAATCGTTTGACTAACAAATTTAATTAACATATTACCATCACAAAACGACTTTACTTAAGATTCTTCCGAAATATTGTTTAAACGTTGTTGGCACCAAAACTAACAATTTTCTCCTCTGAAGAAAAATTTTCTGACGTTTAGAATTTTCATGTTTTCATTTTTCAATTTCAATTTTCGTGTTTTTTTTGTTTTTTTTTCTTGCAACTTTTAAAAAAATAAAAAATTGGAAATGAAATATTTCAAATTGTACACGTCAGAAATATTGTCTTCACAGGAGAAAACTGTTGTTAGTTTTTTCGTGGCAAGAACGTTTATAAAAAATTTTAAAAGAATTCTAAATAAAGTTGTTTCGTGATAGTAATACCTTAAAGAATTGTTAATCGTCCCGTACGAATACTGCGTATAATGTATAGTTGACCAACCTTTTGCACCCGAAAGGATTTTCCCGTCGACGAAATGCGCATAAGAGTTCTGGCCAGCCTTACATCTTTGCTTGTTTCCCAACGGTATTTCACTACCCTCTCCGTCCTGTCAGTGTCGTACAACCGCTCATTTTGGACTTTGCTCTATAGTTTAACAGGAAATGAGAGAAAAAAACAGTAGCAACATACGACTTTTTTCGCTTATTTACTTCTCAAACATTCTGTGGCTTCTAGTTTCATTTTGCGAGACGAATGTGCTTTCTCAATCTAAACAATATTCCTAGGAACATCCGTCAACTCGAATAAAAGTGACTTAACGATGATTCGTTGGTGAAATCGTTGATGAGATTGTCCAGTGTTTTTAGAAGAGGAGAAATCTGTGGCGATTCGAGGCCCGGACATACGGAAGCTTTCGCTTTGTTGTAAAAAAATAAATTTATCATGAAAATACCGCGTGGGAAAAAGGATTCTCTTGTAAAGTCTTTTCGTCGAGTTTGCTGTGTCACTATTTTTCTAAACGTTCGATTTTCTATCGGTGGATCAACTTCCTGTCCAAAACTCTGGGAATGCAGAGTTCGCCCTATTTCTCGGTCTACGAAGATCTACGAAGGCACAGCTTTACAGCTTTGTGCAAAAATAACTGAGCAACAAAATGCACGTGCTCGAAATGAGTGTGTGAAAATATTTCGTGGAGCAATTTCCTCGTGCTGTTCATCGAGAATCCTGGTGTTTTTTTTTGCGCAAAACTTATTGAAAGGAAAACGTTTTCTTCCCGCAGATTCTTTCGTTTCTGGAGCATCGAACATAGGCACGAGGATCTTGGATGCAAATTGCACAAAGTGCAAGATTCGTGACCGATGAGCTTTCAGTCGAAAGTCCCCGAAAAAAATATCGAATCATAAAAACTGCAGCTGTTTTTTCTTTACCGATGGAATTTGGCCATAGAAATTCTTTGATTCCCATAAAAACGATTGTGGATTCATAAAAAAACTCATGAACCTGGAATTCGCATGAAAAATCGGCAAAAGTCACAAGACCAAGATTTCTGACTATATTTCGTTTTCCTTCGCGAGCTTAAACTTTTCGAATCCGCTCGGTCAAACGGTTTTATGTCGGAAAATTGATGAATCCTTGAAATTTCATGTTCCTACAGGTCAAACGGTTTGAGCTTGATTTTCTCAGAGTTTGTTTGTACTAATTGCGAATAAATAAAAATGATACTAACCTTGAGAGCTGTTGAGAAAGAGATCGTGTTCGTAATCTCTTCTACAAATTGGTTGGCCTTGTCGTAAGATGAAGTGAGCTCCTCGTGGTAAGGTTTGGCCACAAATACAACAGGCGAAACAGATGACGTGAAAAACTAAACGTTCGACTCTCATCACTAAATCGGAGCAACTTATTTTTTCCCCGCAACGGGCACATTTAGCTCGGAATATTCGATCATAATCGGAGCGACAGTACAACTTGAGGTCTCGTGTGAAACAAGAATGTGACAAAAGGCGTCCGCACTCTGCACAAGCAACGCAGTCCTCGTGATAATTTCTTTCCGAGACCCTCATTATCCAACGATCCGAAATCCCATGACCACATCCCGCGCAAATTGTTTCCAATGCACCGCACTCAGTTTTCACTGTTGCAGTTGGATCTGCAAGGAAAAACGCACTTCGTTAGGCCACGTGAGAATCCTCGTCGAATTTTGTCGTGGAAAATAATAATCTGTCGAAGTTTCGTCGTCGATATTCAAAAATCGCGATAAATATTTATTTTGGTTTCCTCATAGAGGAAGCTTTGAGCATCGTGCATCTTGAGCATCTTGAAGAAACAATTTGCAAATTTCAATTTCCAGCGTCTTTTGTATTTGCTTTTCAATTATATAATTTCGACAACTTTTCTAGAAAGTTAACAGCAAGTACGGACTTATACACAATATCTTACAAAGTTTGCAGAAATTAGAGCGGTCGGACGATTTTTCAAAATACTCAGATTTTCGTAAAATTCGAAAAATCATAAAATTCAAACCGTTCAACCGATATTTCCCAAATTCAATACCAACCTTCCTATTGTGATACTCTATTTATGAAAAAAAAAAATTAGTAAAAAATCTTAAAATTTGAGGAAGCAAGATCGTCGATACCCTTTTTTTGAAAATTTCAACATGCCGTAAAATTCGTATTTTCCTAACAATTCCAACAAAATTCTCAACATCTGTGCAAAATGGGAGTCCTGTAGGTCAAACCGTTCTCGAGTTATAAACGTTTGAATTTTACAGTGTCAGAACAAACACACACACACACACACACACACACATGCGGACATTTTTTCTAGATACGATTTTTGGATGCTTTGGGACATTTTAAGCGCATTGACATTGAAAAATGGGAAAAAAATTTCACCGTTACACAGCTTCCTCTATGAGGAAGGAAAAAAAAAATATTATCATTTTTGGTGAAAAGTATTTCAAAGTGAGGAAATAGACGAAATGCAATTTCTCATTAATCGACCTGGCGATTGCTAATCAATTACATTTTCGTCTCTTTCGGATTCATTCATTTCCTGGAATAATATCGTGACCAAATGATTACCAGTCAAGTTCTAGTTTGTTTTCATTTCAACGAGCACTCGTGGAATCGCTTTGATGGCCATCGATTTCTAGATTACTCGGATAAAAGTATTCGCCGTCGCTAGGCACATTTTTCGATATGCCCGAGTTACGCTTAACTAAATGTCATTGTCCTTCCAGCTCCGCGTCTTCCCAATAGCCGAATAATCAAAATTACGATTTTATTGCTTAATTAAAACTCGTTAATTAACCAAATAATTAATTTTCTCAAAATTGATCAGAAAAACTTTTTTTTTTAACGAACAATGTCGATTTCTGAAATTTTGGAAAACGCGCAGGATTCTTTGTAGCTTCTTCGATCCAGTTGCTAATAAATCAGAAAAGTCTTCGATTTATTGAGACATTTATTGAATGCGTAATGATTCAATTTATTCATAAACTTCAGAATTTCTCAAATTAAGACAATTCCATTCGAACAATCGCGAAGAAACAATTTTAACAAAATTCTAGGCCAAGCAAAACGATCGATTCAGCCAATTCGGAAGAAATCTCCAACAATTTGTGAAAACACACGGTACTCCGTTTTTTTAATCGGAGAAAATCGAATGTGAAATTTATTCTAAAGTGCGAGAAAAAAGCTTGACTCGTGACTAGTAACTTTTCTCCTCAAGACTCATGGCGTCGGGACGGCGTCTTCGCATACAATATTTACACATTCCAGAAACTTGCTCGAGAAGCTTGTACTCGCCATGTCGCAATTTTTCCGACAAGCAACCCAAATTTTTCTCGAATATCGACAAAACCGTGTATTCAAAAATTTTCAAACCTTTCGAAAATTATAGAAAAAAAAATTGCTAATTTAGTACGAGTTTTTTTTTTTTTTTTTTTTTTTTTTTTTTTTTGGGGGGGACCTGAAAAAATTGCTCAATATCTTTTTCACGAAATTCGCCTCTTGGTGTCCGATGTTTTGTGATTATTTAAATTCTTCTGTTTTCTTAATTCTGGAGCTTATCCCTCTGTAATCCCACATTCGCGGTACATCCTACGCTCTTACGTATGCAGAGTATGAAAACACAAAAACCCTAATTAGTCTTGAGGAAAAAGAGCGAAGTAACAAATCCCGGAAGGTAAATTTAGTCAGAAAACACAATGAGGGATGCTGCAATGAAAAGAAATCATTTGAGGCCCGGAGCATGGGGATCATCAAAGGGACCCCGCGAGATTTTGCGCATTGAAACAAAAAGAAAATGCAATAGTGTGGGGAAATGATTCTCAGCAACAGTTCGTCGTTCTTGAAGCAACAACGAACCAAAATTTAGCAATTTCTCAGTGGGTGAGAATTGGTAGTAGGAAATTTGATTAAATGTTTCGTAAGGTTGACTCGACACCCTGAAGAAGGTTCGCATTGAGTGAACGAAATGAATTTCGATTAATAAAAAAAAAGATGCTCAGGATGCTCAAATCTTCCTCTGTGAGGAACTGTATTTTTAATTTTGGTTTCCTCATAGAGAGAGCTCTGAGCATCTTGTGGAAGCAATTTCCAAATTTCAATTTGCACCCTTTTTTGTATTTGTATTAAAATGATTTAATTTGGACAACCTTTTTAGAAAGTAAAGAGGAAGTAAAGACTTATACACAATATCTTACAAAAATTGCAGAAATTAGAGCGGTTGGACGATTTTTCAAAAAACCCAGATTTTCGTAAAATTCGAAAAATCATAAATTTAAACCGTTCAGCCGATATTTCCCAAATTCATTACTAACCAATTCATATTATGATACTCTATTTATAAAAAAAAAAAGATTAGTAATAAATCTTAAAATTTGCGGAAGCTAGAGCGTCGACACTCTTTTTTTGAAAATTTCAAAATGCCGTAGAATTCGTATTTTTCTAGCAATTACAACAATATTCTCCGGAGAATGAAGAGCTTGTACAGAGTAAACCGTTCTCGAGCTATGAACGTTTGAATTTTACAGTGCCAGTAATGCACACACACACACACACACACACACACACACACACATCCGGACATTTTTTCTAGATACGATTTTTCGATGTTTCGGGACATTTTAAAGCACATTGACATTGAAAAGAGGAAAAAAAAAAGTAATGTCCACCGTCACATAGGTTCCTCTATGAGGAAGCAAAAAAGACTGTCTCGCAGTAGAAGACATTTCCCCACGCCAATAAACCGACTGAACCGAACGTTCATGTGAGTGCAGTCTAATGAAATAATTACCAGTATGATCGTTGACGATGGCTGCTGGACGAAATTGACTCGAGGATGTTGAGCCAATGCCAGGTGGTCCATCTTGATGGTTAAGAGTAGAGGTAGCAGCCAAAGAAGATGGATAGAATTCTATCATTTCGCGTCAAGCGTAGTGAGCAATCGGTTAGGTCTAGCTACAAAGAAGTAATCGCTGGGTGTCTTATTGGTCACTATTAAAAAGGTCCACCTTGTAATTACTTAGCGTAAATAAGGAAATCCATCAGAATATATGTAACCGGAAGACGCGTCGCTCGAACGAGTACAAAGTCAGAACAACACAGACACATTACTTCGATTGTTGCTGGATAAAAATTGGATTTATTCACTTGAATTAATCACTGATGGAATAAACTTTAATATTTATGCCAATTAAATCACTAATAACGAAGAAAAACAACGACAAGGAAAGGCAGACGAATCACGCTCGAAACTGATCTTATTTTGACAGATCTAGGCAGTGCATGTACGTTCAGGGGTTACCCTCACCCACTATTCCATCTTCGTAAGTAGGAACCTCTTTCCTGATCCTCAAATGGGCGTTCCTTTGGACCAAAACCCCTATCATAGAGCGTGCAGAATTCTATTGGTCCTCTGAAGAAACGCCCCCACCTCAAATCGTCTGCCATGTGGGGTAGCTTTGACGCTCCTCAAAGCAGGTGGCTTCAATCGATACAATGGTTTCCACGGCAATATGTATATATATGCCTCTTTCCCTCGGAGTAATAATCAACGTCACGGTATTTTTTCAACGTAGTTGATGTAATTTTTCAGCGATAAATTTTCACATTCCAACCGTAACACGTGCATATGTTTGTTTTATGCAAATCCCATTTCACAGGTGAATTTTCATCCCGCAATATACTTCGCTTTTTCAAATATGGACCCGTCACGATTCTTCATTTTTTCGTCATTTATCGATGAGGCTTATATATTTAAGCTAGTACTGTCGGTTTTAGAATTACCGTTTCGAATTTAATAAAATTTTGTACAGTGGTAGATTACGATCAGAAAAAGAACCAGTCAAATTTTCAAAAGCCTACAGAGAACTAGAAAAAAGATATTCGCATTGATAATTTCATGAATTCAGCATCGATTTCATACATTTCATTGTACTTTACAATCAAAACTGTGATTTTTCTTAAGATCTGATAAGAGTTCATTGTTAAATACAATGAAAACAAATTTCTCATAAGACTCAATGTTAAATGTATGAAATTTGGTACTGTAGTAGATTATAATGAAAAAAAGATCCAGTCAAATTTTCAAGAGCCTACAGAGAACCAGAAAAAAGATATTCGCATTGGTAATTTCATGAATTTAACATCGATTTCATACATTTCATTGTATTTTACAATGAAAACCGTGATTCCTCCTAAGAATTGATAAGAATTCATTGTAAAATACGATGGCAACTGAGATTTCTCATAAGACTCAATGTTAAATGAATGAAATTTGGTATAGTAGTAGATTATGATGAGAAAAATATTCAGTCAAATTTTCAAGAGGCTACAGAGAACCAGAAAAAAGGTATTCGCATTGGTAATTTCATGAATTTAACATCGATTTCATACATTTCATTGTATTTTACAATGAAAACTGTGATTTCTCATAAGACTCAATAGTAAATGTATGAAATTTGGTACAGTGGTAGATTATGATGAGAAAGAGATCCAGTCAAATTTTCAAGAGGCTACGGAGAACTAGAAAAAAGATATTCGCATAATGGTAATTTAATGAATTCAACAACGATTTCATACATTTCATTGTATTTTACAATGAAAAGTGTAATTTTTCCTAAGAATTGATAAGAATTAATTGTAAAATACGATGGAAACTGAGATTTCTCATAAGACTAAATGTTAAATGTATGAAATTACCAATGCGAATATCTTTTTTCTGGTTCTCTGTAGCCTCTTGAAATTTTGACTGGATCTTTTCCTAATCACAATCTACTACTATGCCAAATTTTATTAAATTTTGAACACTAATTCTAAAACCGACGGTACTACCTTAATAACGAATTAATCGAAATCCTTGTGTTTTTTATTGAAACAAAACGAGATCGATTCTGAGTTTGAATTTCTCAAAATCTGGCTCTTCTGTCTTTGGCAAAATATACAGAACGAAATTAGTTTTTGAGCAAATATTCAGAAACTGTTTCCCTTCGTATGGACCGATCGCGTGCGATGATTTTAACTCGAAGTTCGGAATCACGGATTCTCCATACTCGCGTCGTATAGTGACCGTAAAAAAAAAACGTCACTTTGTGTAATGCAAGCGGAAGTTACTAATTGTTCGCCGAAACTCTTTGTATTCGTAATTAATAAAATTTTACAATATTTCGTTCGAGATTCCCACGATTTTCAATTAATTGGCGGAGTTATTTGAAGCGAACTTTACGAGGTCGAGCCAACGTGTTGAAATTGTATCGACCATGCATACGTGTTCACACGCATTTGGAAGCTTCCACTGCATAAAGCAAATTTTTGGGTGACGTATTCGAAAAACAGCCTCGCGTTGATCGTAGTTTTTGCATTAATTTTAATGCAAAATTTTCATTAATATTTGCTCTCTTTTTGGTGTTTTTTTATTCAGAATTTCTATCCAAATATTTCCACCAATGGTCAGTGATTTTTGTGACGAGGAAGATTTCGGGCTGAATTTTTTTTTTTTTTTTTTTCGACATTGAAAGTAAAGCAAAATGTTGTTCGTTAAAGTGACGTGCGATCGTCACAATTGTTCACGACGCCCTTCTCGATTCGGCTAAGCACCCGAAAGTCAGAGAAAAAACAATAAGGATTTCCATGCCATGCAAAAAAAAAAAACGAAAACTTTCGTGATCGGAATTCCAAACGTTTAATTTCTTGTTAAAATTTTGAATGATCGTAATTCTGTTGACGCGTTGGAATTTTCGAAAGTTGATTAAAAAAAAATGTCCGAGTTCGTTTTCGGTTATTTTGGATTTGGATCGCAATTCGTATGGACACATTCCATTCGGTGAGTGGAAGGATTGAATTTCAGTTTGTGAAAAAGTCCAATTCGTTTATTTTTCGATGAATGAATTTTATTATTCCAATTCCTGTAAACGCCAAATATTTGATGAAATTCCCTGTCCATTTGCATGTGACTAAACGTTTCAATTTTTATTGACGTAATCGTGAATGCCACGGCGATTTGCAGTAGAAAAATTCATGGCTTTAAAAATTTGTCGTAAAAAAATTGACGGAGCGATAAAAAAAAATAAAAAAACGCATAGAGTTCATGAGGGCAAAGGGACGTTCGGAGTGCGTTGGAATTTCGAGGCTAATTAATCCGCGTCAATTAATTATGCAACGTTCTCGTTCCAAATACTCCAAATGATTTTTATAATTTTGCAAATTGAAATGAAACGTCGAAAGCGAAGAGAAAAATTAATAGGAAAGTGAACGAAATGAAAAAAAATGTTTCTGTCACTGCTCCGGCGCAAGGCTTCTAGATTTACGTTTCTTAAGATGTTCGAGCAGATCGCATGGGTGTGGTCTTATCAAAAGTTCATATCGACCCACTATCACGAGTGTACGTAACGCTCACGAACAATGGCGACAGCCGTATATATCGAAGACTCATTTCAAGATTCCTCATTTCTTTATCCCTCGTTTTGACATTTTCGGACTTTAGCACAAAATCAATTTTTACACAATAATTAACTGTATTTATAAATAACGATTTAAAATTTCGAAAAATGCTTGAAATGCTCATGAAGGAAATTGAAAAAGAGAAATTCTTGCGTCAAAATAGAATCAAATGATTTTCTGAAATTTCAGAAAATCACTGAACGGATTTTCATCAATTTTTTATAGCCATGAAAATGAAAAAATTATATCGAAGCAAAACAAAATATCTCGCGAACATGAATAAATTTTGTGGAACTTCAAGTTTTTAAATTGAATTGAAAAAAATTATAAAAATGGAATGGAACGTTTTGTTGTATCGTCTTCTTTGAAAAAACTGAATTTACACCATACATTTTTGCGCATTTATTGCGATGACTTTAAAAGCAGTACCTCGGGATTAGCAGTGGCTTTGAAACTTTGTGTAACGTCGACGATTTGTCAAAATGGAACACGTTGTAGAGTTTCGTCAAAGTTTTTCTCTTCGCGCCCACCCATGCGTGATATTTGCCATAATTTTAAAACTGGTGGCAACTCAATGTCAAATCTACATAAAGCTCATGTTCACCATTTCTCGTACAACCAACTTTTTTCGTCCGCGGGTTCATGAAATATAGCGGAAAAAAATTGTACAACGAGAATAAATACGAAAAAAAAACCGAAAGGCACTGAATTTAAATTTGAACGGGAGCCAATATGTTATCAGACGTCAGGCTCTGGCGATAAAAATAAATTCTTTCGTGGTTATAAATCCGAATTTCAAAACTTTGGATATTTTTCAAAAAAAGGCTGCAAATTGTTTCCTCGAGATGCTCAAGATGCACGATGCTCAAATGTTCCTCTATGAGGAACTATATTTTTTATTTTGGCTTCCTCATATGGAGGAAGCTTTGAGCATCGTGCATCTTGAGAATTTTGAGGAAGCCATTTTCAAACTTCAATTTGTGGCGTTTTTTGTATTTGCATTTAAATTATATAATTTCGACAATTTATTTATAAAGTAAAGTCTTATACACAATATTTCACAAAATTTGCAGAAATTAGAGCGGTTGAACGATTTTCAAAAAAACTCAGATTTTCGTAAAATTTAAACATCGGATATGAGACTCTGGCGATAAAGATACGTTCATTGGTGGTTATAGAGCCGAATTTCAAAAAGTTGGTTATTTTTTAAAATCAGATGGAAAAATCACTTGAAAAAAAAAGCATACGAAGCGCTTTATGGTTTTTCACCATTTGCGTAGTCGCTTCTCCAACAGACGGACCTATCAACGTGATCCCTCATTTCCAAATCGTTCCGGAGCGGTATCGAGATTCGAAGTTCGATTTTTGGTCAAAATGCTCGCCATCGTTAGCGAAAGCATTTAAATTTTGCAGTGATTGATCATTTCTCCAGAAAATTTGATTTTCTGAAAATTTGAGCAATGCATCTCGTAGTATCGACCAAAGTATGTGCCCAGCTTCGAAAGCATTGATATAAACGAAGAGATTAAGAAAATGGAGCAACTCATTTCGTATTTTTCTCTTCACCATATCGTAAAAGTTTGGCAAAGGACAATCATCGAGGATCATACTAGGAGAAGTTTTGGAAAACGCCGATCCTGACACGACATTCTGATATGGCATGGTCGTAACTTACGTTGATAATCGTTACAGCCGTGTGTGTATAGTTTCTTGTAAAGCAAAACGTGTTACTCTTGTTGTCTAGCTTTGAAATTCTTTTGTATAGATTGCAAACACAAGTGTTGACTTGACTGTTGCAAAAAATCAATACGCACCGTTTGAAGAGATTGGAGAAGCTTGTGAATGTTGGATCATTCACCTGTATAAGACTCCTCTATCACTGCAGGGGGGCAATTTCATTGTTCGTGTCTTGTGTCATGGGTGTTTGCCAAATAGAACCCTAGACTCGTGCTCCCTTTTTTTTCTTCATGGTATACACGTCCGACCCCTCGATGATGCGGCTAGTTGGGCATCAAACCTTTATATTTTGTACGGTGCTTATGCAGAGGGGTTCTTAGAGTTGGGAGCAACAACGATGCAAAGAATGTTGGGGGATACACGTGCAACGACTGTGTCCCCCGCTATGGGGTCCCCCATGTCTTCCTCCCCCGACCTATTAACTCAGACGTGGCATGGACCATATTTTCACGAGAATCAATAGTCCGTAGATTTATAACCCCTCGTAGTTTTATAAAACGATTTAGGAACACCGACCACAACCAGTAATTCTTAATGTCCGAATGTCCACGCGATAAATGATCCTCGTTCTCATTATTTACCAAATTACTCGTTATACGGAGTGTGAAAATCCACCGACGTAGGAACAAAAACAATTGACAGTTCGCATACGGAGCTTGAGCAAAAATCCCTGTAACTCTATGAATTCTCATCAGACCGATTTTCCGAAACAAAACATCGATTAATCCTTTTGACGAGGAGCAAATATTTTGTTTGTGTGCATTTTTCTCGAATTTTGTTTAAAAAAAAAAAAACATCAGGAGTACACTTGAGGCATTCGTCAAGCAATCCCATTATAAAAATCGATAAAACATGAAACTCGATGGTTCAAAAAAATTATTGAAAAGTTAGGTTTTCGGAAAAGTGAGAATTTCTCTAAAAAAAAAAACATGATTTCCTCTACTTTCGGAATCTAAATCTTGGGCAAAAGCGTTTGCGGTATTCTGGGACCGAGATTATAAACACTGAAGATATAGTTGGGGTCAAAATGACCCAGTGTGTCAGAGCCAATGTCCAGAAAAATATATATTTTTTTTTTTTTCCAGTTTTCAATGTCAATGCACTTGAAATGTTCCAAAACATCGATATCTAGAAAAAATGTCCGGATGTGTGTGTGTGTGTGTGTGTGAGAATTTTGTTGGAATTGTTAGAAAAATACGAATTTTACGGCATGTTGAAATTTTCAAAAAAAGGGTATCGACGCTCCTCAAATTTTAAGATTTTTTACTAATTTTTTTTTTTTTAAATAGAGTATCATAATAGAAAGGTTGGTATTGAATTTGGAAAAAATCAGGTGAACGGTTCAAGTTTTATGATTTTTCGAATTTAAGGAAAATCTGAGTTTTTCGAAAAATCGTCTAACCGCTTCAGTTTTTGCAAATTTTGTAAAATATTGTGTATAAGTCCGCACTTGCTTTTTTTTTTCTTTTAAAATCATGCATCCAGCTTCTTCATCGGTTTGGTCCAGATAGTTAGCATTGGATGGACGGAAAATGATAAAATCACACGAAATACTATCCAATGAGTTGGTTCTTGGTCCCAGTGTATCAATGAGCCATTTTTATTTATATCTCAATGCCAATAAGAGGCGAGTGAATGAGATATATATGATTCATATGTATTTTATGGAGAGAGAGAGCTTTTCACTTTTGGTCTTTCGTCGATGTGTGGTTTTAGGCGGACACGTGATCATGCGCCTCCTTTCAATTGAAAGTCACGATAAGCTCCGTCACGTGCCTTTCTGTTTATATAAATTTTTCTGTGTACCGTTAGACCGTTTGGTCTAGACTAGTTCAACAAAAGATATTTGAGTATCTGCCCAGTGATTCACGGATCGCACCCTATGAGAAAAAGAAGCTTTGGTACTTGGTACTCGTGAATTCATTGGGGGAGATAGTTTATTGCCTATTGCTTACTTCTCTCCATGATCTTGAAACGTTCTCATATATACATTAAAGCTATCCGCCCAGTATATCCGTGTGAAGTCGGCAAACTTTCGGGCTTCGGGATTCTCTAACGTCCTTGCTAACTGTTTTCACCCTTGACGTGAAACAAACGTTCCCCTTGATCTCTCCCAAAGGGAAACACGTACGTTTGCTAGTATTTTTTGCTGCAACGATGAAAAATTTGAATTGCGATTGGAATTAGGAGATTGCGGAGAAAAGAGAAAATAAATTTCGAGCCTCTAATTTGCGGGAGAACTTAGTTATTAAAAAATGATTTTTTTTGTTTTGTGCTTTTTGCTGCAATGGCAACGATTTAGACTGCAGATCATTTAGGTTATTGCTGCCATTTCTTGTAGACGCGCTAGTAATCCTAACGATTTCGTTAATATATTCTCTGCCCTGGAACGGATCGCCCATCGTACATTAGGGTCGCGGTATTAGTATCAATTTATTCCGTGTTAACGCTCCGGGCACGTGACTCCTTCGCCTTAAAACCTCCCGAATTCGTGCGGAGCAACGCTGGGTATGTGTAAAAACAGGGATGAAAAGATATTCTCATCGGTCGATCTCTCGACATGGTAAATCCAAGATTTAAGGACATTTTTTGAACTTTCCTCAAAATCCTCAGAATGCTACCAAGTCAGTTGACGTTTTTGCGATCGTCGCTGAATCGAGCTTTGTAAATTATAATTTTTCGGGCAGTAAATTGAGAAAAAAAAATTATCATTGTATGCCGGAAATTGTAACCGCCTCGTTGCCTAGTTTTCGCTGCACTCACCTGTCGCAATGAGTTTTTTAAAAATCTAAGGAACCTTGAAAAAATTTAATTTCATTAAAAAATTTGCCCCAAATGCCCAAACAGGAAGAAACGTCCTCGGGCAATCACAATCTTCTCTAAAATTAAGTAATATTGAAAAAAATGGTGTATGGTCAGCTCTGCTCAAAGATTCGTAACACTCGAGCGTTTGCTTGGGTTGATAGTGTCGGATTTTGTAATCGTTCCGCATAATCGGATTGAAACGTGCTTGGAACGATGTCGACCCTCTCACAGGGCAACTAAAAGTCACATGAGGGGTTGAACAATTATTTCAAGCTTCTATTTTATGATAGGCTGAGCAAGATATAGGGTGGAAAGACTGAGACAAGGGACAGCTGTTGCATGGCACCGGCTGCTCAGACAATATCTCGGCTCGATTTCGAGGCTGACGCGGTGACCTTTTTTTTTTCTTCCCGATCTCAGCCTGTTACGCGTACTCCGCATTTCTTTGAGTAATAAGACGGTGAACACAAGAAAATAGCGAATACACCAAAGTTACTGTCTCCGAAATTCTTTCGAATTGGACATTTCTTTCAAAGGTGTTCGAATCCTTTTTAACAAATAAACAAATCGGCAATAAAAATATAAAGTAAAGAGGAAATACGAACTTATACACAATGTCTTAGAAAATTTTCAAAAACTAAAGCGGTTAGACGATTTTTCGAAAAACTCAAATTTTCGTAAAATTCGAAAAATTATAAAACTTGAACCGTTCAACTGATTTTTTCCAAATTCAATACCAACCTTCCTATTATGATACTCTAATTATAAAAACAAAAATTAGTAATAAATCTTAAAATTTGCGGAAGCTAGAGCCTCGTCGACAGCCTTTTTTTGAAAATTTCAAAATGCCGTAGAATTCCTTTTTTTTTTAGAGCAATTCCGACAAAATTCTCAAAGAATGAAGAGCTCGTATATAGATTAACATCTGTGGAAAACGGGAGCCCTGTAGCTCGAACCGTTCTCGAGTTATTAACGATTGAACTTTACAGTGCCGGAACACACACACACACACACACACACACACACACATCCGGACATTTTTTCTAGATATAATTTTTCGATGTTTTGGAACATTTCAAATGCATTGAGATTGAAAACTGGAAAAAAAAAAAATTCATCCTCTATAGCTTCTTCTATATATGAAGAGGCAGCAAAAGGGAATAAATATGGCTCCCTCGTGGGTTCGAAAAAAAAAACATTTTACATCTTTTTGTTAAACTCTCAGAAATTGGTTAAAAATCATCGATTTGCATATTTCATTAAAATTCCAAAATTTTTCATATTTTGAGTATCCATAAAAAATGTTTGCAGATTATTTTTTTGTGTTTGTCGTTCCCTCGTTCCTCGAATGCCCCTCTAGCTCGCCTACGGATCTCGTAATTTCCAGGTGGACGGTAGCACCCACGTCGTAAAAGTATAGCAATGTGTATATGGAAGAACGAAGGTCGGGTTGAAACTTTCGGCAAACAAATGAAAATTTTTATATGGAGCTTGCAGATTTATTTTCATTTTTTCGTTTGCCAAAATATTTATGAAATTATTATCGTGAGAAGAGATTACGATTCTATGAAAACGTGAAAGGAACGCGTGCAGGTTTTTAAAGAGCACACTTTTAAAAGTTTAATTGGAGAATTAATGGCTGCGATTATTCGGATCTCCGACTGCCACTGCTCGAGCAGTCTCGATATGAATGATTTAAAAAAATGTTTTAATTCAAGGGTCGTTGAGTTATTTCCATATGGGGCAGAGTGCTCTCTTTTGGCCACTTTTGCACTCCGGTTCGCGGTCCCAACAGCAAGTATAAAAAAAAGACGAATCGCGAAAAGAAAAGTTGAAAAGAAATGACAGTTTGTTTTGGCGATCGAAAGAAGAAGGTCGTAATCGAAAGAAAGAAACGAAAAAAAGCAATATGTTCAAAAGTTTGTTGTGTTAAATAAAAGATTTTCCAATTTATTGTATCGGATCCTACACAACTTTATAGAATAAGATTGTTCATTCGTTAATAATTGATTGTTGTTGTTAATGATTAATAATAGACCGTGGATCATCGAACTTCATTTTTCGGCCCAAAACAGGAACCCAGTGTCTGACGATTTGACTTATTTTCTCAACAATCGATTACTCATTAAGTTTAACCCTTAATGGTCACACATGGGGTTAATATTACCCCAGCCGCTTTCGACCGACGATACGTAATAGAAATTTTGAGAAAATGGGACTTATGACCCGACCTCTATCGGTAGTTTGAACCTTCTAGTAGATAGCCTCGTCGTTATTATTTGAAAGGGCCCGTTAGTTCAGTTTTGGGAGCCGCAGGAAGCAGACATTTGCTTTTTGGAACGATCGCTAATTTAATCAGTCCCACCGGAAAGCACGCTATTCCAGATTTATGAAACGATTTTTTTCTTTTTTAAATTCAAAATTACAATTTCTGCATCATTTTTTGTTAAAAAAAACGTCATTTTTGCAGAATTTGATCTTTCGACATTTTTTTAATATTGAAAATTGCACGAATTAAATATAATCACCATGGTCGTTACTCAAGGCTCTAAAATACATTGTAGTATTTTTATTTTATTTTTTTTAACGATTTTTCAACTATTTATCGTCGTCCAAAGTGACTGGGGTTGATAACACCCCCAATTACTATTACGGCTTGTGAGAAATTTTCGTGGAAAGCTCGTTCAAAAGTCTTTTTGATTAAAAATTATTTCGCTTCTGAAAAAAAAGCAAGTACGTAAATTTCTGAAGGAATGATTTTTCTTCGGTGAGGAGCAACAGAATTCTTCCGCCTTTGGGAGTATTGAACATTGTTTTAATAACTGTAATCTCGATGTCTCGGTACCAAGAATAATGCAAAAAAAAAATGCATGAGCTTTGTCAAGAAGCTGTGCAGAAAATATTCATCGCGAGACTTTATTTTCGTTATTTATTTTCTCAGAGTAATAAAGAATTTTACGTTGTAATAAAAACATTAAGCTCCGTGTCCATGGCACGTCGGCCCAGAGTAAAAGCAGTTCCACTTGACGAGTTAGTTTTCGTGGACAGACCATCACAATGGACTGTCCACGAAAACTAACTCGTCCTCGGATTTTGTTACACAATTTTTTTTCATCAATTTTCAGTTACACGTATTTTTGCAATTTTCCTTTTTGCTTCTCCAAAAAAAAAAAAAAAAACGGAAAAATGGTCAGCAAATTATTAAAAACTACGAAATTTGCAAGTTATATTTTCATTATCCAACAATTGTCCAGACCTTGCGACCCTTCCAGACAGCTTTCTGTTGATTAACGCGAACATTGGTTCAGAAATATGGCCTCGACTTTCCAAATGAAAAAAATTCAAATTATAAATTTTTTTTTTTTCAATTTTTAAAAGTCAAAATTCTGCAGCACTTTTGTAAGACGTAAACAACAATTTACAAATAATTCATAAACTATTGGCAATGACTGTGGAAATGCCTGAATTTCGCGAAAAACAACGAGTCCTTTTAATTTCCAAATGAAAAAAATTCGAATTAAAAATTATTTTGGGATTTTAATTTTTTTTAAGTCAAAATTTCGAAGCATTTTTGCAATACCGAGTGAGATCAATCAGCCAATTTGGGAAGAGTTTATTTTACACCAATTTCTTAACACCCATAGGAACATAAATTGTCCCTATGGGAAAGCACTTAGCTTCCCGCTCGTGTGTTCATGCATTATTAACCACTAATTGTGTGCGTCCATTTTTTTTTTCTATTTTATGAACTGACAACCGTGACTGGTCTGAAAAGACACTGGGACAAGATTATTTCGATGCTCAACTGATTTTTGTTTTTTTTTTTAATTTTTCAAAAAAGCTTTTTCAGTTTAGAAAACTTTTACTTTCAACATTTTTTCGTCTTGATCACCGATGCATGATATACTTTTCTGCCTGCGTGGTGCTTAAACGATGTGGTAGGGGTAGTTTTATTAAAACTCACGTCAATAGCCGAGGAGAAACGCAGGGGAGAACTCTCCGATAGGGAGTGAGGTTTACGCTTTATATAGCTCAGTCCCGAGGATAGAAGCCCTTTATGCGAAGCGACCATGGAGGATGAATCTTCTCTGCTCTGTGAATAAAAAAAGTGCCAAAGTGTGAGTTGGATCTGGTAATAATAGGTTGCCTTACGTAATCCGGCTTAGGCCGACTAAATAAAAAAAAAAAAATCAACCTTCGGGTCAACAAAACTTCGAAAAACCCATTTTTTAAGTAAAATTTTCGGAAAAATTTATTAGAACGATATTTTTTTGAGAAATATCACCAGAAGCGATAACCGAGATAGGTTGGAATGATTTTTTCATTGAATTCTCTCCCGATCCATAATTATCGATCTTTATTAATTTTATATTTTTTATTTTCACGCAGATCGAAACGAAAATGACTCGAAAAATTGATTTCGCTGATAATGACAAAATTCGAAGCTCCAGAGTGAAAGGAATTTCGATTTTTATTGATTGTTGGTTTATTTTGATGAATTTAGAGTTTTCACGCAGATCGAAATGAAAATGACTGAAAAAATTCAAAGTTGCAGAGTAAAAGGAAGGGAAGGGTTTTACGCATAAAGGGAGTTGGTCCGCGTGGGGCGTCTTCTCATGTGCTTACCGGCAGGCGCCGATATATCTGTATCTATTATCCGAGTCACCACTACACTGTGAGCGCCCCGTCAAGCTGGGATATTAAACTCTGTGTATTGGTCGACGGCTTCTGTGGCTACGGCTGTGCTTGCCCTTGTTTGTACTCGATGCCATAGCAAACGGATTCACACATGGACGTACT
Source organism: Hyposoter dolosus (assembly GCA_963921915.1). NCBI lineage: Eukaryota > Metazoa > Arthropoda > Insecta > Hymenoptera > Ichneumonidae > Hyposoter > Hyposoter dolosus. The sequence goes on along the minus strand of OY998131.1, from coordinate 20,980,150 downwards.
CTTTATATACGCGACGACGATCCTTGATCCGATACATAACAAGCAAAAAAATAGAGACCATTGAGCTTTCGATGCTCAATGTGGATTTTAACGTCAACCGTATTCAGCCGAGATCTATGACGGAGGATGGATTTTCAGGAACATCTTCATATTAAACTTTCTCTTCAAGGCCATTCTTTGCTGCTAAACAGAGAATTGAAGCCAAAAATATAAGATTTTTTCATTTTCGAATTATTTTCTTCGGATTTTCTCAGTGAAATCGAATTGGTTAGTTTGTCAAGCCTGGGCGGAGCCGATACTCGGTTGGGAGACCGCCGAGCCATTTACTAGCTGGTCCACGGGTCGTTGAGCAAAACATAGTGCGTGCGGGGCCGTGTTTTTTGCAGTTTCCTTTGGCCCAGAGTGTCCTGCTCTAAAGAAGTCGCACGGCAAGTTGAGAGCGATTGAAACGAGCACGAGGAGACGAAATTGTCTGTAAAAACACTTTCACACTTTTTCAACACGAAGAAATGAAAATATGAATTTTTCGCTCGCTGAAACAAAAAATTACGAGATTTTTTTCAATAAAAAGAAAGCAATTGGGTCAAAAAGAGTTTATTGAAATTACGTACAACTTTAAGTATTTTTGTATGAGAAAAACTTTGCTTAACCGACGTACTTCACCTCTAAGCAATTTTTCCGTTTGCCTAGCTGTGCACTCAACATAAATTATCGAATGTACGGATCTCAGCTGAACTGAGAAAAAGTGTTATTTTTTTTTTTAATTGTCTCTCGTTTCTAACTCCTCGTCATAGGCGGCCATCACTTTTTCCATTATTTCCCACAATTTGTCGCGCGTCAGGTCCTGGCAAAATACCTGCAATGGGAAAATCCTCGTCAAGTTTTTTGAACAGTTTCCTTCTTTTCAGCCTGAAGTTAATCCTTCGAGTGCACACCTTCTAAAAGTCCATATTGGGTCAATTTGACCCGGGGCGTTTTTCAAATTGTTGTATTCCGGTAAATACGCATTTTTTGTTTTTTTGTTTTTTCTTTTTTTTTAAGTAAATTATCCATATTTTATGGCTCTCAAAATATTTTTTTTGACGAAAACTAAAATTAAAGGCCGAAACATTCGTTACCATTCGATACCAACGGCCGATAATCATGAACACGACTCGAGAAATTCTGACAAAAATTGGCATCGAAATTTTGTTTGAATCGCGAAAAAAGGAATGGGGGCGAAAAACTCACGTTGAACCACGGCTGCTGATCACACTCGTCCATCAGAGGTACAACGACTCCGTATATTTGCAGAGCCAAATTTATGCAGGCTATGGCAACTAGATTCGGTGGATAATCAAGAACCGCTGCAGAGTGATGGAAATCTTGCAGCAATGCCATACTCGTCTTTGTCACGGGATATTTGTTCCATTCTTCGTCTCCGAACCAAGCTTGCAGCGAGCGCAAATAATGCAGAATGTACTAATAAACAGAAAATATCGTTACGGACATTATTTCGTCCGCGCAGTGAATTTCATGAATACTGAAGTTCGCAACGTTAGGATTCAACGAAAAATATTTTTTCTATACAGTGTGTTTGCTCAATTTTAAAAACCACGACAATTTTCACGCCGTTTTTTCGTTGGATCCTAAAAAAATGTCGTTTCATCGTCCTGACTAAATATTGAAAAAGAATCATGAGCTCTGCTCCAGAAAAAATTAAGTTTCGTTGCATTTCAACAGTGCGAACTTCAACATCGTTCAATTTCGAAATTTCCGAAAGTTACGTAAACGCGAAAATGAAAGCTGGAATGCTGGAAAATTGGTTTTTTGGATAAATATTTAAAAAGCAAAGCGTCGAATTTGAATCCGTTTACCTTGTGCGGATGAGTCGGCGTCACTTGGAACTTCAGCATCCTCATTATGAGAAGCTCTGCTTGAACGATACCGTCACGAATACTCCAGTACTGATCGCCCAATTCGAGAGGTTGAGAGCCGCGCTGAAGAGTACTGGTCGTCACGTTCATCACATCGCGTATTTTTAAAACGTCGTCCTTGACTTTTCCGGCGAGGTAAAGGCAAGTGGAAGCTATGAGCTGAATTTCGAAATATTTCAACTCGTAAGTACAAAATGCGACGTGGAGAACTTTACGAACGGGCAATATACATGGGTAAGGAATTAATTACTCACGTAGCAATCGTAGCCTTGCGTGGTGGCTTCTTTGAGAAATCGGTGATACAAAGTGGTTGCTGTGGAAATCGTTAAAGGATGCGCGTCGAGCTTAAGTCCTGGAAACCCGCAAAAACGTAATTTTCTTGTTATTTTTGTATTGAAGAATGTTGAGAAAGAAAAATTTGCACAATTCGCGAAGCGAATGTCGAGATTTTCAGGGAGGGCAGAATTTATCAATGCCGTTGTTTTGATTTATGAAATACGATGCGATGAAACGTACCGCACTCGAAAATAAATCTGGAGACAGTGAATGGATCGTTGGCAGCGGTATAGTCGATGGTTATACTCTTTTGTAAGGTGCTGCGTTTTTCACGTTGCAGTGCAAGGACATCGATAACGTCTTTCATTTTCGAACTGTAAGATAATAATAAAGAAAGTTGGAAACATGCAGTTTTCATGTGAGGAGAGAGAAGAATAGAATTCGTGTACAGCATTCGTGAACTGTCTGGAAGAATTTTACCATTGTTTGCCTGTGTGACAGTATCTAAAGACGTACAGTGGTATTTATTTGTTTCGAAGTTAAGAATCGTAAATTTGATACGTGCTGGTAACTCTAAACATACGACAAAGTTGACTAAAAAATATTTCGAGTTAGATTAAATAAGAATGGTGATTAAGGTTTAACCTCAAAGTTTCTGTCGGCGTTGGTTCCGAAGGATTCATTGTACGTATTCACTACTCTTAGAGTAGTGCAAATTGGGATTATCAAATTCCTTTTATATTTTCGTCACTTTGTTGTATTTTTATTGAATAAATTCAATAAAAAAGCACACTTACAATTCCGATCGCTCACGTTCACAGAGTGCTACGCTAATTTTGTTTACTATTCTCTCGAATGTTACCGCTTCGAGAGTTTTTGCCCGGTACGGCCAGCACGCGAGCAATTGATTGGACACCGCATCGTCGCTCGATCGGTAAGTCGGTCTACCTCGCGATAAAAGCAGATTAGACTCAGCTATATATATAGACACGTTGCGAAGGACGTAGAGGGCAGATTTTCGGGAAAACAGAGATATGATCACAGGATGCATGAATATAAATAACAAAACATTGATTCGATAGTATCGGAGTATTTTCAACCAGGTGTATTTATATTACGTGTATTTTGTAAATTTATAAAAACACGCAGTTACTCGATGTGTTGACCGACCAATTGATAGAGCTAATAAAGAGGATTTTAATCTGTCGTACAAATGGATAAGTTGCGTGTACAAGTGCAAACATTAATTTACCACCAGAGACGCAACAATTGGCAAAATTGTTATAAATATTTAATCCATCGTAGAGGTTATGTGGACAATGAAAAAAAAAGTGTTAAGCCGAAACAATCGATGGGTTTTCGAAAATATTGGATGTCACGGTATATGAATTACATAAAAAATTATCAAACGACCTTGGAAAAGAATTTTCCAAAACCGATGCACGTGTACAGAGTATTCAGCATTGGATCCAAAGATTTTTTTTTGGATTTACGAAAATATCTCTCTGTTAGAAAAATTCATAGAACAGGTGGATTGAAATCTTTGTCTCGCGAGGAATTACAATTATGGTATACGTTCCCCAATGATCTAGTCAAAATATCGCCGCTCTTCATAGTCTCCGCTATTCCATTCACAAATTATATCATTTTTCCAATGGCTTATTTATTTCCTCGACTCTTGCTGACTTCGCACTTTTGGTCGCTGGAGCAACGTCTCACTTTCATGTTGCACTATCATAAAAAACGATTGAAGCATAACAAACCTTTGCTTCGCTGCGTGCAAAGCAAACTTGAAAACATCAAAAAGCCCTCGATCAAAATCAAGTGGAGCGGCATCGTCGCTTGTCTGGGGAGCGGAACGCACCCGAGACCGTCGGAAGTCGTATCGTGCATTCAGTTGTTTTCCGGGCCACCATACTCGTTAGAGTCGTTAACGAGGAAACACGTGGTACGGTGGATTCTTATTTGTCATAAAAATCAATGCTTCGTGGTCGTGAAGAGCTTAAAAATTGGTCCCGAGAGTGTCCGATACTCATAAATGGAAAATTCTGATCGAAATTTTTAACTGAATGTAAAAATAGACCCGATTCTTCATTCCATTTGGTTTTAAAGTAAAAAAACGCGAAGGAAGCGAATAAATATGAAAAATTGTGATTAATGCTGCTGATTGCAAATTCCTTTTGATTCAACTGCCTGTGTGAGAGCCCAAAGGCTCTTGACGAGAGCCCAGGCTTTGATAAAGTCAAAGAGTCATTAAGAATCGTTCTGCACTATTTTTTATTACAGAAAGAGCTGCTGGCGATCCATGGGATGAGTAAGTGGACGCCACGGCGGAGACAGAGGCTGTACGAAAGGGGAATATTAATCTTAGCGATGGACAACTCCATAAAGAGAGAAGGAGGTCCTAGCAAGCTGCCGAACGAGGCGATACGTTGGGTATATTAAAAAAAATGATTATTTGAACACGGACTTATTTAACTCTCCGCGGATCATATACTTTTTTTTGCGGTGCCTCAGATCATATCGTTTTTTTTCGTCCTGCCGCTAAAGGATGTTGAGTACCTATGAAACTTGTTAATGTTAATTGTTCAATAAATGGCTTGTCAATCGTCGTGAAATTTGTACACGACCTCCTGAATACTTCGTTTAAAAACATACCAAATTTTGAGAATTCAGTATATTTTTGTATAAAGTATGTAAGAGGTCGTGTAAAAATTTCCCGACGATCCGAAGTTCGTTATTAAAAAATTCACATTTTGTTGAGAACAATTTTTTAAACAAACACAAAAAATATTTATCAATAAACTTCGTTTCGTTTCCATTGCTTTCAGTATATTGTGGATACTAAAAAATTGAGAGGTCAAAAAAAAAACTTATCGCAAAGTTATACCAGTTCCCATAAGACTACGTTTGACTACATTTAATTTATTAATGTTAATTGTTCATTAGCGAGCTTCCTAATCGTCGTGAAATTTTTACACGATCTCTTAAATACTTCATAAAAAAAAAAACATACCAAATTTTCAGAATTTTCTCATCATTCGCGATTTGGGACTCAAAATCCTTAAATCTCACGTATATGGAGAAATAAAAAAAATCGGGAAAAATTCTGGAATACTCTTCATTGATTCTACTTTGAGTTTTCATAGTTTTTACAGTCGTTGCGTTTGTTTTATTTTCAAACGAAACGTTCTAAAAGAAGATTTTTGAAAAAAAAAGTTGTCCCTTGAGTCTAAGAGACCCATGTGATCCGTGGAGGATTAACACTGCAGACAATGATTCCCTAATGACTCTAAAAAGCTTTCTCAGTGATTTTTCCATTTTATATCGTCAATTTCGTTTTGTCAATCGCGTGAATTTTATATTTCAGGCACTATCATTCCGGGGTGTTAATCCAGCGAATATGCCACGAGAAAGTATGCAAGATTGGCTAGAGAACTGGTTACAAATCTCGAAACAAGTGGACGAGAAGAGTATATCTCTTCTATTGCATAGTCCAATTTTATTAGCGTACAATTATCCCACAAATTGGACGCTTTTGTACCATTAAAAGTGCTTTTAATCAATAAATTAAATAACGTATTTTTACGCAAGATTAAAACGTGACTCAGATCTGGTTACTCACGATTTTCGATGATTCCGCGGATCGGTCAGTCTAGCATATTTTGGATGCTTGAGCGCCATTCCCGTCGGGTACTCTATTACGAAAACGATTCACAACTTTTAGTTGACGAATGAGCCCCAATTCCGAATTTTGAAAAAAAAAAATACCGATGCAAAATTTTCAATTTCGAGAATAGAAAAGTCCATCCGCGGTTCAGCTAAAAATCAACAATTGGGATTTTACTACAGCCACAAGCAAACGAACTATTTTTCAATTATCCTGCCCGGGGAGCTAAGTCTGTTGGAAAAAATTATCGATAATCTCTACAAAAGAAAAAAAAAAAAAAAAACTCGCTAAATTACTGAATTGTACGAAATTTTGCACGAGGTGAAATTCCATCAAGTTTTTTTCATAAAATTCTATGAAAAACCGATTATTCACTGCTCGAACGGTTGGAAATTGTTGGAAAGAAATGAAAGCTCTATTAAGCAACTTTGAGTTCATTGACACGGAATGTCCCATACAAAGCATATTCATCGATCAAACAATCGTAGCAACCGAAACGAACTCTCGTTAAGATGATAGTGACAGGTTGAGTCACGATGGTTCGTTGGGAGCCAAAACTCACGTGATTCGTTGTTTTAATGACAGATTGGTCCGCGGATAGTTCGATCGAAATAGCATCGCACTTTTTCTGTGAACATTTACCGGACGAATGAGCAAATATCAGGAAATATAATTTGTAATGCTTCACCGTCGAAGTGACTCGTCGAAAAAAACAGCCGATCGTGTTCGAGCCAACAGTTCGTTGCAAATCCGAGGAACCACATCGGAACGGACTCGCCGGGAACTTCTACGCGGAGCTGTCGCCGCGTTCCAGCATCGAACGAACATCAACATAATCGAGCATGGCGTTGACTTGACTCCGAAATTTTTAATCGACCCATTTTATCCACCGATCGAAGAAAAACAATTAACCGCCCTCGATAATATTGGCTCGAGCCAAAATGGAAGCACGTCCCAACTCGCTGTCATCTCTCCGGGTAATAATGACACACTCCGGTCCAGTTCTCTCAGCCTCGTTAAATCTTCGTCCATGCATACTAATGTTTTACCTTCCGCCGAAACGATGCACAGCATCTTGTCTGCTCGAGGAGGCGACGATGGATCTCAACAAGATTTTGACGATGATCAGGCTCCCTCACAATTCTGCTTGTCGAGGTAAACACAAATGCTCGGTTCTCATTTTCATACACCAAGAAGAGAATTGAAACTCAACAAAATGCACGATTCTCAATGCGCTTTGCGCATCTAGAGGAAGCAATTCGCAGAGTTTTTTGTATTTGCATTTAAATTATATAATTTCGACAATTCTTCTAGAAAGTAAAAAGGAAGTACAGACTTATGCACAATATCTTACAAAGTTTGTAGAAATTAAAGCGGTTGGACGATTTTTCAGAAAACTCAGATTTTCGTAAAATTTGAAAAATCATAAAATTTAAACCGTTCAACCGATATTTCCAAAATTCAATACCAACCTTTCTGCTATGATACTCTATTTATAAAAAAAAAAAAAATTAGTAATAAATCTTAAAATTTGCGGAAGTTGGAGTGTCGACAGGCTTTTGTTTGAAAATTTCAAAACGTCGTAGAATTCGTATTTTTTTTTTTTTTTGCAATTTCGACAAAAATCTCAGAGAATACACACACACACATCCGGACATTTTTTCTAGATATGATTTTTCGATGTTTTGGGACATTGTAAGCACATCGATAATGAAAACTGGAAAAAAAAAAAATTTCACCGTCACATAGCTTCCTTTATGAGGAAACAAAATGAGCATTACGAAATAGAAACTGGAAATGACCTTAAACATTAGTCAATTTTAACTAAGCAGAACGTAAATTCTCGTGAAAATAAAGTCAAATTTCTTCTATGTAAAAGAAAATGTGATATTTTTATAAAAATTTGAATTCTCCTCCCACAAAAATCTCTCAACATTCGAGCTCATCCCCCGTTTCTATTCTGTAACGGTAATTTGTCATTTTTAATTCTCTTCCTGTAAAAATTCAATCAATCGGATGGAAATTGTTAAAAATCGATTATTGTGATTTTTTAAATTCCATCCAGCCACTAGAAAAGTTTGCCTCGAGAATTGTACGTAATGCATTTTCCTCTTTTCATTTAACTCATAACTTTTTTAATCCTTCCATTGTCCTGGACGAAAAATTCGCGCGTTACTTTTACACAAGAAATTCTTCTTTTTACAAGTTTCATTTGTAATTTGTGCCTCGTACATTGTTGTTTATGAATAAAAACTGATGAATTTATCGAAAAACGTAGATACGACTCGAGCATCTTCTACATGAAAGGAGAACATGGGATGATTACAATAAAAGAGACTGAGACGTTTTTCCTCTTCGAGATGCCTCAGCTAACAGCCGATCTACAAACCCCAGAAGGTTTGATGGTCCAGGAAGCTAATGAACGGTACAAGTACATCACTGTCGGTGGTGGCTCCAACAGAAAACTTATCAATGCTGAAACACAGACCCCACGAACGCATACAAAGCCCAGAGCCACTTACGTTGGTCCTGATAAACGTCACAATCGTGGGACCTTTGTAAACAATTGGGTGATGCACGATACTTACGAGAATCTTGAATCTGCCGTTGATGAGAAGGAACGAAATGTTCGGTCGATCAATTCTGTAGCTCAAACCATCGCTGCCCAGGTACGTTTTTTTTTTTCAATTCACAAAAATTCTTCTAAAAAACTAAAAAGAAAAAAAATTTCAAAATTTTCAAAATATCAAGATTGACAAGAATTTGTTATTAATCCCAAAAAATGACTGTAACTACTTTTCATTCGAAATTGAAACTCCAGCCCCGGTTTGTTTTTGAATTTTCTGTTAAACTGTGAATTTTTCCATTTTCCTGCATTTTTGAGTTGCTCGTGCGATTTTTGGCCGTAAGAAATGAGGATTTTTCGCGTGAAAAGCACCGAAATGTATTTTTGCAGGAAAAATTTATGCACGTTGAGATTAAAACAACAAAATTTCAATATTTACAGATTCGCCACAAGAAATTATTGCACAACGAATTTTTCGAGAGAGGTGCGAGTCTGCAGGACGATTTAATTAGAATTTTCAACAAAGTATCTTTCTGCGATGCCGTTCGAGTGATGGAGCGAATAATAGCGAGCAATTTGTACATAATTCCTCAGAAAAGGTTCAAGGACTTGATAAAGAGGGATCCTTGTAGATTGGATCTGGAGTTTACGTATTCGTTGGACCTCCTGTGGATTCATTCGTGTTCCTTGACCCAGGGCAGGAAAGTGAGTTGCCTCAAGTGGAACCCAGTGAATTCGGATCTCCTTGCTGCTGGCTATGGGACTTCGCAGTCGTCAAAGAATGGGCTGATGCTGATTTGGTGCACGAAGAATCCGAGTCAGCCTGACAGAATCTATAGATTCGCTTGTCCCGTGTCCGGAGCTGATTGGAGCAAAAGAAAGCCGAATCAGTTGGCAATCGGGTTTTACGACGGTTCGGTGATCGTGATCGATGTCAGTAAAAAAGATTTGGTCGCTTTGAGAAAAAGCTCTCGCCTTACGTCGCCCTCGTACTCGCCGCATTGGCAGGTTCAATGGTGGCTCGAGGACGAACAATACGATCACCGAGAGCACATCTACACGAGCAACCAGGATGGCAGGATAATGTGCTATCGCACTGGGGAAGATTTCACTTCCTCGGAAATCATGAGAATCCCAAGAATCGAAAGTCAAATTGGAGGGATCAAGCGAACCAGCGAATGTAATTTGTACAACATTCCGATAAGCAGAAACCCTGGGGCTGTCTTGCTCCAGAGACATCCGAACCAGGGCCCCATTTATTTTGTGGGAACGGACGAAGGATGCGTTCACCGTTGCTCGACGAATTATCTGCATCAACACGTCGACAGCTTCCTGGCTCATAACGGGCCTGTTTACTCTTTCGCATTCTCGCCGTTTTGTCCTAAAATATTTCTCACCTGTGGAGCTGATTGGTGCACGAGGATTTGGGTCGATGGGATCGTCGAACCTCTTGTCACACTTTCCACCCACATTGCATGTGTTCGTGGCGCTACATGGTGCCCCATTAACTCCACTGTTCTTGCCACGATCGTCAACAACGAAATATGCATCTGGGACATCAAACGAAAAATTTACAGACCGTCCTCAATCACCGCTTCCACCAACAGTCACGTCTTTGTTTCCATCCATTTTACTCGCAATGGCAAACAGCTCGTCGCTGCTGATACCCATGGCGACATCCGTGTCTACACCCTCGAAGGAATGCCCTTCCCTCCACTCGACCAAACGGCTCTGCTCGTCAAATCCATCGAAAAAGCTCTTGTTACCAAACCTGCTCTTTTGAGAAAATTAAAAAAAATTGGTCATCCTTTTTAATTACATTATTATTTTACTCGAAATTTATCCTTTGAAAATTATTCTTCGTGACGGAACTCGAACTCCGAGTGCGTGACTTTGAGCTGAAATGATTTTTCGCTGTGAAATTGCCTTAATGAATAAACAGTCTGGAGCTAATAATTTTTCGATCCTTAGGATTTTTTGATTCCTTACTGGAGAAATTTGACATTTTGTAGAATTTCTATCGCGTCTAGAATGTGGAAAATTCGAACGTACGATCGTTTGATCCGCAAGCATCGTTTTTCCAAAAATAAAGGTACGATATGTCAATGTTTTTTTTTTTTGAGATTTTGAAAAATGCCTGAATTATTTGCCATTCACAGCGCGATGATAGGCTTCTCAGTCGGTAATTTAGCTTCAGTCGGTATATCAGTGTATTACTGATGCACCCAAATCGGACTGGCTGGAGTGGTGTAACAAGTAATATACGAAATAAGAAATATTTCTCAGTGCAGTGTATTGTATTCATAATACTTGCACTCGTTAGATCAGCTGTGCGTATCCGTAAAAGTCGTGCAACGAATTGTCATTTTGAATTTGAATTCCGATCAATAAACTTTCTCGATAAAACTGTGAATGCGTTACAAGGCGATGTGATGAAGTTCGAAAAGTATTAAAGCTTCATTAGTACAACGTACAGCTTTTTCCTGCTCAGAACACTGTGAAGTGCTCCCTAACCTCTGTTGCATTTTGTGCAAGGTAAATATGCATTATTTCCAAACGATTGCACTTTTGTCAGCGATGCCTACTTGGCGTAGCCTAACAATTGATTATAGCGACAAAAATAACTCACGTTTCGATATTACTTCACGACGAGATTTCTTTAAAGAGAAAACTAAAGGCTCAAATATCTCTTCGAAAGTTTCGATTTTTAAGTCTCGTCTTATTTTCTGTGCAAAAAGTCGCATTCGGATTTCGTTGACGATCCGTGTTTAACGTACAATTGAAATTGCTAATTTAGAATTCCTACTGCACCCCATAGCCCTCTGAAATTCCGTAATTACGTGACAAAAGAATGAAAAGTTGAAAAACCAAAATTATACAGAGGTTTGCATCAAGAAAATGGAACCATTTATTCCTTCACATATTTTCCAGATACAAATCATCGAATCTGCAAGTTTCTTGGTTTCTGCCTGCCAGCGTAAAGCATCAATATGCCGCTGAGTGCTGGTAATTATTTTTATTTCCTCGTCTTCTACGCAGTTGTCTTGATTCCTTGATTCTTACGGGTTTGAGAATGAAATTTCTCAGCCCTTTAAATACCGACAATCAGTGACAATTCAGAAAGCGACTCCAAAAGCCATTTTTCCAGTTTTCCCCCCAAATATTCACTTTTGAAGTTTGCCTGACTCAGATTTTGATAATTATGGGGTTTGCTTCTCACGAGACTTGAAATTTGACGACTCGTAACTTTTTGGCAATATTTACGTGTTGACAGACGTGTCAACTGCGCTGCACTTGTTGGAACATATTCACGAGCGAGTGGACGACTGCGGCGATCAAAAATTCCAAACGCACATTACCAACGACTTGACTGCGCTGATTTCCTTGCTCGAGGATCCTACTTTTCGTAGTATCATCGCGATCCAGGATTCGCTCGCCGATTTGAACGCACAGCTCGGTCAACATCCTTCCATATTGCCTGGAGACTTTGATATCAATCTTAGCGGACAGCTGGAATTATCCGTGCCCAGTACGCCTTTGGAGCCGTTGGCAGCAAATGTTTATCGGGACTTGTACCATGAGAACGAATTGGATGATCAAAGAGTTCCCGTTGCGCCGCTCACTCACAGCAGCAGCGAAGACACGAGCGGCCAGGTATCGAAATTCGAAACACGGAGCATCTAAATCTTGCATTCTTTGAAAAAAGAAGAGAAGAAAAAAAACGAAAAGATTTGAAAGAGAGAAATTTGGCTGCGTCTGGACGATAGAAACTCGGTGTTTATACTTTTTTGATTTCTTCGATAACGATGCATTATTTTTCTCGATTTATGTGCAGGTTACGAGCCCGAGCATGGTTTCTGACCTCATAGGCATTCCGGCGATAACGACACCAACGTATGCTAAGGAGTTCCAAAAAGTTATAGAAAGCGCAGCCAAGGGTCGTCAAGTGTGCACTGTCCGGGTAACACGGAGTTTTTACGTTCGATTTTAATTTCAAAACATGGTGATGTCATTTCCCCATAAAATCCCGATAAAAAGTTGAATTCTCTGCAGAGTTTCCGTTCTGTCCGAACGTGGAATTCTTTTCGATAAAATTTTCTTTTAATGACTGACCGAGCATTGTTATAGAAAATTAAAAAACGAAAGAAAACTTTTTTTTTTTTCCAGTTATTCAAACCAGAGGGCAGCAACCTTGGGTTCAGCGTTGTTGGACTTCGTAGCACAGACAGAGGCGAACTCGGGATTTTTCTTCAAGAGATTCAACTTACCGGAATCGCTGGCTCGTAAGTGCTGTTTTTATTTTTCTTGTGCTCAACATTGAACCATGAATGGAGACTTACTATTTCATCGAAAGTGACAAAATTTCGGTGGAGCAGAAAGAAAATGTTTGAACAATTGAAATTTTTTGCAATTACTTGTACGCAGTAATTCAGAATCCTTCAAAATTTCCTGAAAATCAGATTTGACTCTCAAAACTCATTTCCCCAATGCGAAGAGAACCCAATTTGCAATTTGTCGTTGCAATTTGTACCCAAAAATGTTTTAGGGTCGCTTCTCACATGAGAAACATTCAATTTCGGATAAAAAGAGTTATTTTTTTAATTTTGTGTTTCTTATTTTTTGATTAATTTTCATAATAAATATATATTTTTTTTTCAATATAAATATATTTTATTTTATGAATGGATATAAAAATTTGCGAATTTCGTTATATTGAGCGTGTTATTTCGAAGTAATCACAATGCTTGGAGTTCGCTAGTCGTGAACGAGGAGAAACTTGTGCTAATTTTTTTTTTTTCCATAAATAATAACGCCCTTTCTTTTTAGCAATTAACCCTGGAACGGTAACCTTATTTTATTTCGCCGAAATCGGTAACCTCGGGTCATATAGACCCCAATTTTGAAAAATTCATATCTCCAGTAAAATTTAACGAAAAAGGTTCAACTTGGGCTCATTCTTTTCGTTTTTTTAATGCACAATCACGAGAGCATGGGGCAATTTTGTTTGACGTCGAAAAATTAGTAAAAAATGCGGTAAAACGATAAAAACCGGGGGAACGAAGGGAGAAAGGGCACGGAATTTTAATCGATTTTTATAAATGAATACGATTGAAAAAAAATTGGAACAATATTGAGCTAGAGCCACAAATTTGCAATAATTCAAAAAAATGTAATCTCCATGAAGAAACGATGATTTACGAGCTTGTAGGGCGATGCAGATATAGTTTCTGTGTGGAACATTGAGTCTCGATAGGGTTGTGAGTATACCAAAGGGCGTCACCCCATTACAGCAAAAAAATGGTATTTTTTAATCGAGCATTTGATATTAAAGTTTCATCGACAGGATTTTTTTACTGAGAAAATGTTTGAACGTATAAATGTTCGTTTGTTTATTAATGATGAAAAATCAGGATAAATCCGACAGATCGCATAATCGTGAAAGCTTCTCGTTTGATTGAACGATAGTTGTGAACCCCTGTGATATAAATGGAGCTTTCATTGAGTAGCTCTGATGGGATGGAACATTTGTTACATACCTGGTCGCCATCGGGACGACGCATGCTCGGAAAAATCTACAAAAGACAAAAATTAAGAACAGTTGTAGAAAAAAGAACGAAAGAAAAATAAAGGAATAAATGTGATTCAGTCTCGTAGGAAGCTTCGTCGACGATCACGTGGAGAATGTGAAGGAATTTTTGTTTTGTTTTCTATGCTCTCGTGTGTAGCCGGCTCGGCGTTAATGCCCCAACGCTTGGTACGACCTTGTCGGTCGCATCGATCGTTGACTCAGTCTACACTGCTTCGAGTAATATACCACGACCCATATCTGACATTGTGCAAGTTCGTTTATTGAATTTTTGTCTAGAATGCACCGTTTCTTCTCAACAATAAATCGTCAATTGTCACTTTTTTAATAATCATCAGGCATGTTCAGTGAGGCATACAATTATTCTTCGCATCTTACATTATGCACGTGGTCTTCTACGATTGCAACATGTGTTAGTTTCATCGATACCGTAGGTCTCTCGTCAGAGTTCATAAAAAAAAATAACCGTGAATATAATGGGTTTTTTGTGGCATTGAGGCTTTCGTTCATTTCGCAAATTGCATGGCTAAAGGAGTAAATTACTGCGGAAAATAAAGTGATGACAATGGAAGAATCGTGATGGATGCCAAATTTGTTTTTCGCAACTGTACGTTATTTTTTTTTTTCTTCTTTTTTCTAAGGACCATCATGGCGTTTGTTTAGGTTTGAATTTCGATCGTCATTGCAGTTGGAATATGTCGTTTAATTAGAAATACTGCTACTGCGTAATTCAGTCACTGTCACCAGATCGCTTTTTCTTTCAAATTCGATCCTCGAAGCACTGCAATTTTTTTTTTCACTTGGTATTGTCGTATTTTGGTTTTATTTTTTTTTTCGATAAAATGCGAGGAATCTTTCGTATTCGATATTTTGTTTCTTTAGCAATTCGCACGTGTCTGCACATTCCTGGCGATAATGAATTCTAAGTCGTCCAATAGGACACTGACTTTTAACATTTAGTGCACACCATTTATCATATTTGAGGATGTTGAGTACCTATGAATATTTGTTCATGATAATTGTTCAATAAATAGCTTCTTAATCGTCGTGACCTTTGTGCACGACCTCGTGAATACTTCTTGTAAAAACATGCCAAATTTTAATAATTCTATCATCATTACTTTAACCATTTGAAGGGTTGAAATAAAAAATGATAAGAAAATTAAAAAATTTAGTATGTTTTTGTTCGAAGGATTTAAGAGGTCGTGTAAAAATTTCTCGACGATTAGGAAGCTCGTTATTAAAAAAAATTAACATTTTGTTAAGAAATTTTTGTTTAAACAAATACAAAAAATATTTATCAATAAACTTGGTTTTGTTTCCATTGCTTTCAGTATATTGTAGATATTCGAAAATTTAGAGGTCTAAAAAAAATCTTATCGCAAAGTCATACCGGTTTATTCAATAACGAGCTTCTTAACCGTCGTGAAATTTTTACACGATCTCTCAAATACTTCATACAAAATATACAAAATTTTTAGAATTTTCTTATCATTTGCGATTTGGGACTCAACATCCTTGAGAGATTAGAAGCTTCGTCTCATCGAACATGGAATGAGTTTCTTCCAGAATACATTTTATCGAGATATTACAAAATTTTTGATCGTGTCGATTTTCTGGTTCAGTTAAGGTTTTCAACTCGTTCTGATCGACTTTTTCATCAGTGCGATGGCCACCGATAGAGCCTTTGTTTTTATTTTATTCTTTTTCGAGTTTCGAAATCTTGGGAAAGTTTAAAATTCGAGCTTGGAATTTTCAGAGGTTGCTACGATATAATTCATTTCTTTACGAAAATCCGAACGAACCGAATAATTAAAATGAGGAATTCATTTTTTTAATTTTCCAAATAGAAAGCAATTCCCTGTGAAGTGAAATTTTTTTCACATTTTCCTAAAAGCCTCTGCACCGGACGAAATAGCGTTGAGCAAACAAAGCCAATGTCAATTTCACGACCCATTAGTGATAATGAGCATTTTAAAGCTTTTCGAAGCCCGTGACCCAGAATTATGATTCGAAAATAAATTTTAAATCGTATTTTCGTTGAGTTTTCATTATTCTATTATCGAAAGCTTTTTCATTAACAACGGAAGTGACGGGTGGTCGAGTGTTTGCAGATACACAAGTGAAAGTGAACGACCGGTATGGGTTTCTGTCAAGCTCGTTTCTCTACATGAAACGATGTTTGTGCACATCAGGATGTCCGTTGGAGAATTGCCATGAACGACAATAAACTCTTTTTCATTCTGGAACATAAATCAGTGAATCGTTCCATTTCTAAAAAAAAAGTCTTGGGAATAAAAAAAATTCTAAAATCCAACAATTCGTAAAATTTTGTTTACCTCTCGTGAAAATAATTGATGCCTCTTAACTAATTTTTGTAAACGATTATCACCATTTCCGGTGGTTCGTAACACTTTGGAACAAAAAATAAATAAAAAATTCGAACCAACAGGCCTCTGCTGGGAAATGCTTTGTTTTACTTTGACGAGCTGAGGAAAAATTAATGAATCCGGTGATTAGTGAGAGTGCCTCCGGCGTTGGTACTTCAGCAAAATGGTTAAATTAAAAATTTTTAAGTTTCGAGGATTTTAAAATAATGGCTCGACTAATGGTTCGTCAGTTGCACAGTTTTTCGACGTTCGGGGGGAAAAGCCAGGAATTCTGTGCACATTTGGCACTGAGAAAAATTTGTTGATTCGTGTTACACAAGTTCTCGAAGAAAATTTTTTTTCCAGGACGACGTTCGTCTAAGAATTTTATTCTAGTGTTTTATTTTTTATTTTTTTTCCAGAAGATTCGAGTTGTTTTTTTGTTTTTTTGTTTTTTCGTTTTTTTTTGTCGATCTTCAATATTTTGAATTATTGGGTTTCAGTGATGGTCGACTCGTAGAAGGCGATCAAATATTGGCTATCGATGGACAACCGTTGGATTCTAATATATCGCACGAGCAAGCGATTTCCATACTTCAAAAAGCTCGCGGGCTTGTCGAGTTAGTCGTTGCCAGGAGCAGCCCAGGTGAGGGTCCCTTTTCCAAAATTTTTCTTTCAGCACCAGCTGAGGCAGGATCCTCACTGGAACTTGCAAATCGTCGAGGCCTCCAACGACCATGAAATAATACTTTTTTCTTTTATTTTCTCAAAATTTTGAAATAATGACAAGGAAATGCGAGCTTCGTGTCTGGGAGCGATGAAAACTTTTATTTTTATTCGGTTCTCTCGTTTCGAGGCAGGAATTAAATTAAATTTTCGATTTTTTTTTTATCGTTGGCAATAGTTTGCCTGAACAAAAATAAAAAAACAAAAAATTGGCATTTTTTTGATTTTTATTTCTAACGCTACGTTGTGTTAATTTTGTCATAGAATTCGATTTCATCGCACAAACGGATGAAGCATATGTGGCTTCAAATTCAAACGGAGGTACAGGAGAGACTGGCTCATCCATTAGCCCAGGCGCTCCTGGGAATCAAATTGCTACCGAGAAAGACAATTCGGCGTCATTATCTGTTGGCACCCAAGAAACTGCACCAGCAACTGCTGCAGCACACGGAGGACTCCTGATCGAAAGAAGTCCCTCCGCAATCAGTGACACTTCTAAAACTAGCTCTGACATGGTGGTGAGTTTTGTGTCTTCCCAAAATATTTCTATACAGTTTTCGGTCGGTTCGGGGTATGAGTAAATTCCTTGGATTCCGATAACATCGCCAACGACGTCGGAAACGAAAAAAAATCGTTAATTACAAAAAATACGTGAATAACGAATAAAAAAAAGTTTTTCGTTGCCCTTCGACGATGGGAACTCCAAAACCATTGGAAATTCATGGAAAATCCATTTATCATAAAAACTTTAAATTTAAATCCATAGAATCAACGCCGAACAGTTTTTCTTCATTGAATTATTTTTTTTCCTCAGCTAAACACCGAATGGGCACAAGTGGAAGTAATTAACTTGATCAACGATGGAAGTGGTCTGGGTTTTGGGATCATCGGTGGGCGAAGTACCGGCGTCGTTGTCAAAACTATCCTGCCCGGTGGCGTCGCCGATCGCGTAAGTTATTCACGCTTTTTTCTACATTGAGCACGGAATCTACAAAACGAAAATTGCAACAAGTTGAAAGGATAAAAAAAAACGTTTTTTTGTTTCAGGATAATCGGCTGCAGAGCGGCGACCATATTCTCCAGATTGGCGATGTCAATTTACGGGGAATGGGCAGTGAGCAAGTTGCCGCGGTTCTGCGTCAGTCGGGAACGCACGTCAGGCTCGTCGTTGCGCGACCAGTCGAACCGACATCGCCGGATTATCAGGTCTGCAATTTTTCTCAATCGCCTTTCATATTCTTAAGAATTTCGCATGCCAATGGAAATTTTTCGAGAGAAAATGGACCGAAAAAAATGGAGAATGAGCCTCGAGACTGTTCACTAAAATCTGTAAATCGCTTCCATCGTTCAGGCCCTTGGAAGTCACGCACCGATCGTTCCCACAAAAATTCTTGGAGATCCCGATGAACTGGACCGGCACCTGGAAAACAACGTCCCCGAAAGTTGCAACAGTCAAAAACTTCGACACAGTACAGATTCTGAGAACGGCGGAATTTACATCCAAGAACAAGATATCGAAATTCACGTGAGTTGAAAGATTAAGGAAAAAAAAAAATTAACTTTTGAAAAATTGGATTTTTAGATCCAAAAAAGCGGTTAAACGTTTTTTCGAAAAATTAAGATTTTCGCGAAATTCGGAAACCCATCAAATTTAAACTGTTCAACCGATATTTCCCGAATTCAATACCAACCTTCCCATTGTGATACTCTATTTATAAAAAAAAATTTAGTAATGAATCTTAAAATTTGCCAAAGTTAGAGCGTCGACACCCTTTATTTGAAAATTTCAAAATGCCGTAGAATTCGTATTTTTTTAGCAATTCCAACAAAACTCTCAGAGAACGAAGAGCTGATATAGATCAACATCTGTGCAAAACGGGAGCCCTGTAGCTCAAACCGTTCTCGAGTTATAAATGTTTGAATTTTTTAGTGCCAGAACATACACACACAGACACACATCCGGAAATTTTTTCTAGATATGATTTTCCGATGTTTTGGGACATTTTAAGCACATTGAAAACTGGAAAAAAAAATTTCCCCGTCACGTAGCTTCCTCTATGAGGAAGCAAAATTGAAGTTTCAAATCCAATTGCCTTTAAAAATCAAATTTTTTAAAAATCCAATTTGGCAAAAATTAGTTTTGTTAATTAAATTTTCATTAATTTCCAGGTTCCAATTAAATCCGATTAACTTAAAAAATTTCGTTAACGATTCAGATCCTTTGAAATTTCTGAAAATTGGAGTAAAAATCATTGTTGACTGATGGAGGATTTTCGTTTTTAGACAAGACCCAGTCTCATTATGGACATCGTACGGAATCCAATTCCAATCGGTGCTACACCAGCTATTCCGGTTATTCCTGCGACTACCCAATTGCCACCACTTCCGGTCCTTTCCATGGATCCGATCGACGTCAAATCTTTGCCCGAAATGGAAAGATTTTCCGTTGAACTGAAAAAAGACACTTATGGCTTAGGCATCACGATAGCAGGATACGTCTGCGAGAAAGGTAAAAAATTTCTTCAACGATTAAACTGTAGAATTTTGATTGAGGAGAAAAAAGAAAATTAATGCATAAAAAAAAGTATCGACGAGTCTGTGGTTTTTTTTTTTTTCGAAATCGTACAATTTCCCCTCAACGTTTAATTTACAATTTACAGAAGAACTTTCGGGCATTTTTGTAAAAAGTATCAGCAAGGGCAGCGCAGCTGACTTGAGCAATATGATTCGAATAAACGATCGTGTCGTCGAAGTCGATGGACACTCTTTACAAGGATATTCCAACCATGAGGCGGTCGAAGTTTTGAGGAGCACAGGACAAAACGTTTTGCTTTGCTTAGAGCGATATTTGAGGGGACCAAAATATGAGCAATTGCAACAAGCGATTGCGGCTAGTGAATCGAGGGTGCCGCAACCCAGTTCACCGTCGATTGCGAGTCTCCCGAGTTTTCCCATGAGTGCTGTAAGTTGAGGAGGAACTCGTGTTACAAAAAATGAGAACTCGATGTCATGAGGAAGTCTCGTGATTTTTCCGTTGATCGAAAAATCGTGGCCAATAAATGATGAACTTTCTTTCAGGATGGAGACACGACGACCGACATCGAGCCGGAAGGAGAATCGCACACGACGGTCGACAGTGCGATTTTGATCGAGGCTGCATGTGCAGAAGTCAGCGACGACACGGATTTGGGTGTGCACAATCAAGCGTTGCTGAGCGACACGTCCTGCGAGCTTACTCCACAAATTCGAGCGGCGATTAAAGCGAAATGGCAAAAAATACTCGGCAAAAACACCGAAATAGTGGTAATTGAAAATTCTTGACAAAAGCTTCGAATATTTTTCAGTTAAGGTCGGTAAGTGTCGGTTTCAGAATTACCGTTCAGAATTTATTAAGATTTGGTACAGTAGTAGATTACGATTAGAAAAGGATCCAGTCAAATTTTCAAGAGGCTACAGAGAACCAGAAAAAAGATATTCTCTTTGGTAATCTCATCCCTTTAACATTGAGTCTTATGACAAATCTCAGTTTTCATTGCATTTTACAATGAATTCTTATCAATTCTTATGAGAAATCACAGTTTTCATTGTAAAATTCAATGAAATGTATGAAATCGATGTTAAATTCATGAAATTAGCAATGCGAATATATTTTTCCTGGTTCTCTGTAGACTCTTGACAATTTGACTGAATATTTTTCTCATCGTAATCTACTACTATACCAAATTTCATTCATTTAACATTGAGTGTTATAAGAAATCTCAGTTTTCATTGCATTTTACAATGAATTCTTATCAATTCTTAGGAGGAATCACAGTTTTCATTGTAAAATACAATGAAATGTATGAAATCGATGTTAAATTCATGAAATTAGCAATGCGAATATATTTTTCCTAGTTCTCGGTAGGCTCTTGAAAATTTGACTGGATCTTTTTTTCATTACAATCTACTACTGTACAAAATTTCATACATTTAACATTGAGTCTTATGAGAAATCTCAGTTGCCATCGTATTTTACAATGAATTCTTATAAATTCTTAGGAGGAATCACGGTTCTCATTGTGAAATACAATGAAATGTATGAAATCGATGTTAAATTCATGAAATTAGCAATGCGAATATCTTTTTTCTAGTTCTCTGTAGGCTCTTGAAAATTTGACTGGATCTTTTTTTCATTACAATCTACTACTGTACAAAATTTCATACATTTAACATTGAGTCTTATGAGAAATCTCAGTTGCCATCGTATTTTACAATGAATTTTTATAAATTCTTAGGAGGAATTACAGTTCTCATTGTGAAATACAATGAAATGTATGAAATCGATGTTAAATTCATGAAATTAGCAATGCGAATATCTTTTTTCTAGTTCTCTGTAGCCTCTTGAAAATTTGACTGGATCTTTTTTTCATTGTAATCTACTACTGTACCAAATCTTATTAAATTCTGAACGGTAATTCTAAAACCGACAGCACTACCTTAATTACTGGAAAATGTTTTTATATTCATCGCCAATTTGGGAAATTTCATATTTTTCACTTGTAGGTAGCGCAACTTAATAAATTTGCTGAAGGTAGTGGACTCGGCATCAGCTTAGAAGGTACAGTCGATGTCGAAAATGGACAGGAGGTTAGACCTCATCATTATATCCGCTCCATTCTTCCTGAGGGACCCGTAGGCCAGAATGGCATCTTGCGCTCAGGCGATGAACTTTTAGAGGTAAAAGAAATATTCTGCGATCTTTTCCATCCAGTCACTTGAATGATGCACGAGCCACAAGAAAATGAAGAATTTTTTCTTTTTCTCAAGGCGATTTATCGGTTGCATGAATGTGCGAGAATTGAGCGGAGAGCACATGAATGACAACTTTGGAAAATTTTCATATTTTTCTCATTTTTTTATATTTTTGTTATTTGATATTTTGATAAAAATTCTTGGGAACTGTAATTAGATTCTTGAGTACAGTTTTCCTTCGAATTCGAAAGGGTCCCGATGACGCAAGTCGCATTATTTTTGTTTATATTTCAGGTTAATGGATATCGATTATTAGGAATTAACCACATGGAAGTTGTAACCGTTCTCAAAGAATTGCCGATTAATGTGAGAATGGTATGTGGACGGAATATTGATTCCCACGATCCTCTGTGCCCGATCGACACGGCTCAACATCAAGCCGCTTTTCAGACGAGGGTAATTTCGTTAAAAATGTATTTGAGCAGGAAAGCGTTCTTTGATCTTGTGAATTTTAAGATTTTTTATTTTTATTTTTAAAAAATAAAAATAAAAGCACTGCCATGATGGAAATAATTTTTCTAAAATCTTTTTTACAACACTTTCTCTACTTTTTTGAACGTGGATTCTCATCGGAAGATTCGAAATTGCTGTAAAAATGACTGGCTCGACTGGAGAATGAAAAATAACGTTTTTTTTTGTCGTATTAATTCCCTGAGCTCTAACCAGAAAAAGTAAATTCTTTAAAAATTTCTTTGAGCAGGAAAGCGTTCATTGATTTTGTAAATTTTATTTTTTAAGATTTTTTATTTTTATTTAAAAAATTTTAAACCCACAGCCCTGGCCGAAATATTTTTTCTAAAATATTTTTCACAAAGTTTCAAAATAACGTTTTTTTTAAATATAAATTCTCTGAATCCGTATTCGCTGAGGCTGCGATTCGATCCTAACCGAATTATCACGTTACAGAGCATTCTAGGAGGATCGCTCCAGAACTTGTTGCCCACGATGGATCGTTTGGTGAAAGCAAAGTCTGATGGTTCCTTAGCATCCACGACGACAGCTACGGTTACGGATGCCAGTTTGAATAAAATGAAATCACGATCGCTGGAGCCGTTGACAGGATTAGCTATGTGGAGTTCGGAGCCCCAAATAATTGAATTAGTTAAAGGAGAACGAGGCCTTGGGTTTTCAATATTGGATTATCAGGTAAGCGGACAGGTATAAACCGAGAATTTCCGAGGATTAATAAATCGTCAGACTTTTAGATTTTTCGCCACGAGCCCTCAAACGCTAACAATGGGTCAATGGTGTCGGGGCTTGTCGTGAGAAATGCCTGCGCGTCTCCACATTTTGCATGAAATTATTGGTAAAAAAAAAAAATAAAATGCACGGGACAAATGTTCATCACTAAATTTTTTCAAAAAGTAAAAAAATTGTGAAATAAGCGAAAAATACGATCGAGCCATCTCGTCAGCGTTAACGGTTTATCAAAATATCGTTAGCCGACGACGGTTGAGGTAGTACTGTCGGTTTTGGAATTAGTGTGCAGAATTTAATAGAATTTCATATAGTGGTAGATTATGATTAGAAAAGGATTCAGTCGAAACTTCAAGTGGCCACAGGGAACCAGAAAAAAAATATTCGCATTGGCAATTTCATAGATTTAACATTGAGTCTCATGAGAAATCACAGTTTTCATTGTAAAATATAATGAAATGTATGAAATCGATGATAAATTCATGAAATTATCAATTCGAATATCTTTTTTCTAGTTCTCCGTAGCCTCTTGAAAATTTGACTGGATCGCTTTCTCATCATGATCTACCACTGTACCAAATTTCATACATTCAACATTGAGTCTCATGAGAAATCACAGTTTTCATTGTAAAATACAATGAAATGTATGAAATCGATGTTTAATTCATGAAATTACCAATGCGAATATCTTTTTTCTAATTCTTTGTAGCCTCTTGAAAATTTGACTGGATTTTTTTCTCATCATAATCTACTGCTGTACGAAATTTGCTTAAATTCTGAACGGTGATTCTGAAACCGACAGTACTACCTTAAAAACAATATTTGCTTAAAAACATGAAATTTGTATTTCAGGATCCGATGAACGCCAACGAAACTGTGATAGTTATACGATCACTGGTGCCAGGTGGAGTGGCTCAGATAGATGGCCAACTGATTCCAGGTGATCGCCTTCTGTTTGTAAACGATATTGCTCTGGAGAATGCAACGTTGGATCAAGCGGTGCAAGCCTTGAAGGGTGCGCCAAAAGGGACCGTAAGAATTGGAGTAGCAAAGCCGTTACCGATACCAGATAGTATTGCACAGGTGAGAAAAAAAAACTCTGTCCCAACGTGGCCCAAGAAAAAGGCTAAATGAAAAAATTGAATGAATTGGTCCAATGACACGCGTTGGACAAATAAATTAGAGAAATATTAATTCTAGACAATCTGTAGCAGAGAACGATAAGCAGAGATGGGACCATATCAGAGAACGGAAAGTCAATGTAATTCAACCGCCTCGCAAGGAGAAGAGATTGGATATTTCACAAAGTTGACGTAAACCATGTTAAATTTGAAAGCTTCGAAGTTTAAAATGGTGTAATTTCATATATAGCTGCATTTTTTTAACACTAGACGAACAAAAATTAGATTAGATCCTTTTAATTTATGTAAAACTTAACATCCTTCAATCAGACGGGTCGTCGAATCGATCCGCGTCCCGCAAAAGCAATTTTATCGTCATATAAGCATATGATCACACTTTTAGCACCGAAAACTGTTCCATCTTCAGTTTTATTCCTTTTCATGTAATTATAATATTATTGCGTGACAAATATAATGCTCGAAATACACAAATCGTTGTTATTTTCTTTTCACTGTTATTTTATAAATTCCTTCATTTTGGATGAGACTACCAGCGCGATGTAAACTTTAAACGCTCATAACTCGAAAACGGTTTGAGCTTCAGGCCTTCCGTTTTGCACAGATGTTAATCTATACGAGCTCTTCATTCTCTCTGAGAATTTTGTTGGAATTGCTAAAAAAAATACGAATTCTACGGCATTTTGAAATTTTCAATAAAGGGTGTCGACGCTCCAAATTCCGCAAATTTTAAGATTTGTTACTAATTTTTTTTTTTATAAATAGAGTATCATAATAGGAAGGTTGGCATTGAATTTGGAAAATATCGGTTGAACGGTTTAAATTTGATGATTTTTCGAATTTTACAAAAATCTGAGTTTTTCGAAAAATCGTCTAACCGCTTTAGTTTTTGCAAATTTTCTAAGACATTGTGTATAAGTCCGTACTTCCTCTTTACTTTCTAGAAAAGTTGTCGAGATTATATTATTTAAATGCAAATACAAAAAACGCTGCAAATTGTTTCCTGGTATTTTGACGGCATCCGTTATTCTTTACGAACAAACAAGACGCTTAGAGCCTGAAAACTGCGTCCAAGACACTCGGGTTTTTAGAGAGGAGAATAAATCGTACGACTCTTCGATTTTGTCTTATTTTAAACATTTTTTTTTACTTCTTAATTTAGTTAAAAAAAGTGATTACAGTGCCGAACGTTTCCCTTGTGGAATTTTCCTATGGGAATGATACGTTCATGGCAGCGATGATACAATGATTGACAATGATGATTGGGCTACCGGCGAAATATCTAAATAAGGAAAACAGCGATTTTTCATCGAGATTGCAAAAATCGCATCCGAGTCGTGGCTGAGAGCGAATTTAATTCGTTAAGAAAATCGATTTCGAGCTTCTCCGAGGCACGATGTCTCCGACGACGATATCCTTCCGCGAATTAATCGTCGCTCAATCGAATCAATGATTTTAAAATACGATTAACTTCGAATACAATCTGCACGAGAATTGTAAAGAATAAAACGAGTACAAACACAATGATGACAGCAATGTGCGCTATGACGACATCAATCGAGACAAAGAGAAGAGAATATTTGAAATATCACTCCAGCGTTATTATACATTTGTTAATTCAATGGCTAATCCTTTTTTTTAGGTTTTTTCGGATTACGCGAACGCGATTTAGCTTTGCAGAGCGGACAAATCGGTGCGTTTCGATGGATTTGTTGATGGCACGAGAGACAGGATTTCATCGGTGGCGGTTGTTGCCTGAAAGAGATGAACCGAAAAAGCAATTAGTATAAAATCTCATTCGACGCGTTTCCGGGCATTATTATACCAAGCAGACTCGATTTCTTACGATAATTTCAATTTTTTAACTTATTTGTTTGCTCATTTATTTAGTAGGATTATTAATTAATAGCAAATGTATAATTGTGCCCGTGAAACGCAAATGATACTTGCCAAGGGTATAATATGAAATCGAGATATACCAGTGGTACCTGAATGTTGGAGCAGGCGGACCAGAAGCAGGGGGTAAAGGTCGCGGCTCTGGTTTGCTTGGACCCTGCAGCGGTTGAGGCGCTAAAAATGGTGTCGAACCTCCCGGATGACCGGGATGTCCGTGCAAACCAAGTGGTTGCATTAAATCCTCACCTCGCACCTCTACCCTCCATTCAGCCTTTTGCAACGGCCGATCAAAGTAACTGCGAGCAAACCGTCTACGCGATAATTAATTTTTTTCTTAATATACATACCAGCCTCGTGTTCCATAATAAAAAATAAGAAAATTTGCGGTTTCAACTGAAACCTTCATGTTCAAGTTTTGCAAAAATGCAAGGAAAATTCTTTTCAGTTTTTAACTCGCTGAGGTCGTAAAAATTAGCCAGACGATTATTGTGAAAATTTTATTTCCTTTTTTTTCTCTTGCTTTGTTCGCTTATCGAAATTTTGAACGGAAAGAGTTTTCATTGCATTTCAGGCAGCGCAAACTTAACCCTTAATGGTCACACCTCCAGATTGTGACGTAATAGCCATTGCGGGTGTTATCAACCCCACTCACCAATTCGTGCAACTTTCAATATAAAAAAAATGTCGAAAGAAAAAATTCTGCAAAAATGACTTTATATTACAAAAAATGATGCAGAAATTGTAATTTTTAATTTGAAAAAGAAAAAATTGTTTCATACGTCTGAAACAGCATGCTTTCAGGTGAGACCGATTAAATTAGCGACCGTTTCAAAAAGTATACCCCGGGTTTTACACCGTCTGCTTCCTGCGGCTTCAAAAACTGAACCAACGGGCCCTTTCAAATAATAACGATGAGGCTCCCTACTAAAAGGTTCAAACTACCGATAGAGGGTGTCGTAAGTCCCATTTTCTCAAAATTTCTATTACGTATCGTCGGTCAAAAGCGGCTGGAGTAAAATTAACCTCATGTGACCATTAACGGTTAACATCATTCGTAAAAATCACTTACTCCGGTGATATGAGATCCGTTTCAGTCTCGTATAACTCTGGCAATCTTTCCAGGCCCAAGTACTCTCTGCGCATTCTATCAATGTCATGCTTCAACGGTTGATACTCGTTATTGTGTATCAATTTCGCGTGTTCCCTTGCGCGATTCCGCGCTTCTTCAGCTTGTTTTATCACAGATTCCATCTGGAATTAGTTTCTCATGGATTATTCTTGAAACAATAACAACATTTTTGAGCGGTAAATGAAAAAAATGGAATTGTTAGTTATGGACTCACTGCATTTATGTCTGCGTGGATTTGTCTCAGCTCTTCCACGTGGGCCATTTTCTCCTGCATAAGCAGATCCATCTCTTGCTTGTACTCCGTCAAACATTTGTCCTCTTGTTCCGTCTGTTCGACTTCCTGGATTATTCGCTGCTTCATTTTTTCTAACTGGAGAGTTTTTGATCTGTCGGCAACAAGGAAATTTTACAGCCGCGTCTAAATTAGTCAGCAGTTTTCAGACGGCATTGAAATTTGTATCATGGGAGTTGAACAAAAAATATTCTCTCCATTCACTGTTTATTGAATTTTTGGAATCGTCTCCATTTTTTTCTAAAATTCAGTTTTTTATTTGCAAATAATCGTCAAAATGAGGAATTTCGTTGCATTCCAACGACGCAAACTTCAACATCATGTAGATACAGCAATTGCATGATTTTGGTTCACGGCTCAAGGACTTGGACCGCAGAAACAATGAAAAAATAAAAGGAAAAGGCCTGTCGGGTTCCAAGGATGCAATTTTTAATGCAGTTTCTAAAAATAAGTGACATTTGGTCCTTAAAATTCTTTTGGAAGCTTTGAAACTATTCTGGAGGCATGGAAGTATTTTTAGAGAAATAGAGACTGCTGCATCCAGCTGGTGTGCACCCTTTTTCGTTGGAGGAACTTTAATAGTCCAGAAAATATGCCATTGGACTTTTACTTTGTTGGAACTTGATGCAGAACTTTGTCATTCGTTAATTTATTCGGTTGCTGAAAAAATGGTTTTGCAGATCGATTTTTGTAACCTCAAACTTACGCCCATGACATAATAATAAAAAATAAAAAGAACAGGTATTAATTGTTAAGAATTATTTTGATACGAAATTGGGTGGCGACGATTTGCAAATAAAAATTTACGGTTTCGATATTTTTATACGCGCTTTGATGTGGAAAATCGTCTTTCCTCAAAACGACAATATTTTGAGGACCAGGTGATCGATTTTTGAAAAAATTACATTTTCGAGCCTCAAAATTCATTCGTAACGCGATTTGTTGAATCATTTGGACGGGCGAGGAGCCTCGGTGCATTGAGTGAGTGCGAATCTCTGGGATGATCGAAGAGGGGGAGGTGTGAAACCGAGAGAGACGGAAAAAGACGCTTTCAGAGCGTAAACTCATACACATAGAAATTGGACGCGAGATCAAACAGCTCACACTTTGATACATTTTCATCTGAATTATTTCTCGTTTCTCCACTATTTTTCATAATTTCTCGTACTTCGATGATTGTGGGAAAGAAAATGTCCATTTTTTTAAAAAATAAAACAAAAAGAATACGTACGAGAGCCGAGATTTGACGCGGAATGAAAAACGAAAGAGTTATGGGCGATCGAGCTGTTTACGACGATTGGAAAAAATGTCCAACAAGAACGATGTTATGATAAAAATCAATTTTGAAAAAAAAAAAAAAAAATGTTTAAAAACAAGAAAACAAATGGGCAATCTGAACAAACCTTATATCCTTAAGGGCCTCCAATTTGGCAAAGATGACAGTAGCATCCGCGGTCGACATTGTATACGCGCGACAATTCTTTCGTCTTCAGTACTTTTTTTTCTTTCGTCTAGTTTTCTCAACTCACGGAACGAGATATGTTTTTCGAAATAAAGAATTTAACAATAAATGAAATCCCACAGCTTTGTGAACGATTTTTATTGAAAAGTCACACAAGAAGATTCAATACACAGCATCTCTATGTGCTCGTTCTCGGAATTCCGCCATGGACCGAACGAATGACAAACGTACGAGCAGGCGGCGGTTTCCCTTCTCTGTCGCTCGTGTCAAATCCACCGTGAAAATGACAAATATAACGCGAAATATTCTCGTATCCTATCAACAACATATCTTTGTGGCTATCGCACTTTTTTTATTTTCACAGAACATTTTTATCGAAATGGCTATTTCACTTTTGAATTCGGTCACGAACTTTTTACTTTTCGTAATGAAAATTATGTTTTCGTCCCGGCAAATACGTTGCGTACAGCATCCACCAGTGCACCAATGAGTTAGTACACGCGCCGTGGTGTTGGTTTTGGTCGAGAATCAAGTACTCGTCGCTCGAAGGGTTCGCAAACTCCACCAGCACAACTCCCTTTCGTTATAGTAATGCAACTTTCTATATAAAACTCACACCCACAAGCTTCGACGCTCCACGCAACTGCAAGCTGCATATTTCGCCACACGACACGGAAAAAAAACAAAAAAACAAGCCGACGCGTGGCGACGCCATTTCTTGACCAAAATTTACCATCGTACGATAACTCACCGGCAGCAGATACAGCAGAGACTCAATCATCGTACCGCGATAAAATTTTATTCCGTCTCGTGATATTTTACGAGATTTTTCTCGATCTTGAAAGCATTCGTTCGAAGCATTTCCCGGAAATCGAGAATTCTCTGACGTGAGATTCTTCCGATTGAAAAATCAATGTCACCTCGAAACTCGATTTGTCTGATTTCTCTATTTGTTTCACTTGAAAATGACATAATCAGCGATGGAAACACGTGTTTCCAGCAGTGTGTCAAAAAACGTACAATATGCACCGGAACGTCGTGTTTTCGTAAAATGCGACAATAACATCGCAATTTTGTAACATTAGACAAAGAGTATCGTGTCTCGGAGACACGATAATCTCGACGAACGTAAACAAAGGCACACGCTACGTCGTAGGTCGTTGGGAGTCAATCAGGAAGTTTCTAAAAGCCCGAGAACGAACTTTCGGTTTATCTACATGGAAAAATTCAGTTGAGTAATAATTTCTATTAAAAACACGCCGAATGATACTACTGAAATAATCGGATAATCACAGTTAGTGCTTCGCCTCCCTATTTTCGAGTTTTTCTCCATTTCTTCATTCCCAATCGTCGAAAAAATTTGTACAGTCCACTATCTGCATACGTTTTGTAATTCCCGAAGCACGCGTCTCGCAGCAACAACGTAGAACGTGTTTTTGCCCCTCCATCCTATCTCAAGCACAATATAATCGTATCGCTCAGCGATCGGAATAAAAAACAACAATTCTATTAAAAGAATGACGGCGCCAGCATTGTGATAAATAGATTATTGAATAAACAAAGAGAGCAAACATGGATTCGAAACAACGGATATTTATGATCGCGTTTATATTTACACTAAGTTTGATAGAAGTTGCGTGTATGCTTATGGCTTGCATTTCACAATACATCTCGTAAATCTAACGATCGTATTTTAACTTAACACTCGTCACTCTCACGGCGTAATTAATTCGTCATTACGATTTAGCCTAATAATCTAATAATCGTACAATCTCGAGATTTGTTTTTATTCACATCGCGCGGACGAGTAATATAATTTCGAGTTGAACAAAAACGCGGACGAATGACCGAGTCTCATAGTTCCGGGCTCGAGGCGCGGTCACGTGATCATTTGATACTTGAAAGGTGGAATTTTGCTTTTCGTCGTAATTTCAACTACTCATTAGGTGAACAAAACTTTTCGTGATAATTAGGATCTGCATTTGGTTAGAATTCACGGAATTTCTTGATTTTTTGTTTCAAAATATTGTCCAGCTACAGCTTTGAAAATTTTAGATAAAAAATCGGGCAATTTTGTTCTTTCTTCATTTTGGGAAATAAACGAGCGGACGATGCGGCAGCGAATTAAATAAAATTTTACGAATTCCGCATCAAGACGAATCCGAATGGGAAATGGAAATGTGTGGCTCGAAGAGTTTAGTAATGAATTTTTTATCGAACAAAAAGGTCATTCGCCGCAACAATATAATTTTGAAAGGTGCTCGATTGCTGGACGTAGGCTGTAGATTGCTCGAAAACGACTGCACAAAGCGCACGTACTTGGCCCACATAAAGTTCTTCGATCTCGAGAGACGATAAAAATGTGTAATTTCAATGGAACGCGATATTGTCCAATTCTTTCACATTTTTACATTTTACACTCACATTTAAATTTTACATTTAAAATAAAAATTTTTAATTCAAATTTTTTAATTGAAAAATTTTAAAAAAATTCAAATTTCGAGACACTTAGTTCCTGAGTCATGGAAAGGTCGATCTTGCGATCGTTGATTCATACGTGCCCTTAACCGGGACATTGAGCTTGACCCCAGATAAGGAAACACGAAGAAATGACAAATTTCCCTATTCACCTTCGAACGAGCCAAAGAATTCGAACGTTTTCGTTTTCTTTCAAGAAACAAAACGAATAACGACAAAAATTTGCTCGTGTCTTTGTCACCCGCTCGTGACAATCGATCAGCTGCTCACGTCCGGGCCAACTGCTCGCACCGATTCAAACGTTGTTGACAAAATCGAAAACAAAATTTCTTTCTGTAGATTTAGAATCGAATGAAATTTTTTATGTTTTTGTTAATTTGTGCCAAGAAATACGATTTCTAGTGGAGCTTTCGGCTGATGCGATTTATTTTGCAGAGAGATGTTTCTATAGTCTGCAACGTTTATATGCTGACGACCTATGCTCAAGTTTTATTAAGGATGTTGAGTGCCTAAGAAACTTGTTAATGTCAATTGTTCAATAAATAGTTTCTCAATCGTCGGGAAATTTGTACACGACTTCCTGAATACTTCATGTAAAAAGATCCAAAATTTTAAGAATTTCAAGGGTTGAAATAAAAAATGATAAGAAAATTTTGAAAATTTAGCATGTTTTTGTATGAAGTATTCAAGAGGTCGTGTAAAAATTTCACGACGATTAGGAATCTCGTTATTCAAAAATTAACATTTTGTTAAGAACAATTTTTTAAAGAAATAAAAAAAAATATTTATCAATAAACTTCGTTTCCGTTGCTTTCGGTACATTGTATATATTGAAAAATTGAGAAGTCAAAAAACATATCGCAAAGTTATACCAATTTCCATAAGACTATACGTTTGACTATAACATTTAATTTATTAATGTTAATTGTTCAATAACGAGCTTCCTAATGCTCGTGAAATTTTCCCACGATTTCTTAAATACTTTATACAAAAACATACCAAATTTTGATAATTTTCTTATCGTTTGCGATTTGGGACTCAACATCCTTAATGAAAGGCGATAATTAGGGAATTTAATTAGGGACACAAGAGCCGAAAACGGATCTTTTGACCACAGTCAATAATAAAGCCTGCGCACGTGACATACGAAAGTGGCAAGATCCGTAATCTTTGGAAAGATTCCATGGGAATGATCCCACAGATAAGGTTCGTTCGCGTTATCAGTCTATAAAAAGTACGGACTGTTGAATTTTTCGTCACACTCTTGTTTGTAACGTTCGAAGCGGCGCGTTACGTCGAGAAGCTTAAACGTGATTTTGTACCTTCATCGGTCACGTATGGGTCATGTTCATCGACCGACCACACGATCGCCAATAGAGAACCATCGAGCTGAAGAAAGTCCAGACAAAAAGACCAGAAGTCATTGCCACAATCAATTGCCTCAGCTGCAGCGCCGATTCCGAAGAATTCTATTCTTGATTCCCGTAAGCTTGCACAATTATTGTTCGCGGTTAGCTATACTTTTAATAAGGAGCTCCAAAAACAGTCAAAAATTATCGGATTTTGTCATATTCCTCAAAGGCACGCAGTGCTTTGGAAAAAAGAGACTTTTTTTCTATCAAAAATAATGAGAAAAAAAAAAAAGAAAACAATGCGTGATTTCGTGTTTCCTTTGAAAACTCAACTGTTTTAGGGAAAAATGGTCAACAGAATTTTTTTTTTACGGCACGATCAGCAGAATCGCTTAAAAATTTCAAAATCGATCGATTTTTCGACGAAAATACGATCAATCGGAATGAAAACTGACCTTGTGTCTAGGCGGCGCTCAGCGATGAAATTTTGAACGCGATCTGATAAAAAAAATAATAAAAATTTCAGAGTCTATTTGAACTTCGTGCCACGTACGAACGACTTCTGAAAATTGTGGAATTCATTTTTAGCAGACAACTGGACCGTCGTACCCTCCGAGGCAAAATCCTCGTCCGCATTCTGAACGGTTGAAAAAAAATTATTTTCCTCGTTCTTTTCGGAATGAAAAGATCGACGAGAATTTTTTCGTTCGATGTATTGAAACTGATGAATGTCATGAATTTTCAATTTCAGTCGTGAAAGCGATTTTTTTTCCAACTCCTTCTGCCCCAAGCTGATCGTCTCGGCAAATTTTTTTATTTTTTTATTTTTTTTAAATCGATTTTTGCATCAAATTAGCAAAAAAATTGAAGGGCATTTTGTTGTTGGACTGAAATGTCGTAAAATATGAAGAAAGCAAAAAAAATCAGCCATTTTTTATAAACTTTTTGCAACCGAATTACAGATTCCTTCGGTCAGTTGAACTAAACCGCGAGCATTACGAACCGAGATTTTTCTCCCTGACTAAACGAATATCGATCGGGTGAAACCGCGTCGATAAAACAATACAAAGATGACGGTTGGACTTAGAACTGTGGGGTTAATGAAGATAACCCGGAGTCTCCGGCGTCGTCTTAATGAGAGAATGGGTAAAAAAAAAAAACAAAAAAGAAAACGCTTTGCATAAGGAAGATTTGTTTGTGTCTGTTTAACTTGATGTTCTAACCATTTAAAAAAAATATTTACTCGTATTGGATGCTGTGGAAGCGAGTGGTTGCGGACTTCCGGACCAGTTGAACGTTTTCGATCAATCGAGGAGTAGAAACGTGCCACGAGGAGAGCTCTTGCATCACTCAAAACAAAACACTTTGCTGTTGGCTTCTCAAAACATTTTCACTCGAATTTACGATCAGAAAATTGTTTATTGTCACGTCAAATCGCTGTGGTGTAAATAATTCAAACTTCACTGTCTCCAGATTGTATATTATGTCGTGATGAATTTTTTGCACGTCTAGAAAAGCAAAAATGAAGGAATAGCGAGAACATTTATAGCTTTTAGTTGAATCGTACTCGTGCGTTCGTAAAATTGCAGTGTCCAATATCGTGTAATCTGTGAAAAAGGTTTATTGTCGTGAAATAATCTGCTTCCGCTATATAATTTCAAATTTTGTGTAATCGAACGTTTTGAGGGATCGGAAAATTAGTTATAATTGTTTTTTTTGTGTTGAATCACAGTCAGCGACGATTTACTTGCCGATGGGCAAGAAAAAGTCCGACGAGTGCCTCTTGACATTGACACCAACATGTTGAAGATTGGATTTCTCGGTGGTGGAAAAATGGCCCAAGCTCTTGCCAAGGGTTTCATCAATGCTGGTAAATTTATCAGTTTCTTATTCACACACGATTTTTTGCTCGAGAATTGAGCAAAATTGAAAAATTTTACGTTCGATTGATCGAACTTTTGGTGATGGAGAAAAAATGCTTAATTACGTTTGGCGTTCTGCAGGATTGAGCAAGGGCAAAATGATCCTGGCCAGTTGTTTACCCAGCGACAAAAGTAGCATCGAAGCGTTCGGGGTGAGTCGTTATTCAATTTTTTCATTATTTGATAATAGATTTTTTCATAAATAGTCATCGAAACACGCGAAAACGATAACAAATATAATTTCGAGATCGCAGCTCCTAAAATACTCCGAAAAATAACTAAATTCATAAACAAGTGAATTTTTTCATTATTGGACAGTAGATTTTTTTTTATAAATAATCATTAAATGACACGAAAGCGATAACAAATATAATTTCGAGATCGCAACTTTGGAAATACTCCGAAAAAAACAATAAAAAAAACTCAAGGAAGCATCAAAATCGACGAAATTTTCAATTTTCTAAAATCAAAATTCATGAAAACAGCCGTGACTTTTTTTCTATTCGAAATTGCAACCCCAGGGACCTCTTCGTTGTCGAATTCTCTTGAATTGACAATCCGAGTTTTTTTATTTATCCGCATTTTGTGATTATTAGTGAGATTTCTGAATTAAACATTGGAAATTTCGTTTAAATAAAAATGTATCGGAATGTCGTGCGGTCGACGTTCTCTTCGGATCTACGAGATGTGAAATTAACGAGGAAATACTGAAATTATCGATATCATTACATTTTCATAAATTTTTTTCTTTTATATATCAGAAACTTAAGAAAAAGTAGCACGTGGCAGTGAATGAGCTGCTAAGATAAGATTCGTACGGATGCGATAATGATCGCTCTCGTATTCGACCAGAAAAGTTGAATTTCCTTGATAAAAAAAACTCAGTCACCCAATATTTGAAAATCAATTATTTTTTATACATTTTCTGCAGTGGGCTCGTCTCTGCCTCGTCTCAAAATTGCGTTGCAGAAGAATGTTGAATGAACGCGATATCAGCGAATGATAAGAGGTCATACGTGTGAAAAATCCACTGACAAATATGGTCATCCCTCTCATTAAATAAAAAGTCATTGTTGATGCTATAAATATAATTTCGTCATTGAGATTATCGTAAAGAAAAATTGCCACGTATTTTCCTGCGTTTCCAAATTCTCTCCGCATTCGCGATGATTGTTCTATACTCGATCGTAATTTTTGATCGCCTCGTTCGTTCCCACAAATGATGGAAATTGGAATGTTGATCGTTTTTGAAAGAAAACTCTAATTTTATAATTTTTTTGCAACTTTTATTGATTCGTATTCGATAAAAAAGAATCAATCATTTTTTTTTTGTAAAATTTCATAAAGAAAAATTGCCACGTATTTTCCTGCGTTTCCAAATTCTCTCCGCATTCGCGATGATTGTTCTACACGATCGTAATTTTTAATCGCCTCGTTCGTTCCCATAAATTATGAAAAATTGAATTCGATTGAAAAAAATGAGTATTTTTTTTTTGTAAATTATCATGACTGAATTTTGAACTTTTGTTTCTTTCTGGGAAAATTTCCAATCCATAGAAATGTAACGCGAATTAATCGCCAAAGTCGTCAAGATCCGGTAAAAAAAAAAAAAAGAAAAACAAAAAACGTTACGTTGATTTTTTAAATGAGAATTTCTGATAAATCCGAGTTTCGAGTGCAAACTAGCTTCGCTAGTCTTTGCGTCAGTAATGGATAAAAAGTTTTGTCCACGCGCGGTGTAGGAAAATTTCCGTGATCGCAATCGTGTGATGGACGCAAACAAACAAACATCGATAATTCTATAGTCAAGTTAAACAGACGTATCTATAAAGGCTGGTGAACGAATTTTGTTGTCTGATAAGACCGATAAGAAGGCGTCTGATTGTTATCACCAACAACAAAAACCTGTTTACGGGAGCGATCGAGATCGTCTGCTTACGTTCTCAGAGTGCTGATGTACTTCGATTAAAATGTATCGGATCTTCGATCAATAATTCGTTCGGGCAGAGAGCTCACTGAATTGGCTGATCAGATTGTTCGATAGAAATTAAGATGCGAGTTGAAAATCGATGAATTTTTTGTGACCCTGTTTTCTCTAATTTTTCGTACGCAGGAAATGGGCTCGAGTACGGTTTTTGCTAGCCAACCGGTCGTCGACCATTCCGACGTTGTCATTATTTCAGTAAAGCCTCAGGTTGTACCGAAAATATTGCCTGAACTGAAAGATCCATCGAAACTGGTACTTTCCATTGCTATGGGAATTTCTCTAGAAACTCTAGAAATGGTAAAAATTTTTTTCTCGTCAATTTCTTCATTTTCCCATAAAATTTTTTTTTTTTTTTCATTTTTCGTCTCTTCTTATGGTTGAGGGACGGAAATGAAATGCAAGAAAACTCATTTCCTGAAAAACATCCTACAATCTCAAGATGCACGTTTTCAAAATAACAAAAAAAAAACGTCTTCAAGTTCCTTGATTTTTTTTTTCAAATTTTCATTCATTGAGAAAAATAAAATCAGGAAATCCGTGCATTCTCTTCAGATTTAATATTTCCTCCGGTGTGTGCGTGTTTGTAGGGTCTTCCGGGAGGAACACCAGTGATCAGGGTAATGCCGAATACCCCGGCGTTGGTCGGCGAAGGAGCAACGGTATTCGCACGTGGTAAAAACGCAGGCGACAAAGAAGCCGAAGTGACGGAAAAGCTGTTCTCAGCTATTGGACTTTGTGAGGAGGTTGACGAAAACTTGATCGACCCGGTGACGGCGCTCGCTGGTTCGGGCCCTGCTTATGTAATTATCGCACGATCCATAAATTCTGAATGCCATTGATCATTGTCTCTTTTGCCTCGTTTCTGAATCGATTTTCGTATTTGCAAAAATTGTAAAATTTTCTATTTTTTGCTTTTTCATAGAGGAGGCTATGTGACGGTGAAATTTTTTTTTCCAGTTTCAATGTCAATGTCCTTAAAATGTCCCAAAATATCAAAAAATCATATCAGTAGAAAAAACGAAAAGAAACGAAATGTACGATTCTCAAATCTTTCTCTGTGAGGAACTACATTTTTTAGTTCGGCTTTCTCATAGAGAAAGCTTTGAGCATTGTAAATTTCGTTTCTACAATAAAAACAAGCCGTACGATAAATTATGAAAAATAATTTCTCTCAAATTCTTCAAATCGGGTTTGCAAAAAAATTAGCTCGAAACTTCAGTGTTTTTTTTTGTTACTGAACTCAGTCCAAGCCACGAGAATAATTCGATCAATTTAACGGACAGGTTTACATGATGATCGAGGCGCTCGGAGACGGTGGAGTAAAAATGGGCCTCCCGAGATTATTGGCTTACAAACTCGCGGCCCAGACAGTCTTAGGTGCTGGCAGGATGGTCCGAGAGACTGGCACTCACCCGGCACAACTGAAAGACGATGTAGCTTCGCCGGCAGGCTCGACTATAACGGCGATCCATTATCTCGAGAAACATGGCTTCAGATCGAGTGTCATTGGTGCTATCGAAGCTGCGACTCTACGCTGTCGTCAATTCAGCAACAAGAGTTGAACGAAATTTACAACTTTAGAACGCGAATAAGGCAAGGAGGATGTTTCTGTGATTCCGGAAACAGCTTATCCGTGACTCAAGTTACAGCGGGTTGTATCACGAAACCAAAAACAAAAGAAAAACAATTGAGTCGGCGTGTCATTTTTTAAAATAATTTCAACTACAATCGTAAATTTCACGAGCTTCAAATATTTTTTTTATCAATTTAAATCTCACACTTGATTGATTGTTCTCGCGCTGAGAAATATCATTGAAATGAATAATTAACTGACATTTTATACAGCAGAAAGCTTTTACGATCGATGAGTTTCGTTCTCATGGGAAATCTCTCGGGATCGGTGACTGAAAATTCATCAAATTTTCCAAATATGTCAGAATTTTGAATAAAATTATAATTCGACAATTTTTTTCTCTGAAAAATTCGCTTAATTCGCTCTTAAATTCGAAAAAAGCGATCAATCTGAAAAAAAAACGTGTCACTGC
The DNA here is from genome assembly GCA_963921915.1 of Hyposoter dolosus. Lineage (NCBI taxonomy): Eukaryota > Metazoa > Arthropoda > Insecta > Hymenoptera > Ichneumonidae > Hyposoter > Hyposoter dolosus. The sequence continues at coordinate 20,941,350 of OY998131.1, read as the reverse complement.
AAAATTTCGTCAGTTTATCGTAAAAAATGTGACAATGTCAAAACCGATTGTTTCGTTCTTCGAAACTAGCGAACGTGTAAATAGAAATGAATTTTCGAATAAATTCAAAAAACTATCGAACGAGATTGACGTATCGATCGTTCACGTGCTTCCAGTATTTTTTTAATCAATTAAAACCTCACTATCGACTTGTATCAAAAAAAAACATTCATACAAAAAAGAAACGTTTATTTTTTTATCGCGTGATACAACCCTTTGGAGGAAAAAACCTCGAAACCGGCGAACGTGTAAATATTAATGAATAAAAGTCACGAATTGATTCAGAATGTCAAACGAAAAAAAAAAAAAAAACAAACAAACAAAAAAGAGAAAATCAGTACGAAAGTTTGATTCGGAGCGATGATAAAAATCATAACGTGAGTGTATACGAATAATTAGTCGTAATAGCTTTATTGGGGAATAATATGAACAGATTTGTCATTCGTGCAATGCAGAAATTGGCTGGTTCAAGAATATTTTTCTATTCGAGAAAAAAGCTTGTTTGGAGTGGCGTGAAATAAAAAAGAGAAGAAGGCGATTATTATAGAACGCATAGTAAAGTCCAATCTCTAATCATACTTAATGTCGTGTATTATATATTCCTCAGTGACACAAATCTCTTAAAACCTGCGAGTATAGTATAAAAAGAAAAAAATGTTGAAAGGGAAAGTTTCGAAGGAATAAAAATAAAATGACACACACACACGCATTTTGTATATAAAAGAAAAGTAGGAAATACTGTTGCGGATTTTGACAAAGATAAATTGAATTTAAAAAGGTCTAACGTCAAGAAAGTAAAAGTGTTGGAACACGTTTGCAAATGTAACATTTGTCCCAGTGAGAGTTTTCGATACTCTCTGTGTTTTGTTTTTCGTTATAATGTAAAACGAATAAAATGTGAGCTAAAGCTTTTTAAAATTTCGAAGGTAATTTTCGAAATTCGCAGATTAATATTTTCTTTGAAATTTCGAAAAATTTGTGGAAACTCGCACGTTTTTCATTCGATTCGCTCGTTTATATAAGTTTATATAAGCTTCAGCGTGTTCGTCGTTTTCGCCATTCGATTCAACTCGCTTTTTCTCTCGTGCCTATTTTTCGCAAGACATCCTCACGCACACCATTTTTTTCACAACATGATTGATGATGAAACAAAAAACGTAGCCACGCTCCTTCGAATACTATAATATGCAAGGATGCTCCAGCGAGCAACAAGTCGTGCTACGTATTCACGGCTTGTTGGCCTTATTACTGTAACTCGATGAATGAGCCGTCTTGTTCTTATCCTCGACGGTTTTGAAACCGAGATTGAACTCAGTCTTGAATATGCGCCTGTAGTAGCTCTCCTTGACAATGTCGCTCGGCGGGACGCCCGTTTCCTCGCATTTCTTCACGTACAACTTGTGCAAAGCAGCGATACTCAGATTTGCATCTAAATATCTTTTCCCGGTGTGATCCTTCGTGTTGGAGACTTTGTCAGCGGGGAATGACTTAATATGCTCGCGGACGAGTTCCCTCACCGCGTCGGGTTTTTTTGATTTTGGAGTGTGTCTGCCCCGTTGATCCGGTCCGATTATTCCGCCCGGTGACGTTCTCTTCTTGTCCATCGCGATTCTCACCAGCTTTTCCGATATGGAGAACGTATTGAGGAACATTGGTTTGCAGACTGTTATAAAATCTCCCTGGATTAGCAGCGAGTAAGTGAATGTCACTTGTCGTCGAGTCTCCGACTTTACATCCGCACGAGCACGCGAACGCTGCTTCGCTGATTCTTTCACCAACAGTGCGATGTATTGCCGCCGTTGCTCCCAGGTGCAAGTCTTCCAGAATACTTCGTGCAACTCCCGGCGAGCCTCTGGACCGATCTTCTCGCCGCAACGCATGCGACAATCGCACACTGGCCCAACCACCTTGGCTGGTACTATTTTTCCTGGAAATTAGAGCGCTCGTTAGTTGGTCCGAAAAACACAGGAAAGAAACAGTCAAAAGTTCTGTGACTTAAAAAAAAAAAAACGCAATTTAGGCGAAAAATAAAAAAAAAAACGTGGAAGAAAATTGTAATTTTCTTATAAATTCGTCTCAATTGCTTTTAGTGCAACGACCGGATTATTGAAATCGTTGTGCAAATATTTCATGGTAATTTGAAAATTTCGGACTTGCAGAAAATCGTATTTTTGAGACTTATTCGAACAACCGACTGTCACATTGCCCCTTAACGCGTGTCGACGAAATATTTTTAAAAAACTGTACCTCCGACTCCAACGTACGCTTCGCCACGAAGTCTAGCGTTTTTCTTTACGTTGACTTTCCATTTTTCAGGCTGTTTCGAACGATTCACAGGCTCGTGGTGATCGTCGTCTGTTTTTGCCCTTTTCGCTGGTTTCGGTTTCGTCACAACGGTTGACGTTCCCTGAGACGTTTGCGGAACACTTGGTGGTGGTGGTGGTGGTGGTTGTTCTGGGGCACAGCTAGCTAAAGTACAAACAAACGTGAACTCCGAATTATTCAACATTTCGCAAAGTTTTCAAAAAAAATAATTTCCTTCGAAATATTCTCTCAAAAATGGTTTGTTTCTCCAATTTTCCATCAATAAGAATTTCCTCAATTGAGAGATTTTAACTTTCAAACAATTATCGCGAGGCTCGCCGTTAAACGCGTTTATGATTTCGAGCAAAAATAAAAAATCCTGAATTCAATTATTTAACATATCTCACAGTTTTCAAAAATAATTTCCGCCAAAAGATTTTCTCACACTCTCCAATTCATAATTTTTCATCGATAAGAATTTCCCTAACTGAGAGATTTCAACTTCAAAAAAATTATAGTAAGGCTCTCGGGTAAACGCGATTCTGACTTTATGCAAAAATAACAAAATCACGTGACAATTGAATGAAAAGTTTCAGAATCATTATCGTACACGAAAAGAATTAAAATATTTTCAAAAAAACCGTTTCAGAATAGAAACGAGTGCTTATCTCAAACACTGGTCGATTTTTACTGTGCAGAATGTGAATTTTCATTGAAATATAACAATATTTCATTTATTCTTTATTTTTTATTTCATTTTTCGTTATTTTGATGGAAATTTACATTCTGCTGAGTAAAAATTCTAGGTCGTCCCCGGTATTTATTCCGCGGCGATAAGTTTGCATCGTTGGAGTGCAACGAAAAAATTGATTTTTATTCCTTACTTTGATAACTAATGCACTATTTCCAATTTTTTTTTTAGAAAATTTGGTTTTCTAAGGGCAAAGATTTTTTTCTCACTTTTCTTGACAACTGCTGTAAGAAATTTTGCGCTCTGCTTTAAAAAATAATCAGTGTTCGTTGCATTTCACGATGCGAACTTCAAGATTGTCTCTTGGTGTAGGATTTTCATTTTGCAACTTACCCTCTGGTTGAGCAGGTGGCGGTGCTTGGGCGTTGTTGAATACTTCGGAGCTCTCTCTCCACCAGTGCGCGGCAGTTGGCATCTCTGGCATATTGTTACCATTGTTGACTGAAAAACAAAGAGAATCTCAACATTTTTTGATGGAAAAATCAAACCCCCCGTGGCTGGAAAAGCTCGTGATTCACGGTTGTCGTTTGCCATCGAATGATAAATATCGAAATCTTAAAAAACAGGAAGAATCGCGAATCTACTGAGTGGCACAAAAAAAAACTGCAATTTTGTGAATTATTCGGACGGCAACTGCCGAATGGTCGCTCGTACAAAAAAACATATTTTTATTACGTTTAATCATTTTTTTTCTACTTTGCGTTGAATTTTTTCAGGAATTTTCATGAAAACACAAGATTTTGGCATTCACGCCCTTAACATTTGGTCTGTAAACGTTTTTTCCGTACCTTCCGTCTGTGAACCTGGACACACAGTATTTTCAGGCCGTTATTACATTGAAAAAATTCTGAAAAAATGCAAGCTACTGTTTGGAATCTTCAACTTGGAATTTCAATTACAAAATTGTAGAAGAATACATTTTATCATTTATTTTTGATCCAATGACAGATCCGTTGTATTTGCCGGACACGAATGAGCCAGGTTTACAGAGAAAGTGTTAATTGTATGGAAATGAAATTGATGAGAGGATTTTAAGAGAAAAATGAGATTCGTGACTCACCGATTTCATTTTGAAATTTGTAGTAGGATGGTTGCATGTGTTGCGGTGGAACTTGAACGCGTCTATCGTCATAGCAAATATTCATGTCTCGTCTATCCATAGAATTGTTGGAGACAGTGGGGCAAATACCAGCTATGTCTTGTTGCATTTTAGCGTCCATTCTCTATAGATCATGCTACGTTGATGCTGAAGAGTAGAAAAGAGAGAAAAACACACAGGTCTGAGATAATAAACAATAACAATGGTGAGTTGGTGAGGGTGATTATGGAGGAGGGATCGTAATTAAAAATCGTGAGGTAACAAAGGGCTGAGAATCGAAGGGAAGCTTCCGCGTGAGGTTATCAAAGATTCGATCGGAGTTTTCGCAAGTATTGCTCTTTAGTGATCGGTAATCACGCCAAGAAACTGTCATAACTGTTGTACTTACCCCTTCGATGATGATTTACTTTTGACCTCTCAGACGGAGCGACAAAAAACTAGTCGGAAAAATAAAAACGAGTGTGAAGTTTACGAAAATTCAAGCGATGTCGCCACTATCTTATTCCACACTTCACTTCCGTATTCACGTCACAAAATAGATACGGAAGATAAATGCTCGTTTATTTTTTTCACGAAAAACTCGTCTTCCTCGGAGGAAGAAGCTGCTTTTGTTATACAGAACACTGTTTTCTCCTCTCTAGGGGATTATCGATTTTTCACAAGCCCCATCTAGGTATACTGTTCCATCCCAGGCGATGGTAATCGGGACGAGGGAGCAGTGGGGACGTTGGGCGTTATATGTTTAGGCATCTATGGTGTAACCTAATTTAAAAAGCAGTCAACAAGTAGGAAATTCTTGTCGAAAAAACAGCCGCATCTTCAATGCATCCCGAAGGAATTTAACAATTTTCCAAACGACCGTTATTATTGTGCGATTCAACAATACGATGCTCTGCTGCGAGTTGTCGGAATGCCGGACGCTGCACACCACGCACTATTTATGCAGATGCAGTTACTACCAAGCTACCTACACATGCGACTGACAGCCTGGTTGAGCCTAGGGCCTAGGCTTCTTACGTACAGAGGCAAGATCGGCAAGGGGGAAACGTCGACCCGCCATAGCAGAATTTCTGCAGAAACCCTCCGATGCACGGCGCATGCGCCAGCCGATGATTGAATATTTTTCTTTGATATCGAAGTCAAAAAATAAATAAAGAAAACGTGCCTTATTGCCGTTTTCCATAAATCAGTTGTTCGCAATGGTTCACTGAACTATAATTACTAATTTGCAAAAAAAAAACGATGACTGACGATATGTCAAAACGAAACCTCTTTGTATGTCAAGATAAAGTGCACGAAAAAACGATTTTTCTTACTATATATTCTTGTATATAAATAAATGCTCAACTCTATTCGATCGAATTACATACTTTCAATGTTTATGTTTCTAGTGATTATTAGAAAAATTATCTAAACTGTAAAAAATGTGAAGCCTCGAGGAAAATCTGTAGTTGATGCACTCTGATGGCAAATTATGCACACGATGTAAAAAGAAGACGATACGTACATCTAGATCAGGTTATAAATGCATATCTATCCATGCGTGCATATCCATTGTCCCGTTTATTCCTGCACTAAACGCAGAATTCTAGAAAATTTGAAATCTCATTCCAAAGCATAAACGAACCATCGGGTGTTACATTGGTTTTTAATATTTTATTGAGAATTGAGAGTCTAGTTTTGTGCACTTTACGGACTTATTAGTACGATACTAAAATATAATAGGCAGGCAGGAAACAGGAAGCAAACAGTGAACAAGTGGGTACGGAGTACGGAAGAGCGTGAAGCAGGTCCTAGTTCCGGTTTCGATAGATGAGCGCTGCGATCATCTGAGCACCTCATGAGTCAACAAAAAAGCAGGCGGCGGACAGTTGGTCGTAACAAATAGCGCGAAATTCAAATCTATAACAAACTACACCGATAATCTATCGATACTCATCGTGAAGATTAACGACACATTGACCCGGAGGATTCAACGCCCAATTACCAAGAAAAGTGTTGATGTAATATTTTAGAAAGTGTCAGAAAATTGGTTGAAAATAAAACCGAAATTGGGAAAAAGCACATATTTGGTACGTGCAAACTAAACTCTTACCCTGCGTTCCAGCATTTTTGACAGTTCCTTTTCTCCGAGCGGTTCATAATCTGTGCATTTGGTACATTGTTTTGAATTGTCATAACCAGGCAAAGCGCGAGCGATACTCGATGAAAAAAAATGACATAAGATAAAAAAAAATGATAACTGGACGAGGGGGGTGTAAAGTTTGATGAATTTCACGTTGCAATTCGAAGTGAGTCGTTGACATTAAAATGTATGGGATTACGTGTATTCGGTGGGCACCACCGTTCCCTTCGTTTTTCCTCGACATAACCTGGACATTCGTACATTAACTTAGAAAACAAAACAACAAGCAAAAAAAAAAACAGCCTGAAGTTGCAAGTGCAGTTGCGAATAAATTGACCCGACAAAATGTTACCCGGGATCGGTTTGTTCGGGACGAGTAGCGTCGTGAGAGTGATCGTTCCATTTCTAAGGCAAAAGGGCTTCAAGATCGAGGCAGTATGGGGCCGTACGTTAACCGAAGCTGCCGAAATCGCTGCAGATTTGAATATTCCGTTTCACACGAGTCGCATCGACGATGTTTTGTTGCGTAAGGATGTCGACCTCATATTCATCATGTGTTCTCCGAGTTTACACGCTCAGATAGCTGTCAAAGCATTGGGCATTGGGAAACACGTAGTTTGCGACAAACCGGCCGGACTGAGTCAAAGCGAAGCTCTCAAAATGGTCAGAGCCGCGCAATATTATCCGTCGCTCATCAGTATCGTCAATCACAGCCTCAGGTTCCTGCCGGCATTTTTAAAAATGAAAAATGCTCTGGACGACGGATATCTCGGTGGTCCAGTCACGGTCGTCGATGTTCGGGTTCAAATGGGAAGCCTGCTGCACAACGGTGAGCAAACAAGATGCTTAAGATGCACGATGCTCAAATCTTCCTCTACGAGGAAGCTATATTTTTGATTTAATTGGCTCCCTCATAGCGGAAGCTCTGTAGCCCAAACTGTTCTCCCGTTATGAACGTTTCAATTTCACAGTGCCAGAACATAGGCATACACACACATTCCGACATTTTTTCTGGATATGATGTTTCGATGCTTTGGGACATTTTAAGCACATTGACATTGAAAACTGGAAAAAAAAAAATCTAGGAAAAAAGTTGAATAATTTTTTGGCACGAGGGCAAAACTTTGTTCCCGGCTCGTCAAACGCGTTCTGAATTTTTACGGAAGTTTTGCGAGACTTTTTACACTAGAAATTGAGAAATTGATGCTCGAACATACTCCGCAGAATGGATAATTTTTTATTTTCAGGCTACGACTGGTTGTGCGACGACATAATGGGCGGAGGAATTTTGGCGTTGGTGGGAAGTCACGTAATAGACCTGATTTTTTATCTGATCGGTCAAAAAGCATCGAAAGTGCATGCGGTTGTGAGAACATTCACGAAAACGACGGAGCATATAAACGGCATCCGTCACGTGACGTCTCCGGATTTCTGTTGTTTCCAAATGGAGTTGACGGGCGGAGCGTTAGTGACAGCGACGTTGAGCAACCACCTGGAGGGTCAATTGACGCAGGAAGTACTGGTCTGCGGTCCGAAAGGTCATTTGGTCGTGCGGGGTGGAGATTTGCACGGTTGTAGGAGCGCGAAAGAAGAAGTGCTGTACGTGGACACGGAGAATCTCGAAGATTCGAAAATCCCGGCCGTCGCGGACTCGATACCGCGTCCTTATGTGAAAGGCTTGAAAAAAATGATCGGAGCACTGAGGGAAGCGTTCCAGCCGGTCGAGGATAAACGCGGGTGGATCAAGGAGCCTGTCTCGTTGGCTGCGACCTTCGAAGATGGACTTTACATACAGGCGGTCATTGACGCTTTGAGGCAGAGCAACAAGAAACGGGAATGGATCAAAGTGGTAATGCTGACCGAAGAACCCGATCCTAATCCGTTACTCAGCGCGGCGGTCCGTGCGACCGCCATTTCAATCTGAATAATCAAAAAACTATTTACGAAAAAAGAATGATGAAAAAATTTTTTAACAGTATTTAAACGATTGATAATCGTTGCGATCGTATTCATATCATTAACTCGTTTCTCTCTCTATGTTTTTTCGTTGAATTACCTTTCTGTATTGGCAGCTCTCCGTTATTTATAGATTTCGTTGCGTCCAAAATGAACCCTTGGCGTGCATATTGCGTCAATCTGACTCAAGGCGTTTTCAAATCGTTGTATTCCGGTAAATATGCATTTTTTTTGTTTTTTCTTTTTGTAAACGTTTTTTTGTAGAAAATTATCCATATTTTATGGCGCGAAATTTTTTTTTTTGACGAAGACGAAAATTAAATGCTAAACAATTCGGTGAGAGAAAATTGTTGGGGTCAAAATGACCCAGTATGCACTCGAAGGGTTAATTATAGCTTTTAAGGCCGTGGATGTAAGTTGTTTTTATTCACAAGTGCAAAAACAGAGTTTGCAGCGTGTCAGCAAATTCGTATTTATACAAATCTAGTGCTAATTTTTCTACTAAATTGTCAAGCACCGAATCGAGTCAAGTATTTCGATCACGTAGTGCTGTACCGAGCGGATACCATGATGTTAGCTAGGTAGTAACTTTGCTATTCACAGTCAGCAACGTATCGTTTGCCCTGGAGAAAAGAAAATCCTTTTCGAATCAATATTTTCGATAATTGAAATTTACGGCAATTTTTTTTGTGGAATTTTCTTGCGACAAGTCTGATGCACTTATCAAACGCAGTGAGAATGAATTTTTTATGATGGCAGCGGGTCTCAGTGTCGTGGAAAAAACTTGAACGGCGACTCATTTCCAAAATAATTTACCGATCAAAGCGAATTTCCATTGATGCACATTTTCGAAAAGATTGTTCAAATAATAATCGATATTTTTCACGATTGTTAGGAAATCGTGGCAAATCTGCATTTTATAAGCTATTTTACCAGCAGGAGTGATTGATAAATAACTGAATATCATTCGTCGAATTAGTTTAAGGCTGGATTGGTTATTTGGACCGATGATCGAAATACCTTAAGATGCAATGGGAAGTAAAAAATAAAAAGGAGTTGACGAGTATTGTTGAAATTTAAAAACAAAGCGTTCTTTATTTTAACCTATTATTATAGCCTATAATGACGTAACACATTGGGCTTATATAAAGCGACTGGTTAATCAATGCGGCGATCTCTTTGTTGTACATTTTTTTTTTCATTTTCTTTGTTCTGTAATAAGTTGTTTCGTTATTATTAACGAATTTACGTTGTTGATTGATCGCGGTGATCCCCGGCCTTTATAAATTACACCTTGGACCGTTTACGGGCGATCGCATCCTCCACGGCTTTCAATTGTTTCAATAATTCTTCACGCCGTGAAGTTGCCTTTTTAGCTGCTTTTGCCGCGGCTGCTGCTACACTCGCCTTACTCTCAGACAGTGGAGGCGACTCGAGAGGTCTCTTTTTACCGGCTATCGTTGCGCTGCGATCCACTTTTTTCACAGGCGGAATATTGTTCGACGACGATTTTAATGTCAGTTTTATTTGTTGCTTCGTACCGCTCAACTTTAGAGCATCAATTCCTTTCCCATCTTTACGCGATATCGGCGAAGAGCCCTTGCGACGACGCACGTCCACCGATGATCCTGATGAGTAACTTGACTCGCTCGAGTCACTGCTACTTCCGCTGCTCTCCGATCCCGAACTACTGCGAATCAATAATTCGACACATCAATGAATTAACTTCTCATGGCAGATTGATAACAGCAAAAAAAACTTTATCGCTGCTAAAGTGATCAAGTTTTTACTTTTTTACTTTTTCGCTGGTAGAGAAAAAAAGGTTGAAAAAGTCGACTTTTTTATGGGTAACAAAATTTTCGTCAGTTCAGCTGTTTCGTCAGGTCGGTGTCTTTACAGACTCAGCAAAATGTACTGTTGATTGGACTGAAAATTTGATTGAATAACGAGGGAATTTTTTTTTTTTTTCTACCAATCTGTTTCTTCACAGACTCAGCAAAATCTGCGATAGGAATGATAGAAATTCAGGTTTTCCAGGCAGAGGGTAAAATGTACCGTTGAAATGACTGAAATTTTGTTTTTATCGAAAAATTGTGTAGTCGATCGTTTTCTGTAAAATAAAAACGATCGTGTCCAACGGAATTGGGTGTTCAATACTACGAGGAAGGAAATAATCGTGCAATGAAGCTTGTAAGTGTAAAATTGACCGTTACCTTGAGCGCGATCGGCTTTTGATTACTTTGGCCACAGCTGCGGCCGCGAGTGCTGCTTTGTCCCTCGATTTTTCATGATGTCGTTGTGCAGTTAATGGGCTGGGTGCCGGAGGATTGAGGCCGGCTCGACGATGAAGAGTGCCGGTTGTAGGTGAGATCGATCCTTTGGGAGGACGGGGCGAAGGGGCGGGAGGATTCATGAGCATAACCCCGCGTTGGGGTGGCGGCGCAACGGGTGGCGGATTTTGGGATGGCGGCGAGGACGGCGCTCTTCCTTTGCTACTTCTTTGGGGTCGCGAGGAAGGGGATGGGGATCGGGACCTGGACAAAGAGTCATAAGAAGTGTAGCTAGAACGGCTCGAGCTGCGGCTGGAGCTAAAAAAATCACACGGTTCATCTCAGCTCGTAACTTTATAAATTAATTTAGCAAATCGACGTTTTCTCAAATTGCGCGATAAAAAAAATTTGAAAATCAATCCTCACAATATTTATGCCATTCGCCGCGTTTCCCCGTCAACCCAGTAACTTCCATTTTTTTTGGAAGTCAATATTTCTGGACGATTCATCGTAAACCACGATTAAGAATCAACCAATTTCATTTTCCATTAGATCGCGGTTACGAGTGATACTTGTGTCTTTTTTTAACGAAACGAAAAAAAAAGTTATCAACACTTCTTGAACCAAAAAACTGTGTAATTGAAATTTTCGTATTTGGAGATTCGACAAGAATATCGAAAGCTCGTCGATAAAATAATTGTCAACACGTTTTATCGTTGGCTTTGGATATTTTAAGAAAAACGGAATCCCTTCTGGGGAATGTAAACGTCGTGGAACTTTCTTTTCCTTGAAATATCGAGCAGCAGGATTTTCAGCGAGTGTACGAGCGAAAAACGTTTTTTTCGAAAACTCGACGTTATTTCGATTGGCAGAAAATTCTAAAAGCCTTTTGAATTTGTAATTTATTTTCCGAAGTGAAAAGAATGAGAAAGAAACTGGAAATTACCTCGTGGTCGAGTAAGATGACCCTGAGGAATATGATTGTCTTCGAGATCGTCTGGTGGAGTTGGGATTCCGTCGCACAGCGGTTGGAGATTTGTGACGCATCCATGGATCGGCCCATTCGTCTCCACGTCCACGTTCGACGGGAGGAGGCTCTTCCTCCCGCCATGGCTTGGTCGGTGCGATACGTTCGACGATGACCTCTCGCGAAGGTCGTTTGTGCTTTTTCTCGTATTTTTCGTAGTAATCACGCTCGCGTTCCCGCTCTCTGTGACTCTCGCGTTCTCGAGGATGTGGCGGCGGTGAAACGGAGTGTGGAGCTGGCGCGCCGCGAGGCCCGGGATGATAGTCGAGACGTTCGCGATAATCAGGACCAGGTCGAGGCTCGGGTTTGTACTGGACTCTGCGTTCGCGGCCGCTGTGAAATCCAATAATTCGCAAATTTCAACCAATTTTTGAAAAAAAAAAAAAAAAAAAAAAAAATTTGCAAATTTCAATCTGCAGCGTTTTTTGTATTTGCATTAAAATTATATAATTTGGACAACTTTTCTGGGAAGTAAAGAAAAAGTACAGACGTATACACAATATTTTACAAAATTTGCAGAAATTAGAGCAGCTGGACGATTTTTCAAAAAACTCAGATTTTCGTAAAATTCAAAAAAATCATAAAATTCTAACGGTTCGAGCGATATTCTCCAAATTCAATACCAATCTTCCGATTGTGATACTCTATTTGCGAAAAAAAAATTAGTAATAAATTAACAAATTTGCGGAAGTTAGGGCGTCAACACCCTTTCTTTGAAAATTTAAAAATGACATAAAATTCGTATTTTTCCAGGAATTCCAACTTAACATCTCTGCAAAACAGGGGAGCCCTGTAGCTCAAACCGTTCTCGAGTTATGAACGTTTGAATTTTACAGTGCCATACACCCACACACACACACATCCGGACATTTTTTCTAGATATGATTTTTCGATGTTTTGGAACATTTTAAGCACATTGACATTGAAAACTAGCAAAAAAACATTTTCACCGTCACATAGCTTCCTCTATGAGGAAGCAAAATTAGCAAATCTGCAGGAAAGTGCGGAGGAAAATCGAAAACAAATGCTGCAAGAAAATCGAAAAATCGAAAACAAAAAAGCTACGAGCGTAAGGTAAAGAGGATGTGGACGTACCCGTAATATTCGGGGGGAGCTGCCGGTGGATAATACTCAGGATCCTCGACGTAGCGTTCCGGCGTGAGTCTCGGTACGGGTGGCCTTCGGGATACAACTTCTCTGACAGGTGGCCATCTCTCCACAGGTGGTTCAGGGCTCGCTGGTCTCACGTAATATCCAGCTTCTCGTTCCAACTCGTCCTGGCCCAGGCTCAAATTCATCTTTTTCTCCTCAAAGTCCATATCCGATTCCTTGCGTTTGTTCGCTTTACGCATCATCTGTTGAGCAAGTGGAATAAAATCTTCAATTATTGAGAATGGAGAGGAACGATTGAGTGAGTGAATTTTTAATGTGCATGCAGCAGAACGATTACCGCGAGTGATCGTGCGGCGTGAACACTGAATTGTAGGCTAGAATTGTTTAAATTCTCCGCCGATCATATGGGTCTTTTCGACCCAAACAACTATTTTTTTTTTAAATCTCGTTTTTGAAAACGTTTGTATTTGACAAATTAAACGAATTGCAGAATTTTTTCCAGGAGAATATTCCAGAATTATCATTTTTTCAATTGTCCAGAAATATTTCAGATTTTTTTCCAGATCAGTGACAAAAATTTGAAATTTCGGGGAATAAATTTATTCGCTGGATAAGATTTTCTATGAATTATGAAGAAACGAGAGAGTGGAGGATATTTGGCGAAAAAGTTGGACACGAGAAGCATTTGTTGGCCGCAAAATCGTACTCACTTCTTTGGCATGGCGCAGCCCTCGTTCCCACGCCGATTCAGCCTGAATTTCTTCGACTTTCGGAGGATGAGCATGAGCCGGATATCCCGTGAGCGGTCTTACCATTGGCGGCCTTTCAATGTGCGGTCTAAATTCGTGAGGTCCACCACTGGCATGCGGTGTGAAAGCCATTGGCCTTATCATATCGAACATCGTGTAATTTCCTTTATCGGTAACGCCAGGGTGTAGAAATCTACAGCTAACTCCCCACGTGCACTGTCCACGATTGTAAAAGCGGCATACAGGCCTGGGTTCTGTTTCCTCAGGACGTGCGTCTTCCCCGTCGCTCAACTCTCCCTCCTCCAATTCAGATTCGACTTTCTCACCGTCTTCTTGGGCTTCTTCGTCGTCGTTTATCTCGCCAGCCTCGGCAGCTGCTTTGGCTTTTTCACTGTCGTTGTCCTTGTCGGTCGTCTCTGTGTCCGTTGTTTCTTTCAGCTCTCTCGTGGGCGGAACTTCGGTCTCGCCTGGTTCACCAAAATTCATAAATAATAAATGAAATTGAGAAATTACACGTTCGGCTTTTGATTGAAGAAAATCTTCGATTTAGCGAGCACAAAATTGATAAATAAATGAAAACGATGATTACCTTCTTCTCGCTCGTCCTTCCATTGGCCTTCGGCTTCAAAATCGAGTTGTTCAGTTTCCTCGGTGAGGCCAACAGGCACGATTTTCTCTTCCTTCTCAGGTTTTGCGATTTCGGGCGATGGAGGTTGAGTTATTTCGGGGCAATCTGGTTCAGGGGAGGGATCGCGAGTCGCCTGGCTAGTTTCTTCGACTCCGTCCATGCTGTCCAAATCGGAGACATCGGACAAATCTTCTCCGTGAGTCATCGGGGGTAGTTTGGACTTGTGTGTTGGTTCGAGTTCTTCGTCGATATCACCGTCGGATATCTGTTCGCCATCGAGTTCGTTGAACGAGGATCTTTTGTCCAAAGGTGAGCGGGGCTGGGATCGTTTGTCGTGTTTCTCATCGATCAACGAGGCCGCTCCGGATTTGTAGGATTTCGGAGAGCTCCTGCCGGAAAGAAGAGATTTCGGAGTGCTGCGTCCAGACGTGGGCGACTTGGGGGAACTGTGACGGGATCCCCCGGAGTTGACATAAGATTTGGGCGAATGGTCGCGCGAGACCGGGGACATGGGACCGGAAGTGTACGACTTGGGAGTGGCTCTGCCCCCGGCCGGAGACTTGGGGGAACTCGGGCCAGAATTGTATCGCGTGGACCTCGCGTTGCAAATCGGTGATTCCGGGGAGCTGCGATCCGAGCGTGGAGAATCGATGGAATTGCCAGCTGAGCGATAAGATTTGGGGGAGACGCTCCGAGACTTTGAAGACATTTCGTGCGAACGTGGAGAAACTCTCTCGCTGGGGGACTTTGGGGACGGTGGTCTCGAGGACTGTGGGGAAGCTGGAGGCGAAGCTGGCGGTGATGCCGGCGGAGATGCGGGCGGTGACGCTGGTGGAGACACACTCGGCGATTGTGGTGATTTTCCTCGGGACGACATGCTCCCAGAGGATTTTCTCTGGGATCGCGAGCCACCGCGCGTCGGCGAATCGTCCGGGGTAGTCGCACGACCTCGATGACCGTTGTAACCCTCGGACGAGGAACTCTCTGAACCAGAGTCCATGCTCGGTTACACTCTGTCTGTATGTTTGTTTGCGCGTGTCCCTATCTGTGGAACTGTCAGCCTGCGAACAAGCGAACGAATTAAAGATTTTCCTAGGACGTCGGAGCTTGGTGAGAACCAGTGCCTCGCGATGATCATTGTGTAAAAAGAAAAAGTACATAACGTTTTCTTCGTATTTTCGATTCAATAATGTACAGGGCTTGTTTGTTCTTTGATTTCATGGAAAACAGATGTAAAATATCATTTTCATTACTCTAGTTTTTTATAAACTGTAAAATACCTACTGAATGTAGCGTTTGAGAGCTACACGCAGCAGCGGCGTAGGGGCTTACCTGTATCGAAAAGAGATCGTGCAGTACTCGCTCTCGACGGTGCAACGCGCACTATCCAAACCACGTTACATACTTTACGACACATTGTTTCAAAACTTTTGATTAACTTTCGTTTTTTTTTGCTCGTTATACTTTCGCTTTTTCTTTCCTGTTTTTTTTTACTCAACTTTTGTTGCGTTATACTTTTATACTTGTGAACTGAACTTTATCACAGATAAAATAAATACATTTTTAAATTGGTTTTGTTTTTTTTTTTTCATTTTTCGTTCGCGATACTCTTTCCGCATTAACTACGACCGTCGTTCGGTCTCTCTCATTGTTCCAACATACTTTTCGACTTTTGTACACAACACAAAGCAAGGCCAAACTGCGCCAAAACCGCCATTAACTCGGTATTCTTTTTTCTTTGTACTGCACTGAAATACCTAGAGCGAGTGCGAACTTTCAACCTGAAAGAATGATTTTGGACATGCGGAGATAGAGAGTATGAGTCGCGTCTTTCCTTTTTCTTTTCTTTTACAAATCGGAGTCACTAGAGGCTTCGGGGATTAATGTTTTCTCTAGTTATATGAATTCAAAGCGATATTATGGGCGTGGGAAAATAAAGCAACAGGAATATCGACTGGACGTCCATGGAGCATCAAAAAAATTTCCATGTGTCGTGTTCTTGGGTTTATAGAATTTTTCCAATTTCCAAATTTTTTAGTTTTGAGGCCGCAGGACGATTTTTCTCTATTCGTCATTTCATACTCGATCAAATTAGGACTCTTAGGACTGCAAAATTTTCCCCCGACGACACGCAACGAGAAATATTTTTTTTCGACTTCATAAAGAATGTAAAAGTCTTGACGGAGTCGATGATTTTTTTCAGCAGAAAAAGTGGCTGGGGAACCGCTCGGCAAAATAGAGTTTTTTCGGGATTTTTCGGAAAAAAGTTGAATTTATTGGAGGAATCGTGGGATGTCACACGTGAGCTACGAGATATTTCGGGAACAAAGAAAATGTACAGAAGGCACGAAAAACGTGAGGATTTGGAGGTAAAAGGGAAGAAAACGTATTATGGTCAGTGTTGCCTGTTTGGAAGATTGCTGCAAGGAACACTGATGCTAAGATTACAAGGAAAACGATCGAGAAGTACTGTCATCGGATGCACGAAAAATTGAGACGAAATGGTTTTTTTTTGAGGTTTCGATCAACAGTTTGGTTTTAACGTGTTTTTAAATAATTCTAGCGAAAGTTAAAAAACGTATACGGTGGTAACGATTGCGATTTCTTACCTTGGTCCGTTCGAACGCTCGTAGGCCTTACGAGAATAAAATATCGAAGCGAGGCTGCCCAAAAGCCCAAAGGCGGCCGGCGTCACTCGCAGTTAAATAACAGTCCGGTTAATCTTCCCCGATCCAAAGAGACATATATTCCGTGCTCCTTCGTCCGTTGGAGCGAAGACTCCCCGTGACGCTTATTGATCACGATGCAAATCACCAATATTTTTTTTACAGATCCGCTTTTTTTTTTATTTCTTTGTTCCTCTCGTTCGACCAACTCTATCAGCCCTTTGCCCCTTTTTTCTCTCGTTTAATTATGAGAAAGCAACAAAAAAAAAACGACTGATCTATTCGAAGGCCAAGTACCAACCAGGGCAACCACGAAACACCCGTATTATAACGATTCACCGCGCACTATAAGGATTGTGTATAGAAATCGAGAATGCGAGAGCGAGAACGTGTATGACCAGGGAGACTAGAGAGAAGGAGTAAGGAGTGGACACCCGACACGGCATACAAAACGCAGTGGTGGGGGGGGCGTCTTCAAAATTCCGTCTCGAAACGGTTCTTCTTACTGCCACCAGGTGTCAAGTGAACATTACACGCTTGAGCAATACGCGCCTCTATGAAAATAAAGCCCATTACAGAATGAAGAAAATAAGGTATAAGACATAAGGAATAAGGAATAAGGAACAAATTTCTATTTATGTTTTGTTATTTGTTATTTTTGAATTGTGAATTGATCAACGTTGCTGTCATCGCTGGATTCCGTTATTCCAATTATTCCTTGTTCCTTATTCCTTGTTCCTTATTCCTTATCTCTTATACCTTATTTTTCTTTCATTGTGTAATGGGCTTAATATAGTCCAGGAAATAGGAGATAAATACATAAAACGTATTAAGCCCATTACACACTGAAAAAACAACTAACAAAAGTGCGTCTGGACACGTTTTTTGTCTGTTTGTCTAGCCAACAGGTGGCTCTACGATCTCGGGCCCGGCCCATAAACGATGATCTGTCATTGCAGTCCATTTTCCTGATTCGTAGTGAAACATAGAAATTGATTTTCATTGAAACGATTTCATTGATTTCTCAAAATCAAAAAAAATCGTGCATTTCACGAATTCCACGTGAAAAAATATATATAGCGATGTTTCGAATCACACGCGATCTTTGTACCGCGTGTCGGTAAAGTCGATTCGGTAGAGTGCTCCTCAGAGCCACAATATATTGCCGCAAATCGGCATTGTCGACCAATTCCAAAAATGCAGAAGCGTCGCCCTCTATAGTTATGCGTGCTCCTTGCTTCAACATCTCTTTCCGATAATAACGTCAACTCGAAGCGTTTTATCGCGCTGGGATTCGTACAAAAATCAGCTTTAATCCCGAGCATCCTCGATTATTAAGGCAAAGTATGTTTTCCATGTAAATCTCGGTTTTCTTGAGTCTCGTCACGGAGTTAAATTTTCGTATCCCGTATTTCCCGAACAGAATTATGTGATGACATATTATTGACGTGCTTCAGCGTTTCGGCGTTTTCGTGTGCAACGTGATTCTCTAGTTTAAATTAACTCCGTCCGTATCGATATAGCTAATTAAAAAAGTGATTAAAAACATCGATTCCCATAGTTTGCTTCCACCTTTGTTCCAAACTGTGATATTTTTTCGATATTTATAAATCCACAACATAACCTCATTCGTCATGAATGACGATCTCTGAGCCTTAAAATTTCTTCCCTTTCCAAATCAGTGCTCCATATTTGAACACGAAAATCTATGGATAAAAATTCATTTTTTATAATTCTCTTCAGATGTTGATGCCCAAGAAGAATCGTGTCACCATTTACGAGTACCTCTTCAAAGAGGGAGTAATGGTTGCTAAGAAAGACTACCATGCACCCAAGCATCCCGCAGCGGAGCTAGAAACTATTCCCAATCTTCAGGTCATCAAGGCCATGCAGGTACGTCCTTAATTCATCGGAACGCTCGATCAAAAATAACAGAAAAAAGCATTTCTTCCATCGTCTATTTTCCATCAATATTTGCAGCGACAAAGTTTTCTTAATATTTTTTTATCTCGCTGAAAAACAAAGAGAAAACGAAACAAATTCCGTTTGGCAGCTTTGACGTAATATACAAAGTTTTATTTTGACGGTAGATGGTCGGGTTTTTGTTTGTTCGCACGGATGAAATGTAACTGAGTCAGTATTGCACAAAAATGTAATCTGGAACTTAAACGCTCTGGATTATTCTGGATTTTGAAAATAGCGATTCGCGATGGAAGATTTTGTTGATATCTTTTTCTGTTTTTTGTTTCGGGCTGTAGCCTGGTTGCCCTGGAAAGTCACTTTATTCCGCTCTGGAAATTCGATTTTTTGTAAAAAAAAAGAAGTATTTTGCTGATCCTCTGAGCTTTGTGAGTGACAAAACCTGTGAAACATTTATGTAACTTTGAAATTTACTCAAATGGAATTTTCAGTTCAACTTTAATGGATAGTTGTTACCTTGATAATGTAGGAATAGAAAAATAACTAAAAACCTGAACCTGGAACATGAATCAAACATAAAAGAGATAGTTTTTCAATTTTTATTTAATTGGATAGGTAAATTTAAGATTTTGGGATGCATTCGTTAGTTTGGGCTTTAGAAAAAATGCTGTTGAAGTTTGCCTCTTTGTAATGCAGCAAATGGCAGCATAATTTATGTTTTTTAATTCGTTGAGTTTCCTAATAGAGGAATAATGGAATTTCGTTGGATTCCAACGTGAAAAACTTGACATCGATTAATGGAAATCGTGAGGAAAATATGAATTTATTTTTTATGAATTTCAGTCCCTCAAATCCAGGGGATACGTTAAGGAACAGTTTGCATGGAGACATTTTTATTGGTACCTGACGAATGACGGTATCGAATTCCTCCGAGGATATCTTCACCTTCCCCCTGAAATTGTCCCATCGACCCTCAAGAGACAGCCCAGACCGGAAACGACGAGACCAAGGCCAGCTGCTGGCTCGAAGAGCGAGGGCTCGAGACCCGCGGAAGACCGCGCTGGATACAGACGTGGACCTGGTGGTCCCCCAGCTCCGGGCGACAAGAAAGCAGACATTGGACCTGGTACCGGCGATCTTGAGTTCCGTGGCGGTTTCGGACGAGGCAAAGCTCCGCAATAACTGATTTGTACGATTTAAAATGAAAATAAACGTGTCACATCCTGGCGTTTAAAAAAATCTATTTTATCATTTACACACGTACCTCAAGATTCTTCCAACGCCCTTGGCTTCGAATTGCAGTTGAAAAAATCGAAAATTTTAAATTCAACTCGGAATAAGTCATGAACGGTACCTCGTGGGACAAAAATGACGAGGACTTTTGTGTAGGAAATGATATTTTCTTGAACTTTTATTCGAAACTTTTTTCTGTAGGGTCAATATTTTCCGAGATATAGTTGAATCTTCAGTATGATAAAAAAAATTATGACGCATGAAATTCGCGATCTCGACGAATTTCTTACGAAAGGTTTCCGTTGAATGAGGGAATAAAACGAAAACTCGAGATTTACAGCTAGGAGCCTCGCTTTAGCGGGTTAAAAAATCGATTGATAGGATTTTCTTTTGTCAACGTTTATTTTCTTTTCCTAAAATATTCAAAGAAATTCAAAATTGGTGCATCGCGTGTTTCCGGTTACTGCCGTTCCCCGCATCCGGCGCACTGCGATCGCCAGCGGCAGCAGACAGTTTCGTTTCGTATTTTTCTGCAAAAAGATTGTGTTCGACGATGGCCGGTAGTTATAAGAATTTCCTCAAATTATTGGATGCTTGGCCACTTGACAAGTCGAAAGCAGGCAGGTGAGTTTTGAGTCAACATTACTCGATACCGTTCGAATTTGAATATACCGTGGGAGAGGCTTCCGGCCTTAGTTATTGCTTATTCCAGTGCCATTTCAAAAGTGAGGTTATGGTGCGCCCAGGATTGTTCCGAACTATTGCAGTCGTTCTTTTCATCACGTGTAATTTACATTCTCGCGATTAAAATTCATCCCGCGTCATTGTCAATATCGTCGCATTGTCAAATCGATCAAATTCCTTCGATTTTCAAGCGTTTTTCTTGCTGCCAACGGAGAATTATAAATCCACTTTTTTGCACAATGTATTTTCGATTTTTTGCCTATTGCACAGTTTTGTTACAAAATTAACGGCATTCGAGAAACACGGTTACATAATGACCAGGAAGGAGAAAAAGAACTTTTCGTGCGGCAATTAAATCGGAATCTCCTTTTTTTTTTCGTACGTTTTGCATTAATTAACAGCACGAAACTATGTCGTTGAATCGTACAAACATTAGGTCGAAATTTCGGAATATCGTCCACGAAAAACGAGTCTCCATATTTGTTTTCGTTAATTCCAAGGCTACGAGCTGCCCGCGATTCCAGTTTCTGCGAACCTTTCAACGCGTAGAATAATTTTTTTTTCTCTCCACAGAGATCTTGGCCAACATATTCGCGATCAATTGAAAGTTGCGTTTTCCAAGGGATCTCGTAGCGAGGTGGACGCGGAGCAGTGCGAGCGTTACTACTTCAGTTTGAAGAGATTAGCGTCGAATTATTACGGGCAGCGTTACGTTCGTACAGGAACTTCAACGGCGAGCGGACTCACCGCGGAGGAGTGTAATATCGTGCTGTCTCCGGAGCTGGAGGAATACTTCAAGGAAGAGGATTTAGGGTTTGTGAAAAGAAATTACATAAGATTGAAGCGACGATATGGCTCTGAGGCTAGTAAGGAGAATTGAGAGGAGAGCAGGCTTGAAAACGGTACGACGCTTTTCCGTGTCTACCCAAGAGAAGCCGGTGAGTCAGGATGCGGGGAAAACGACAGGGAGACAGCGGAAAGCTCATATTCCGGTGATGGTGAAGGAGGTACTGAAATATTTGGAGCCTTCTCCCGGCGAGACTTTTGTCGACATGACTTTTGGGGCGGGTGGCCATTCGGCAAGAATTTTGGACTACACACCAGACACAAAGATCTTTGCATTGGATCGTGATCCTGTGGCTTACGAGCACGCCAAGTTGATGGCTGAAAAATATCCTGGACGTCTGGTGCCGTTGCTGGGTCGATTTTCAGAATTGCCGCAATTACTACGTCGGCACAAAGTTCAGGCCAACAGTATCGACGGTTTTCTCTTTGATTTTGGATGCTCGTCCATGCAGTTTGACGTCGCGAGTCGTGGTTTTTCTCTGGCGAGGAACGGGCCGCTGGACATGCGTATGGACGGCGGTCGCTGTCCCGAACAGCCAACCGCCGCGGAGGTTTTGGCTCGAGCGACAGAGGAGGATCTTTATAGGATCCTCAAAGTTTACGGGGAGGAAAAGCAGGCGAAAAAGATTGCTAGAGCGATAATAGAGGCTCGTTACACTTTCAAAAATCTGGAGACGACCGAGGAGCTTGCAAAGCTGGTGGAATCGACGCTCGATGACGAGAGCTTTATCGTCGACGATTATGACGAGAACGGGGTCAACAGGACCGACAAACTCGGCAGATCTGCTCATCTCGCCACCAAAACCTTTCAAGCCTTTCGTATATTCGTTAATAACGAGTTGAATGAAATTAATTATGGCGTCGTCATCGCCCAGAATTACCTCAAAATAAGCGGCCGCTTGATTACCCTGGCTTTTCACTCTCTCGAAGACACGATCGTCAAAAGACATCTTGCTGGCAACATCAACGACTACATGATCAATCATGCCCCACTCAAATATTGCAATCACAATAAATTCTACGATAAAATAGAAATGGAAAATCTAACCGAGGTGCCATGGGCGATGCTCCACAAACATGTTTTGATACCCAAAGCCGACGAAATCGATGCTAATCCACGTGCGCGATCAGCCAAATTTCGAGCTCTCATTAAAGTCAAATAAAAACAACAAAAATTTATCATTACAAAGATTCGTTGATGATTTTTCGTTGATAACATTTAATGTACTCGGTACATTTATAATAAACAAAATGTAGGAAAATAGAAGTGTGCTCTGTGCTCGACATCTTACGAAGTTTGTCTCCGGTTCAGAAATATATTCATAACAAAAATACATAGTTCATTAACGCTTGACGTTGAAACTGACGCCGCAAACTAAAACAGTCCTTCGATCTCATCGGTCTCGTTGTTCCAGTCCATATCGTAGACAGCAGGCCTCGTTGCCAAACCAGGCATCATCATGATCTGGAAGTGAAATTCAAAGAGTTTTAGAAATTAGAAAATCTCGCAATTTTGAAAAAAAAAAAGAAAAATGCAAATTTGAATAGTTTAGTAATTTTATTTGAGATTTTGCTGAAAAATCTCGAACCAGACATTATCACGATCTGGAAGCGGAAATCGAAGAGTTTTAGAAATTCGAAAATCTGGCTATTTCGAAAAAAAAAAAAAAAAAAAAAAATTTTGCTAAAAATTCTCAAACCAGGCATTATCACGATCTGGAAGTGAAAATCAAAGAGTTTTAGAAATTAGAAAATCTTGAAATTTTGAAAATAAAAGAAAAATACAATTTTTTGAATTTTACTCAAAAATATCGATATTTTTCTGAATTTACGACTCTACACTGTCGTCTGGAACTTTTTTTAAAAATAATTTCTGACCGTCTCCAATTTGTGTTGAGATTTTACGTCCCGAGGTAATAAGGTTCTTCGTGCTTCGCTCGTTATCAAATTTCCCGACTTACCTCTCCGACCATGGGAACGACGAATTTAGCTCCGGTAGATACAAAGATGTCGGTAATATGCAGAGGGAATCCTGTGGGTGCTCCCTTAATCGCTGCATCACCAGTCAACGAGTTTGAAGTCTTTGCCATGCAAAGAGCATACTTGTCGTATCCAAACTCATGGTAGCTCGCTATTTTTTCCTTCACCTAAAAATGGATACAAATTTTTTTATAATTGAAAAATAAAAATCGGATATTTCAATAATATGAAAATGGAATAAATTTTTTTACTTCTTTCCTCGTCAAAATAAAAATTATACATTGCACACTGCCGGAAAGAATTGAATGCAAAAAAGTCGGAAATTTTTTTTTTTTTTAGGGAATACCAAATTTGACGAAAAAAACGAGTGGACAGAAAACTTTAACGATAATGTTCGTTTTTTAAATAATAATTGAAACCTGCAAAATTGTGGGTTCTTCTGTAATTACAAAGTTTAATGTAAAATTTGTTTTTACCGTATCTGCGAGAATCACTTGGCCAGCTCCGTACATTTCCCGAGCAATAATATTGATTTTTTCAACAATGCCCAAATCATTGTCGTAGAGGAACTTGAATTTGCTTGGTTTTTCTATCGCCTCTAATACGGCATCGGCCAAATCGAGAGCTCCTTCGCCACCCTTGGCCCAATGATTACAAACTACGGCGCTCGTTGCGCCTCCTTTCAAAGCTGCCACTTTTACTAATTCCAATTCCGCTGGAGTATCAGTACTGCAAAACGAATCGTAGTTGATGAAAATGTTGACGTTGTTTTTTTTTTATGGTTTCTGAGACTTTGAGAATGTTGAGTACCTACGAAACTTGTTAATGTTAATAGTTCAATAAATAGCTTCTCAATCGTTGTGAAATTTGTACACGACCTCCTCAATACTTTACGTAAAAACATACCAAATTTTAAGAATTTTATCATCATTAATATAACCAGCTTAAGGGTTGAAATAAAAAATGATGAGAAAATTCTGAAAATTTAGTTTGTATGAAATATTTAAGGGGTCGTGTAAAAATTTCACGATCATTAGGAAGCTCGTTATTAAAAAATTAACATTTTGTTAAGAAAAATTTATTAAACAAGCACAAAAAATGTTTATCAATAAACTTCGTTTTGTTTTCGTTGCTTTCAGTATATTGTAGATATTAAAAAATTGAGAGGTCGAATAACAAAACTTATCTGAAAGTTATAGCAGATTCCATGAGACTAAGTTTGACGACATTTAATTTATTAATGTTATTTGTTCAATAACGAGCTTCCTAATGGTCGTGAAATTTTCTCACGATCTCTTAAATACTTCGTACAAAAACATACCAAATTTTCAGAATTTTTTTATCATTTGCGATTTGGGACTCAACATCCCTAATTTCCAAATAATCCACCCAGTTCACTGGTTGGTCAAAATTAGTTGAATTCGGCAACCGAAAAAGTAGGTCGATCGATTTTCAGTCGCAGAATTTCTGATTTTTTGGTTCTCTCGTGAATTTTAATTGCGCAAACAATTTGTAATTGATTTCGGAAAATACGCTCACGTGTGTTTGTTGATTGCGACGACAACGGGCACGCCAAATTTGTTGCCGTTGCTGATATGTTTTAAGAGGTTTGGCAAACCCTTTTCCACGAGTTCGAGATGCTCTTCGGTGTACTCTTTCTTCAAGGGCGCACCCGGAGTCACGGTTGGTCCACCACCGTGCATCTTCAGTGCTCTTACCGTCGCAACGAGGACAATCGCGTTAGGCACGTGACCGGAAGTCCGGCACTTGATATTGAAGAACTTTTCCATTCCGATGTCCGAACCGAATCCTGCTTCGGTGACAACGATCCCTTCAGGCCCGACCAGCTTCAGGGCTATCGCGTCCGCAATTATCGACGAACAACCGTGAGCTATGTTGGCGAATGGCCCTGTATGAACCAGGACCGGAGTACCTTCGATACTCTGCATGAGATTCGGCTCGATCGCGTCCTTCAATAATACGGCCATTGCCCCGGTCATGCCCTGAAAAAATTTCCATCAACATTTTGGAAAATTTTGAAAAATCTTCAATAACTCAAAAATTCTGAAATTATCGTTAGGCTCGTGGTTCAGCAGGGGACAGCGCAGGAGCTATAATGAGAATTTTCGACCGAACGACAAATTTTTCCCTTTTTCTCCTATTTTCACAGTTTTTTCATTTTTTAAATATTTTTCCTTCAGGCTCTTCCGCATAGAAATTTTCGTAAATACTTGGAATTGCTGTTTCCTGCTCTGGAAATCTTTTTATAAATATTTAACACAAAATTCAATTTTTCAAAATAATGGAAATATGAAAATTGTGGAAATTCGTAATTTTCTTGATTTAGTTTTTGTTTTTGGTGCTTCCTGAGGATTCAAGATGAAACTTACGAAATCTTCTGCAGTCAGAGGCTCTCCACTCTTGCTGAATGCAACGACAATCTCGCCCAATCGTCTTTTCATGTCCGCGACGTCAGTCGCAAGTGCAAGAATCGCCATTATCTCCGACCCAACGGATATGCGGAACGAAGTTTCTCGGGTTCTTCCCTTTTCCGTAGGTCCCTGACCGATCGTTATGTTACGAAGGAAACGATCGTTCAAATCGACGACTGAGAAGAGAAAATTAAATCCACAAATTAGGTTCTTCCATTGGCTTCGCTGAATTTGCAGCTTTTCGAGTTTTTTTTTTTTGCAAAAATTTCGTGCAATTAGATTTTTAAATTGGTAACCGCGATATCTCGAGAACCAGTCGGCCGAACGGATTGAAATTTGGTACAGATCTTCACCGGACTGTTCTCCGGCCCTGGTGCCAGACTCAAGTCGATACAATCGTTTGATTAATTTTTATGGCTCGTAGAAGAAGAGAAGTATGAAAAAATCAATAATAAAAATTCAACACGTCGCGACTTTGTGAATATGTTTAGTTTTTGCTATTCCGATGCATAGAATGTCCGGAATCTGGTCGCGAATCGAAGATTTTATTGAATTTTGAAAAATCGTGAGATTCGTGGTAATAAATGGAAAAAAAAACTCGAATAGCTCGAAGAACATAGTGCGTCGTTGAAAGGAAATAAATGAAGATCGTGTCCACACCTCTTGTCCACATAATTCTTTCGGGATCGATGTCGAGTCTGGCGAATTTGGATTGTTCCTGATCGGTCAGAGTGGCTGGATCAGTTTTGGTGATTCCAATTTTCTGAAGACGCCTGAGTTGAATTTTTGAAAATTTTCTAACGCCTTTGATCGCAGGAACGAGTCTGTCGAAAAGAGCTTTGTCGGTTTGAGTCGATTCGTGGAAATATCTCGCGTCGATTTGAGCCGCGAGTAGATTGTTTGCTGCGGTGACTGCGTGGATGTCGCCGGTCAGATGGAGATTGAATTCTTCCATAGGAATCACCTGATTGAGCATCGAAAAAAAAAAAAAAAAAAAAAAAACATTTTCAAAAAACGTTTTTTTTTGGGACGAAGCGAAATGCTTGTGTCGAGCTGGAGAAATCGATCGATCAAGGGCTCGATTACCTGGGAGTAGCCTCCACCGGCAGCGCCGCCTTTGACGCCAAACGTTGGCCCCATGCTCGGCTGTCGCAGAGTGGCGAACGAATTTTTGCCTTTGTGAGCAGAAAGCGCTTGGACAAGTCCAAGGGTCGTCGTGCTTTTGCCTTCGCCGAACGGCGTCGGTGTGATTCCCGCGACAACGACGTATTTACCGTATTTTTGGCTTTCCAGTCTTTTCAGAACGTTCAGACTGATTTTCGCCTTTTTGGCTCCATAAGGACTGAGCTCGTTCGCCACCAGACCAATTTCTTCGGCTAGCATTCCTATCGGCTTGGGCTCTTGACCACGCGATATTTCTATATCGCTCGGCACTGGCTCCGTTAGATTCAGACGAAGAGCTCGCAGGCTCCATTTCGTCTCGAACAACTTCTTTACCGAGCGCTGTGCCGATATGACGGTGTTCCTCATTAACATCGCCACTGTAACGGGTCCCACTCCACCAGGAACTGGCGTTATGTACGCCGCTACTTTTGCAGCTTCCGCGTAAGCGACGTCGCCCACCAGGCGGGAGCCTGACTTTTTCGTGGCGTCTGAAAATCGTTTCGACAATATTTCCTTCACAATTTCTTTACATTTCTGCTTTTTATTTTGCAAAAAATAAAATCATTTTGAAAAATGTAATAATTATTTTCGTTCAATTTTTTTTCTATCAACGTGCAACTTTCTCGACATAAATGTTTCGGATTTTTTCTTTTGAGTACGAAACCAAAAAGATTGATAATGGCTTCAAGGTTTATGTGAGCCCTCGATCGAGAAAATTCCATTATTTTGTAGATATTTAAAGTTGCTGGAACGAGCGGAATAAAAATGAAGAGAAAAATACAAATTACGAGTTACCGGGAATAGAATTTATTCCACAGTCGATAACGACCGCGCCTGGCTTGATCCAGGATGCCTGAACGAATTCTGGCGATCCGATGCCGACCACGAGGATGTCAGCTTGCGATACCTTGATTCCACAAAATGAAAAATTGTTAAAATTCATTATTTCATTAATTCATTACTTAATTAATTGGCAAAATTGTAAAAAAAAAAAAAAAAATACGTTTTGTACGAAGAAACCTACGATTTTCGGAATATCCTTGGTCCTCGAGTGACAAACTGTGACGGTTGCATTGTGCCATTTTAGTAATTCGGCGACGGGTGTTCCGACGATTTTGCTTCTGCCTAGGACGACGGCCTGAGCTCCAGCGATTTCGACGCCGCTTCTACGAGTCAAAAATAAAAATCACCATTTTGTTTTTCGCCAGAAACGACTTTTCCATAAATGTCATTACTGTCGCTCTTCGTACTTTTGAATAAGCTTGATGCATCCGATCGGTGTACACGGTAGGAAACCGCTCATGTCACCAATCGCCACTCTGCCCTCGTTGATGGTATTGAGTCTGGAAAAAGAAAAAAAAAAAAAAAAAACGAAAAATCGTCTTTTTAACCCAGACAAGAAAAAATTGTAATTTTCGACCAAATAAAAATGCACTCGTCGCTAAACTTCGATTGGGCTCGATAAAATATCGACTCGGGATATCGAACTTTCTGCTATTCGGTTGCTAATTTTATTTTTTCTATTTTGAAAAAAAAAAAATCTGACCACGTAAAAAAATCAATTGTGAGCATAACTTTGTATTTTTTTTGTGATTTTATTTTTTCGGAAACTCTAGAAATAGAAATTTCGAAATACGTTATCTCTGAATAATGACAAATACATCGGAACTGCAAACCGACTCGGTTTCGTTCTCATTTGTTACACAACCCAGCAAAACGTCTGGATTCGCAGATGAAACGTTTTGCGTAATGAACAATGACGTATTTGTAAATATTTTGATACTGAATTGAGCAAACTTTGATTGCAGGGTCGAAAGTCGCATTGCGAGTTATTTTCATGTTTTTTTTTTTTGTAGATTATCAGTTTAAACAAGTTTCGCCATTTTTACGTAATTCCAAGCGACGATTTTTCCAATTTTATTCGAACTCAGTGTCATTCTTGGCAAACGAACGATCCGGCGATATTTTTCAATCAGAGTTCGCAAAAATATTTCAAATTTCTTTTATAAAATGGAAATGTTTGTTTTGGAAAATCAGGCTCACTGACCCATCGACATCCTTGTCCGGAGAGACCGTGTCCGTGATCAAATGGGAATTTACTTTGTTGACTGTATCGAGAGGCATTTGGACAATAATTCCATGAATCGCTGGGTCTATGTTGAGTTTGTTGAGTTTGTTCAAAAGCTCTATCTCCGTTGTTGTGTTGGGAAGCTTCACGTGACAGGCTTTGATTCCTATCTCATTGGCTGCTTGCATCTTCATGCGAATGTAAACGTTGGAATCTTCTCTGCCACCGACCTGAACGATTGCTAGTCCAGGAGCAAAGTCTGGCAGCTTTTCCTTCATTGCTGCTACATCTTTTGCCAAAGATTCACGAACTTCCCTTTAGTACGAAAAAAAAAAAAAATTCAATCCATTAATTTTCCCACAACAAGAATAATCCATCGATTCCATATTTTCCCTTATTTCTCGTAAAATTGTGTAAAAAAATTAATTCTGCACTTTTTCAATAAATGAATCGTTGGGACGAGTGTCCACACTTCGTCAAAAAAATTTTCATTGATTTTCAATGAAATTTGACTTTTTTTTTTGGACAATCAATTCCCCAAATTTTCGTTCTAGCTCGGATTAAAGTTTTCAAAATATTTCACCATTTTTGACGAGGGTCGTTTACTTATCGACCGTCGATAAGTTCGAAAAGTTTAATCGTTTTTGCTGAGGAATAATTTTTTTTTTTTTTCATGTTATCGACATTTTCTGCGTAATAAATAGATAAATGGTTGAAAGTAAACATGTGCTCGTTTCTCGTTATGAATATCATTGGAAATTCACGGATACGCGATGTCGTAAGAATAAATGCATTTTACGTGATTGATAATATTTGCACGCGGGAAAAAAATGAATAAAGACGAAAAAATGTAAAAAAAATGATGGGAAACTTTGATGTGATTCTAATATGGTTATTGGAATAATTGTTGAGGGAATTATTTCGAGAATACTTACTTGGCGAAGCTCGTTCCTGAGAGGATGACACCACGAACGTCCGTTGCCATTCTCCTGTCGATCGATCTACGCGGCCACGTGGTAACAATGAGAATTTTTTGTTTTTCTTTCTATTCCACGTTTTGTAGGTTATTGAGGCGGGAAAATGATAGACTCGACTCAAGTTTTATTTATTCGATGGTTTGATGAGTTGAGAATGAGAATCGAGTTGCGAGGGCAGGCGCGGAGAAGAGTTTCTCGAATTTTTTTTAAGGAACAATGAAAAGACAGTGCGAACGACGAGCTCACGCGAGTCTATACTTCGTAGCCGGTCCGAAGCAATCATTCCCAGCAACGTTCTGTCGTTCTATCGCGTTAGGCGCACACGTGCGTGTGTGGATATTCGTGTGTTGATTCGAGCCGGTTCGCACGTACGAAACACGAGGATCGAACAGTCGTTTCGTAATATGTGTGTCCAACGAGTTCCCCTCTCGCGGCTTAAAGTGTATGTTTCATATCGAAGACACTGACGTGAAAACTTTCAGAATTCCCCACTGCACAATAAGTTATCAGCGGTTCTCAAAAACAATGCCAGCATTTTGTTTTCTTTTAATCGTTCGCGACGAGTAACTACATCTTCCGATCACGACAGAATATTAACCAGAGCGAGAGATTTCTTTTCGTACCACACCGTGTATTTTCTCCATTGTCACAAATATGATTCCTGCCTCATCGCGAACTCATGGGGGCTCGTCAAAGACTCGAATCAATAAATAAACAAATGAATAAATTTCATTCTTCGATAAATACGAAAAAAAAAACTGTAAATAAAATAAAAGTGCGACACAGGTCTCGCTTCATGGCTTCGAGGGTTGGCGTAAAATAAATGTAAAAAATTAATCACTCTTTTGATTAATTCCAGCAATTATAAACCTCAAAATCGATAATTAGCCTTTTAATTTTTTGTTTCGCTGAGTTAAATGTTAATTTCACGATGTAGATCGAGTGAGGCTTCGTAGTTATTGAAATGACCTTGAGAATTAAAAGATCGAGGAGCACGAGTGATGAGAATAAGAGGAACGATAAAAATTGATAAATAGCTGTGTCCATACGTGAAGACTCGAAGTATTCTGCTCATAGATCGTCCGTGGCGATGCTTTAATGAAAACTGGCGAATTATCCAAATTTTCTAGACTCGGTGCATGCGTTCATGGGGGATAATTTTTTTCCTCGCCCACTAGAAAAAAATACATGCGTCGCTTTATCTGACGTCGTTGAGACATTTTCGAACCGATAAACTTTGACACTCGATGCCCGAGCATCGACCTCCATTTTGCTCGCTTCGATACTCTCTTGAGAATCCGATTTTCATGCAAAACATTTTTTCGTGCTGGCGCAGTGCTTAATGGAACGATAGAAATTAATATTAGACAGTTTTTTTGCTTCCTCAGAGAGCAAGCTATGTGAATGTAAAAATTTTTTTTTCCAGTTTTCAATGTCAATGTCCTTCAAATGTCCCAAAACATCGAAAAATCATATCTAGAAAAAATGTCCGGATGTGTGTGTGTGTGTATGTTCTGGCACTATAAAATTCAAACGTTTATAACTCGAGAACGGTTTGAGCTACAGGGCTCCCGTTTTGCACAGATGTTAATCTATACAAGCTCTTCATTCTCTGAGAATTTTGTTGGAGTTGCTAGAAAAATACGAATTCTACGGCATTTTGAAATTTTCAAAAAAAGGGTGTCGACGCTCTGACTTTGGCAAATTTCAACATTTATTACTCATTTTTTTTTTATAAATAGGGTATCATAATAGGAAGGTTGGCATTGATTTTGGGAAATATCGGTTGAACGGTTTAAATTTTATGATTTTTCGAATTTTACAAAAATCTGAGTTTTTTTAAAAATCGTGCAATCGCTCTAAATTCTGCAAATTTTGTAAAATATTGTGTACAAGTCCGTACTTCCTCTTTACTTTCTAGAAAAGTTGTCGAAATTATACAATTTCGACAACTTCTTTCGGCAAATACAATAAACGCTATAAATTGAAATTTGAAATTTACAAAAAATTTGCAGAGCTTCCTCTATGAGAAAACCAAAATTAAAGATAAAGTTTTTCGTAGAGAAAAACCTCGTGCATCTTGAGCATCTTGTGAAAGCAAATTCCAAATTTCAATTTGTTTTTTTATTTGGGTGAAAATGACCCGGAGAAATTGCCGATAGCAATCCAGCCTTAAAGTGGGAATTGAACTTTTCTGAGGATAAAAAAAAAAAAAAAAAAACAATTTTTTGCAATTGTGTCGCTTTCACGTTGACGTTCGAACGCTCATCGCGTTTTTGAGCAAGAGAGAAAGGGAGGGAGAGAGAGAGAGAGAGAGACGAAATGGTTTTCAATTAACCAAATTTGCGGTATGTTTCCAAGTTCCATTACAGCCTTAGAAGCTTTAACGCTTATAGACTTGGCGTGTATACTTCCAACTCGAACGAAACTTTAGCAGGGAGAAACTCGACAAAAACATTTTCGTATATCCGCGGCGCTCTATTCTCCGAACGTTCTCCTGAATTCATCGTCTCGTTCCTCGCCCTAATACGGACCAAATTCTCATCTCTGTCTCAGCACGATTCGAAGGCGCGCGTTGCCTAATAATGACAAATCAAGAACGTCTCCATGAGCCCGAGGGGACAGCAAGAAAATCGTGCAACTGACAGAATATTAAAAATTCATTTGTTAATTGATACTGCGGATGAAAAACAACGATAATGATTTTATTCCCATATCGATTATTCAATGAGTCGACATTGCTCGATTATTTCGAAACGATCGATTCCGCGAAATCGTTGACCAATTATTTCTCGACTCGTTTATTCCACGTTCACCGTTAATAGTCACGCCTCAAGATTGTGACGTAATAGTCACTGGGGGTGTTATCGACCCCAATCACTTTGGAAGGCGATAAATAGTTGAAAAATCGTTAAAAAAAAAATAAAGTAAAAATACTTCAATGTCAACCCATGAGTAACGACCATGATGATTGTATTTTATTCGTGCATTTTTTAATATTAAAAAAATGTCGAAAGGAAAAATTCTGCAAAAACGACTTTTTTTTTTACAAAAAATGATGCAGAAATTGTAATTTTTATAAAAAAAAAAAAGCGACCGTTCCAAAAAGTATACCCCAGGTTTTTACACCGTCTGCTTCCTGCGACTTTCAAAACTGAACCAACGGGCCCTTTCGAATAATAACGACGAGGCTCCCTACTAGAAGGTTCAAACTGATAGAGAGTGCCATGAGTCCCATTTTCTGAAAAAAGGCTGGGGTAAAATAAACCGCGTGTAAGCATTAAGGGTTAAAAAAACTCCATTTGATGGATCGACTGGCATTCGTTAAATTATTCCGTGCATTCCCATGAAAATTTGATTATTCCATGGACTTGATTCGTTCGTTGGAATAAAAGTTGAAAAGTACGAGAATTATCGGTGAATTAACAAATTTTATTTAGTTCGTTACGTCCCGTCGGTTCCGGCAATTTGGTTCCTCGAACCGGTCGTTCGATCGAATGTCATTTTTCCACATTCGTTTGGTTCAGCATTTTTCAACATGTATCGACTTTAAAGATTTCCCATGCTCCAACATTGAAATTTCGGAGTTCAACATCCTCGAGACGTTTTTTCATAGAGTCACGGTTTTCCAAGGAATGTCAGATCGAAATCCCAGACTGTTTACTATTTCAACAGTGACGATACGTTTTTGAAGGTTCGCGTGAGCTAGTCAAAGGTTGAGCAATCATGAGCAGATCAGTAAGATTAACCGAGGTTCGGCGCTTCGCTGTTGGTGATCGCAGTAATTAGATCACGTGTCTCTTCTACCCTCAGAAGCGAGAGCAGGAGAGATCTTGGAGGTAACAAACGTTTTGCTAGAGCGAGTTTCTCGTGGAGGCTCCTTACGGTTTCTAGGAGGCATAACCTGAAGGGTCTCGGGTTGGCTCTGCGATACGAAATATTCCTCTGCCTTTGTAATACCTTCGATATTCTCAGGAGAATTCGCAGGTCGCGTGTTATATTGTAGCGTAATATTAAAGGGAAGAGAAAACCACTACGGTCTGTGTAAGATGATGAGTCCTAGTTGCCTTAATGAGGAGAGGGAGGAAAGCAAAATTATTCGAGACGCTGGTTCGTTCCCTTGGCAGCGAGTCCCGAGTCGTTTTTTTGTAATATTTTTTGTCATTTTTTTCTAAAAACATATTATTTTAAAAAACCGTCACTCGGTCTTTCCACAATTTTACTTCGTTTTCGATCGCTTTTTTGTTTAGAGAAAAAATTTGAAACGTCCCCAAAATCGAAATACGTCCTAGTTGCCTCGACGACGAGAGGAAAGCGAAATTATTTGAGACACTGGTTCGTTTCCTTGGCAGCCAGCCCCGAATCGTTTTTTCAATAATTTTTGTCACATTTTTCTTAAAAATATATTTTAAAAAACCGTAAAATGCAGGAATTTTGAAATTTTCGGGCTCTACGCAATTCTTTTTTGTTTTTGATCTCATTTTTGTTCAAAAAAAAATCTAAAAACCTAGAACGTTCATAGCTTTTGATAGTCAACGTCAATTTGTCGATTTGAATTTATTTTGTTCGCAGTTTTTGTCATTTGATTACACGATTCAATTAATCGATGAAACTGACTATAAAAAGAAAAAGATATTTTGTTCGTGGAATTCGTGTCTATCGGAGATTCGACATATTCCATGTTAGCAGATAAATGACGGAGCATTGTCTCTTCTTGTTAGGATGACCCTCGGTTGGACTGCAGATTCGGCAATTGGTCGTACGCATAGGAAGTGGAAGGAAAGAGAAATACTAGCGAGAACATGTCAAAAGGGTAGGAGGATTCCTGTCTTTTAGAAATTGCTAGATCTCACGAGATTGTAAGACCAGGCGAGGCAATCAGTTCCAGGACATAACTCCTGGACGTACCAGGGTTGGGACTTTATAAGCCCGCGGCTCTTCGATAGTCGATCGTCCTTTTGCTCGCCTGATCTGTTCATCCACTTTCTGTGTCTCGTCTCTTTCGCCCCTTTCTTGTTCAACTCCATGATGATTCTCTACATCTTTCTTCGGTTATTTAAATCGTCGAGAATATGGACGGAGAGAAAATCCGTAGCTCTTCGTTTTTCACAGTCCGATCGATGTTGTTCGCGTGTTCTCATTATTCCGATTTTCCACAATCAACATTGCCGACTAGATTCCTAAGTCTCGTTGAATCTTCGAGCAAACCGAAACGCAGCTCCAATTTTTGCCTTTTTGCTTCCTCATAGAGGAAGCTATGTGACGGTGAAATTTTTTTCTCCACTTTTCAATCTATACAAGCTCTTCATTCTCTGAAAATTTTGTTGGAATTGCTAGAAAAATACGAATTCTACGGCATTTTGAAATTTTCAAAAAAAGGTTGTCGACGCTCTAACTTCCGCAAATTTTAACATTTATTACTCATTTTTTTTTTATAAATAGGGTATCATAATGGGAAGGTTGTTATTGAATTTAGAAAATATCGGTTGAACGGTTTAAATTTTATGATTTTTTGAATTTTACGAAAATTTGAGTTTTTTGAAAAATTGCTAGAAAAATACGAATTCTACGGCATTTTGAAATTTTCAAAAAAAGGGTGTCGACGCTCTAACTTCCGCAAATTTCAAGATTTATTACTCATTTTTTTTTTTATGAATAGGGTATCATGATGGGAAGGTTGTTATTGAATTTAGAAAATATCGGTTGAACGGTTTAAATTTTATGATTTTTCGAATTTTACGAAAATCTGAGTTTTTTGAAAAACTGTCCAATCGCTCTAATTTCTGTAAATTTTGTAAGGTATTGTGTGTTGAGTCTGTACTTTCTCTTTACTTTCTAGAAAAGTTGTCGAAATTATACAATTTAAATGCAAATACAAAAAACACTGCAAATAGCTTCCTCAAGATGGTCAAGATGGACGATGCTCAAAATTAAAAATCGTGCATATTGAGCATTTTGAGGAAGCAATTTGCAAATTTCAATTTGCAGCATTTTTCCACAGCTTCTCGGAAACCGTTGTCCGTTCATTGACACAGAAAAAAGTGTCTAAATCGAAAATTTTGACAGTTTTTCTATTCCCATTCGAAATTACGGATTCCACAGTTCTCGCGAAACCATGACAGGTAAAGGGAAATGCGATTGTAATAAAATTTGTACTACATGCGACATGGAAAAGTCCAGCAGCTAGCTCTCGTTCGAGTTGGTCGTCATTAAGCAGCAGGAGCAGTAGCGGGTTGTAAAGCACTCGTAAAGTATATGAGCTCCCCAGCCGGGCACACACACGTCAAACGCTTAACACCCTCTGCTGGTAGTCGTATAAAATCCGTATAGAAAATAATTCAAACATTTTCATCGGATGAACGTTCGGTCGTGCGAAATGCATCGCATCGAGCATATTTTGTCCTCCATTTCTAGAAAATGATCGACGTAATAAACGTGTGGATGATTAAAAATGAAGAAAATTCATTTTTTAATAAAAATTGGCCCGCAATCACTGATCGGCGTTTTCTCGATTTGATAAATTGACGCGCAGTTATTAATTAAAGATTCGGCTCGCCCAGTGGTAAATGCCCAAAGATTCCTACCCAGAAAGGGCTCCCATCCGGATATCGAGGGCGGCGAAGACGTTTCTGAGTAAGGGAGAGAAAGAGACGAAACCGTCGAGATTGAGCGCCAGCAATAAATAGATGATTGAAGAAGGCCCTCCTCTATACGCGCTGCGAAACGACGGAAGGGATATGAAATTAATACAAGTCTATCATCTCTCTTGTACTTGATGCTGACTCGACAAGACCAAGTATTGGAGAACCTCTTTGGCTCAGCCTTCAAGGCATCCTTGGAATCCTTAGGCCGTTCATCCGGAAGGACCCCTTCGATGTGAATATTACGGAAATTGGATGGGTATGGGAAGAAAAGCTTGTGCGCTACTCAAATATACATATTCCTGTGTGGACGAATAGAATGAAACTCGAAAAATTTCCATTACCGTATCGATCGAGGTACGGCCTTGAATTACGCTTTATTTTTATTTAATGTTTCGTTGATTTATTTGTTGAATGTAAAAAAATTTATTTGGAGAAAAAAACAATTTCTTTTATGCATTGAAAATTAGTTTTTCATTTTTTAAGG
Organism: Hyposoter dolosus; assembly: GCA_963921915.1. Taxonomy (NCBI): domain Eukaryota; kingdom Metazoa; phylum Arthropoda; class Insecta; order Hymenoptera; family Ichneumonidae; genus Hyposoter; species Hyposoter dolosus. The sequence continues at coordinate 20,904,191 of OY998131.1, read as the reverse complement.
GAATTGAGAATTTGGCTAGCGAAAAGTGGCCTTAAGGACGTTAAGGACAAGTTCATTAAAAAAAGTTGTTACAAATTGACTAAAGAACAACATACTCTAAATCCAAGATTGTCCGAGGTAATCTGTATCCATTACATAATAAACAAAATTTCGAAAAAATTTTACGACCGATTTTTTTGAAAAACTAAATAAAGCTTCTTCGATGTTACATAAAAGTGTATGCAAAGTTTTAAGAGGCTTCACCATTTAGAAATCGAAATATGTAATGTTGAAAATTGCAATTTTTAACACACGCTCCTGTGAGAAGGTAATGAAAATTGTGATTTTTATAAATAAATATCTCGACTTCTACATGGTGAAACCTCTTGAAATTGCGCGAGCTATTAGATGCGACTATTCTCTTTGTGTGGTGCAAATTTGAAGGAATTCTATCGATAGAAAATTTTGCATACAACGTCCTTAAGTTTGGTGGGTCTTGCGATTCTGTTATTCGATAGTTTCTCGCTTTTAATTATTCCCGTGGATGAGGTTAATGAAGAATAGTTGGTAATTTACGTACACGGGTCATTTTGACCCGTACTTACGTTGAATTCGTATTTTTCCAAAAATTGTTCATTTCAATAGTTTTTTTGTTAATGAAAATCGAGCGGAAAGCTGCTGACGGATGAATCAAGTTCGGTATGGGTCAATTTGACCCAGTGTGTCTATGCGAGGGATAGGAAAAATCGATATTCTCTCATAGCAACACGAAATCATTATCGAACGATGGACTTGAGTATTTTTCTCTAACAAGTTTTCTGGTAAAACACTCTAGTCGAATGGTGCCCATCAGTGGCCAATTTGTTGAGAGAAGCTCAGAGCTTTTCCGCCTCGTTCGCTGGAACTTGTTTCGCTGAAACGTTTGCCCAAGCTGTCGTGAATGTTTGTTCGCGACAGCCAAGGACTTGTGCACTTATGCGTCGGAAGCTCGACCCTTTTACGAAGATTGAATTGGAACCGTCGATCGCGTATTTTTCTGCTCGAACATCCGCAGAAACCGGAAGGGCTGGGTCGTTTTTTTAATTTAGTTTTTACGAGGAAACGCTCGCGCGTTCGTAAGTTTATCGTGATACCGTCTCGTCCTCGTACGCGATAGGATTCTATGCAATTTGCGAGTTTCCATCGACGTCTACGGATGAAAGCAACGAGCGTGTTAGTTCTTCCAGTTTTGCAGCTACTGCACGAGAGTTTCGTAGTGTATCCGATTCGATTATCGTCACGCAATTGAGCGATTTATACTTTGCCCTGACCGCAGCTTCGCCTTCAGCCAAAAGAATCGTTTTCCATCTCGTTATTATCAAAATTTCCCGCATTTTTACTCCAATTCGTTGCGCGATGAAAAAACCAAGTTTATTTTTCTATAGATTCAAATTTTTACTGTTTACAAATATACATCGTCGCATTCTTAGCTCCCTCGAGATCTGATTGCGTCACAAGTTTGTGACGTCATAGGGATATGATTCAAAACGAACGTATAGACAAGTTATGATTCGAATTACGAGACGGATTATTTGTTGGCACACCAATTTGACAAATTGAACGAAAAATCACCCCAATTTACAACATAAACACTCGAGTGACCAGTTAAATATAAAACTTTACTTGCAATCATTCATTATTGTGCAAAAAAATATCTACACTTATTGATAAGTTTGACAGATTTTTTTTCGAAATTTCTCATCCCATGGTTTCTTTTTTTTTTTCGTAATTAAAAAAGATATGTGGTCGAACTCAAAACTATCGAATTTCGTGATAAATATATCGAAATTGAAGTTGCTATTGGTTGCCATGGATACGTTTATTTATTCATGGCCACATGAATTTATTTATGCGTTGCCATGGGTTGCCATAGAAAAGCGAATGAATCGGAAAACTTGTAATTTTCTAGCGGCAAACTCAAGGACAAGGATTTTAAGAAAAAGGTTATACTTTTAAAAGTTTTAATTTAGTCGTATTTAATAATGTCTTAGGTAACGATCGCGTGGACGTTATGTTCGAATGACCGCGGGGAAGGGCAAGATTTCGATGGTTTTGAGAGTTTCCATCAAGAGATGGGAGGGTAACACGCACAACTGCCTTTGGGCATGAACAAGAAAGATAACTTCCCTCCGCGAAAGGGTAAGACGATGGCGCGCGCCAGAGGGGTTGATTGGGTTGCGTCCATTCTATCTAATGCTCAGCTGCCGAGAAGTGTGTTCCTTTTCCATCTTGCCCACCCTAGCCAAACTTGGCAAGCCCCGATGGTCCAGCAATCCTTTCGTCTCACTCGCTCTTTTGTAAGATGGAAGCGAAATCGTAGCATTGAAAAGTATGGCCGACCAGATGCAATTTCCATAGGGGTTGACCCCCCTCGTGAAAGCCCCAACGACGACCAGCCATCATCAAGGGGAGAGAATTCAGAAAAATAATCTTACGCTCACAGAATCGACATGGCGTTTCCAATCTGAAAAACCAACAACCAAAAATTCACTACGATTTTATTTTTCATATTACCAGCACTTTTTCTGCTAATCTCTCATTTAAGGATGTTAAGCATGACTATGAAATTTGTTAATGTTAATTGTTCAATAAACAGCTTCATAATCGTCGTGAAATTTGTACACGACCTCGTGAATACTTCATGCAAAAACGTAACATACCAAATTTTAAGAATTCTATCATCATTACTTTAACCACGTCAAGGGTTGAAATAAAGAATGATGAGAATATTCTGAAAATTTAAGCTCGTTATTAAAAAATTAACAATTCGTTAAAAACAATTTTTTCAACAAATACAATAAATGTTTATCAATCAACTTCGTTTTGTTTCCGTTGCTTTAAGTACGTTGTAGATATTGAAAAATTGAGAGATCAAAAACAGAACTTGTCGCAAAGTTATACCAGTTTCCATTTGACTACATTTAATTAAGTAACGTTAATTGTTCAATTACGACAAACGACTTCATACAAAAACATACCAAATTTTTATAATTTTCTAACAATTTGCAAATTGGGACTCAACATTCTTAAATCGAACAAAAAACTCGTCCGATAAGCATTAATCACGTAATCACCAAAAAACATAATGAAAACTTTGACCATAATCAATTATATTGAAATATTAAATGCAAATATTTTCCAATAATCGTTATTGAAATTATCAATTTCGAATTCGATTACTTTTTGATGCAAATAAGAAATTCCAATAAAACAGGTTCAGTAGCTCTTGATAAAACTCGCTTGATTGAGAACAGTCGTGGGAATAACTAATTAAATAATTTACCATATTTACTGTTTTTCGTTGACAACGTATTGAGTGATTAATTATTGCATTTCGATCGAGTCCGTAGTAAAACCGTATGCTCCTGAAAATAATTGAAATTATTGAACGTATGTATAAATAAATTTGGTCACTGTCGACATTCGTCGTGTCCTCATAATGTCATCGAAGATGGCTGGGCAAAATAATGCCAAAGGGTCTTGGCCAGTTGACGAAACTTACTGAGAACCACTTTGGAGTCACTTTATGGACAGTCTTGACGAGCTATATCGAGTTATGTATTTCAGCTCCTTTGAACCTCTCGTCGACGAGCTTTGCGGTTACTTTGGTCTTTTCCAAAGATTTCACCAACAGTTGTAAGAAATTCTACACGTCGCCCAGAGAAGACAAAAATCGAATAAATTTTTTCGCAAGCATTCGATAAATCTTGAGAAAATTCAAGGTGGTTCGTTCTTTATCTCTCTGTAACCCCAATTCTCTCGGATATTTCGGTACAAAGAGGAAATGAAAGGGAAAAAAATGCAACGAAGTCGATTGTTGCGATGAAATAAGATGAAATATTTAATTAACTGTCGTTTGATTACACATTTGGTGAATTTAATTTGATTGGAATTCTCATTAATTACGATATTCATGTTTTGTATGGATTACCAGAAATTTATTTGTCATGCTGTTTGCGAATGAGGCCGATTGTTGAATTGCCAATCAAATATATTTTCATAGTCGTGGATATACCGACGGAATGAGATCGGAGAGATTTGCAGAAATTTCGAAAGCAAACTGCGTTGGCATATACAGCCATTTCATTCAATCAATTCAATTGGTTGATTATTAAGTTGTTGAAGCGAAACTGGCTTTGATGGTAATAAGTTAATTAACTCTGTCGGAAGTCAATTTCCAATGAGGAAAAATGATTACAGGTTAACCAAGTCGGTTCGTACGTGTGTTTGTGCAGAAAATAAATTAGCTTCGAGCCGATTGTGGAAATTTGTCTCGTTGAGATGGAACGTTCCCGATGTTGGCGGGTCATAACCCTTTCTTGTCACCTTGGGGTACCAACTAACCCATTCCTATTAAAGAAAATAGTAATTTTTCCACTTTGATTGGTTTTAGCATTTTTTTAAGTGTACTTAAATTTATTTTCCGTCTATATAAAGTAAACAATCTTTTAAAAAAAGCTTTCAATACGTTCTACAACAATTTTCAAGTCGAAATATTAAATAGTTCATTTTTTATATCAATTTTTTGTCATTGGGGTACAAATCTACCCCATGGTGGCAAGCACGTAATGCTACAGAGGTGTGGCAAGTCAGAGTTAAAATTTGAATGTGCAGACTCCAGGGATGCTGGATGATGAAACGTACACGTTGTATCCGTTTGGGATGTTTCTTTTGAAGCTCCATGCACTTGCATGCTTGGTAAGTGTTCAGCAATTGATTTCCAAAGGGATTCTTATTCTTGGGTATATTAATTTAATTTGGTTTCACACACGCGTGTGCCGATATCCTCTCGGGTTGAGTGTGGGTAGGTGAGGCGAGAGGACAGAGAGAAAGAGAGAGAGAGAGAGAGAGAGAGAGAAGAGTACGCGACGACGGAAGGTTTCGAGTTCCGGGCAAGTCCTCTCAATCACGGCGATCTCTCCTCCCACGACGACGATCGTTCGACGAGAGGAAGAGAAGACGCGAGAGATGGAGTGGGAGAGAGATCGAGCAACTTGGCAGTCGCTTGTGTCCTGGAGACTGGTGTAATATGCTCTTCTATATTTTCTCTCTCTCTCTCTCTCTTTCTCGTGATCGTCTTTCTCTTACGCTCTTTAGCCAAGACCGAGAAGCATCTCACACTCCTCAACAGGCGAGCAGCGAGAGGCTCTCGCGAACCCTTCTCCCCCTTCGAATAACCTTAGTTACTTTGCCGGACTGTTAGGTTACCGAAGCCGGTATGGCCATGCAAAGTATGAAACTCCTCGGCCCTCCTAGGAGATTCCTAGGTAATCACCGAACTTCGTTGCTCCCTCTGGAACCTCTATAGCCACCCACTCAACTCTCTTTCCATCTCTGCCTCCCCCTCCTTCTACCTTTTTCCTAGAACCCCTTCCTTTACTCTCGACATCGTGAGCCGATATAACTTTGCTCCTGAGGGGGTACGAAATACTCTGCTTTCCGTGTTTCTCCCTCTCTCTCTCTCTCTCTCTCTCTCTCTCTCTCTCTCTCTCTCTCTTTCTCCACGATATATACCTATAGATTCATATTGCTCTTCCTTCCTTATTCTCCTCTTCTTCCTTCTCACTCTAACCAATCGCCTCTGTACTCTATTCGCAGACGCTTTCTCGGATTATTTCCTTTCTCTTTCGTCGTCTCTGTCACACACACACACACACACACACACACACACACACACACACACATTCCCTTTCCCTGTCTCTCTCTCTCTCTCTCTCTCTCGATTCCCATTCCTGTTTTAATTGTATCGTGGAATATTCCGAGGAGAGAGAGCGAGAGAGAGAGAGAGAGAGCGCGAGTGAACTTTCGGCTTCCTTCGACCGGATGTAGAGAAAGAGAGACGGAGAGTCAAGATAACAGTAAGAGTTTCAACCAAAGGAGGAGGCGGTACGATTATTCACTCGCGTTGCGATATCGTTTTGTTTTTTAATTATTTATCGTCGACGAGTGTGCCAAGGAATTGTTACTTGTGGGAGTGATGAGTTGGAAAGATGCTTATTCGCCAGCATGTGCCTCGAAATGTTCGAGCGACGATTTCGTCAAACTTTTGCTCGCATCGGTGCAGCAACGTGTAAGAAAATTCGTGATGTAACCCAAAGGCCCTCTTTATCGATGCGGAATATTATGGAGAGCGATAAGATGCGTTGTCGGATGAAAGCAAGATTAAGGGGGAGCCTCCATGCGGGAACTCCACCGATTAGAATCCCCAGGCTCTTATCTTCGAGTTGCGCGGTCCAGCAGAGTTTATATGTCTATATGGAGTTGAATGTATATGGACAATAAGGCGACGCGTACTGGTTGGACGTCGATCTTGTAGCCTCACAATGGTGGCTTATTATCTTGAACAAAAGCTCCTGAACTTCTGCGATCGTGGGTCGCGAATATCTCCATCTTTTTCTCCCCCTTCTGCTCCTCTCGCCCAAGGATCGTAGATCTGCTCAGCTCGCCTCCTTATTGTGGACGAGCTGGGCAGATCTACGAGAAAGCCATGGACGAAAGACGCTGCTCACCCTAAATAAGCCTACTAATGGATTCCCTCAATGGCACATGTCGGCGACTTAAGATTGACCGACTTTGTTAGGAATTAATAATGAGAAGTTCACCAGAACTCTCGTTAGCTCCGGACTACGCCGCGATCGCCAAATGTCAGATTTTTTTTATTCCCGCAAAGATTTAGCGGCTGTCGCGAACAAAGCTGCGCTCGGATCTCCGAACTTCTATTTTCCGTGCTTTTCCATCATGAGGAAACGAGATTTACGGGGTTACGAATGCTTTCGCGAGGATGTGCCTCAATGGAGGAAATGTTTGCTCAGCGTAAATCTGCCCTTCAACGAAAAATCTCGTAAAATGAAAAAATTGACGAAAAAATATCGAGTACGCGTACCCAATGTTTTTATATCGAAACATCACAAATTTCGGGGTCAAAAAAGTCACAAAATGGTCGAGACGTGAGAAAGAATGTGACGGAGTGACGTTAGAACCGGTTAAATCGATAATTACTGACTTCGTCTGCATTATTGAGGGGCGAAGTACATTTTTTCGATCTTCCCATAACTTTTTTAATAATTACGGATTTATTTAAAAAATAATAATTATTAATTCCTTGCAAAGCTTTAGTAAAAATAATTTTCTACCGACGTTCAAAAAAAGCAAATAAAAGCGATAGTAAAAAATGTTGAATTCGAATTTGAATATGGGGCGAAGTGCATTTTTTCGATCTTCCTATAACTTTTTTCACAATCACGGATTTGTTTGAAAAATAATGATTCTTAATTGGTTGCAAAGCTTTGGTAAAAATATTTTTCTACCGACTTTCAAAAAAAGCAAATAAAAGCGTTAGTAAAAATATTTGAATGCGAAATTAAATAATAAAAATTGAGTTTTTTTTTTTTAATCGCCGTTTTTATAAAAATATATTGGCCGCTGTTGGATTGAGTAAATTTTGACAAGAATAATTTTTGATGTTTACAAATTTCATGTTCCTTTGAATTTATCAATTATATAGAAAAAAAAGTTTTTATCGATTTACTACATTAAATTTTCGAATTATTCGTCGATCGTGTTGGAAAAAATGAACTGAATTGACGTCATGGCCGATTAGTTTTAAAGCATGAATTTATTCACTTTTTTAAAATGCAAATTTCATATGCCGATCGATTGGGAAAATGATTGTTTGCAACGTTTGTTCAGTGCGTGGCAAAAGTTGATGAAATGTTGCTGGGAATGAGAATTTGTTTGAAAACGAATTGAACAAATAGCTGGAGGAATCTTCGGGGATTCTAAGAGATGGCGTAGTAGGCCTTCATTTTGAGATGAGTTTCTCGAGGGATTCGAGAGAGTATTAAATACCAACGAAAGGAGTTATTGATCTGACTTGTTGGCGGATTGCTGATCAGAGCCATCTACCAAAGAAGAGTCTAAGCTGGGCGATATATTTGTCTGATAAAGGTAGTTTCTAGGGTGACCGGTCAGCCAGGAACCTTATCAGCGAGATATTCAAACTAGCAAGACTTTTTGATGAAAATATTGAGAAGAAAGTGAATACTGAATAAGAAAGAGAAATGATGCTCGATCCTTACGATTTTTATGGTCGAAGGACATCGCGTTGAAATGGACGAGATACCAGGAGATCACGAACCAACATCCACCACGAAATCCTTCGTAACGTAGACTGCGCTCGCGCCTGTCGAGTTCGCGTCCGAAAAAAATGTGGAAATGAGATGATCGAGAGCTATATCTATAGGATCGGTTGAAAAAATGCGAGATTAGGATGAACCAGTTGGTCCCAGGCCGAATCAGTTCGTTCTGGGATTTCGAAGCCACTCGATACTCAAAACTTGGTCAGGACGAACCGATTTATCCTGGAATCGGGTTTGGCCGGTAACTCATTTATACGAGAACGAAAACATGCGTTAGAAAGAACCAGTCCCCTTACACCCTATCCAGGCACAAAGGGTAGAAACGTGACGGTCAGTGCTGCTTTGCTGGCCCTGCTCGGACTGGTCAACGGACCTTTCGTTCGTTTTATCTTTTTGTGCTCTTCCGCTATTGCTTCCCGTGCATTATGTACGAGCAAATCTTGTTTTCCAGCATCTCGATGAAACAGGCCACTGGGACAATGATGGACCAGTCTCTCGCATCCACAATTATGTCACGTTGTGCCTGAGCTTATAGTCGTTCCTCCAAACTGGACATCGCCCGAGATGACCCGCGAACCGGTCCAGCAGATGTTGCTAAATAGACGACTCTTCGCTGGTCCAGCTGCTTTTATCCATCGCGTACACTTTGCATTGGTCATGGCATTCGAATGTCCGGTACAGAAATTATCATAAGAAAATTGCACTAGGGAACAAAAAAATTTCAACTCGATTATTTTTTCCTTCCCCATTTTTTTCATGATTTTTTTTTTTTATTAAAGACAAAAAAATAATTCATCTTCCGAAATCTCGCACAAATTTCCATCTGTATACAACAAAGCGATGATGTGTTGAAGCCACACGAATAAAATACCTCGACATAGAATAAGAAATATAAAAACTGCCAAGAACTTTGAATCGTTACCTTTTGCTTCCTCATACAGAAAGATATGTGACGGTGAAATTTTTTTTTTTCCAGTTTTCAATGTCAATGTGCATAAAATGTCCCACAGCATCGAAAAATCATTTCTAGAAAAAATGTCCGGATGTGTGTGTGTGTGTGTGTGTGTGTGTTCTGGCACTGCACAGATGTTAATCTTTACAAGCTCTTAATTCTCTGAGAATTTTGTTAAAATTGCTATAAAAATACGAATTTTACCGCATTTTGAAATTTTCAAAAACAGGGTGTCGATGCTCTAGCAAATTTTAAGATTTATTACTAATTTTTTTTTTTTTTTATAAATAGAGCATCATAATAGGAAGTTTGCTATTGAATTTGGGGAATATCGGTGGAACGGTTTAAATTTTATAATTTTTCGAATTTTACGAAAATCTGAGTTTTTCGAAAAATCGTCTAACTGCTTTAATTTTTGCAAATTTTACTTTGTAGAAAAAATGTCGAAATTATATAATTTAAATGCAAAAACAAAAAACGCTGCAAATTGAAATTTGCAAATTGTTTTTTGCAATAAATAGTATTGAAAATCCAATTTCCTAAAGATTCTGTTCGGCGCGTTGAGAACTGTTAGTAAAACTTTGAAAAATGAGAAAAATGAGCTCGAGTCGACGAGTGAATTCGTTGTTTATAACGAGTCTCGCCAAATTGAACGTTCTCCGACGTACTTTTCATCATTTCTTCATGAAATTTTTCATAAAATTTCTTTTGTATTTTGTTGGTATGGGAAAAAATTACAAAGTAAAATTACAGTACAAATTAAAAAATATTTTTTCACTGAATATCAACGTTAATTGAATAAAAAATGTCTCATAATTTGGGCGTAAAAAAAGATGATTACGAGGGGCTTGGGTGGACTAGGATAAAGGTGCCAGATGAGAAGGTCTTCGCGTAAACAATTAGCAAAACCACAAGCTGGTAAAGCACATCGCGTTTTCCTGAGCATGTAATTTAACTGAGCGCGGAGGTGCGAGAAAAACTGTAAAACTCGCCTGGGGAATAGTCCAACGAAATAAAGCCAGTAAATTAATAATTAAACAATAAGCGCGGTTGAGAGGAGAATTCTCATTGCATGGCATGTATACTTAATGGTCAAGTAGGTTAAAGAGATGCTTCGGAGAGAGCGAGTTGTTATAGTCGACGAAATTTAGAGCGCGACGTCTGCCGACTAATTTTTGATTGTAGGAACGCCGCAAAAGCGTCCCGAGCCATCTGCAAATGGATGATACTTAACCGCTTATTCGCACGTTGCATGCCCCGAGAATTTCCACGTTGAGAGTCAAAAATTATTGGTGCTCGAATTTTCTTTTAAAAAAAAATTCTGCATCTTCAAAACTTGTTTACGTTTTTCTAATGCGATCGATGAAAAAATCCAGTGACTCGATAAACTGAATATAAATTGCTCGAACCAATAAAAATCGTTGATTCATTAAAAATAATCAATTGTTGAAATTTTTCAATAACTTTTTTTATTCTTGCGGTATAGAAATTTCACGTAAGCAGGAAACTTGTGAAAATGTAATTAAAAAAAGTCGCAGGAGTGAATTAAAATTGAAGGAGAACATTAATTATTTTCCCCAGCGAGACTTTGTGCCATTTTTCAAATTTTATTAACACCGTCCCACTGACTTTATGGCATGGACGTTGCAGCGACACTTAGTAATATGTTTTAAGCGTTTTTTCTGAAAACTGCGACTCACATCCTCAGGGAAATGAAACAAAAGTTGATACAGTGGTTGTACGTGTGTGCAGGGGTGTTTACGAGAAAGAGAAAGAAAAGGTTAGAAGGCGAGAGAGAAAGATTGGTAAGTGTGGATGCAGCACATTTATGAACCGGTGTGGCCGTGTTTTTTAGGCGTTTTTACTCGCCCACTTTCCGACTGTGAACCACAAGTCGGAAAGGTCTCGGGTGTTTGCGAGATACGTGCCGAGAGCGAGAGTGAAGTAATGAAACGTCGAGGATCGCGAAAAGCGAGGAAAGGAGGCGAGAAAGCGAATTTTTACGTATACCTTTCTATTTTTATCACTGCACGTATGTTGGTCTTTTCTTGTCGGTTTTATCGCGCGGTTTACCTGCTGCTGCCTTCTCATACTGAAACCTAAAATACTAGACTTTTCCTTTTCAGCGTGAACCTATGAAAGGAGTAAGAATGCTAATTAGAAACGCTCGCTTTTTTGCCAACACCACACACATGGACTTTTAGTATTGTCAAAATTTTCCCTCAAAAAGTTAAGATTACAAGAAAGTTCTTGGTAATTAGAACCGCCTGATTAAAGTTTTTTTTTGCTTGTTTAATTTTCTCCCACAGAACGAATGGTATTTATAAATAAATGAAATAAATAAATAAATTTAAAATATAGTTTTGAGTTTCGGGATCGCATTTTCCTTGACAGCAACTTCATCATAAATAATGGTCGGTGCATTAAAAAAATATTTTGGAGTAAAAAATTTCATTTTCCGTACGTAAAAATTTAAATTGTGGGAGGCAATTGTTCAGACTTCAAGGTCATCCTTCGGTTCTATTCCGTAACGAAAATTTACCGATTTTCTTGATGTGCGAATGGGCTGGATGGGATGATACTTGAAATTTTTTTAAAGAGGATAATCCGATCGGCCATGCAGCGGTTACGAGAGATCGAAGAAGCAAAACTATTGTCCGAGCATGCAGCACGCGGCAACGTTTTGGTCAGCCCTGTGGACAGGGGAAGAAGGCTGGCGTGTGAAAAGGGTACAAAAAGGGGAAGAACTATGGGCTGCGATTAAGGTGGTCGCTGGAGTCAAGAGTCGGCACGATTGGGCGTGGCAATATCTTACATCCAAAGCAAAAAGTAAATTTCGTCGGGGTAGCGAAAAAAATGTCCTCCGTTCGCACTTGATCGATTATGGCCATTTTTTTTTTTTTTTAAGTTATCACTACTGCGATGGGTCTGTACGACCCAGGATACTTTGCGTGCGCGTAATTGTCGAGAAAATTGACATTTTTCGCACGAGCATTTATTCGAGCGAATCAGACAAATATCGTAAGAAAAGAATATCCGAAAACTGTTCGTTCTACGGCAGTCGAAGTTTCGATTTGGTCGAAGCAGGTGATTTTTGTTTGCCGGATTAAGTGACCCAGGGGAAACGTATTTTTGGATCTTTTCATTGGGAAAATACTCAGAGCTAATTACATTCATTTTCGATTAGATCGTTTTCATCCCTTCTTATTTTATTCATTTAATTAATTATTTTATTTATTTTATTCATTTTATTTATTTTATTTATTTTATTTATTTTATTTATTTTATTTATTTTATTTATTTTATTTATTTTATTTATTTTATTCATTTTATTTATTTGATTCATTTTATTTATTTTATTTATTTTATTTATTTTATTACGGAATGGAAACGTATTTTTCAATTTATTAATGGGGAAAATACTCAGAGCGAATTACATTTATTTTCGATTAGATTGCGTTTATTCATTTCCTCTCAAGTGCATTATTTTATTGCTCATTGCAGGCAGGACTACGGGGAAGATGAGGGTCACGCTATTCAAGTGATGACGAAATTCTATTTCGTTGTTTTTCCGTTGTACGCAAATGTGACCAAACAGCAAGTAACAGAAAGAAAGAGAAAGAGAGCGAGAGGGTTTTGAGTTTTACATCGGAGGTTTATGTTTTCCGGTTCATCCCTCCGTTATTCTCTGGCCTTTTCGCGTTGCTCCGGTTGCGCGTTGTGTCTGAAACAATAAAACACGTTTCATGAATGAAGCTCTACCGGTGTAGGCCAACGAGGGGTTGCCCTCGACACGTAAAATTTCTCCTGTTTCACGATTTCTCTCTCTCTCTCTCTCTCCCTCTGTCTTGCTCCCTACCACAGAAAGATCTATGCGGTCCAACCAACCCTCTGCTGCTTAACCCCGTTCATCATATCGCATCCATTAATTCGTGAACTTTCGTAATAAACACGAAAAGTGCGTTGGCCTCCTCTTCTTCCGATTCTTTTCTCCTTCTTGACTTTTATCGCCGTTATAAGTATGCAAAATTTTCTATCGATAGAATTTTCCTTTAAATTTGCACCACACAAAAAAAATAGTGATATCCAATAGCTCGCGCAATTTCAAGAGGTTTCACCATGTAGAAGTCGAGATATTTATTTATAAAAATCACAATTTTCAGTAGTTTCTCATAAGAGGGTGTGTTAAAAGTTGCAATTTTCAACATTAAATATTTCGATTTCTAAATGGTGAAGCCTCTTAAAACTTTGCATACACTTTCGTGTAACATCGAAGAATCTTTATTTAGTTTTTCAAAAAAATCGGTCGTAAAATTTTTTCGAAATTTTGTTCATTATACAACAAACACAGATTACCTCGGAGAATCTTGAATTTAGAGAACGTTGTTCTTTAGTCAATTTGTAACAACTTTTTTTTAATGAACTTAGGCCCGGAAACCATTTTGTATGTAAGAAAAATTGAAAAGAAAAATTTATATTTGATCGTCGCCATACAACGTCCTTAGCGACTGTTTTTCCTATAATTCCTTCGCCCTTAATATCGAACGACGAACTTTGTCCCGATTGCTTCTGCAAGCCCCACAAAAATGAGCGACCTTTTGAAAACTAGCATGTTCACGTTTCCCAGTACTCTCTTTTGCACCTGCTGCGATGTTAAACTAAATACTCCGTAATCACTGATTACTAAACCTCGGAGAACGGTTCGCCAGCATAGCAATTAAAACTGCCAGATAAGTTCGCAGCAGTGTACTAAATACTATTTGCCTAAAGTCATTACGTGACGAACGGAAATAACGAATTTCAAAACGTTGGCTTTCTCAAATTTCGTATAATTTTTTTTTTCGTTTCGAGCAGTAAAAATCAAATTTTGCAGCAAAATTAATAATTTGCTCGAATATTCGAGGAAAGACTTTCGAAACGTTCTCGATCGGAAGATTAAGAATTCCGTTGGATCGAAACTTTTGTGCGATTTATCGAAAAGCCCATTGATTTTTTCGGTCCAGAGCTCCTTGTCTCCAAAGTGGTTGGAGTGGCAAGTGGAAAAGTGCGAGAGAGACTTGGATTCGGGGAGAAAAAGCGAACGAAGCAGGGAGAAGGACGAATCGAAGAAAAAGTAAATGTCAGAGAGATCCTGTAAGATATCGAATGGAGAGTATTTCTTCTTCCCCGTATTCCTAGCGAGTGTATGTACAGATGGTACAGAGACCATTCGGGGTGGTTCAGTGGTGCAGCAAACAGGAGGAGGGTGGTTCGTGGAATAGGGGAGGAGGAGAGATGAGTGGGAAAGGCGTGTGCGAGGGAAGGAATTTGCAGTGCTATGGGTTTCTATCGGCTCCTTAGGGAGGATTCCACCCCTATTTCTACTGACCACCCCCTTTTTACCGTATACACCACAAACACCGAATACACGATTCTATAGCTATATACAAAGACCTACACATGCATATGGGCTAGATCATAGCATATACGTGACATATAAGCTGCAGGGTTGTGGGGTACGTATTGATCGTTGGGGGAGGGGGTTTGTACCTCTGGAACACTGCGCCCGGTTTGCTTCTCTATTTCTCTCCACCCAGCCAAGCAACTTGTCCTTACACATCCTTGCATCTTGGTTTTCTCCACTCTGTATATCAACAGAAGAAGTGGCGAAATCCTTTCATGTAGAAAAAGAGACCGTGTATGGAATCCCTCGGGTCAAATGGTTCGTGGGGTGAATTTATGCTCGAGGCGGAATCGCGTGTGGAAACGTGGAAATTCATTTTTCAGAATTCTCTGCTGTCCGACGAGCTGGGCGAAGTCTCCATATCGCGTCGTCTTCGTATCAATGAATTTTTTTTAGGTTCCAGAGATTCGAGAATTCTCAAAGAAACCGAGAAAGTCTTTAGGACAATCGTTCGACTCCAGCAGCTGCTTTTTTCCTCTCCCGAATCAGTTTGCCTGACGAAAATTTAGCTGAGGCTCGTTCAGTCAATTAATTAATAAAAAAAAAGCTCGACTCTGAACCCTTGATCCTGGTCGTTAGTGATTTTGTTACGAGTGCTGAGACACATTTTTTTTTGTAAGCACGCAGATCAGTGGTGACACAAAAATGGGAACATCGGAGTGAGACAGAATCGAGTTTTGACGTGGTTTCAAAATTTCTGGTGTTGACGTACTAATTAACGTTTTGATTGCATTTGGGTTGATGAATTGCATATTCAGACGAAGAGTATGAAGCCACAGAACACGTGTTATTATTGCTCAATGAGGAAGACTTGAGTCATCGAATCGATGTTGGCTTATTGGTTCTTAATTTTTGTTTGGCATCCATTTCCATCGACTAGTTGCTGCAATCAAAAGTTTCATTGAGTCAAAATTATCTGAGGATCTATTCTGTTGAGCGATCATCGTACAGTGTGATTTCATTTGAATCCATTGCTATGTTATTGTGAGAGTTAAATTAGTTTTATTTTTGAGCATGTCAAAGGTATTTCGTTGTGTCTTTATTGGGACGAATACCGAGTACGCCCTGAGCGTAAAGGCGTTTGGACACGCTGGAAATGAGGACATTCCGGTTCTCCATAGCACTGCGGATCAGACTTCGGTCATTAAGGATCCCTTGATCCTGCCACTATTCATCCCCGTTCCAAAGTCCTGGAATACTGCGAGGTCTCGCCAATGGTAAAGTGCTTCCTCCTCGTCGTCCCACTTCAATCCACTCAGTCTCGTAATATATACAACTATGGATATGTCTATACCGATTCACTATACTCTCTTTCACGTATATAAACTATTCGGGCGCTTAATGTGAAGTGACATATAGGCAAGAGGACATGCAGAGAGTCGCAGTTCCATTACATTCGCTTCCTGATATCTAAATCCTCGGAATCTTAAATCTCCCTTTCTCCAACCGTTTACCTGCTGAAGTAATTTCTTCAAGATTCACTCACACTCTCCGACTTTCTAATTATTTGTTTCTTTCTGCTGCGTCGTGTGAACGTTGGCTCTTGAAATATCGATCTGGATTTCCAACATGGTGGAAACCAAACTTTATTTTCTTCATTTTCTCTTCAACTTTGAGAATTTTTTTGAGTTCGATCATTTTTTTTTTGCGTTTCATGTCTCGACAAATTTCATAATTAAATTCATCAATAATGTTTGCCATATTGACATTGATTCGCTATCGTTAATAGCCAAATTCTTTGATTCCACGAATCTCGATATTCCTTTCTCGAATTATTTATGTCATGGAATAGGGAAATAAAACATTCTGATACTAAAAACCCATCAGTTTTCCTTTAGTGATGGGAATTTGAATGAAAATATAATTTAGTCCGTCCAAGTAATCATTTTTGGAGCAACGATGTTGAAATATTTGATAAACACCATAAAAGATCATGGGAATTAATGAACTAAGGATGTTGAGTACATATGAAACTTGTTGATGTTCATTGTTCAATAAATTGCTTCTTAATTGTCGTGAAATTTGTACACGACCTCTAGAATACTTCGTGTAAAAAAAAACCAAATTTTAAGAATTCTATAATCATTACTTTAACCACTTTAAGGGTTGACATAAAAAATGATAAGAAAATTGTGAAAATTAAGTATGTTTTTGAACACAAAAAATATTTATCAATAAACTTCGTTTGGTTTCCGTTGCTTTCGGTATATTGTAGATTTACAAAAATAGAGAGGTCAAAAACAAAACTTATGGCAAAGTTATACCAGTTTCCATAAGACTACATTTAATTTATTAATGTTAAATGTTGAATAACGAGCTTCCTAATCGTCGTGAAATTTTTCCACGATCTCTTAAATATACTTCATACAAAAACATACCAAATTTTGAGAATTTTCGTATCATTTGCAATTTGGGACTCAATATCCTTAATAACTTTTAACTCATCGTATCATATTCTTTTTGGCCGAGAAGTTTAATCAAAATCTTTGCATCTTGATGTCAAACGAGACGATCCTTGAATCGAGGTACCGGTTTATAATATTGACGATATTTACGGAGATGTGTCTTGCGGGTGTAAATACATTTTAATTGGACAAATAAAGGCAAATCAAGCGATATAAATAATTGCGCGTTGTTGCGCGTTGGTGGAAAAGTTTCTTAGAACTTGTGTATTTACGAGGTTATAAAGGATAGGATTACTTTATCTTCCGAGTGGGTGCTTCGGTGAAGGGGAAGAGTTTCCACCAAGCCTCCCGTTCGGTGTTGATCTCCAGGAGGGTAAGTCGGTTCTGGTAAAGCCCAGAGGGTGGGGCGGGAAACGCGCGGTGGACCCACCGTTTTCTAGGGTGGGTAAGATGCGGCGAGGGGTGGTACGACGAGTCTAACGTTGCCACGTATTGGGGCAACGGGAAGGGCAAGGAAATACACCGCGAGGGTAGAAAAGGAAAAGCGGGGAGAACAAGATGGCCGCGAGAGCTCAGTGTTTGCTTCCCCCAGCCAAAATAGGAGAAGTAAGACATTCATCCGCACCCGGACTCATTCTTTCCCCACTCTGCACCAAATACCCTAGACACCGACTGCAACTTCTCCAAAAATATTCTTCAGAATATACGAATTTACGAAACTGGGTAAAATAAGTTTTAAAAGTCTCATTTTTCCACCTTTCATTCCGGAAACGAGGCAGAGAAATTTTATACATTGAAGAGGACAAATTTTTCAAAAATTTCAACATTTTCAAAAAAATCACAAAATATTCTGTAGATTCCTAGATTATTGAGGCGAGTGAGGAAAGTCCAATTCCTGAGAAATTGTACTCTGAGGGATCAATAGTCGAAAAATCAGTCAAAAATGAGTGCGGGTCAGATTGACCCAATGTTCTCAAGAAGAGCTGAAAAAATTCTTCTCTTTTTCGTATTCTTTTCCTCACATCTATTCATCGGAGAAATGGAAAACTTTTTACTAAGTTTTTCAAATTGATCACCCCTGCCCCGAGCGTCACTTGTCTGTCTGCCTGCTATATCCCCGAAGAGAGGAGAATCAAGCGTTCCTTTCCTCCGAAATGTCAAAATCACTTTGGAAAAACCATGCAGGAGGATTTCTATCGACCAAACGATCGGAGCAGGCTATAGGCCGCAGGTGGATGTACTTTGTGGCTTTTTTTTTTAAATTTATTTCTCGCAAATATATGCCAGAGCAGACTCATAAGGGACTCGAGTTCGAGGCGGTCTCGAAACTTAATCTATGAAGTATTTATACGTGGAGTGAGGAACAACGAATATAATAGTCAACACGGATAGACAATCCTTCGAGGTAACTTAATATACGGGCAAGGATGGTTTTCACATTCAAGTTTCATAACAGCGTGCAGATGGAAGTTTCCAAGAGATATATATGTTTTTATGCACGCAGGTTTGGACGGGGAGGGGTATTGAGAGAAAACAGGAGAATTGGATGGATATGGAAACCAATAGAGTGATAGTGACGATCAGGGGATTTCGGAGGACACACATGTACGTGGATGATAGGGCGAGAGAGGGAGAGGGAGAGAGAAAGAAGGGAGCCGCGTGGATATAGCAGTGGTAGTCGCGCCCGGACAGAGAAATGAGAATAGTGTCGGTCTACGAGCTGAGTGGAGTTGGTGAGCAAATTGCTCAAAGTAATTAATCGCTTTTGCCGGGTTGGCTTGCCACGCTGTCCCGCCGCCTGAAGCTCATCCAAGGGGTGGCATCCAGGTATACTATGCTGTACAACAGCACCCGGTGGTTCTACTGTTGCGGCCTCTACATCGGTTTCACGAAAGCATAGAGGAAAGCCAGGCACGGAGCGAGTGCTTGCAACAAACGTATCTGCCGCCCCTTCCCTTTTTCTTCCATATCCTGCTGCCCTTCCCTCTCTCTTGGCCTCTATAAAAGCGGAGGAAGCAACATCAGTCCAAGAGCACATCGCGGTCAATCTAGCCAGGCGAAAGAGCAGAGCACCCACCAATCGAGAGAGGCATCGCGAGATGTGTTGCTTGGGACTCTATCAAAATGGTAACCCCGGTGATGCGGCCAGCCGATTTTCAATGCGATTTTCGTCACTATATTCCCTCCTCTTGTCCACCTTCTCTCTTCACCATCCCTAGCATCCACATATATCAGAATACCGACCTTTGCATCTTTCTCTCATCCACTCTCTGCCTCCCTCACTTTCTTTCTCTTTCGTCTCTCTGCAGCTAGCTCATGTCCATCATTCTCTGCTCTACGATATTCGATTATAAATTCATTCTACGGGCTTAATTGCTCGAGCAATTTGCTACACTCTATCGACCGATGGCCTGGTCAATCGAATGATCTTTTGATCAATCATCACTGCGATTCCCGCTCGGAGAATACCAAAGGTCAAGTTGTTATACTATTTTTACTACCGAGATCGAAAAAACCTGGTTTTGTCAAAAAAAAAAAACGATATTTATATATCGATTCGGTTATAGATCGAACAATTAGCCCGAGTTGACGTTAACTCCACATCGCATCCCATCGTGACCCTGCTCTCTCTCGGTCGCAACGTGTTCGTCGTTTTCTCCATTTCTCAACGTTTTTTATCGTCACGGACGCTTGAATTTTTCCTTTTGATGTTTTTTTTTCGATTTTTTATTAAGATTCTTGGATCTGGCTCCATATGGGCAATATAATTACAAAAAAAATAACGGTGTCTATTTTGAATTAACTCATAATCGATCATAGGATTTTGAAGAAACGTGTCAAATCTTTTTAGTTAATAATTGCATGTTCGTTCGTCGAGTACTTATTTTTGAAGGGACTGTTAATTGGTCCCGAGGAATCGTCGCTACGGTTTCCGTAAGTTGCGTAGCGCGCGTGGAAGATTCTCCTGCGAAAAGAGGGTGGAAGTTTCGTTTCGCAGGCTGGGAAGCAGGAAAATATAGAGTTTCTACCGCGACAGAGTTAAATCTCGAGAGTTCTTGAACCATCCGCGACCTCCCGTCGTGCAAGAAATTCGAGGATGTGCGCACGAGAGCCAGAATATAGCAAAAGAAGTCGTTTCTGCTTTGTATCCTGCTACGGCGATTTCCTTTTCATCCTTGACGATGTTCCACTCTTCTCGTTTCTTGTAGAAAACCATGCACTCTGAGAAAGCCACCGCATCGGTCTCACCCACACATTCGTGGGAACCCTCGTGTGTCTCTACGTATGTTTGCGTTTGTGGGTATGCGTTCACCGTGTATATTTGTATATAGCTCGTGTGTATACGAAAGAGAAGACTAGTTGCCCTTGGTCGGTGTTTCATCCTCGGTTTCTGGGCGCGACTAACCTCTATCGATCGTAAGAAGGTCCGTACACCTACGATTCTCACACTTCCACCGGAATAGCGACATACTGGGTGGCCAAGACGCACGCAGCGTCTTGGATTCTCTTGTTAAAAAATTCGTGAAGAACGGCTTTCAATTTTTCCATAAAAAAAATTATTTTCATTCTTTTTTTCTTTTAATTTCGGAAATTAAAGTTTCTGCGGGAAATAACATCAAATTTTTTATCAGACATCTTGGAAATTAAGGATTGAGGATTTTTTTCAGGAGGATCGGGACCCTTTTAATTCTTAATAGTCACACCTCCAGATTGTGACGTAATAATAGTCAATGGGGGTGTTATTAACCCCATTAACTTTGGAAGGCGATAAACAGTTGAAAAATCGTAAAAAAAATAAAATAAAATAAAAATACTACAATGTACCTTCAACCCTTGAGTAACGACCATGATGATTGTATTTAATTCGTGCAATTTTTAATATTAAAAAAATGTCGAAAAAAAAAATTCTGCAAAAATGACTTTTTTTTTTACAAAAAATGATGCAAAAATTTTAATTTTCAATAAAAAAAAAAAATCGTTTCATTAGAGACCGTTCCAAAAAGTATACCCCAGCTTTTACACCGTCCGCTTCCTACGGCTTCCAAAACTAAACTAACGGGCCCTTTCAAATAATAACAATGAGGCTCCCTACTAGCGCCTGATACAGGAAGTCCCATTTTCTCAAAATTGCTATTATGCAGTCGAAAGCGACTGGGGTAAAATAAACGCCATGTGACCATTAAGGGTTGAAGAACGAAATGAAAACTGTTTTGAGTTTATGCTGATCTTCTACATGTCGAGAGTCAAAGGAACCTGAAGAAGTCAGGAAAAACGTGCATATAGAATAATTCGAAACTTGTTACGTCGTCGAGAGGTCATGCGGGAAAAGATAAATCGCAGTCCTTAAGGAAGAAATGAAGAGTGCTAATTGCTTAAGTATATACTTTTGTTTTACGAGATTTCGTGGAAGACGGTGAGGAAGAAAATGAGTAGAAACGGGTACACCCATTGTACGGTTCGGGTCGGAGAACTCTCGTTCCAGCCTCGTGAGCCGTGGCTTTTGGAGCTTCCGGGGGTCGTAAGAAGCACGGCTTTGGCGGAGAACCCTCGGGACATAAGAACACTCAGGCGGGTAAGAGCGAGTTAGAGGATGGTGGGTCATCGGGAAACGACTACTACGGGGACCGAGGCAAAGAGAGGGATCCGGGTGGGACGTAATGATGTGTGTGTATGTATACATGTATGTTTTCCTGAGGGTAGCTTTCTCTCCTCCCCGAGAACTAAGTTGTATTGATCCTAGACTGCAGGGGTGGTAAAACCAGGCAGGGTTAGTACGTGTTCTTAATCGCCAAGTGACCGCCCTCTCGCTCTCCTCCTTTCCTGCTTTCAACTCCCCTTTGGCCTCGCAATCTCTTCCCCTCCGCCTCCCTCCTCGCCCCCAATTTCTATATATCGTCGGTTCGTTCTGTGCTGCTCCAAGAGAAGCAGAGAAAGTTCTCACACACGGAATATATACATCGCGTGGTGCGCTACCGACCCAAGAGACTCACGAGCTTTCTCTCTTCTCGCCCTTCGTCGTGGCCACCTCCGATGTACACCCAACCCGTCGTACCCCCTCGATCCTCCTGCTTCCACTATACAACTAACGCACCCTATTTCATCTCCGTCATTCTCCTACTCCACTAACCACTCTTCGAACACCAACGTGTTCACGCTTTTCTAACACCAACCAACACGGTGCCCTCTACTTTTTTGTTTAACAAAATTGCTATTGCTCTCGTCCAGATGGAATAAGAACATTGATGGATCGCCCAGTATTTTATTCACTGCCTGCGTTATTGCTCGGAAATTTTTATATCATTTGATCCTCGTCGGTCAAAGACAAAAAACTCCATTCTCTTCCAATTTTTCTAAATCGAAATCTCTAAAATTCTTGCTGCTTCGTGCTTTCTAATTTCCTTTTAGGATGTTGAGTCCCAAGCAGTCGCAAATGATAAGAAAATTCGGAAAATTTGGTATTTCTTTGTATCAACTATTTAAGAGATCGTGTAAAAATTTCATTACCATTAGGAAGCTCGTTATTGAACAATGTACATTAATAAATTAAATGTAGTCACGTGTAGTCTCATGGAAACTGGTATAACTTTGCGACAAGTTTTTTTTTTGACCTCTCAATTTTTTAACACCTACAACATAGTGAAAGCAACGGAAACAAAACGAAGTATATTGATGAATATTTTTTGTATTTGTTTAAAAAATTGTTCTAAAAAAAATGTTAATTTTTTAATAACTAGCTTCCTAATTGTTGAGAAATTTTTACATGACCTCTTAAATACTTCATACAAAAACATACTAAATTTTCAGAATTTTCTTAACATTTTTTATTTCAACCCTTAAGGTGGTTAAATTAATGATTATAGAATTCTTTAAATTTGGTATATATTTTTATATTAAGTATTCAGGAGGTCGTGTACAAATTTTACGACGATTAAGAAACTATTTATTGAACAATTAACATTAACAAGTTTCATAGGTACTCAACATCCTTAACCAAAAGACCTCTCATCTGTCTTCGTCGTTTTTCTGCCTGGTCTCAACCGATTATTCAACTTCGCTCCGTCGTCGTAAATTTTATTGAATTTCCAGGCAATTTTTAGACCCTGAGAATTTCGTGAGCTCGTCACTCTCAGTGATTGATTTGCGAGCCTCAAAGTTCATCCATCCAAGGACTGCCGTTGCCTCCTCCATCGCGTCGTCGAAAGTTCATTAACAATTAACTCTTGAACGTTCCGCACGTGTCTTCGTGATAAGTGAATGGTCAGAGATTTGGTGAGCGGAGGAAATAAGTGCGAGCGTTCAATTCTGGAGGTAGCGCATCGCCTTAATTGACTAGACTGATTACTCGTCGACACTAACACGCGGAACTGGAGGCAGCATGAATCTCAATGACGTTAGAGTCTTCCATGGCTGGCTGTGAATTTGATTGTCGACTTGTTCGCACGTCCATATCATTCAAGGCGTTTTAACAAGATGCAATTACGTTTTAACCGAGTTATTTGAATAATTGATTCAGTTATTAAATACTCGACTGCCTTTGGAATCGCTGGATGAAGTAGAACCGCGAGTACGACGTTGGCTCGAAGAAATACGTTCTCACGACTTTTCGCCCTCGTAACTCGCGAATATAAATCGCAAACACAGGGATGAGAAGAATCTGTACCCTCCACACTTCGTAAAACCAGCTCTCAGACGTTCGGAGGCTGTGACCTTCCGGAGGAAACACGTCTGCATGATCCTTTGCGATTCTGTAGTCTCGTGAGAATAAAAAAACATCGAAACTCGTTCCGCAAGTTTTGCACGCGGCAAGAACGAGTGTTTCGTCTCGGAGGATCTTTTTATTCGATTAATACGATTCAATCGAATTTTCCAATCGTCAGACCAATGATTGATTAAAAATGTAAAAATTAAAGAGTTAAAAAAAAAAAAAAAAACAATACGAAAAAATTGAATTTCGAAAACAGGGGACCCCGCTTTTCGCAATCCCTTTCTTTGCTTCCGTAGGAAACAGATATACAAGAAACAGGTTTAAACAAATATTTGACTGCTTCGTCGAAGAGTGCAGAGCTGATGTCGTTCTCGATCCTGAATCCGTTAAATATCCGTTAAAAGCGATCTCGAACTAAAATGGTTTCCTCCGACTAAAAGCTCGCTTATTAATAATACCGTTTCGTATAGTTTCAGTAAATTCATCAATTGAGAAAACAACTTTGCTCCGATCGCAACGCGTATGGTCTCTCGTGGCGATTGTGTGTCCCAAATCCCGAGAATTCGGAGCAAAGCTTCCGCGACTATCAACCATTGGCATTTTATGAATGCAGCGGTAATTGTTGAAGCTGAGGAAACGTATTTCTGACTCGTTTCCGAGTATTTTGAATATTTTGAACTTTGGCAAAGTACACGAGCGTTGTATTTCCGATTCCACGGACTGTTTTCTGTGGACGAATGAAGGGTGCAGGCATTTCGCTGCTAATAATCGTAGACGCTGGTCGCGATCGTTAGGATTTCGTTGCACAGATTTTTCGTTCGCCTGATTAATCGATCAAAATAATAGTAATCAACGATATGGCTTTTCCGTGTTTGATCGAGTAATAATTGGCATTGAAATGGGAAACAGAGGAAACCGCGAGGAAAGAGCAAGAGAGATGTGCAGAATGCTTTGGTATAGGAAATGACGTCATCACTCAGGACAATATTACGTTTGGAGAACATTGGAGTGAGAATTCGCATAGGCATGTGTATTCTGCTGTAGTAAATCGACGGGGCAGTGAGAACGAGATAGTAAATGCGGAGTACAGTCGAAAGTAGATGCAGCGGCGATGCTCTGCTAGAAAGCTGGCGACCGGAGAGTGTGAGAGACGACAAGGGTTACTATGTGCGAAGGCCTGGGACCGGTGAATGTCTATGCATCAGAGAAATAGGGAGAGAGAGAGAGAGAAATGGGAAAGGGAGTGAAGGGAGATTTTCACGAAATATCCGTAGTCTCGGTTGAGTTATGCTCGTATTTCCCGTCAGCACATCCGATGATGTCCACGGTAATGTAACTGAAATGTATGAACGTTTCGTCCTGTCGCACTCTCTGTCCTGGCAATGCTGCGACTATAACTATTGTCAAAGATCCGTATGTGCAAATCTCTATACATAATTGACTGCGTAATACGAATTTATTCCCGAGCAAATTCGTTTTCATGAATGAAAATTAATAGGAAAAGTTTTTCGAGTAAAATCGAGTCATCAAAATTTGTCATCGTTCAGAACGAAGTCTTCCTCAGTTTTAATGAGTATTTTTATACATTTCGGATCTTGGGTCAGAAGCCAAAGAGTCGAGCTGGTCTTGATCGTTCAAATTTGGAAAAAAACCGGCTCGGGACGAGAAAAAAAAAAACACTGCCAATTGCTTCCTCAAAATGCTCAAGATGCGCGATGCTCAAATCTTCCTTCCTCCATCTTAAACATCTTGAGGAAGCAATTTTCAACGTTTTTTGTATTTGCATTTAAATTATATAATTTCGAAAACTTTTCTAGAAAGTAAAAAGGAAGTACAGACTTATACGGAATATCTTACAAAATTTGCAGAAATTAGAGCGGTTGGACGATTTTTCAAAAATCTCAGATTTTCGTCAAATTCGAAAAATCATAAAATTTGAACCGTTCCACCGATATTTTCCAAATTCAATACCAACCTTCCTATTATGATACTCTATTTATAAAAAAAAAATTAGTAATGAATCTTAAAATTTGCGAAAGTTAGAGGGTCGATACTCTTTTTTTGAAAATTTGAAAATGCCATAGAATCCGTATTTTTCTAGCAGGCCTAACAAAATCCTCAGAGAATAAAGAGCCTGTATAGATTCACATCTGTGCGAAACGGGAGCCCTGTAGCTCAAACCGTTCTCGAGTTATGAACGTTTGAATTTCCTATAGTGCCAGAACATATACACACAACCTTTCCGCTGAAATATTCGGAGTCAAAGAGGATAGTGGGTCTCCCAGACCCGAGAATTTTCTGGTTCTTTAGTATTTTTAATGAAAATCGAAATCAAGTAAATCGGGGGGTAAATAAAGTGCATACTTTTTTCATCAGATAAAACGCTTTCAGTCTGTCGTTATCGGGCTGATTCCGGGACATCGATTTACGCTTTAACTTTCGATCTCGACCTATATATTTTTTTAACATTCTTTAGAAAAGCGTTCGATACTCTCGATTGGGAAGCACCGCTAATAACTCTCCCTCTCTAGAGCTGGCAACGGGAGCAGCAAAAGCATCGACCGCATGCGCCGTTAAAAAAAGCGAGTTCCCGTGGGTTCTGTGTCGCGGTGCCCTTGTGCGAAGCGCTGCTTCTGCTCTCCGCACTCTCCATATCCCCTTGGTTTTCTGGTAGACGCGGTCGATAAAAAAAGCTGCTCTGGTACGCATACGGTGTTAGGTTTTGTGGCATAAAATGTTTCTCCTCAAGAGCGCCGTTCGTGAGTGACAAACGTTGCTTTTACGACTGCATGGTGTGAACTTTGCACGGGGTGTGCGTTTTGTTAATTGCGGTGTCTTTTCTCCTTCTCCAGGTGCTTTTGCGTTTGTTCGGAGTTTGCTCATCGTGCGGACATGTAGAAATGTTTTCTCAGTCATTCTAAGAGTTCGTAGAAGAGTAGCCGGACGTGAAACGTTCATGGAAAATTGCAGATGTGTGTAATCGTCGAGAGGGAGGTTTTAAGCTTGAGGGTGAAAAATTGGCTGCGGTGTAAGATGATGGAGGAGCTCTCTAGTAAGGAGATAAATGGAATGAGGCGAAAGAGTGTGCACGAAATAGAATAAGAGAGAGAGAGAGAGAGAGAGAGAGAGAGAGGGAGAAGGCACGAGAAAGTTAGGGGTGGAGGGATGGAAGGGAGAAATAATAAATGAAAGCAGAAAAGGGTAAGAGGAAGGTGTGAAGAATAAGGAAGGATTTCGCAGTGAGTGAGTGTTATCGTCTTTCATGAATACACAATAAGCGTTACGAAGAGTTTTCCTCGTGGAGGGGTGTTTTCTACTTATTCACGAGCTTTCTCTCTCGCTCTCTGGCTGTTGCTTTCTCGTGTCTTTCTCGCTCTCTGGAAAGAGTTGCTGGAACGGTTCTCAGGCGGGAGTAATATACAGCCGATATATAGAAATATATGTAGCCATCCAATGTGTGAGAGTGCGGACGTGCAAAGGCAAGACCACGCCTTTTGTCTAAGGTAGTAACCCCCACCGTGCCATTCACCGTCTCCGCGTCGTTGGAGAAACCTCCGGATTCTCCCTACTCCAAAATTTCCTCCAGAGAACGTAAGAAAATTTTTGCCTCTCCCTCCTTCGTCTCGAGATCCTCTTAGCCCCACCCTCGATTTCTCTACGACTTGCGGCGGTGAGAGAACCTCCATGCAGCCTTGTCAGGACCCCTTCTTCTATTGATCCGGGACTAATGTAAGGGGGTCGTTTCTTGCGACCCTGCAATCCTCCTTTCTCGCTCTTTTTCTTCCACCCCCCCCCCCCACCCTCTGCACTCTCGCTGTCTCTCTTTCTCTTTCACTCGGTCTCGACCCCACTTAGATTCCATTAGAAACCGAGCTCTTCGGAGGATCTACCCCTACCATTGCAATCTCCATCACCATCGCTCCTACCTTCTCGGAATATTCGGACCAACTTGTGTACGAACAAAGGGAAAAATCTCGTGTACTTTAACTTTATGCATTAGTTTCTTCTGCTGCAAGAAATGGAGCAAAAAATCAGCACGAACTTTCTTCCTCAGGAATCCACTATGCAGCTTTGCCCAGAAAAACATTTTTCAGAGTTTCCGAAACGTCGTGTGTTCTCTTGAAAAGTATTCGAACAACGCGACTAGAAAAAAGTCACAAGCTCACATATTTTTGATCGTTTACGTCCCGAGCTGTGTAAAATCCATCCAGGCACTGAATATCATTTAAATCCCTACTTGCCACCTTGGGGTACAAACCATAGCTTCAGGCCTATTAAGGAAAATAGTCATTTTTCCACTTTTGTTGGTTTTAGCATTTTTTTTCTTAGTGTACTTAATAATTTTTGGCTATATGTTGATATGTTCTACAACAATTTTCAAGTCGAAATATTTAGTAGTTAATTTTGTATAACAATTTTGGTCACTGGGGTACAAACCTACCCCATGGTGGCAAGTACGTAATTGTGTATACAGAGGTGTGGCAAGTAAGGGTTAAATGATAGGAATCCTGCTCCAACGCAGAACCTGTCAATGCCGAAGCTTCGCACTGTTAGAAAATGAATCGACATAGTTTTTTTAATCTCAGAGCATAAATTACAATTTTCTTATTTTCCGACAAGCAATCGACGAGAGGTTCAAGGTGGATAAATACCGACCGTTGGCTACGCGTAAACTGGAGCACATTGTTTTTGTCGCGATAGAGAGAACACGCGGTAGAATTTTAGGGAGAAAAACGTGTGCGATAGGGTCGGATAGAGAGTGGGTAGAGAAGAAGGGAGACGAAGAAGAGGCAAAGCATTGCGCGAAGTACTGAGTGTGCAAACCAAAAGGTAAGGGAGTACGCGGTGCTTTGGCCAGGGATTGTTAAACACGATGGCACGATGGTCTTATCGGCAAAACTGTTCTGTACGGGATACACACACATATCTGCGATATAATGTACTATACACATGTCTATAAAATATATATCCAACCATTGGTCCGTCCTGAGAGTATATTTGTCCACCTTATACGTACTTCTCGGTATAGTCGAAACATGGCAGTCCGCATGTGAGTATATAGTTCGCTAGCCCATTGCTTCCCTCTATGGTTCCTACTCTTCTGCATGGAACTCGGAGACTTTGCTGCCGATACATGCTGTGCAAGCTTTTAGAAATATATACGTCTATCGATCGCTACTAGACAGAAAGGCTCAGCCTGCAAAATACGAGCCTTCGAACGACGTTGTTTATGCCTCTTTGTTCATTAACGGTTAACATATCTAAATTGTGTGCATTATTTGCGTGTCACACACACAAATTCGAAGTAGAAAATCGTTCACGAGTTCGTATACGTCTCTTTACTTGGTTTCTGGGTATCGATACTTTCTCTGTGTTTACACTTTCTGCTCTTGGAATTGCTCAAAGTACAGAGAAAGACACACACTAACATATCGACGTGTGCGTCCACGTGGAACTGCACAGTGCAACAAATGCATAAATACGAGCTTCGAGACATTTTCATGCTGCTTTGCATATCGACAGGTATGCACATCCAGGGTGCATGCTGTGCAACCGATGCGGCGATGACTGTAACAAAAATTTTGATGCAACGAAAAAAAAAAAATTATATCTGCAAAACGGAATAATAAGCTACAGAGTCGAAAATAGTCGCAATTGAAAGATTAAAAAAAAAAATACGTGAAAATGTAGGTCCAAAAGATCAAGAGTAGAATAAAAAATTTTGGAAAGAATAAAAAGCAAGAGAGAAACAGGAAAACATCACCATTACTACAGAAACAATTTTCGAAAATTTTCGAAAACAGTTGGAAACGAGCGGTCCTTTTGCTGTAAATACTCTTTTTAGACCGATGCAGCTTACGGTGCAATTGCTTTCGCTTGCATTTCTATCACCCTGGCGATTAAATGTCAGTCCTAGGAAAATGTAGTCTTGCTTAGAGGGCGCATGATTCGATGAATTTTACGTTTTCACGCCGTTCGCTCGATCCTGACGTTACGAATGATCGAGCTCGATGGATTTAGTTTTCTTTTGCTTTCACACTGGGAGGAAAAAAGTCGTTTTTCTTTAAGATTGAACGAGTGCAGTTGACACGATGAAATTCACATCGAGATGTTCCCAAGGCGCGCCCGAGGGTTGCACGCGCACGATATGTTGGCGAAATTTTTGTGGAAAATCGTCGCAGATCATCGTCGAATTCTTCACGATATTTAGCGATATGGAAATAACGGAGTAAACGATCAAAGAGAGAGTTTTTTTTGGAAAATAGTACAAAAGTGATGGGCGACCATGAGGATTGGAGAAACGGAGTAAAGACCACCAGAGAACAAACGATAGAATGGGTTTGGGGTAGGGGCACATATATAGGGAGAGTTGGGGTTATACTCGCGGCCATCTTAGTTCTGAATTAAGGAGAGGGTGAAGGCTCTGACGACCCTTGCAGTTTCACAAAGCTCTGGGGGTGGCTGAGCCAGCGAGCAACCGGACGCCGTACTTTGGCCACTCACCCCTTTCCATTATTCCCAGCGGGTATTGGGGCGTATATCGCCTTGATGCTGGATAAGACAGAGAGACGTCGAGACTGCCGGGGAGGGGGATTCGCAAGATGGATAATAAAAAGGAGCAAAAACTGTGCTAGCCAAGATGTCGGGAGGTTTCGCTCGTTACATTTGCAGCTGTGAATCATTCGCAAACTTCGTAGTCGTCTGCTCAACAAAAAATCTCCTGCGTTTTTTCACCAATAAAGTTTTATTAAGATAAAAATTACGAATTTTCGATACATTTACTTTTTCTTCGTAATATTTTTATTTCTCCATCGTGACGTAAAAAAAATCTTGAAATTTGCGGAAGTTAAAGCGATTACATCCTTTTTTGAAAATTTCAAAATGCCTTAGAATTCGTATTTTTCTAGCAATTCCGACAAAATTCTCATAGAACGAAGAGCTGGTATAGATTAACATCTGCGCAAAACGGGAGCCCTGTATCTCAAACCGTTCTCGAGTTATGAACGGTTGAATTTTGCAGTGCCAGAACATACACACACACACACACACACACACATCCGGACATTTTTTCTAGATATGATTTATCGATGTTTTGGGACATTTTAAGCACATTGACATTGAAAACTGGAAAAAAAAACTTTCGCCATCAGAAAATTCACGTAATATCGTCTCGTTCTATTTGCGCATTCCCAGGAGCTGTTCGGGCAGAATTTTGCTCCACATTTTTCAAGAAGATACAAATGATCGCAAACATCATTCGATATTAATCGATTGTTTTCAAATACTTCAGAATTATGTACGTCTGGATTCCAAATTAATCGAGATATTTGCATTATTACTGAATCATATTTATCCGAAGATTAGATGTGAGTCGTCAAACTCTTTGTCATAAGGTGGCGGCGTTTCTTAATGAATGATTAACTCAGAAAATAGTTGTGAATGAGATTCGCTGCAGGTTTTGATAATTATCGAAGAGTTTGTCGTTGATGTTCGAGCGGACAGGAGTGACAATAGTTCCAGGGTGGAGAGTAACCAAGCGGGAGGATCGGGTGAAAGGTAAGAGGGTGGTGAGGTAGGAGGTTGACTGTACCTCCGGGGAACTCCGGCAGAAGTTGGAAACTTTATGGTAAATCGTGCCGAAGCGGCCCATGGCATCAGCAAGCCGGTAAATGGAGGCCGTCGTAGTTGAGTCGAAAGTGCGAAAGAGGGTGGAAGAGGGCGAGCACGGACTGATGGTCATCGGGTCAACGTTGGAGGTTGGGGTGGCAGAGGGGCGGCGACGAGTTTGGTTGCTTCTGGTGACTCTGCTACAAGAGGCTCACAGCGTCGTGTGACACTATAAGGCCGCAGCCGAGGGAGAGAAGAGGTTGACGCGCAGGGGTGGGTGTTTAATCCAATTCGGAGTTTGTTCTTTCGACGATCGACGTAATCACCGGCTACACGATAGTTTCTCAACCCAGCACATACCATCCAGTTTGTTCCGTGTTATATCTGTACACACTGCCGTATCGTTTCTGCATGTTACACACCATACACGTCTGTGGGTACTACGTACGAAGCTGCAAGCGTTTTGGTTGGTCCAACTTTCCGCTTAGTTGTGTTTATAGTCTTCTTACCAAATATACGTATGCGTGTGTCTTTACATACGAACCCATGCACACAGATGTGTACCTTCTCGTTGGTGTGTGCGGTTCAATTGTTCGGATTAACTTCTGGGCTCCGAAAATCGACATCCTTGAGGAAATATTCCGTAATCGAGAGAACTCTAAACCAAAAACTTTACTCTCGCTCGGTACAGAAGAAAGCTTGTGTACCTGGCAAGCGAAAAAGTCGGTACGGAGTAAATACGTAATGACTGAAAAGATCGTGTCACTCGTAACCACAAACTTTTCGTTGAATGGGAACACAGGAATATGTCGTCAGTCGCGACCAATCAGAAACATGATAGGAACATACACACTTATCTTTGTGCATAATTTTGCTCGTACAAACTTTTTTCTCAGCAATTACGGCGCCATCGATGGAGATGCACTTAATTAGTCTCTGGTTCAATTTTCAGATCATGAGATTACCTCTGGGCTTCATCGTTTTAGAAAATGTCTCGGGACAGCAGACGACAGAATCGTCAAGCCACGAGACTCTACCGAGTTTCTAGAAAACTTCAACCTTCTGCTGTTATCTTCATGCCTATGAATTTTCATGGAAATTCCTTCAATTCTACACGTGGACGGGAATCCCAATTTTTTATGGACGATCATGGTTGAAAAATCTTTGCTTAACAAAGAAAATTGTATCGAAATTACACAAAAAATTTTTTTAGCATTTTGAGTTCAATTGAAAACAAAAAAATTCTTGATGAACATTGCAGTCTTAAGCTATGAGCCAAGAAGCATTCGGTAACTGACGAAAATTACTGAGGAGAAGTGGGTCCAGTGTTTTTTTTTTTTACGATATGGATTCCCCGATGAATTTCGTTCTAAAAATTGTCGGCAATCAACTTCGCATTACGTCGACGGAGAAATAGAACGAGGGTTTCGAATTAGTGCGACGTGGATTTATTTATCATTGTCCAATGTTATTATAAGGAATTAACAATGGAGCTTTGTAGTTTGCAATGAAGTTTGTGATGGACTGTGTGTTACGTCAGTCTCGAAAGTTGCCACGAAGTGGGGATTGCTTTCTGAAAGGCGATTAATTATAGGTTGACCTTCTTTATATATAGAGCTAGATTGTCCAGGCTGGTCTCGTAGGGTTTTGAGCCCAAGACGAGTAGCGTTCCAAGTCTGTGTTTCGTTCGTATCGAGCATCCCCGAGAGGGAGCAAATGAGAGAGTGAGGAAGGGAGGAAGAGATGGAAAGAGAGTCGATGCATGGCAAGTATAAGATACGTCCCTTGGTCATGAGCCTCAGACACGGGGCGTAGCTTTCTCGACTATTAGATCAATAATTCTAACCTCGGAGTCTCGTTTTCTGAGCATAGAGCCAAAATACACTATATTAGTCTGTCGAAGAGAGGTGCAGGGAGAGGGGAAGCTCGGGGATGATAACGCGATATTGTTTCGCCCCGAGAGCGCTTTGCTAACATTATCTTCTTGGTTGAGCTAAGCTTGGTCTTGGCCGAGCTAAGCTTTCATCTCCAATATTAATATTGAATTTCACCTTGGGTTAGTGATCGTTCGTATTTGGCTTGCCCCCAACTTTTCGGATCTAATATGTCTTTCATTAGAATCTATTAATTTTCGTACAAATTCATTACTGGTGTTACAATTAATTTGGCTGCTTGTCAGTAGCAGAACTTTCATGTATGTGTCGAGACTGAAAGCCTCGAAAATTTCCTCGACACGTTCGAATGACTGGATCAATCATTGATAGAATTTCTTTGGATATTTTTCGAAGATATTACATTATCGTCTTCATTTTCAATTCGCATTAATCCTTTTTCTAATGGATTAGCACTTGAGAAAAGTCTCGAGAGTCTGCTGCCAAAAATTGACTTTGTGCTCGAAGATTCAATAAAATGAAATTAACCATATGACTATGATTTTTTGTACTCACTCGCACGTTCTTGTGCTAGGCAACACTGACACAAAAATCGATGTCATAGTGACGACACTTGGAACACAAAATTACAAAATTCGGTCTAGAAAACCCGGCGGGATGCTGCGTCGTCCACAGCATCCCGGAAACTGACAACGTGCCTGAGTTTTTTCAAGACTTGCGATTTGAGAGAAACCTGTTTTCTGCGAGCGAAAAGCTGCTCGTTCTCAAATCATCTCCCCTGAGTAATATTCTTGTGGACCGTAGATCTTTGGACAAGTGAGAAAGAGGCGCATGGCCGTGAGAACCGTATCTGGTCCAGCAAGCTCGAGTCATTCTCTCCGAGAAGACAGGTTTTTCCATCTTATACAATCATTCCTTCTCCTCCTGCTCCTTTAAATAACCGAGCGATAAAATTGATAAGCAGACTCATGCTTATTGAGAATTCTTGATTGTTTATTAACATAAATCAACAATTTAAGTTCTTTTCGCCGTTGAGCAGATTGAAAAATAATTCTAAGGAAAGGAAACTTTAAATCTGAAAAGCTCAAATTCAGCTCTGAATGAATTTTCAATCCTTGATTACCGACTCATTTTGGTCCATCACTGATTCGCACTTACGTGAGATAAAATCTGTTATCTCTTTAACCCTTAAAAGTCACACCTCCAGATTGTGACGTAAAGTCATAGGGCCCCAGCCACTTTGGAAGGCGATACATAGTTGAAAAATCGTAGAAAAAAATAAAATGAAAATACTACAATGTACTTTCAACCCTTGAGTAACGACCATGATGATTGTATTTAATTCGTGCAATTTTTAATATAAAAAAAATGTCGAAAAAAAAATTCTGTAAAAATGACTTTTTTTTTTACAAAAAATGATGCAGAAATTGTAATTTTCAATAAAAACAAAAAAATCGTTTCATAAGTCCAGAATAGCATGCTTTCAGGTGGGACTGATTAAATTAGCGACCGTTCCAAAAAGTATACCCCAGTTTTTACACCGTCTGCTTCCTACGGCTTCCAAAACTGAACTAACGGGCCTGTTCAAATAATAACAACGAGGTTCCCTACTAGAAGGTTCAAAGTCCCATTTTCTCAAAATTTCTGTTACGTATCGTCGATCGAAAGCGGCTGGGGTGAAATTAACCCCATGTGATCATTAAGGGTTGAATAACCGTGAATGTACGAGAGTCAGGAACGTTATACGTTTAGATCGCGGCACGATCCGAACAAACAACGAATATTAACAATAATATAAATGTTGTTAACAATTTCCGAATGAGAAGAAACGCTTGTACGTTTTTATCAGCGAATAGAAAAAGTGAACGGGACAAAAAAAGGAATTATTCATGTTGTCGGTGAAAACAATATTTTCTCTCGATCAACAATTTTTATAGCGTTTTGATAACGTAACGGAAAAAATGTCATGATAACTCTCGTGAGATCGAAGGTAAAAATTCGTAGAAACTCGTGGCACCTGCGTGAGGACTGAGTTCTCGGTGATCTCTGGTGGAACGGCGGTACAGTTTGACTGGTTTGACAAGATCCACCCCTCTGGTGCGCCCTTGCTCCTTGAGTACTGTCGAACGAAGGGTGAACTTTGACGTTTCTCTAAATTGCTTTTGCGTCTGCTCCTGCGTCTCGAGATGACCAGTGGTCAGTATAGCGTGAGAAAGTTACGAGTGGTCCAGCATAGAATTTGCGTCTCTAAGGGAGACAGGTTTTTTCATCCCCTCAGGAGCGATGCTTCTTCTCGTCGTTTCACGCGTGCAGTACCAGATGCTGAAAGATTTTCTATCCAAAGGTTTTTGATTTGGTAAATGCCGATTTTTGCAGTTGAACGAATTTGAGCAGTCAAGCCTCCATGAGTATTTATCATAATCGACGATATTTCCTACTTTTTCGAGTACATTAGCCACGTGTCGTTATAGATAATGAAGTGAAAATTCGCAAGGGACGATGGCGTCTTCTAAAGACCTTGTCGTTAATACGAGTCGTATATCTCTGGGTATAATGTGCCGGATTGTTCGTTGCTCGAATATCCTAAGCAACGTAGCGGTACAAGCCTTGAGGGTCTCGTAGAAGGATGGGAGAGAGCTTGGCGTAAGGGTTGAATGGCTCAAGGGTATAGTAAGGCGCTTTTGCCGCCATGTTTGCTTCGCTTCGGAGAGGGAGCTCCTCTGTAGTCAACGACGGCGTCTCTGCGCTTCCGTGGGGTTTGCGGGCGGTTGCAGCTGTGGTGCCGAAGAAGAGGGGTGGCAAGTGGAGATGGTCGGATGGGGTGGTAGTCAAATAGCTGTGTAGGTGAATCTCTCTTGTGTGGGTCCAAATGTGTAGAGTCTGAACGGGTGTACTGAAAGTTGAGAAATTCAGCGTTATGCTCTCTCAGTTTGGACGATCGGAGTATCTGGAAACCCTGGCAAAGCTCTCGACTCTTGAAGACGTCGATACCGACCACGCCGACGCTGGAGACCCTCGACAAACAATACCCCTATTCCTTCGATTCTCCATCAGAAAAACAATTTCTCAACAAAACTGAAGCAAAACCGAGAAAATTTTCTACAAAATTCTTTTCGAACAAATTGACATTCTTGTCTTTTTTTTTTGCTGTGTTTATTCACAGTCCGGGGGAGCCGAGCTCCGGAGATGGCAATAAAAATAAAAAAATGTTCTCCTTTTTGTCATTTTTTGTTTTCTGACGAAGTTTGCAAAGAATTTCCACCAAGTTTCCAGACGTAGAGCAAGAATTGAAGGCTGAAAACAAGATTGACATTATTCTTTGCGTCTAACCGCGCTGCCTACTTCTCGCGTAGAGCGAATATAGAAGTTACACATTTCCACAACTCCAATGCATACTACCTGGGGAACGGGGTAGAGGGTGGCAAAGAGAAGGTTGTATATTCTTGTGCGACGGTTGATGGCAAAACGGCATCGATATAGAAGGAGGATGGCTGGTGTGGGAGTCGTATAAAGGGGGCTGGAAAATGGTGGGCCGGCAGTGGAGGTTTGAACACGATGAATGCAGGCTGCTTGGGTTGGTGAACACCGGGGCCAGTGCGGTGTTTGGAGGTTAGACCACAGTTACAATATCGCTTGATTAGAAATGTACATAGGGTATATGCTCGACGCGGGGCGCATATTCAGATGTTGAGGCGGAGGTGAGAGGGTGGTTACTGTGAGAGTAGTCCGATGGTGGCTGGTTCTCTGGGTCGATGCCTAGGCAACTCGGTAGTTTAATATGAGCTTCGTGGAACTTGCAGCAATAAGGGATGGCAAGGGGGTTAGTATAAGGGTCTGGAAAGGGAAGGGAGACGTAGCAGACTGGTGCATCTGGAAGGGTTGAAGAAAGCAAGCGTATAGCACACAGAGAGAGAGAGAGAGAGAGAGAGAGAGAGAGAGAGAGGAGAAGAAAACGAGTGGGACGAGTGTCTCTACATACACCTAGGCAGGGAGTCTGCACCATAACCCGGAGCATGGTACTTGCCGAATGGTAGTTATAGCCTTGGGATAGCCCAAGGCCCCCTGTGGCTAGAACTTCTTCAAGAAAAAAACACCTTTCCCTTCTCCTCGCCGCAGGTCCCTCTAGCAGGCAGCGTAGATTGCCAGTTTTTCAAGGACTTGCACCAAATACGAGAGTTTCCATGACCATGATACTCTATCTCGATGTTCTTCCTAAACTTGTTCGTTATTCCTACTCAGAGCGTTCAACATGGTGGGCAATGCGGATCAGTACATATCCGACGAATTCCGGCAGACATTTCTTCAACAAAAATGAAACTTCAATTACTTCGAAGATCCGTGTATGAAAAAACCACAAAAAGAAAAACAACTGGTTGAATAAAGAAAACCCAATTCTCCAAAACAACAATAAAAAATGGAGAAATTTTTCAATCATTCCTCTAATGCCATCGATTAAAAAATTTGAAATAGCAATAAAATAATTTTGAAACCTGCTCCTGGAGTCACAAGAGACGTTACCGAAGAAATTCCTGGCGTGTTTAATAAAATAAACCGGAAGTACAAACGATCCCGACTCAGTCTTGCGTAAAATAGCTTCGCCGTCGGTATGATCTCGATATCATCGTGATTAGTCCCCATCCGTATGTCCCCATATGGGTTAGCTTCACGACTCAATGACGAATCTCGAGATCGATACCAACTTGTTGAAAAATCAGTCTCGGACTTTTGGTCCACCGAAACATGGACGACAGGCTTTAGAGATTTCGTTGCATCCGATATCTGAGGATGTCAGGTGCGCATGGAGAGTATATGTGGAGATGTAGTATATGTATAAACGTTGTGGTAGACGCGTACGAAAAGCAGCAGAAGCGGAGCATAGCAAAGTATCGATATTTGCTAGGGCCCTTTCGACCTGGCTCTTGTGCTCACTCGTCCATTCATATACATATACATGTATATATATATATAGTCTATGTCTCTATATGCATATTTTAGAGTATCCTCAAACTGCTCCGTAGAATCCAAGTTGCATATATAGCTGTACATCCACCATAAAAGATGTATACGTAAATATATCTATAGGACTATTATTATATTCTATTTCATATGTATATATAGAGGATTGAGGCGGCGTGAAACGTTGGAGAACGCGAGAGAGTAACTTAGTGGAGGAACGTGTATGGATAGAGAGCATCTAGTCGACTAGAGGCATATATACACATGCGGTATCAAGATGGCTCTATATTAGCGCTATACCTTGGTTCTCTGCTGCTAGACCGAGGTTTCCGACTACGCCTAGACACACGACCACACACTATCCCGCTTTGCTCTCGCAGCTTCAGCTTCAGACCTCTCGTAGAAATATTCAGCCATTCTGCTGGCAAATCCCCTTCAACCCCTTTTCTCGCTACCACCATCTTCTCGTCCTTATTTCCATCCCCTGCTGATCACAGGCATCCTCTTCCACGGATGTGGAGGATGACCAGTTCCTCCTTATTCTCGATCTCGCTCTGTGAGCCAACTTTGCCGAGAGTTGTCGCTATAGCTACGGCTGTTCTCGCGGGTACCACTATCTTCTTGTACGTGTGAATCTCTCCGTGTCTTCATACACCGGAGCAGTCGTGTATGCGAAAACTCCTTCTCTCTTTGTTCATCCTCAATCGCGGATACTATGTACGAGTATGCAAAGAGCTCGGCATCCTCTCGTTCTCTATAGTTCGTTCGTTATCCTCTCAAAGTTTCCACCGGAGAAAGACCCACGTAGGAATAGAGCGAGAGGGAGAAAGAAACGGCTCGTAGAACGCTAGTGTAATTGTACATTGTTCAGGAAGAACATGGCGCCCGTTACGACCGAATCGAATCTAGGAAGGTATTGCATGGATATGAAGTGTACCTCCAGAAATCTGCCAATGCTGGTGATAAGAACAATCGTAGCTACGCTCTACAATAAAACCAAAGTGTAGACGAATATTACCGGATATTATGTATTATCCAGATTATCATCTTGAATCTTCGTACAACGTCCTTTTGCGTTCCAGCTCTTTTGTTCGCGCGAAAGTCTTTAGTTCTGCGATCTATTGTCTTGAGACTATTCGCTGCTGTTGGGAATAGTACGGTGGCACTGAGAACGTTGATTTCAAAGTTTAATAATGTTGATCGTTTCTTTTCGTAGGAGTCGAGAATCAATCGTTAAATGAATCGCGAGAAAAAATCTCTTCTTCGTCTATCGTTAATGCCAATCGCTACAACGTCGGAACGTTGTTTTTTTTTTTACCTCGAGAAACATCGCCAGCTGCTGAAGTTGTTGCTGGGGGATTGGAAATGTGAAAATTCCGAGGAACCATATCCAGGAGTTAATTATCTGAATAATGCAACCTTAATCTAGTGAAAATTGCATGCTCGTCGACCACGTACAACGCAGTTTCGTTATTCAGGCTCCGAGCACATCCACCCATTCGTATATACGAACTCGCGCAAGAGACACATTTGCTGGCACTTTCTGTATGTATCAATATACGCGAATGCATACCACTTGTGAATTATTCCTGCATGTGCGTCTGTATTTCTCTACGGAGAACCGCGACAAAGTAGTAACCCTTCGGATGCATAGTGGGTCATTTTGACCCCAAACATTTTCTGTCACCGATTCTTTGGCGTTTAATGGTAACGAATGTTTTGGCATTTTATTTTCGTTTTCGTCGAAATACAAATTTAGGGCCATAAAATGTGGATAATTAACTATAAAAAAAAAAAAATGCATATTTACCGGAATACAACGATTTGAAAGACGCGCTGGGTCAGATTGACCCAATAACTCTGGTAAAAATGTTTCGAACTTCCTTAATTCCAAACGTGGATCATGCCACTGTACTTTTTACTTTAAATAAGAAATCCTATCGATTTTGAATGCAGTTCATGACAAAAGTGACGTGGAGTGAGCCTCGTCCAGGTCGTAGACTTTGCAGACCAATTTTTTCTGATTTTTGTATGTTTTTTCATCGAGAGTCACTTTACTTTCGAGTTTCGTTGGGTTTTCCGCGAAAGCAGGTCGAAGAAAGATGGAGCAGGTCGAAAATGATGGGAAAAAGGGAAAAATGAACATTTTTTTGTTTTTTTTTTTTCAAGGACCTCGCCTCTGCCTCGTACACTTGATCTTCCACGCGCAATGCACTTTCCCTCTCAGTTACGTTTCCTCCTGTTCTTTAATTTTTCCCTCCATTTGGCTGTCTTCCAATTTTCCAGTCGGGATTAGAAAATTTGTTGAATTTTGAATGTGAATTCGCGTGTTGTGTGAGAATAAAGGGTGCGACACGATCTTTCGGAGTATTGAATATTTTAGAGCGACCATCTGCCTGGCGAACCACTGCGCCAGTATTTACGTCATGCTCCTGCATGTGCATATACGTTTGTTAATATCCTCACGTATATCTGCACATTTTTACAGAGACCTGCATCTTTCTAATCTCCGTGCCCGTGTGCTCTGTGTGGAGCGTGTAATCGCACGAGCTGCATGTTCAAAAGAAACTTCACTCGTAGCGTTTCGAGCCTTTTCCAACTTTGCTCATCCTCCTCCTTCATCTCCTCGAACCTCTGAATCAGAGGCACTTTGATGTTACGCGAAAAATTGTTAAAAAGTAAGGAAATAGTTTGGAGAAGATAAAGCACGTAAGAAAATCTTTTGTCAACATTGCCAAGTTGTTGTGGACAACAGAAAAAAAGATAAAACGTGTCTCCCGATTAGCAATCCTTTATTTGATCAATTGTACGTCGATATTTGTGGAGAAGTCTTGTTTGGAACAGCGATGGCGGCAACGGTAAAATTTTACTTGTCTGGAGATGAGTCTCGATATCTCCTACCACCAGGGGAACGCCCGTCATTTCCTTATAATTACTCCATTTCCTACGCTCACAATCCCCAGTCCGTATAACGTGAGCTGACTCCCCTTTTTGGTGGGTGAAAGGTATGGAGGTGGAGAATGTTTGGCGTCGGGCATGGTGCGAGGTGATAGTGCGGAATCGATGGTAGAACAGCCAACTTGGAAAGCCAAATGTTCGTGCACACAGATTCACGTAGACACGGGCGTGCAATCACACTTACGTAACTAACGGAAAGTTCAGGCGTGCAATTTCATGTCCCCTTATCCCCTCACACCCTCCATCCCCGCATAGCTCTTGAACCTTACCAAGATATCAAGGAAATGAATGGAATTGCCCCCCAGCAAAATCGCAACTCTGGTAATTACCTATTAACTGCACTGTGTGTCTTGGTAACTATAGCTCACAGATTCTTCCATTCTACCGCGTTTTCTAGCATTCGGCGTGATCACCTTTCACAAATTTTCAAATATTGAATTATCGATGCTGAATCTTAGAGCTGTTTGCCTTTGATAAATTCCATGAAAATTTCTCTTCAATAGTCATTTGGTTTGGATGCCCCAACCAGAGACAATATTCCTTTGCAGAAAACGTCCCAGTTCCACTCAATAATATCCATGAACCGAGGAATAAAATCGTCGGATCGAAGGAAATTAAATTCGTCAATTCAACAATTTATTCAATTTTCTTGACCGAGCAAATTTAGTTTTTCAGAGTACGTGATTTGTTGTTGCATTTTTTTTCGTGCGTGGCATAAAAATTGGAATTCAGCAGTATGATGGTGTATTATGGTGGTTCCATGGGATGATGGATTTTTCCTGTGTCGTGTGTTTTAATTCGTTTGATGCAACGAATCAATTACCCAGCTGATCTGATCGGAATGAAGAAAAGTCGCGCTCCATTTTTGTCAGAAACGTTTGGAATTGATCCATCGATGCTGAGTGTGGGAAATGTTCGAGTAAAGCGAAGCAATCACTTTTAAACTGATAATAAGTTGGGATTCGTGTTAAGAAAAAGAATTTTTTTTTCGAAAACTTGTGAACGAGCAGAGAAAAGTACGAGGACGGTGACGTAGCGCACGATAAAGTGTAACACGCGTTTCGTGTGGTTGATTGATTAGAAGGCACCTGTGGTGGTTGGACGGAATAGTCGCTGGGCCAAGGAAAAGCTCTGTGGATCCCGGTTACCCTGTCGGTCTCTCTCGCACACTCGGACGCTCAAGTCGGAGAGTTTTGGAACTCGGGTTGTCGGTGAGGAGGGGGAGTAGTAGTTCGCCAGGGCCGTGGCTTATTTGGAGGGTTGTGAGGATGGTCTGGTGGATAAGACGCGAGTGTGTGGGTGATACCAGCACTTAAGCGTGTATCGAGAGTCTAAGGGGGTTCACGGTGTTGAACGAGGGGCTCGATGAGCGCACGCGGAAGAGGAAAGAGCACGCGTGGAGGATGAGTTGGGAGGAGGTATAGAGAAGGCGGAGGAGGAGGAGGAGGAGGAGGAGGTTAGGATAGTAAAGCATAGAACCGCATAGAGCAGCAGAGGCAACGTTATAACGTAAGCAGGGCTTGCGGAGGCGGTAGTTCGAGGTGCTACAGTTTATAATAGTTGCCGCACCGCCCCCTTTCGGCTCTTTCCTCTTCACAAGCACGAGCTTGCGGCCCTTCAATTCCTCCTTACTGTGTGCTTCTCCGGAGCGAGCTCTGCTCTTGCGAGCACTGCCTCCAAAACCGAGAGCAACCAAGCCTGCTCCGCGCAACTTTCACAGAAAT
The DNA here is from genome assembly GCA_963921915.1 of Hyposoter dolosus. Lineage (NCBI taxonomy): Eukaryota > Metazoa > Arthropoda > Insecta > Hymenoptera > Ichneumonidae > Hyposoter > Hyposoter dolosus. Next base: position 20,861,391 of record OY998131.1, on the reverse strand, counting down.
GCTTAAACCTAACTTTGCCCTTGCTTCTCGTCCTTGCTCCTCCATTTTCGCCAATTCATCTCTTGCCGTCTACATATATATACACGCTATATATGGATCTACTTTTCCCCTGAGGCTACTCTCCAAAACACCAACGAAATCGGAAACCCAAGTTTCGTCTACATCCTAAGAAAAATACTCCCAATCATCGAACAGTTAACACTCCGAATTAATGTCTCGTTTTCATGGTAACGAGAATTCTAAGCGGCGGCATTGTCATCCTGCTTATGGTTCGTGCACAGAGTTGCTCAAATTTCTCAAGCTCTTTTACGAGTCCGAGCTTACGGAGAGTGAAGGCTTCAGCAGTTTGTTCGGTATCGCGCATGCGGCCAAGCGCCGATTCTCCTCCCAACCTCTCTCATCTGCCTGGTCGGTTCTGTAGATTAGTTTATAGTTTCCATATAGTTTCAAGAGAGGGACAAAAAAAAACCAAGTTATTAGCCGTGGTTAAGGGTCCAAAGAGATGCACGGATGATGATGCTTCGTGGTCAGTTCTCTGCTCGGCTTCGCTTCCCTCCGTTCCGCCTCCTCCCTCCCTCCCTCCCTCCCTCTCTCGTTCTCTCTGTCCTTCTGTACTTTCGCCAGGATGCAACCTGGCCTCGTACCTTCTCGGTGCTCTGTGGACCAACAGAGCCGGGAGCGCAATTTCAACCCTCCTGCTTCGTCCTCTTCCGTCTCTGCGGTCAGATGGGCATGAGTTTCTTGTCAACAGGAGAACGACACTTACATAACCACCTCGAGAGTCAAATGAACGTGGCTTGTTAAGATAACTTTGACATAATGACAGATCAATATTTTACAACCAGAAATTCTACCCTCACTTTTCATTTTCGTCATTTTTCAACTTTTCTCTCATCAGAAATGTCAATTTTTCGTTTTTTTCTTTCATTCGAAATAAGCAAAGAAAAATGGCCATTTCTTCACATTTTTTCGTAAACGTGAGTATCGGGATACATCGTATCGATGTTTTCATCTCGATTCGGAGCTTGCATCCATGCAGAATTATTGAAAAAGATTTGGACAGAGATAGAGAAAGATAAATACATTCGCAGAAGGTACGGTGCATGACTAATATCCTCCTACGTACTGCAACATTTCTCGGATCTTGTGGCAGCAGCAGCCCCCCTGCCATTATAATTCTCCGTTATCTATGGAAATTCTAAACCGTACTAAACAACAATACATACCTCAAAACTATGTAATTCTCTGAGCGTAGACTACACAAGGTATGCAATATGTGTTAGCGAAGGCTCCGAGCTGCACCCGAAGTTGCCTTGTTTGCTTTATAACTTTACGCGACCGCGTCTCTCCTCGTTATCATTTCATATTAAGTTATCGAGTCACTTTATTTTTCTTTTGTTTTTTTTTTTTTTTTTTTACAGATTTCCATGTCCATACACGCAAACTTGTATTTTCTTCCAGCAAATGGATTAAACTTGTTAAACAATGGTTTACGAAATGCACCAACAGGAAGAAAGAACTTTGAGAAAAATTGACAGAAGCCACAGGAATGTTTAACGATCGAATTTCATTTCCTGGTTTAAAATTTTCTCATGTAAAGGAATCGAAAAAATTGAACATCGAGGATCTCACGATTTTAAAAAGACTTTAGCACACAGCTGCGAGTGTGTCTCACCGATTTTGCAGGTTTTTGGATTTCGTGTAAAATGCAATTTGCATGTTTGGAAATCACACAAAAACTTTAATGAAACGGTGACGAGAAGAAACGTGCGCCTCGAAAGTTAATTAAAAAACAAGTTTTTAGTGAAAATAAATTGATGTGGATGTTTGTAGTGAATTAATCGAATAACCGATGATTAATACGGCAAGAAATTGGTCCATTGATTGTCGTTGCTTCTTTGTTTCTGGTCAAGATTCGACAATAATTCGACTTTACTATTATATCTGCTGTATGTTATCTGCCCCCTCAGGGAACACCATTGCTTGGTCGTTTCTACGTTGGTCATAATACTGTATATAGTATATAGGTACGTGGTCGTACCGAGGAACGCCGAGGATGATGAGATCTGCAGGCTTGCATCCTGATGAGACTATTAGGATGGCTTGATAAGTCCATAATATTCTAGTCGACGCCGGGTACTGCCGTCGAGTCCACCCGGTGTCCTGACTGCCCATCATATTCTCTCTCTCGCTCTTTCCCTTCTCTTTCCCACTTGCCCCCCATTTTCCATTCCACCCTTATCCCATCCTACGGGCTTCTCTCTGCTTCGCCATCCTCTTTCACAGCAGCGCGACGGAGTATCGCGTCTCGTTTCGTCTTTGCTTGGCGTTTGTGTAGAAAAAAAAAAATGGATCGCTTGTCTATCTTTGTCGAGCTTCGATTTTTCTATTTATACAGGCTGGCTACGCAATATCTCTGACACAGATAACTTTGCGGTGGAGCACGCGATGCTCTAATGAAGTTGATTGAGCGCGGGGACCGAGCAAATATCAACATTTTTAAATCGAACTCGTTCGAGATTCTGGTTCCACGGATAATAACGTTGAAAATGGCTCGGCTTTTTAAACATTAAACTGGTCCCGAAGCTTATGAATCGTTAGCCGTTTACCCGTTAGCGGGTCATTGGTTCGTTACTATAAATTCGCATGCAGTTATCGAGTTATTCGCAAGGAACATGCGGACATTGGTACCTTCGTGTATCATTCGCTTAATTCGTTTCCTAGAGAATGCGAGCTTCGCGACAAAGTTATTCGGACAGGATTCTCAACAAGTGATATTGAGGATTCCATTGCTCTTGTTGATACGGGAATCAAGACTATTGGAGAATTTAGATGAGGAAGAAAGAGCAAGAGAGAGGGAGGCAGAAATTACGTAACGCGTATATAGGTAGAGGAGGAGTTGGTTGATGAAGGTGCTGGCTTTGTTTCGCGTGGTCGTGAGATTTAGAACGTATTTGACTACAAAACTACCACCGCCGCGTGGGGCTAGTAATATAGCTTGCACGGTCACTCCGTGCGAGGATGATGGTGTGACGAGCGGGAAAGAGACGGAGATGAAGGGGGTAATAGAATTGGATGGTCGAGAAGTGCCAATAACCAGGCGTGGGCTTGTCGGCGGCGTTTAATTGCGTTAGTATTTTATCCTCGCTTTAGTGATCGTCCACCAAAGGCTTTTCGAGGAGCTTATGAAGCGAGAAGAAAGAGGCCAAACGTGCAAGAGCGAGTAAGATGGAAAGGGGCGAATCGACGCTCTCTGCGTAAGAGACCCCGTTGGAGCTTGACTTTTTTTTTAGGCGCTAAACAAGCGAGAAACATACGACGAAGCTTTGCAAAATAATGATATAACGCTATAGAGAATTTGGCAATGTTATTGGACGGAGAGAGAGAGAGAGAGAGAGGGAGAGAGAGATTGATTGATTGATTGATAATTTATTTCCGCCCAAGCAAGTTAAAGGGCGCGATATACAGAAAGATTAATCACTAAAAGCGGATCGAACCAGTATAGAAGAAAAGAAAACAAACATATATACATATACATAAAAATTTATAAAAAAGAGAAAAAAAATTAAATGCAAAAAATATGTAAAGAGAAAAAAAAATAATAATAAAGAATCCATAAGGAAGTATACATGAGAATAATAAGTTCAGGAAGTACAGCGTAGTAGAACGATAGGCATAAGAAGATGATAAAAAGCGCAAAGAATAAAGCAATGGTACAGAAGGGAAGAACACGATAGTCGAGAGTCATAGAATGATGGTCGAGATGTTCATGAAAAGAGTTTGAAGATAGAGAGAGATAAATTATCCAAGAAGCTGGCGAACTCAGCGTTTAGAAAATCGAGAAGGGGTGTCCACCGGATTGATGGTCTCAGAGTCAAGCCCACGCGTCAAATCTTGCAAAACAATGTTACGAGACCGCGTTTTATGAAAATAACCACATCTCCGCAGTGATATTGATGCTTTCATATCGAATGAATAACCGGTTCATAAACCTCACACCGCTCTCAAAAGATGCTTGCAGGATCTCCCTCTTCCAGTTCACGCAGTGTCATGGGAAAGGTCACCATTTACAAGCTACGCGATCTTCACAGGCGAAGGATGCTGGGATCCAAGGAACACAAAAGGATGTAAAAGAAGAGTGTACCGATTGGGACAAGTCTTACAGCACTGCTTGCCATTTATGCCAGCGAGTTGTCGTCTTCATTGTTGTCATCAACTTCTCCACAAGTTTTATGGAAAAAGGCGCACATTCAATAGACACTGATTTCGTTCTCGTCTTTTGCAGAGCATCCTCGATCCGCCAACAATGGACCAAAATACACAACCTGCTCCGTTCCGTTCTGCTACTTCTGGCCACGGAATTCGATAGCCATTTCATCTCCATTCGTTAAGGTGGTTAATCCAATGAGACAAAATAAAGTTTTTTTTTAAATTGCATCGTTTTTATACTTAGGAAAATTACAATTTCGACGGAATAATTTGCTCGATGTGTCGTTTTAAAATAAGGGCAAAACTCGAAGTATCTTCAGTCGTGAATATCCTGGAGAGTTCTGTAAAGTTTTATCCCCATTAATCGTCCACGAGGAACACTTTTTTCTACTCAATTTTGTTTTTCTTAACAATTGACAATACAAAAATCCTGCTTAACCCTTCGAGGGCATACTGGGTCATTTTGACCCGAAAAATTTTCTGTCGCCAATGGTTTGGCATTTAATGACAACGAACATTTGGCATTGAATTTTCGTTTTCGTCAAAAAATAAATTCAGAGCCATCAATTATGAAAAATGTATTTAAAAAAAAAAAAAAAAAAAAAAAAAATGCATTTTTACCGAAATACGCACTTACAGGATGTGTGCACTCGAAGGGAATCGAAGAAATTGTATCTCGATTAAATAAACAATGACATTTTTTCGATGAGATAAAATGAACCAATCGCAAAACGTAATCCTCATGGTGATCCCCATATGAGGACAGGATTCTCCAAGGCACCGAAGCTACTGGCAAGCAGCAGAGCAGCATCGTTAAGTTTCGGAGGTTCATCAAGTGGACTCCGATGTTTGATCGCATGCTTGACACGCAAGAAGCCCATGTGCATATGTGGCTAGCGAAAGGTCAACGAAGGACGTATCGTAAATTGTAAAATCTATCAAGACCAACGTGGTCGACATAACTCAGACTACGTTGGTGCCTATACCCGTTTGTATGAAGCATGGCGACCAGACTCGGCATAAATACCCCGGTTGCAGAGAACAGTGCTTCGAGCACCAGCACTGAGCAAGCCCAGACCGTTGTGGCGTGGCAACATCATCTATCTCGAATAATTTATTATACCGCGGCTCTCGGCAACGTCGGCCAGTCGTACCGAGAGAGTGAGAGAGAAAGAGAAACGAGAGAGTGAGAGCGGGAGGGGGGTTTGTGTCGTCGAAATCCCGACAAGAACGTGCCAGAAACCGGCTAACGGGAAACGAGTGTCGGTACAAATCTCAAACACCACCGTACGATACTAGCTGCTTGCATGTACCAATCCAGCAAGTATCACGAAACTTGTTGAAATTTCCACCACCGATAACATTTGCCTACATTTCCACCATGCTAATGGACCCCATAATGTTAAACATCATTCCAGCATCACATCATTATAATTCATTCGGTCGACGCGAATTATTTCAAGCGATCCTCGTTTTTCGTCGCTGATTATTCATTAGCAAATCATTTATTTTTATTACTGCAATGTTTAATTGTTCATAATTGAATCGTTTGATGCGTTCGTGGAAGAAAATTGGAATTGCTCTCCGGCATATCCTTGAGGCGACACTTGTCGCTTACGTTCCGTCTACTTTGTGAACTTTGTAAATTGTTCAGTACTCTGTGTAGGGTTTCGTTTGTTTAAATAATAAAAAGTGAAATTTTTTTTTCAAATTCGTCAATTTTTTGCTAGGAACATTGTCCGAATGTTCTGTTTTCATTTTTTCTCGTATTCTCTAGAATCGGGGAATGGTTGGTTCGGGAATCTTATTCATATGGGTCTCTAAGACCCTCCACAGGTAATTCCGCGTGCTGTCTTTCGGATTATTACATTTTTCACGGTATGATAATTTCAGGGTAGAATTTAGTCAAAAATTACCGTCCAGACTGGATCAAAATGAGCCCCATGGAGGAGTTCAGCGCTAAAATGGATTCAAAGTAAAAAATAATCGTCCGAGCTTAATTGATATCGATTATAATGTCGTTGGACGGATTCGCCATGTCGTTGATTTAACCGGTTGATAGTTTTCGCGTTCGTGCATTTAATTCATACAGAAAACATATTTGTGTGGATAATTTGTGCGTTACAGCGCATGAAGTTGGTGGAAGAGGTGTAATCCTATACGCGGATGTCCGCCGGCAGGACCAAGTACATATTGTGAAAGTTTGTTAAATGACTTTCTCATTAAAACTTTGCCAATTCCGTGGTGCACGACGAAACAGCGCTCTTGCTCCAAAGCTTTCGGCCTCCGTGAATAAACGGACATTCGGAATAAAAGTTCGAATCCTTCGACTAGATCTCCTTTTCTCTTCCATATATTAAAAGCCAATCCTCTGCTGCGCCGACCTTTTTCTTTCAGCATCGCCACGAAATGAGGAAAAACTTTGTAGACAAAAAGAACAAAAATAATAAATTCATGAAAACTGTATCTCCGATCGAGTAGAAAAACGCGTTGAAAACCGCAAATACGGTATGGCTCTCGCGTTTGTATTTTGCGTCGATCCCCGTTTGGGGGAATTTACGTGGACTGGCGCCATCTGACACAGATTCCTTGAACCCGGTAGGGGATGAAATTTTTTGGCCTCGGACAGCTTCGTAAAAAATCTGAGAGATGTCGCCATCGGAGGGTTTCGTACCGGAGCTTAAAGAACGTGAACAGCCAACTCGCAGAGTCGGGAGACTCCGGAATTATTAGAAAGATTTTTTTTTTCATTCCATGAGAATAATAAAAAAAACACAAAAACAAAAAAAAAAATAAAAACTGTTTTTTATTTTTTTTTTTACGTTTTTAATTTTTTTTTCATTTTTTTCATGCGAATTCTAAGGATTTTTTTTTCATTTTTTCTCAGATCCACTTATTTATGCTTTTTCTTAATTGTTTTTTTTTTTTTTTTTTTTTTCCAATTTGTCCGAACCAAGACAGTCTACGAGGATTTGCTGAATTCGGAAACAGTGTTTCGCCTAAGACATCGAAATTTATTGAATTTTTGAAATTTAACGATCTCAGGAAAAGTTTTGGTCGCGCAGATAAAAATTTTGTCACATCCGGTTGCTGTTTTCTTGTGTGTTCGTTCGAAATGATTTGGAGAATTCTTAGCAAACACGAAGACGTTGTTAAGATATTTAAAAATGCTGAAATTCGGAGGTAAATTTGTGATCATTTTACGTTTGCGCAATGCAGTACTCTCTAGGGCGAATTTTCGATTTTCATCTTGACAAGCTCTATCTCTTTCGCTCTCGGGAGAATAGTCGAGTCTATGTGGAAAACGGCGGGGTAAACACACACGAGAGTCTGGGAGAGATGCTCGTTGGCGGGTAGATTTTCAAAAAATTGGAGAGTTGCGCGCGCCTCACCTTCATTGATCGGTGACCGCCGGAGAGAGTCTAGCGGCTCCATTTCCATGTCTATACATGACTCGCCACCCTTTCCGTTATTCCGTACGAACACGCGCTCCACACCCTCATCGTCGACTAGGTATCCGAAGAGGGACTCGTGCGTTCTCGACTTTCAGGGCGGAGCCCAAAAGTTGCGCGGGGATTCGTGACGAAAAATGGAAAAAAAAAAAAAATAGTATAAAAAAAAGAAAATAAAAAAAAAATAAAAAAATTAGTGTCAGAAAAAATTCAGAAAAAAATGAACTCTGGCAATAGAAAATTGTTTTCGGTGCCGCTTTTGCGGTTGCGAAGAAAAAACTTCTTATATTTTCATTTTTCGAACTCGTCTGATCGGCACGGGATTTTCTACTTATTCGTCCCTTAGCGATTTCTTTTATTTTCGCTTCTTATTTTCGCACAAAGTGATCAACGGGTTTCATTTATTTTAGTGGTTTTGACCACACGCGTCGTAGTCGCCTCGAAGGTATTGGGTTTTGGAGGAACACGCAAAGACGACGGAGAAACGGTTGAAAGCTTTCCCATGAGAAAGGATAAGGCGATGTTGGCCGAAGTACGTAACCAGTCCAGGGAATGATTTTGGAAACGACCCCCGGGCTAGGACTGGTTCACCACAGCATTTTTTAGTCTAGGGTACGAACCCCCATCCGGTTCTTGGATCCGGTGTAGGGGATAAATAGATATCGAGAGAGAGTGAGCGAGAGGCAGAAGCGGGAAGGGGTCGTCGCCTCGTAGTTCAAGGGATACACATACAGACGGAACATTGGCGGCGCGAGAGGGTCGAGGGAGAGAAGTTAGCGAGCGAGAAGGCGGAAATGGAAAGAGCTTACATGCGAAGAGGAGAGAAATGAAGGGAGAAGCGAGATGGCGCGAGTTAACCTAACCTCAAAATTCCAGCATCAATTCTGGAGCTCCATCTAGCGTGTTCCACCTACCCGGGGTGCAATTAGGAACAACCCCTCCTGGTCTCTATATTCTCTGGCTTTTCCATCCTCACCTTCCTCTCGCGGAGTATTCACTCCCGCGCGCTCCCCTCCGTTACTCTCCCCTCAACTCCCTTTGGCCACCGTCGAACTCGCGTGTGTCGGGACCACGTGATCCACAGTAACTACACTCTTCTTTTTAGCGAGGTGGAGAAGCTCCAGCGTCCCGGCTGCTGGCGACGTCGAAGGGGGTTGGTGGGTGGTGAGTCGCGACGGGCTACCGCTCTCCTCTAGTCGACAAGAGAGGAGAATACCATGTTTTCCCGTTGTCATGGCTACCATGGGGTGGTTATACTTGAAGGGTTATCCCGTAGTACAGTCATTGCTAAATTGTGAAAACTATTGGCCCACTCCCATCGCCGAACCCCAAAATAAGAAGGAAATAAGCAAAACCCTTCCGAGTCACCGACAAAACACTACACACTTTTCACATGCTTTTGTCATCAGATTCCAACGCGAGAGCTTTTTATTTCCTCAACCTCTACGCTCCTCTGGCCTAACCACCGTTTAAACGTGTAAGGCGCTTCACGCTCAGATTTCTCAACCTCTCCTCCGTTTTTCATTCAAGTTTCCCTTGTTTTTGTCCCCTATTAGTTTTCCTTTATTCATTGTGTTCGTCCTTCCACCTTTTATGATTTCCACCAGATGCTGAGAAATTTTGACACAGGGTAATGCTCGGGAGTTGTTTTTTTATTGATACATTTTCCATACCGAGTTTTTATTCGATTCCATTGCTTAATTATCGTCTGAAAAATTCTGGCTTCTAAATTTATTTCATCGATACTGTTTTTCTGATTTTGCTCGATTTTACGATCCGAGTAATTTGCTCAGTTTTCACAATTATCGGATCAACTTCTACGAGGTCTCTCAGCCACCCTCCCTCCCTCTCTCGCTCTCTCTCGCTCTCTCTCTGCCTGCCTGCCTCCTTCATCATTCGCATAATAAATTGACGAGGGTCTATTAACGGATAATTTTATTTTGTGTTTTATTGTTTCTCAAATCGGTTCCATACAATCGCTGACAATTAGATTCGATTAATTAAAATAGATCCACCACTCGTGTATTTACAAGCTTTCGGGAACCCAGTAATTGTTTATACGAAAGTGCTATTTTTTATAGAAGTTTGTGTTTATAAAGAAAAAACGTAGACGAAAGTTTTTTGATGTTCATGATTTTTTTTTCATACGGTGTATCGAAATAGCTCATAATTTTTATTATTTCCAATTATTTCAAGGCCACTCGAACATTTTTTTATATTTTTAAATTCAATTTTAATAGTTTTCATCGTGACTGGGAATGATAAAATAGAGAAATTCTTTGCACCTGGACAGACGACTCGATTTTTGACTATTTTGAACATTTTTTAATGTCACTGCCCGGACTTACGATTCGGAGGCACGCGTTGCCGTTGTTAAAAGGATTTTCCCAATTGGAAGGGAGCCCGGAATTTTCGTTGATTCTTTTTCCCGTTTCCACTTGATGGGGAGCTCGCCTGAGAACTCATCTCAAACGCCAGGACGTAGACCACGTTGAAAATGGCCTGCGACCGGTGCTCTAAGCTCGTTAGAATTACAAGCCCACGCGCTAAGGTATACGGAGGATGTGGACTTGTCAACACTCAACGGACCGAATTCGCTAACGCGCTGAACCTACTCGGACGCCTGGAGCACAAGCCACAATCTAATCATGGCATGCCGCATTCACATCCTCTATTTTGCCTCGAAGCATCAACGATTCTATCCTGTTCTTCGTGTTACACTCTCCTGGACAATTCTGCGGCAGAAACTTGTTTCAGCGCTCGTATTATTTTCCGACATTTTATTCGTCACAGAACTTTAGAGCGCTATACGATGACGCGGAAACCTCAAATAGAATGTCCATCGAAACTGAACATTGAAAAAAATGTCGATCGCGAGCCAGAGAAATCCAAATGATCTGTCATTGGAAAAATTTGATGAACGAATAAATTTCTTCGATAATTATAGCATTTGGTGCTTTTTGTAAAAAATGCATCAAAGATGCAGAGGCGCGGTGCCTCTGATCACTTTTCTCTTCGACGAAGGGTCAAAACGACCCGAATCTTCACTGCAGCCTTAAACGTTCTTCGTACTCGATAAAAAGATTAAAATATACGCGACTCTTTCTGTTTTTCAATAACGAACAAAACGGCGTTTGATTAAGTCGCTTTCGGTGAACATTTGTTCATTAAAAATTCTATAAAACGACAAAAATTTCAAAAAAAAAAAATGCGTAGAATCAGTTTTTTTGACTGAATAAACTCTAAAATCGGCGCTTTCCGTTGCAGCGGTCTATGAAAAAAAATCATGAACAATTTTGTAAAAAAATCGCAAATTGTTCAGAATTCTATAAAATTTAGTCGTTTCAAAATTAATTAGGAAACACACGCAAAAAATTAAGAACATAGAGGACGACCAATGACCTACAAACTGCAGTCAACAAAGTGCACGAAACACTTTTCAGAAATTCGTTTTTCTTTATTAAGCATTGTAAAAGAGAGAACGTGAAAAAAAAAAAGTATTAAAAACATCAAAAAACGATCCTCGTGATAAACAGAATATGGAGGATTGTATATTTACTCTGTACTATATAAGGCGCGGGGATTCTCGCAAGGGTACACGCAGACACGAGCATCAGGGCAGTTGGAAGATCTAGATGATATTATCTCGAGTTGGGTTGACGCTGGAGTATCTACGCAACGAGGCAAGCAAGGGTCCCCTTCTCTTTCGTTCGCCTAGTCAGCGAAGGCGGAGTCTAGCCGTTTCCCCGCGTTGGTGGCTAACATAGCATTAGGTAAGCTTTTCGTTTTATTGATTTTTCGAAAAAGCGCAAGCGCGCCCGGAGCTGTTGCCCTCCGCCACTATCACCTACGAGAGCGAGCGTCGTGGCGAAAAGCAACCCCCAGCGAAGCCTCATTCTTCCCCACCTTACCTCCAAACTTTCCATCCCTTCTACTCTCTTCCCCCGATGTATATGCACGACCGCACATACACAAGTACGAGTTTACTTCAATACAAGTCTCGAGCTCCGGCCATCATTTTTTTGGTGAAAAATTTCAATGATTCCTGGATTAAAGCAGCGGCAGTGGGGTGGACACGCTGATTTTTTTCCCCTGTTATCCCTGTAGTGTTCTCGATCCACCGACACTCGTGTTTGCTCTCGGGGAGATTAATTATCTATAGAAAAAAAGATCGCCTCAGCATCCCAATCATTAGTGATCTTTCGAGGCTGATGAACACATTTAAAGGGCCTCAAAGTTGGCTCGACTATTTACAATTTTTCAATAGAGGATCCTTTGCTTTTCCCTCGCTTTTCAATTCATTTCCATAAATTCGTGCGATTGCGACGTCATTTTTTTTCTCTCCCTTCATCATTACACAGTTCTCTATGAAATTCGAAAAGAGACCGTGCTCGGGTCTTAGAGTTGGCATCAGCAGCGATTATTTAGTTGAAACTTTGCCTTCTCTACCTTCGATCGAATCTTTGCTTAATAAAAAATCAAAATCAGCTGCATGAGCCCTTCAGCAAGTCTGTCCCTTTCCCTTACGAGGTCGATGCTGAGCCGGTTTTAAATTATTCCACGCGGGCTCATTCGTCTTTTTTTTTTTTCACCAAGAAGTCATCTGCTTGAGATGTTTCTATCATGGCGAATCCCCTCTACGGGGAAAAAGCGCGGACAAGTACATTTGTTTTATTATAAATCTTTTGAATTAATTAAAACGTCAATGTCGGTAAAGTAGAATATTTACTTTCACCGAGACTCCGCCGAGTGTCAAGATAAAAAAGTGGAAAACCGAAAGTTGACCTGCTAGCTATGACGGCGGTAATAAAAACTCGTCGCTTCTGTAATCGAACATCGACTTTCCTGGAAATCGGTCTTGATGGGCCCTTTGATTGTGTCGTCTGCGCGCATAAACATACACGCATGCAGACACGCACTGCACTTTTTGCATAATTTTGTCTGTGCAAAGTGTTTTCTCAGCAATTATTCAGGCGTCAATCGCGATGATTTATGGCTCAATCGACGGGGAGCAATGTAATAAGTCTCCAGTTCAATTATCAGATCATGAGATCACTTCCGGGCTCCGTAATTGAAGAAAATCCTTATCCCTACCACCGAATTTGCTTTATTCAGAAATAATATACTCGGGCCAGTAGACGACGCTGTCAAATGTACTTGTCCCGAGACTCTACCGAGTCTCTAGATAAGTCTGCCATCACTTGTACGTCCCGGAATAACTTTATGACAATCGTCACCCTCCGAGCTATGGTGAAACGGAACACTGAAAAGAAAATTTTGTCGGAGGAGATCGATATTTTGTTCGATACGTTCAACTAAACGTTTTTTTTTGAATAATCCCAAAAATTGTGTCATTGCAGCAAGAAACATTCTAGAAAGTCTCTTCACAGTTCCGTTAGAAACCAGCAAATATACTGCCAAAATAACGAAAATTTCGAAATTATCGAAAAATATTAACTTTACCGTGTTCAACAAAATATCGAAATTTTAAAAAAAAACTTCATTTCCAGTGAAGATATGACGTTGATGAGCCTGAAAAAGTTGGTAAAATAAATATAATTTGATGAAAGGACTTGGTGAATTATAAATATGACAGAGATCGTAGTGGAATAAGGTTCAATGATACTTGGGATTTGGTAGACGTCGAGTAAGTGATGCATGAGAGGAAAATCGAGTAAACGACGAAGACAGTATGTGTGAGTTGGAAACATTCGTTATTACGGTTGGCTCAGTCGTGTTTTCGTAGTTTCTCGAGGTAGTTCCTCATTGGAGATAGTATATCAGCATCAGCCAACGCATTCAAACAGGGTCGACCGATACACTCACGCAGTGTCCAAATCTCATCTGAACTTTCGACCCTTCCTCTTCCGGTATCCTTCCCTGCCCTGGTGCACCGCGCGTCTGTTAGCCCGCGGCGTCTCATTTCGTCATCGGCTCTATACTCATTTGCCCGGCCAGTTCTAGGTACCCAGGCATCCAGAAACAACCAACCGTCGCCCCCACCTCGCCATCCACCGTTGCCATCGCTAACGATTGGTCCGAAAACTCGGTACACAAAGTGCCTGGGCTTGGTGTTGCCCAAAATCATTGTGTGCTGCCGGTGGATCGCCGCGTTCCAAAGCTGCACACATCTACACTTCGATATATGTTTTCTATGTGTTTATGTCCCTTATACTCGGTCCAGCGTTATGTACGTGGACGATAAATTCTGCGGGTTCGAATAAACCTTCATTATTTTATTTCTTATTACGACATAATTCCCAATTAATAGAAAAAAAAAAAAACAATCACATGCGAAATACTTAACGAATCTGTTCAAAAAAATGAAAAAAAAAAATATATATATATAAAAAGAGAAATTTTTTTTTTTCTACGCCGAGTCGATGATGCAAGCATTTCTTTCAAATTTTGTTCATAAATATTGCTGCAACAATGATGATTCCGGAAAGCTGTTTGTGTATTTGTGAAAAAAGTGCGGGGTGAGAGACTCGCAGAGGAATTTATGTCTCTCCACCGGACATGTTTGGACAATGATCGTTGACGTGTTCCGCGATTTGGCGAACAAGTAATTTCGAGAGAGTATGAATTCGTAGTGACGTCTGAGAGCAGGGAGCGAGCAAGAGAGCACGAGAGAGATGTAGAAAGGGCAGAAACTCATATGCATTCGCCTGCACTCATACATACTTGCGAACCTGATAAAAGGACCTCGGAGGGAGGTTGAGGGGGTTCGGTGGATGTGGTACAGAGAACGAAGCACACGCAGCCTCCGCGCTGTCATCAATCACCGAATGCCACCGGCAGAACAGGACATTTTCGCACAAAAACACACACAGCGAAAGAGAGCGAAAGCGAGAGAGAGAAAGAGAAGGGCGCGGAGAGGGTGGCAAAGCGGGTGCAGCATCATCAGAATCCGGTTCACTTTGGGTCGCACAGTCTCTCTATATACCTTGCCGAAATGCATCAGCAACGTACATACGAAACGTTCGTTCGCCACCGCCTTCGTCCACCCTCGCCATCCTCTCTGCACTCGTCTATACTCTCACGTGAACCAGAGGATGTACAAATCTCCTCTCTCCTCCACTCCCCCCGACTTTCCTGCTGCGTTACTCCCCTCCTGAGCATTTATTCCCCTCGTTCCGAGCACCCCTTCGCCTCTCTCGCAGGGCTTGCATCCGTCAGTGAAATCAGCATACCCCTCGATGACGCCGGTCCACCAGCACGTACACGACGACGCACCCCGTCACTCTTACTGAATTTTAATCCGGTTCTCTATCGATCATTTTTCCGTCCGCTATTTTTTAAATTGTGACTTTTATTTTTTATTTTTTATTTTCGCGATGCCTTATTACCCGAAAATGTGACACGAGACGGTAAACTCATTAAGCATTCATAAACGTTCTCGGGTTCATCAAACATCCGCAACGCTATCATTCAGGCTGTCAATTTTGACGCGACATTTTTCGTGCATTAGCACTTTTAATATTAATATTTATCTGTTTAATTCAACGAGATATCAGTCACGAGAGAAAGAGTCTCGCGGGTTGTCAGGTCGCGTAAAAACGCAGAACTGAATCCGCGGACTCGCTACGAGAATGCCCAGTGCTGCTGCTGCTGCTACTCCTGCTCTGCTCTTGCGGACAGGGAGGCATGCACACCGCCGCGGCAACGTATGATTGGCAACAATCGACACTGTGATCGAACGTTTGTTTCAGAAACACACATGAGGATCCCTCGTCCTTTCTCGCTCCTGCCTGCGCTCATCGCATCCTGCTCTCTCCTTCCGCGTTAACGCCAACACACCAAACACACACACACACACACACGTATCCATTCATTCACAGGCCAATACATCAACGGACAGAGAGACAGAGAGAGAGGAAGAGGGACGAACCGATCGGGCGAGAGAGGAGAACAGCATTTTGCTGCGCTTGTCGTTTCATATAACTCTTCTCACACTCCTATTTTTTTTTTATCCACACACTCGCACACGTTTATTTTTCTCTCTCTATCTTCGTCCCTCACATTGTAACTCGCTTTCACTGCACGACGTTTTTTTCTCTCTCGATCACATCGATGCCCCCAGCTCTTCGATTCCGAGCTTCGTCCTTGCGGTTACTTTCACATTCTTTTTTTCTCTTTTTTCATTTATATTACCCATCGATTTTTTGATCGCGTGTGTACACATTTCAGTCTTTTTATTCTCTCCACGTATCACGAGTTCTCTTTCAGATTATTTTCTTCCTTTCCTTCCGAATGGGTGCACGCACGCATCCACACGAACATGTACACCACTCTCCACCTACTCGCACTCTTTCCATTCTTTGAAAACGTATTTTTTTGACGTGCGACAGTCGGAGGAGGCGATGATAGCGAATGCGCGATTTCTGGGGAATGGAAAACTTTTTTTTTTTTTTTTTGGGAAGAAAAGTTTTTCTCATCTTCGCTCGGCTCGACTAATTATTAATTGGTTTTTTTTTGTACTAACCATTCGTCATTAGGAATTAATGAGTACTCAAATAGTTCACCAGGTGCACGTCTCCCGGGTTTATTGTTCAGACGCTCCTTTTTTTCGCGATTACACGTGACGAACGAGGGATTAACTGCATTTTTTGTTTTTACTCTCCTTTTTTATTGACATTTGAAAATTTATAGAGTACACGACAAACTCGCGTATTTAACGTCACGTTTTTTTTCGGTGGAGTTTAGCTCGAAAAGGGAAAAAATTGCAAGCCTTTTTTGCAAATTTTTAATGGTAAATAAACATTCTGCGAAATTATCGCTTCGCTAAAGCAGTCGTGCCAAAGCTGAATAATAAAATTGTCTCGTCGTTTTTCTAGCTCAAATAATTCATGTGTTCATGTGCTTTTTCTATTACAAAAATTATAATGACGAAGGGAAAAACGAGTGAAACAAAAAGCGAGTTTTTCATTGCTATACGAGCAAGTTTTTTTCGACCAAGTTTTTGCACTTGATGAAGCTCGATTTTCGATAAACTTCCAGTTGAAAAATTCACGATGATATTTGTTTGTTTTTTCGGCTCGAAATCGTGGAAAATTTTACAAAAATTACTCCAACTTGTTTCGTAAAGATGCAAACTCTTAGCGGAGACTGTTTGAGAATCGAGAAATAATTGAATTGAATGAATAAAATGAAAGCGTCAAATTTTTGAATCATTCTGTGAAATCGAAGTTTTTATTTTTTATTTTGATCACGAATGATATTCCAAGGATCTTTGAAAATGATTTTTAACCCTTTCAACAAAAATTATTGAGAAATTCTGTAACGAAATCTCCAAGACTCGAAAAATAGCAAGTTTTTTCGAATAAGAAAAAGAATTTTCGATGTTAAAAAAACGTATTTTTCTTCACGTAGCAGTGGCGGCCTCGCCGTACAAAGAGCGAATTTATTAATGCGCTCGAATCTTTGGTCGATAAAGTGCGTTCCTGTTGGTGTAGCTTGACGGTGCGAAGGTTCGAGGAAACGAGTCGGTAAAGATGAAAGGTTCGTGTGAAATAGTGGTGAGAAGAGTCGAGGAGGAACGAAGCAGGGGAAGAAGAGGGTGAATGACATAGAACGTTTTGAACACGAAGGATGATGCACGTGTGAGGCGAAAAACCATACTACCGCGCGGCTGATCGGGGCGAATTTGTTGAGAATATGAATTTATTGGAATTTAAACGATTAATTGACAATCGTTTACTCGTTTCATATTTTATTGCTTCCAATTTGTCAGGCAAGCACAGTCGTTGTAATTTCTCGGTCATTCGGTGGTTTTGCCATCCAGGAGAAAGTGTCCGAGCAACCGATCGAAAATATTATATTGGCAAACCTCGAACTGCAATCCTCCCAACGTCACGTGACTCTATACATCAACAAATATATATTTATAGACTTTGCATCGGCATAGAGAATAGTGAACGACGAAAACAAACTATTTCACCGTAGATGATGAACGAACCGAGTTTGCGGTTCTCCGTTTTCGGTCCAGCGGCGCTTTAAGTTCGGGTGACCGAGCCCGAGATTTCGTCCTGAACCGATTTGCAAAACGACCGCACCACATGTTAAAATCCATCTACATATATCGCTCGGGCGATGCGGGCTTCGATCAATTCAGAACAACGAATTTTCCGCGTGAATCGAAATTGTTTAATAGTCAACCGATCTGCACAACAGACGGCTTGTGTGTGTCGATATCCCCTCGCGTTCATGCATTTCCTCTTATTTTATATTTACACGTTGATTCACACTTTGTTCTACTTTTTGTAAAGTTATCCATCATACAGTTGATGGACACTGCTGATGTAAAAGTTTGCAGGCGTTTTTCCTAAAATTCCCCAAAATTTCGAACCGGACGATCGACGTTGGGCAGCGAAAATAATTAAAAATGTTGTTTACACAGTTTTCTATTATCTCGAAATTCATTCACATAGCCAATTGACGATTTTTAATATTTGACAATTTCATTACAAATTTTTTTTTTGACAAATAAAAAAAAAAGTGAATTCGCTGGAAAATGCAATGAAATGACCAGAATAATTCATTTTATTTTTTGAACATTTTTCAGGTGATAATTTTTATAATCTTGAAATTAATTCACATATTCACAAGCGATTAGTAGCGAATTAACAAAGTCACTGAGTGTTTCTTGTGATTGGAAAAAAATTATAACAAATTCGAATTTTTGACAATTTTTTAATATAAAATTTGAGGAATGTGAATTCTCACGAAAATCAGATGAAATCTTGACAATGGACAGAAAATTAATTTCATTTTTTAAACCTTCTCGAGGTGATAATTTTTATTGTATAATTCATATAATTGAAGTAAATACATCTATACAGTGAGGACCAAAACAATTGGAACAGGATCTTCTTTTTTGGCTGCTCGAAAAATTGAACCAAATTCCAGCAAACGTCGTAGCAAATTTTCCATTTTGTCTTTTGAAAAAATAATCGTGTTCCACTGGTTTTGGACGTGACTGCGTACATTATTATTAAAATTTGAGGCATTTTTAAGTGGCTGTAACTTTTCCTGAATATAAACTAAAATTTCGAATGAATAAAAAATTCTTTCTTACAAAAATTTACATTCTGTACACTGAAAATTAATTTAAACGGTAATTTTTCGATTTTCATCTTCTGCCTACAGCCGTCTTCGGAATTCACATGAAATTATAAATTTTTAACGATGATCTTTCTCATTACGCCGCCAGCAGATTCTGTCGAATTTGTAAAAACCCGAACGTGATTTATTGGACGAATCAGCCAGTAGGTCCTCGTGCTTTTTCCTGAGGCCAGAAAAGTCTCGCAGTCGCTAGCTGTGAAGGACACAGAAAAAATAAAATTTATAGGTACAAAAAAAAAACGACGATTCTCTCACAAAGTTTCTGCCGCAATCAATTTTTTTTTTGTATAAATTCGATGAAATTATTTTTCTATGGTCATTTAACGTCGTTTTGCTAATTGTTCGGTTAGTTATTTTCGATGAAATTTTGTGATATTTGAAAAAAAAAGAAGAAAATTTCTATGTACATATCCGTCAGCACGCTCGATCGTTGGATGTGTGACTGGCTGCCCGCTCCTCGTACGTGCTCAGCGGTATGTGTATATATGCAAAACTCGCGTTTCTCCGACACCGAATAGCACTCTCTTGATCGGAAATCCATCGAATCACGACTAGCGCATCGATGAGCTAAAACGCATTTGTTTTTCTACTTTTGTCTTTATTTCAAAGGAATGGAGGATCGTAGTTGACGCTGTGATAAACAGTTGCTCGAGCTTAATGCAGTGCAGTAAGATCCTACCGTCGTTTGTATCCGCAATTTTTTTTTTTTTTATCTCTCGTGCACTTCCATTACCTCGTAGGGGTAATTTTTTTGTGAGGGGTTACCGGAGTGATTCGGGTTGTCCGCGTTACGAAGAGAAAACACTTTCCCACGGACTAGCGTTCGATACCCGCGAGTTTTCTTTAATTGCGAGAAAAAAAAAAACGTAATGAAAAAATAAGAGAAAGGAACGATTTGTTGTCCATTTTTCACAATTATTACGAGTGGAAATAAATGTTTACGGAGATTCGAAAATATGTGAGATTTGGAATTTCGATAGAACAAAGTTTGTGGCTCAGGTTGCCTGAAGAAAAATTCAAAACGATAAAAAATCAGTCAAGATTTCAGGTTCTTTCACAAATACCATTAATGAATTTTTTTTTTCACTTTTCTTTCGCTGTAAATGTCACTTGCAGTATTATTTTTCTGTAAATGCAGTTGGACTTACTTTCGATGAGAATTGCAGTTTTTTGAGAGTTGAATGTCATTTTTTTTTTAGAACAGGGACATGCAATAATTGGCACGTTGATAAATATCGTCCTCTGTTGGATAATCCGTCGTTCACGTGTAAGAGAACTCTCGGTACAAGCGTAGAAACCTCCATGGTCGAGTTCACCTGGGGAAGCGGTCAAACGATTAAAAAAAAAGGCCTAAAAAATGTTGCATCGGATGTGCAACGTTTCCTGGTAAATGAATGCGTCGTTATTCACCTGCCAAACTTCTGGGGGCTCGTGGCACTTTGCCAACACTGTACCAATCGGTGGCATCGATCGAAACCCTTCTTACAATCACAAGCAGGTTGATAGAGCATCCGAACGTCACTTGTCCATATGATCGATCCCCGGATTTGTAGGAGATCACGATGATGTTGAATTTAACAATTTTTTTTATTAACGACGATCCACAATTGTCAAGAATCTATCAATCGTATTCAATTATCGATTTTTACTCGGGCGCATGAATTTCGTCCAGCTCTTTGTTTCTTTTATACTAAACTTGTCAAAAATCTTTCACCAGTTTGAATTATTTATTTCCAGTATTCGAAATTTCGAAAAAATTCGATCATTTGTTCGACCCTGCAAAATAAATCATAATTTTCATTTTTTTTTCTAATGCAAGCTGGTTCTTTGATTTTTTATAAACATTTTTTTTTTTTTCACAAATATTTCAAATTTCGCAAAGGAAAATATTTGGATATATTTTGCGAGTGGAGTCAAAATTTCCAATCAAAGGATCGAGAACGTAAATGAATAGAATATCCACGAATTATTGTAAAAAAAAAAAATCGGATAAAAAAAGGAGTAGATCGATCGTGACTGGAGAATTCTTTGATTTTTTATAAACATTTTTTTCCCGAAAATTCGAAATTTCGCATTGGAAAATATTTGGATACATTTTGCGAGTGGAGTCAAAATTTCCAATCAAATGATCAAGAACGTAAATAAATAGAAAATCGAGCAATTGCTGTAAAAAAAAAAAAAATGGGATAAAAAAAGGAGTAGATCGATGGTGACTGGAGTGAGGAATCAGGTCGATGGAGCAGAGTCCAGGAGCATATGAGATCGAGCCAAGATCGAGCGAGGAGTGAAGAGTCTCGCGACGATCGAGAGCGAGAGTGATCGCGACGATCATCGTTCGCCAGTAACCAAGAGTTTGTATAAGAAGAGTATCGATAAGAAGGCGACAAGAGGCCAGAGCAGAGATCGGTGGAAGAGAAAAGGCAAAGAAAGCGGCGAGCACGCAGGTAGAGAAATATGCGAAGGGGAAAGACAGGAAGAAGGAGAGTCCAGCTGAGGGCTGCGTGAATTAGTCTCACCTTGGGTTGCTGCGTAGCGACACGCGATGAGCGTCGTTCCTCTCGCTCGTAGTCTCTTGCTCTCTTGTTCGCAAGCTCCCATTGATTACGCGAGGAAGAGGGGACATTTCGTATTCACGGCTCGGAGAGTAACGTGAAAATCCTGAGCGTGTATATGTCTATACATATATATATATATATATATTATGTACACATGGATGAAACATTCTCTGGAATAGATCGTAAGGGTGGTGTAGGCGTGGCAAATGGTTGGCGTCTCGGTGCCTTATTCGTTGAAAAGTTTGCGCAAAATCCCGCCTCTCTCAATACAGCGTTCATCTCGTGGAGAGTTTGTAGACCTCTCTGGCACCCCCTCTCGTCGTCCCTTGCGCGACACGTACGTTTCTACCTCTGGACTCTACGTATGTATATATTTTCTCGGGAGTGTGGAACGATAGCAATCCCTTGCGACTCTCCAATGTGTTGGCTCGTGCTTTTCCTCCTGCACATATATACAAATATTCCTCTCTCGAGAGATATGCGTATTTTCCTAGTGCAAATATATACATATGTATGTGTTTTACACTCGTTCATATATATACATGAGAGAGCTATTCGTGGCTCTTGGTCATATGCGTCGTTATGTATGTATCAACATCAACATGCAAAGCTCTCTTATCTGTGTATATACGTACGTGTCGAGTAATTCTGTGTCACTGGACGAAACTGTGCGATACAGACACGCAAACTGCCTCAACACAGCTACCCCTTAATGTCACTAATACCTCGAGCGTATATACTCTCCTCCCATCTCCCTCTTTCTCTCTCACTTTCATTCTCGTATCTCACGAAACTGTATATACGCGAAGAGAGAACGATCCAGCGAGAGAGAGAGAGAGAGAGAGAGAGGGAGAGAAAAGCTGCGCGAAAGAACGTGCGCGTGTAATTTTGGGAACTCCACGAAAGCTGGAGCGATCCTGCGTGTACACACGAGAGAAGCTCTCACTTCCTAGTGGTCGCCATCATTCCACCATCAGTATTTTTTTCCACCCCCGCCCATAGCCTGCTCCCAATTGCCTCACGTGCGTTCACATTACTCTCTCCTCCGCCTGATAACTCTTACCTGTGTTTACACACACGTTGCCATATGTGTTTCCAACATCCACCACCTTCTTTCCCCATTACAACGATCTCTGATCGAGCTTGAGGCAACTTTCGCGCGTCTGATCGGTTCTCACTCTCGTCGATAGCTTCGGAATTCGAATTTCCACTCCCGAGACCTCAGTTTTATTCAAACTGCAACGGAGAACAGCCATTTTTTGCATTCTTCTCGTTGCAATCGTTTTTATGGAAATCTCGTCATCCTTCGAAATTAAGTTCCAAAAAAAGCTGTTCCCAGTCATTCGTTTCTCCCGAAACTGGAGTAAAGACGAGGCACAGTGTCAGCTTTGCATAGAAAAATTTTGCCATCAACGGAAACCATGATGCTCAGCTCGAAACCGTTCCACGTATTCCCTCGTAATGTCATCACTCGATTCTGCAATGATAATCGCTTTCGTTGTATATAGAAAAAAAAGGAATTTTGAAAGATAAAAATTACCTTTGATTTCTCATGACATTATGGTGACCAATCCTTAGACCCGGTAGTTTCATTCAGTGCTGATGAAAGTTTCGATCACTGTAAGGTCGTTGGTGCCGGAAAAATTAATTTTGCGCCACCAGAATCTTTTTTGGTACGAAATCTCATGTTTTTTTTTTTTTTTTTTTTTCAAGTTTTTTCTGCATCAGGGATCTTCACAATATAATTGTAACTTTGAGGCTTGAATTTTTTTTTGATTTCACATGGTGCTTGAGAAATGCTCAGACGTCAAAAAAATGAACATATTCTTTATTTGCTCATTGCAATAATATTTCGTATTTAAAAAAAATTTAAATTCTGTACTTTTCCACGAAAAATTTAATTTTTCAATTTTCAATAAGCTCCGAAGATTTTTACAGGATTTTCTCAGTTTTTTTGAATCGTTAGTTTTTGGTTAAAAAAAAGTAAACGAGCTGTGAATTTAAAATTTTTGAATTTCTACTTCAGATTCGTAATCGACAGCTGTTAACTCTTCGGATTCGAGCTCGTGCCAAGCTGTACCGCCAATAATACATTTTTTTCGAAATTGTATAAAACTCAACTACTGAAAATTTGAAGTCTCAAAAAATGATCCTGAGTGAATAAAAATTGTCCGAAAATCAAGAGCATCCCCTGATTCTGTTTTGAAGTCAAAATTTTCGATTTTGATGCTCTCCGAAAGGAACTTGAGAGATTTTTTTTTGGGTTTTTGTATCAAGATTTCAATTATTGTTGTTGTTGTTTTTATCAAGAAGGAAGACACAACTACCGCGTCCTTGATACTGTCAATAAAAAGTTCACTTTTTCGCAGCAATTTGTTTAATTATTGGGAACTCAGAATTTAAACATTTCCATTTGTTGTCTGAATTTGATTTTTCGTTCCGCGTACGATGATCGGAAATTGAATGAAACGTAAATGTTGAAAAAACTTGTTTCTGGACGAAAGATTTGTTTTGGAAAATATTTTTGTTTATATGAAAACGAAGACTCGGTCATTAAACTTGTGAAAATTTGTACAGCGACGAAGGAATGCCAAGATCGTATAAGTGAGGAAAGGGAGAAACGCGCGGAGTGTTGGTGTGATCCGATTAACACATATTGATACGGCGTCACCGGCATATACGAAGTCACAGACACAGGAAATATGGATATATATGACGAACGTGTGACGTTATAGCTGGAGGAGAGATGTACAAGCATACATAGGAAGATACTCCGGAATAGCGGATTCTCTACCCTCTCTGCCGCAGTCGTCCCACTGGCCCATCGATATGCCAATGCGCACGAACACTTGATCGCAACAGGTGTCGATGCCGATATCCGATTTGAGAATTGGCGATGGTGTGGGTCGGCGGGGCGGGGGGCAAGGGAAGGATAGCTCGAGCTTGACTAACCCCAGAGCTATCAGGAATGTTTTCGTAGAGTCACGGGATGAGGATAACTGTTCCATGAAGGAAAAGCTGACAAAGCTTCCGCAGGGCAAATGGAAATAAGGACATGCAAATTTAGGTTAATTTCTTGAAACACAAAAGGGGATAAAGAATATGCAAAAGGGACAAATGTTCATGGGAGAGTGAAAGGCTCGTGGAAACTTTTGACTTTGGGTGCGTCCTATGCGCTCGTTTGGTTCGCTTGCTCCTCGAAAAATAACCCTCCTTTGCGAACGAGGGCGTACAACTCGAATTTGCAAGTCTAAAAATTCCGTTTTTTTCTCGTTTCTCTTGGTACTTTTTTGGTCTTTTCAAGGTGCATTTTTTTTTATACCTCGTTTGTACAGCAAGGAAGAAAGATAGAGAGGAGAGACGAGGGGGAGATGGTAAGAGAATGAGATGCTTTGCGAGCTCTGGATGTCGAGAGACGTTCACCTCTGTCACCGGCGACAAAAGGTACCACCGGCACCATCACCACCACCGACACACCCCTTTTGCCAACGGGACGTTGAAAAATTAGCCCTCCTTTGAACAGAAAGGAAATAAACAAAAAAAAAAAAACACAAAAAAACAACAGGAGAGACGACGGGAAGCGGAGAAGATGGAAAAATAGGAAAACGCGAGGAAGAGTCGTGTATGTGTTGGCGAATACGTGTGCGAGCAAGAGGGTGGATATGGTGGAAGAGAAAAGAGGCTGAATGAGGAGAGAGAGAGAGAGAGAGAGAGAGAGAGAGAGAGAAAGAAAATATGAAAACAAATTCTAAACGAGGGGTTGGTGGACATAGTCCATGGGTCGGCCAGTCTCGAGGCTCGTTCGGAGAAAAGGCTCCGCCACGCCAAAATGGGGGGATGAACCACCCCCGTCAGGAGGTTGGGAGGTTGGGATACACAGGCATCAGCATATAGCAGCAGCAGTAACGCGGTCCAGCCGCAGCTGAGGCGAGAGGGAGCGAGAAAGGGACAAACCAGCAGCCGGAAAATAGGGGGTGCAACGTAAATACCCCACGTCGCTTCTGTACGTTAACCGTAAGCATTCGCCAACGCCGGCTTTGCGTTTTTTTTTCTTTATATAAAAGGGTGTACCGAAAAGCGGGCGAGGGAAGAAAAGCGAGAGCGAGGGAGAAGCGAGCAAGAGACGACAAGCCCGAAACTATAGAAAGGGTGCAGCCCCACGCGTTGCCCTCGTGTAAAAAGGATCGAATGAATAAATTAGCCTTTGCCAAGCGAATAAGATAGAAAGAGAAAATGAGAGAGCAACGAAGCAGCAGGGCGAAAGAGAAAAAGTACGTAAGCGAGTGGTCCTGTTGGCTAGTCGGTTCATCCTCGAAAGAGGGTGGACGTTCGCTATGGGAGAAAATGTCCGGGCCGGATTGGTCGGCTCGCCATTTTGGTGAACCCTACATACGCAATGAGTGTTCGTCTCGCATCGTTTCTTACGGATCTGATATAAAGTGTAGCCTTCGTACGTTTTTTCACTTCTAGTTTCTATGTACACATCTATGAACCTGCTCCCTCCCTCGGCTCGTATCAGCATTTCGATCAAATTCCAATGTACATGCTCGCCGTGCCATCCATTCTCAATATCCACGTGCTCCATATTTCGTATCGAAAAAAGACGACTTTATTCGCCAGCGAAAGTGTCGATGTTGACGTCCAACAAGCCCCTGACCCACAAATTCCATTACGATCCCGGTTGTTGCCCCTTCTATCGTATTTACTCTCCCACACACATACAACCCTCCAGCTTCATTCGCTGATCGTGAAAATTATCATTTTCAGGGCTACGCCCGGTTCAGTACCGATCCAAACTTTTGATAAATAGTTTTCTCATTTGGATTCGTTTGATTTTGGATTCGATTGCTAATAAAAAAAAAAACCCTGACAACCATGTGGCAGCCGATTAATCGAAAGTTTATCGATTTTATCAACGATAATGCAATTCATTGGCTGTTTTAATTGATTGGGTCGAACGCAATTCATACAAACTGACACATCGTTAACAGCACATCGCCGATAAATCGCGATTTAGATTTTTTCACCTCCGCGTATCTAAATTTTTAATTAGCACTCATTAACTTTTACGTATATTTCTAAATAAATTTTTAAATTCCATTCAAACTGGAAAAAAATAATATTTTTCTTTTCATGCTATCCAGCAGGGAGCTTCGTAGAAGGGAATAAAAATTTATCATCGTAATTATCGCCCGACACATTAATTTTAACATATTTTAATTAGTTGTTTCTTTTTTTTTATTTTTTCTCTAGAAATCCTATAATTTTCTAAAAATCCATTTCGTCACTAACTACCACGGTAAATAATGCCCAACTGTATCGCATCCGAACGAGGGCCCAGAGAAACTACTGGAAACCCTGTCGATATACAGCTCGTTATATCGTCGATATTTTTTGCTAAATTTCAGCAAATTTTTTACACTAGAATCTCAAAAAAGCTGTTTCCAGCCTCCAGTGATCAATGACCGGGTCAGTGCATAGTTAAACGATCACCTATGCGACTCACTGGTTTCCCCCGAAGCGCCTTGGGAGATTAACAAATCTACACCCCGATCACGTACACAAAGTTGTCCGTTGAATTAAGTGGAGATGAAATGAAAATTCAATTTGCGAGCCACGATTGAAAAATGTCATTGATTTTGGTAGCAAATACTATTTCGATTCTCTTCAAATTATTACACGACTCAATTATTTTATTAATTATTCTGGCATTCGTTTTTTTATTTTCAAAGCAAAGAGGCAGGCTATTTTCTTAACAGATTTTTGACAGACAAGTCCTTCATCTTCCTCGTTAACGAACTATCATAATTTTTTTTTTTATAAAAACCTGTAGCCAGTACTTTGGACGTTGAAGTTGCTGGGCAGACATTTTCGTGTATCCACAGACACACGTCCATGTATATATTCGAATGTGTAAAAGTCCAGATAAAAAATTCCAGCGATAAAGAAAATCTATAGATACGACAAGTGGTCAAGTGAGGAAACGAGCGAAAAGGACCTCAGAGGACTTCATTTAATAGGCAATTTCAGAGATGTCAGTCCCTTAACTGGACGCTGGTATCATTTTGTTCAAGTCTTTGCAAAAACCATAAAAATAATAACGGTTAAGCTCATCTTCTCGGACCCTTTACCTTCTATACCGTCATGTATAAATCGTGCATTCTCTTCCGATAAAAGCGAATGGAAAATTGCAGCCCATGACAGCACAAAGCACGTAAAATGCATTTCTCTCTGTGTCACACAGAGACGTTGATTAATAGCGAGAGCTGCTTCTCATTCCATTCAAACGGAAATCCACTGTTTGCTTTTCTATACCTAATTGAAACGATTTACAATTTAAAATTAAATTAGCATAGAAATTTTCATCCTGGAATGGGTAACGTGGGGGGGGGGGGGGGGGGGGGGGAGCATGGTCGATGGTTTGAGCTGAAAAATAAAAAATCACGGGCTTCGTTAGTCGAGCCAGAGGATAATAATTACAAAATTTTTGCTAATCAGAAAATTACTCAACGTCCGTTCCGATGTCAACGTTGCTGTATTATTTTTATTTCAGAGTGAAAGCTGCTGAGTGGGTTGATTGAATATCGTTTAATTACGAGCCAGGAAGACTCGGCGAAACAATTATCTCCCGAACAAGAGGAAAACTTGGCAGAAGGGAGAGCTCGTGATAATTTCCAATGCCCGGAAGCCTTATTCACTCGGTTATGCGACCGAGTATCGGAGAGCGAAAAGCAGCGGAAGCCACACCGAAGCTGCGGTGGTTTGTGTATTAGAACTTGCTATTTATTGCGATGCTCGAATTTCTCTTCCTCGCGTACGACCCCGCGGAGCTTATGTTGCGATGTTACGAAATTCATGAGCTGCATGGGTATTGCTGATCAGACTCAATGCCAGTCCCCGCAAGTTTGAGTTCTTGAGAAAGAAATAAAAGGGAAACTGGAGCCTCAGCATCATATCTGCGCACGTCCGGCCACGTGCCAATTATCAGGTCGAAAGTGAAGCATTACGTGACCGACGACCAACTTCGCATCATCCGTTGGCTTTCACGTGGAAAATGGCGGGTCGTTAAGCCTGACGACTGTTTGATCTGCTGATTTGGTTTGATAAATCGATCATAATTATCGTGTAATAGTTATAAATAACAAATTACTGGCGTCTGGAAAACGAAATATTTTCAGACCAAGAGGACGAATCCATAAAAGGTAATGTGGGAATTTATCGAAAAATTATTTTTCGAGGCTTTCGAGATGGTGTCACTATCGAAACTCGAACGAGACGTTCTGAAGTGAAGAGAACGTGGAAGGGCATCGAGTATGTAAGAGAACAAGAATTTATTTGTGTGCGTGTGCTGTATATTGGTGGATCTGGTGCCACGAGAAAAAACCAGGCAGAAAGAGAGAGAGGAAGAGAGAGAGAGAGAGAGAGAGGGTGGTGGGTGGACAGGGGTCGATGGGATAGGCCAGATTAATCAAGGGAGTTTCTGGCTGGTGGCGTCAGTGGAGGGTTGTACGAGAGTTCACTGATAACGAATCATCGACATTTTTCAAAATGGTCGCCAATCTACAGCTGTACTGCGTTCCCATCGATAATCCTATAGTGAGACCAGGCAAAGTCATTTTTCAATTATTTAAAAACATTTAGCCAACGACTTGATTTTGACAGGAAATTTGCAAAAAAATATAAATTAGGGGTAAAAATCATTATGAAAATAATTTTTGTTGCCAAAAAGTTCACAAGAGGAAGGAATGGTGAAAGAATTTTTGAAAATTCAACTCGGAGCACCTGAAACGATTGACGAAATTAATGATCGGAATTATAAATAAAAATCAGTTGTAAAGAAATAATAAAAAACGAAGCAATTTTTTGATACAGGGAAAATGTTTTCTATCGGTGCTTTGTGCGGAGCTTCAAAAAAGCGTCAAGTCTCCCTCCCAAATTCGTTAAACCTCGTCACTCCCTCTTGTATAGAATCCGGCGCCGATGTCGCTTCGAGATACCAGCCTCATTTTTATACTTGCTGTATACATAGATCCTCGTATACGTGACTAGCGAAGTAAAACTTTTGAAAAATGATGTCCCAAACGTCGAGGGCTCCAATAGCTTTTACTGGCTTTTTTCTCTCCTTCGCAAAGTTCTTTCCTGACACGTAGCTGCCTTCTCCTCCTCCTTTTTTCATTTCTCTTAAGTCACCCCGTTTACAGACGCGCTCTACTGCGCGCTGTATATACGTCGGTATTACATATTCAGGCTACAGCCATAGTTTGTCTCCGGGACCACGAAAAGTTCCAGCAGCATCCCTCGGGCTGCATTGGATCCATTCCCGTATCTCTCATTCGCGAGACCGCTCACAAAAATGTGGATTTAGCAAGTATACGAACGAGTTAGGTTGAAACTATCTGCACGCATTATAAACATTGCCATGGAGAGATGCTTCGTGTGTATGAAAAAAGATCGACGTTCTTTTTTGCTATGTAAATGTACACAGGAATTTACGAGGCTGACACTCGCTTGTGTTTCCCAAACTTTTCGTCTACCGATCGTAAACGAGTCACACATTAATTGCATGGCTTCTAATTGGATGATTGAGGAGTCTAAAAAATTCTTGGCAATTATCATGATCTCGGAATATTATCCATGTGCTAATTTCTACTTTTTATACTTCTTCTACTTTTTTCTACGTTTTCTACTTTTTTCGAGAGATGCGAGAAATTTCTTCCAACTATTTATTGGCGACAGAAAATTTCAACGGGGCATTAAAGTTTTTTCAATTATTACGCGTCAATCTATTCGAATTAAGAAAAAAAATTTAGAGAACTTCCCGGTTCACTAGGCGATATGAGAAATTTTTCCTTACAGCGTAAAAATGACAGAATCTTTACGATGTAAGGAAATCCTCAAATCGCTTGGTTATGAATGCATGTCAATCCGCTCATTTTAGTCACTGCCACAATTACCATAATTTGCACAATCCTGTCGTCTCTGGCGAGCAATTATTCATTGACCTTCATAGAATTTATTTTACGAGAGGAAAAAAAGGAAAAATTTGTCCAAACGTGGAATTTTTTATTCGCAGACGTTCGCCATTTTCTGAGAAATGACGAACATTTCATTTTGTTCTGTTTTTACTTTATAAAATTTGCCCAAATTTATGGCTACATTGTGTGAGCTTTTTCGATTACCATGACGAGGGGGAAACAGAAGAAGCGAGAATAGCAGCATCGCGGGCTCAGATGAAAAATATCATTCGTGCGAGAGAGATGTATTTGTGTTGCAAAATAAATGAAAACCGCACTATTTTCTTTAAAATATTTCTATTCTCTCAAATCCCTTGACCATTCTCACGATTGTTTCTATAAAAGAAAAATCAATTTTGACAACATTTATATTTTTGGGATCTCCCGACGCATGCCCTTGAGGAAAAAGCAGTGTCTGACTATTGAATCATTGCAGGAATTGTGTAAAAAAAAGTGAGTAAAAAATTTGGAACGTACGACAAAGTGCGCAAATATCTTTTTTAGAATAGAGCATAATAACGTGCGTTTATCGTTTTTGGTGGGTATATTGCCTCATGGCCTGGAGGCTTTTCCGGTGTGTTTCGGAGGGCTGTCTGCGAATACCGTGGGAGAGTGGAAAAATGGTAAAAACAAAAAGCGAATAAAAATAAGGAAAATAAACGAGCCGGACGTAGGTTAGATTAATGGTTGAGAAATGCAAATTGTCGGCACAAGCCCCGCCGGGAGTAATACCGAAAGGGGGCGAGAAGAGGGTGGTCGCGGTGTACTACCGTTTCCAGTGCTTCTTTGTAGGTAACTGCTGGCTCTCTTGCATCCACGTAACGTCGTTGTAACAGGGACAGGAATAATATAGCGAAAACGTCATTGTGATCGTCGTCATCGCGTAGGGGCAGTGTCGTCGTCTCGTATGCAACGGAGAACCATCGGAGCTGGGCTAAAAAATCCCTTAGAAATATATCGTAGGTAATTTCCCTTGCTAAACCGGCGACGAAAAAACAAACAAAAAGACAAGCGCCAGGGAGCTAGGGAAAGTTCCGGAGTTGGGTAAAAAAAAAAAAAAAAAAAAAAAACAAGAAAAAAATGAGAGAGGCGAAGCCTGTGCTCGTGTAACGGAACGTCCTCCATCTATTGGCATTCACTGCGGACAACGGGGTAGGACAGAAAACTGAGAAAATCGTGACAGAGCGGAGGTCTCATTTAATCGTTACATCGGATGAGCCCTCGCAGCATCCCCTGGACTTTCACGAGTCGCCGTGTGTACACTACACGCGCGTGTTTTAAACGCAAATCGATTCTTTGTACCAACGTCGTGTGCAAAAATATTATACGAGAATTTAAAAATCGTGAAGAAATTTGTTTTCCCAATAAATTGAAAATTAAGTGAGACCCGAAAGGAAGGCTCGAACAAGACAAGATCGAAGAGACGAGAGAAAGGGAGAGAGCGATGCGAATACACGAGGGAATGGATAGAGAAGAAAGAGCAAAGCGTTGTCCTATGCGCTCGAGCGAGTGGACTGAAGAATAATTTATTTCCCCGAGTAAGGATTAAGCCACGGTTGATGAATTCGCGCTGTGTTTATTCGCCCGAATCTGTACGACAGATTGATTATCGCTAATTTTTATCGCCGAGCCTTTTCCTCGCTACGTACGAAGGATTTTCATCATTTTTTTTTTTTTTTCTATCACGTTCGCCCTTTTGTTAAAATTCCAATTTTTTCGATATGCAGAACGTACTCTAGTGGCTTTTCTTTGCTCTGACTCTAGTCCATCTATACAATTTGTCAGGCCCGCCAACCTCTCTGTGGTCGGACGTTGTCTTGGGAGAAATATGTCAAGCTCTCCAGATATCAGAGCAGCCTCGTGTCCCGTTCGCACTCTCCATTCCCAACAAGACGATAACCTCGCTGAGGAACGCGATGAATGAGATAAACCCCATCTAGGAATTTCGAGGGTCACATAGACCCGAAAGTTACTTGCCTCGCATATCGAATGTTGATCTGTCCGCTAATGGGACAAAGAAATTTCAGCTTGTAGCATAGACGTTTGCGTATAGGAACTCGCGTGCATTGCCACAAACAGAGAAAGACAAAAATGGCTGCTTCGCACGAATTTAAACAAAAAACTTACTGCTTCCCTAAATTTATTTTTTGACGAAACCGAAAATTCAATGCCGAAACGTTCGCTGCCATCAAATGCCAAACAATCGGTAACAGAAAATTGTTGGGGTCAAAACGACCCAGTGTGGACTCAAAGTTAAAAGAATCGCGTATTAAAATTCTTGAACTCCTGAGAAACATTTGCAAACATAATCGTTAACTCTGCATCGATGAGCTCGCGATAAAAATAAATAAAAAATAAACACAAAAAAGTGGTTAATTTTGTGGGGATGGAATTTGGTGACGCGTGAGTTTTCTTTTCTGAAACGATAGAGAAAAGTTCGCCAATGGTGTAGACGCCGGTCGATCAACAAGCTCTTGGCGCTGTGAATTAAGCTTTCTCCTAATCAGGCGGAAGCATGCGGTGATACGTTTCTCTGCGAGGTTGTGTATTTAAAGGGTGTCTAACAGTTGGCGTGATCCATGTGAATAAAAGACGAGGATTTATAATTTAGCTGATACGTATACATGTTTTGAGTCATACGTGGGAATTGTTGGTGAAAAACGATGACCAGTCGTGTGAGTTGGGTAAAATCGTACGGTGGATGGAAACACAGGTATACATTTGAGGAAGAGTCTGTAGGAAGCTACGAGTTTGGTGCGAACAGCTCGTAAACGTAAATCTGACCTGCCAACTCTCAACTTCTCATTCACCCTTGCTCTTCGTCCCTTCGGAGAGTTCTCCGTGCTGGAGGCGTATGTTAGTGGACTTAACGGGTTGCAGAAGGTAGAAAGAGAATGGAACACGATAGGGAGTAGAAAAAATAGTTTACAGCGTTGGATGCCGAGGCGTAGGAGGCAAGCGGAAAGTAGAGTGTTGCCTGAAGAAAATAGTAAAAAGAGTAAGCCAGAGGAAAGCGTTGGTCGGAGTTACACTTATTTTCATTCGCGGTACTTCAGTCGGAAGAGAGTGCGAGGATAAAAAGGAGAAGAGGATAGTCCTGCGGGAGGATCTCACAGTCTCATTTGTTACCCTTAATGTCCTTGGAGTCTCCCTCCCTCTGTTCGCCTGCCTCTACCATCCCACCGACACGGTAGATCTTACCGAGGATATATGACCCTCCGTCCGAGCTCCGCTCTCAACTCTACTCTCTCCACTCCCCCGCCCAGCCCGCCGCTCTTCCTCCCTCCTGTATTTTCATTTTGTCCTTTTTCTCTCTCTCTCTCTCTTTTTTTTTATAAATATATTCCACCGCATATTGCCACCTTTCCTTCCAGGAATATAGACAGAAATTATTGCAAACTCTCTATCGAGTGTGTCTGATAGGTAAAGGACGTTGAAGTGATTTACGTATTAAACTCGATACATGGAACAAAATTACCATCACTTTTCTATATTCAACTTTTGCGATCCTCATATTTTTGTTCATATCGCGTTGGAATTAATTTGCCAGCAAAGCTCGAGGCGTTACACGATCGAGCCAAACGCTCCGATTACTAATTCGTCACAATGACGAAAAAAACCAGTTTCAATCTTCAATCGGGCTGAAGAATTTTCGTTACATTTTTTACGAACAAAAAACATGAGAGAAAGCAATATTGCCAAAAACAAATTTCTCTCACATCATCGTTTTTACTTTCGTTTATTGAAAATGTAATCTTCCTACCATTTCAACATATCCCGAGGATATGTTGGATATTGTTTAAAATTTTTGCAAATGTAAACATACATACACACAGCTAGTGTATCGAACGCTGAAAATTCTGTAAATGTAAACATAAACACCGAAATTTTGCAAATGTAAACATACATACACACAGCTAGTGTATCGAACGCTAAAAATCCTGTAAATGTAAACATAAGACAGCGAATCATGTGTACACTATTTAGTGTACTGTTTACAATGGAATGTACTGGTCGAGTTTGTTCTTTTTCGTTAAACATGTCCTTCACTAAACGATCGCACACATGCAATGATTCGATGCAATCAAGTTTTTTCATACTGAAACATCATAATGAAAAATTGTGTAAATTTGTAAAAAAAAAAATTCTCTGCAAATTTTTTGTTTTTATATTTGGATTAGATTTTTTTTTTTTGATTATGCACTATCATAATAATATCAACTGTAATGTTTTTTCCTACGGGGATGGATAAAAAAAAATTTCGTGGTCACGTTTTCACGTTTTCTGGAACTTATTTGCAAAAAAGGCTGCAGCAGATTTTTTGAAAAATAAGTACTCGGGAGAGTAAACATAGTGGCAAAAAGGATTCTTGGCAATTTTTCATTTTCTAACGGTATCACGTTGTATTTAAAAATGTAATTATGATTGGAAAATTTCTAAAAGATTTGATAATTATTTACACAACTTTTCCGGATAAAATGAGAGAGTGGACGAGGATAAAGATCCTTTAAAGATTACGAGGACATTCATTAATTGGAAATATTTCGGTAAAACCGATAAAGTCTCAGGCGGAGAGACATACATTCCACTTTCATTTGGTGTAGTCACTTGGCTCTCTCTAAATGAATTGGTTGCCGGAAAGCGGAATATATATCTCCGAGCCAAACTCAATTCTGACAGAGAAAGAGAGAAGGAGGAAAGTGGGCGAAAAGGGATGAGAGTGGTAGCGCTCCCGGCAGCGCTGGATTCTCTGTCAAGCGGTAACGGTTCTGTACGACTCGCCCCAGGATGAAGGAGAAGTTGAGGAAAATTTGCTGGGAGTTTGGCGAACGTCGAGAGTGGTGCGCACGCGTTTTGTGGTTATACCGATGGGAATGAGGACCTGGCAAGGACTTTGCATGTGCGTCCATTCGTTTTCGTAAGTGTGTGTGTTCCTAGAACGGAAATATGCTATTGAAGTTCGGGGCGCTCGATTTGCGATCGCTAATCAAAAACTTGCACTTGTTACCATCAGCTTCAGCGACTAGCCATGTATGGGAAGCTGTACAGGGTGGTCTGACGATTCTAGCAGCCTCCGATGTTTCCGAAAATACTAATAGAGGAAGAAAAAGGTTCCGATGACTCGAAAAATGAATTTTTAAATTTATTTCATAAAAAGAATTGAAAAAAATAAATAAATCGATAGAAAATCTGAAAAAACTGGGTTTTTGTGTCGAGGGAAAAGCGATTAGAACATTTGAGAAACTCTGCCAATGTTATTGTCGCAAAAAGCACTTCATCGATATTTTTCATCGCTCAATGGCTTAAATTTATATTTAAGGGAAAAAGAGTTATCACCTCACCCTGTATATACGCCTGGGAACAAAGCATTGGGAGTTGAAATTACGTTGGGGCTTCGCTTTGTTTCAAATCACGACATCGTTGACCACGACTGTTTCTATCGCATTCACATTATAACGGAGTCCCATAAATATAGTATAATGTTACGTGTGGGCCGTACGAATAATATTAATGAATACCGGCCAGTATGCAGTGGAATCTCGACTTCCGATCTCTCGACTTACACGTGGATTGGTTATTATTGGCTTACGTCACTGATTGTTTCCCCATCTTTTCTCTTTTCCTCTTTGACTCTAGCTGATATTCGAATTACGCCATCCTTGCCAGGACCATTCAGAACAAGTCTTTCCTGTATTCCTTTCAATCAAAAAGAGACCAAACGATCGCCCGAGGAAATATTTTGTACGTGTTTCCATTTTTACTCAACACTCTCGATGTTTTGTAACTCGTAATTTATGAGCTTGATGTTCATTTTTTTTGTGCAAATAATTTTTTTTTTCGTTATTGATTTTCTCGAGCCATCATGGGATCGGCCCCGCCCATTTTTTCGCAGATTTTTGACTTTCGAGTCGTAGGAGCATCGGTACTTTGACTTTATTTCCAGGGGAATTTATGACTGAACGAAAAGCATGAGCCTGTCATTGTTGGAATAAATAAATTTTCCAATTCGTTATTTTTCATGACGAAATTTATTTTCTACTTATTGGCTATGTGGATATCTCAATAGAATTTTTTTTCATCAACTCCATCAAGTCCCAAATGATTTATGAGTTTTTTGAAAAATTTTGTACAGCGATTTACATTTGAAAAAAATGGAAAAAAATTAATTTCGAATTTTTCGATTTTTTGTTCAAATTCGCAATCGACGAAAAAATTCCGAGTACCAAATTTCATGGTGTGTGTGCGTGTGTGGATTATGAAGAGCTTAATTGTCAGAAAAACTTTGCTCTAGTGTCAAGCAAGATACAAAGCCTTCCAGCAACTTCGGGGACGTTTAGGAAATTGAACAAACCATAATCTTCATAATTTATCAAAAAGAATTTCAATGTTTTTCACTCTGCATTCTTCTATTTCTCTCGGCATTGACCTCCAAAAGATTAAATGCGGTGAAGGGCTGGAGAATTCTCCAGGGAGCTGGAATCTCGACGGACCATATGGAAATCAATTAAACTCTTAATCGACTCTGTCACGAATAAGTCTGATTGTATTTTTCCATAATTTTCTTCATTTTCATCAGAAAACCAAGATAAAGTGCGTGTTTCCGCGGAATTGGCTCCAAATGTTAAATTTTC
This sequence comes from Hyposoter dolosus, assembly GCA_963921915.1. Lineage (NCBI taxonomy): Eukaryota > Metazoa > Arthropoda > Insecta > Hymenoptera > Ichneumonidae > Hyposoter > Hyposoter dolosus. Next base: position 20,824,405 of record OY998131.1, on the reverse strand, counting down.
ACTCTGTGGATACTGGCGAAAGTTAATTCAATCGGACGTAATAGCGGAGCCTAAAGATATTCGTATTATTCATAAAATTTGCAACCACGAGTTTCCTTTTCTCATATAAAAAAAAAATAAAATAAAAAAACGTTGATAATAATCGATAATTCGGAGGAACTTTTTAGTCGTTTTGTTTTTGGCGAAACGTGTGAAAGAGATTTGAAAAAAATGTAATTTCGTGTGGGCGGCCTGTTACGAATGGGCGGCCATCTTCAATCGAATATGTACGTGGTGCGAGAAAGGGTGATGCGAGGATTCTCTTTGTTTTGTGAAGCTTGTAACGAAGGTTCCCTTCTTTTCCTTTGCCTTTGATTCGGCCCATAAGCACCACCATTTTCTGCAGAGTGTGTGTTGGACGTAATAATATATTTGTTGTTTTTGTTTCTCAATAACGTTTCTTCGCGATAAGTTAATCTCGGTTTTCGTGATTATAGATTTTATTTGTTTCTTACGGCCAGATGGCGAAGGAGAGAACAAGGGAAAAGGATTGGAAATCATATAGGAATATATAGGAAAGCACATTTAGACATTATGAAAGAAAATATTGCTGGACATTAGCACGCAGTCGCTTATAAACTGTATGTTTAATTTCAAGGGGTGAGAGTAAGAGCGAACGAAAGAGAAAGACAGAGAGGGTGAGAGAAGGTTGTGCAGGAGGTAAAAGGAGCGGACCAGGCCACGTTTTTTCGTAAGGGCGGTTCCCGCGACGCCATTTTGCGCGTTCGGAAGGGTTGTGCGCACCCCCAGCAGCCTGTGAATTTACTCTAATTACTTTTCCCTGGCATTACGCGTTGCGAAAATGTTATTGGTAACAAAGAGCTATTCCGCGAGCTTGCTGTTACTCTGTGCTACACCCAAAATATGAAATACATGAAAGACCAAACATAATTATACAAATTAATGGATTTAAATTTATTAATAGCTTCATCAAAAATCAACATCGCTTTTTCATCCTTTTGCCAATCACATTATACTACAGTTTCGTGTGTTCTATAAAGACACGAGCTTTTAGAAATCACTATCTAAGCTCGGGGATCATAACGAGACGCCGAGGGATCAGCAACGCGTGTCATTTATTTTTTCCAAGTTATTTTTTTTCCATTTCCCCTAGAAATCTTCAGGAATTTTTTTCGGCCATTCACAATTTTATTCCATGCTCCAAGGATTCTCGTCCTTTGTGGAAATCTTCTCGCACACGCTACTGCGGTATCAATAGTGACACACTCGAAGGGGATAACAAGGATATTTTGAAAACCCTTTGTTCGCGACGAAAGTCAACCTCTTGGTTCACCGATCCTCGGACACTCACTTTGTATCCAGAAACCATAGAATTATAAAAAAAAAACAACATGAAAAGAACGTAACGAACGGAGCATGCTCAAAACGCAGGACCGAAGTTTTGTATGGAATACAAAATGCTTAAAGAAACATGGAGCTGTGAGACTTTCAAGAAAAAGAGTAAAGAGGGTTGGCCAAGCAGGTTTTAACTCAAGCTTTTGCAAGTTAATTCCACGGAGGGTCGCTTTGTGTTCTAACTCTTTGTAGAGCGTGTACGTTGAGCTAATTCGAAAAATGTGTGTGGCAGCAAAGCCTCGTAAATTCTCCTCCGCGGTAATCCTCGAGGAGTCGTTGAGAACTCGCTGAGAAAGAAAGAAAGAGCCCGAGAGATTAGATTAAATTTATTAGAATGGGTCAATTATACCGAGTGTGGAACCATAAGGAAATTACCAAGTCTCTGTATGAGAAATTATTGCTGCAACAATACAATGATAAGAATAATAGTTCCCAGGACTGAAAAAATAAATAAAGGAATAATAAAGAGAAGAGTAATAAAAAGTCTGGTTTCGGGCTGAGTCTCGAATGAGTCCACGTGCAAATAAAATTTTTATCTCATATTCGATCGCCACAAATCATTCGCGATCTCAGTGCAAGACTTTTTGGTCGAAGGGTCAAGAGATAGGGCGATTTATTGGAGAGTGTCGTTAATATCGCGAGACTTCAGACTTCGTGGGAGAAATTTACGTGCTTAGTGGAAAAGGCATCCCTTATAGAATCAGAGAGGGTGCGCGACCAGCAGAGTGGTTGCGGACTAATCCCCGATCAGGATTTTCTCCCTGCCCTGGAATTTAGTAATAAATTCTTGAACGTTCCTTAGGCTTGTACGATAACCAATAGGATGCCTCAGCGAAACTGGCAAAAAAGAGAGTTGCAGAAATGGACGCGGGAAGGATGAAAAAGAAGGAATTAAAATGAGAGGCAGAGAACATGCTGGTTCTGCGGGGGCATAATAGGGCCCAGGGCAAACGCGGTAAATGCTTGAAATGCTAAATGATGCCAGGGCTTCATTAACGTTAAGGGTGACGAGAGGGAGGGGGGAATGTAGATAAGAAGAATGAGAAACGTATCTCACTCGTACGCATACATGCGAACGGAAAAGGCTCAGCTGTTGCTGATAGGCGGACGCGTTTTTCGGGACGACAAGCTCCCCGGGAAGATGGCCGATCCCTTTTGCACACTCTCGCATTTTTCCAACCTTTTCGCTCGATCTCTTTCTCTCAGACCTTTTCTGCTTATCCCTTATTCTCTCTCGACACACGCCGAGTTCCAGGGCGTCACTGCACGCAAGCACCCTCATCCTCATTGTCCTGTGCCGCGGGCGAGAGCTCTGCTCGCCCTCGCTATACTCTCGGACGTACGATTCTCTCCTCATCCTGGGGGCTTGTATCGCATAGAAAGTATATACGACTCCGGAGCCCCTTCTTCTGTTCCCCGGTAGGAACCACGGCAACGAGGCACTTTGAAATATTATTCAGAAACAGAGAGAGGGAGAAATTTGCGGAGCCGTATCGCGTCCAGAGTCCTCTACATCCGGCCAACAATGAGATATCACCCAAGAGTAAAAAAAAAAAAAAAAAAATACCAAACGCCTGACCCTCTCTCGCTCTTGGTGCGCGAGCCCTGAGTACCCATCGGACCACCCTCCGCTGAATAACTACCCCCTTGCAAAACTCAAGGAGCCTTTGTCGGTCCAGAATTTTTCGGATAATTTTTAATTAATTTGTTCGTCGTGACTGGCCCGGAAAACTCTTTTCGCTCGCTCTCTCTCTCTCTCTCTCTCTTTTATTTCCTTCTCTCGTCAAGCTTCCCTCGCACGACAACCGCATTAACGCTGTCTTCGCTTTTTCTCTTTTTGAAGGGCATAGTCAAAGTGACGAGCTTCATGGCTCAAGGGCAACTACGTATGCAGATTGCTTCGCTGTCATGACAACCTGACGAGATGTCTAAGCTGCTATCTCAACCACTTTCAAACTAATAACCCAAACTACTATTTTCGTTTGACCAGGAACTCTTAATAACTGGACAATCAAGAAATTCAAACATTCGAGAAGGTTTCAGAAGTCATCTCTTGCTCTCATACTTTTCCTTTTCAACTTTTAATAAACCGTTCTTCATGTTCATCTGGACCGAAGAGAAATGTTACTGGGAAATTCTTTTTTCTTGCAATTATCGAGAATGACGATAATAATCATTTTTTAGTAAAATTCTGGGAAAATTTGAGTTCAAGCTTGTGGACCCACTTGATTGATTTGTAAACGAAAATATATAATTATTATTTTGTAGAGTTAGTCTCGTGCTGGGTCGGAGAAATATTTTTTGGGCAATTGTCTCGACTCGTCACGTTCAAAATAATTTATAATTTGTTGAAACGTGTAAATTTTTTTGCAGAGGTTCCATTCAAAGTTCAGAGTTTGTGGAAAAATCATTTTGGGGGGGAGGAGCGTCAAAAGTCCTAATTCTTTTGGACAAACATCGGCACATTTTTTTTGGACGCGCGAGAAACAGAAACATTTCGGAGTCATTCTGCAAAATCCCGATTTCTTTACTGCTCCCCATAAAAACGAGCGTGAATCGCCACCACCTTTCGCTGTCAATATCTCGAACAGTGAATCCTTTAAAAATTTTACACACAATTTTTTGATCGTGTCCTCAATGTCTCTTTAGAATTTCATACAATTCTGTAGGAAAATGCTGCAGGCCAGAACGATACCTTAATTCGTGTTAGATTTTTTTCTGAATTTGTGGAAGTTTGTCATCATTTTTTTTTCGCCAACCAAACTGTATAATTATGGTTTTTCATGGTTTATGGTTATGGTTTTATGGTTTTTTATGGAGTCCTGCGTGATATTTTTTGAAGCAGGTATTGTTACGGCGCCGCTGTTTTGATTGTGCTATTTCGATAATTTCGATAAACAGTGCAGAAGAAAGTACAAAGTTCGATAGGATTGCAAATAAATTTTTTTTTCCACAACCGTCGAGAACAGCCAAAAAAGTTGATCGTAAGTTTTGTTTTTTCGAACAGCAATGCAATGATCTATAATTTTGACGATGGAGAAAAAATTCTTCGGACTGGGTAATCGTCGGGTTGGGTGGTCCATGAAATGAAGAATTTTCTTTGGTTAAATAAACATTCGAAAGATTTTGAGAAATGGTGGACTTTTAAGGGATAACGCAGCCGACGGTGCCGAATTTTTCCCCATGCAGATGAGACGTTGTATCTGTTTGCTAATGACTCATTAATAAATTTATAATTTTCGTTTTTTTTTCTTAATAAGCTCTTTAATTATTAGAATTTTCAATTTTTTTTTTCGAGTCGAAAATTTTGTTTCGAATGTCTGGGAATTTGTAAAAATTCAAAAAACCCTCAAATTCGTGGGTTTCGTGAGTCGAAAGATTGCCAAAGAGCAGAAAATTTGTTTAAGAAAAAAAATGAAGCCGAACTAAAATTTAATATTGTTCAAATTTAAAGTTTTCAACAAAAACAACGTTCAAGTTATTTTTTGCGAATATTTCACGGATTTGTTTTAATAGTCGACTCTGAGAATGAGTTTTTTGAAAAGAAAGTTCTCGTGAACGATATATTCGAGAGATTAAATATATTTTTAGTAAAAAATGTTGCATTAGGCGTAATGAATGAATTTATTCTCGCGTCCATGGTTTCGCACGCCGTGACGAATTTGCTGGATATATTTTTTGAAAAGTCATAGAATTTTTTGGCGTTTAAAACTGAAAATATGATGTGCGGATTATTGTGTAAAGGTAGTAAGCTCGTTGCAAGTAATTTTGGAAAAATTTCGTAGTATTACGGCGGAGAGGGGCGAGAAAGGCGAGAGCAGAGCTCGTAGCTCTCCGGGGTAAAATAAAAAATGGAGGATTTGAACCGTCGGTAGGCGTAATCCGCCTTCGCCCTTGCCCAATATGGCAGCCGGTGTATGCGTCGCGTATTGCCCGCATATTTTCTCCACTATCCCGAAGTATAAACGTTAAAGGATGAAAATCTGAACGTTAAAAAATTCTTTGCAAAGAAATAAAAAATGAAAAATTGAAAGAAACAAAAATGAAGGTTAATTATGTTCTCGATTTAGAGGATGAACATCGTTTAATTTTTTTCAATCCATCAGTTGACGAACGTGACATTGCATCCTATGGAACACGAAGCATATAAAATATCGCAGTATTCTCGTTGCAGTAACGTGTAAACTTTTTCATACCCGTCATTTGAGTGTGGCGATGTGACAGATCGATAAACGGTCGGATTGTTAAAAAAAAATCTCCGTCCGATTTCTCGCGCGTTGTTTGCTCCAACAGCTCGGTGTATTCGGGTCGAGCAAGTTTTTTTAACCCATTTTCATAGAATTTTTTTTTTCCCACTATTTTGTTCTTCCGAATCGGGCAGGTTGTTTTTTTTTGTGATGAACAGCAAAACCGAGAGCGAGAGTGAACACTTTCGTTTTTATTGAATGGACCAACAAAAAATATATAAAAAAGGCTAAAAAACTAAAATGACAGCTAACGACAGATGCCGCTGTGTTTTTTTTTTTTTTCACTATTCAAGTTCTTTCGCAACTCTGTGTCGACGCAATATCAACGGTATTTATACACGTGTTAACGGAATCGTTCGTGACCACGCGCAACACGTCATAGCTACACACCTGCGTAATGAAAATGTTGCCTTTTTTTTTTTACACACGCGATAGAATACCGAGACGTAGAATTTCATGGAATTATCGATTGGGGATGGGAACCGCGGTCGGGGAAATGCACACGTTTCTGCAAGGCTGCCAATGGATCAAGAGATGGGTGACTAGTTCCTCATCGATTTCACCTCTCGGATTAACTTTATACTTCAGGAGCTTCCGCCTTCACTGAGAATTAAATTTTGTCAAAAATCGTTGATATTTTTTTTCAACACGATAAACTAAATATTTTTGGATAATTTCAAAATTTTCGTCATTTTGATAATATTTTTTATTTGTAACGGAACTGTCAGCAAAATTAACGATTGGAATGACAAAAACTTACTTTTCGAAGAGACTTTCTAAAATATTTCTTGTTTCAATGACAAAATTTTTGTGATTTAGAAAAAAAAAAACGTTTAGTCGAACGTATTAAACAAAATTTTCTTTTCAGTGTTCGATATTTCAAGCCGGATTCCCTCGCTCGTACCCGCGCCAATACAACTGATTTTTTATCGATCGTTCGATCACGAAATCGAGCGACTGTCCAGGTACAAACTGAGCAAAAGCCAAGTTTCGGAAACTAACGGATAAAAAACACTTTTGTACTTCCCCGTTAAGCTCGATTCGTCCGTGCAGTTTCGTCTCAGGTCCCGTCCTCCTTCTTCTTCCCGCGTGACTCTGTTTTATTTCGACTTCGGTGTCAGTCTGATAATTTGGAAAGTTTTGAAAAATTGTTGAGAGTGAGCGATACCGTGAGTTCGAAAGGATTGACCGTGATGCGACAAGATTTTGAGAAGACTGATCGGACGTCGCGTCGAGCGAGCCCAGCGAGACAGGCCGATGCAAAAATACTCGTTCGGGTCAACTGGGGTCCTGCAGCAGGTCGCAGGGTCGAATCGTGGGACTCCAAAGAGCGACCTGCAGTCTCATCCAATGAGTGAACGGCTTAGGCTCGAAAACTGGTTCCTGGAGCATATGCGAGCTCTTACCTTAGATATTCGCATACAGGTATTAAGAATCTCGGCTTTCTCTCTCCACGTAGCTCCTGCAAACACATTGCTCGACTTGGCTTTACAGAGCTTTGTGCATACTTAATCGACATTTAAATAATGATGCGAGTTCATTTCACAGAGTTCGCGAGCAGCATTTTTTCTCCGCTGTCAAAATTTCGTATGAAAAATTTTCTTTGCAAAACTTTATTTTTCGACGATTAAGGACGTTGTATGCAAAATTTTCTATCGATGGAATTATTCCTTGTGATTTGCACCGCACGCAAAGAGAATAGTGATGCCTAATAGCTCGCGCAAGGTCTCACCATGTAGAAGTCGAGATATTTATTTATAAAAATCACAATTTTCAGTAGTTTCTCAGAAGAGCGTGTGTGTTAAAAGTTGCAATTTTCAACATTAAATATTTCGATTTCTAAATGGTGAATCCTCTTAAAACTTTGCATACACTTTTGTGTAACTTCGAAGAAGCTTTATTTACTTTTTCAAAAAAATCGGTCGTAAAATTTTTTCGAAATTTTGTTTATTGTATAACAAATACAGATCGCTCGAAGAATCTCGAATTTAGAGTGTGTTGTTCTTTAGTCAATTTGTAACAACTTTTTTTTAATGAACTGGCATCAAAAATCGGTCATGAAGCTTTGGTAAAAAATTGTAAAATTCAAATCTTGCTATTTTTTATTTCAATGCACGCGGAAATGGTTGGGAAAGTTGGAAATTATGACAAAAATTTCGAATATTTGGAATCTCATTTTTTTTTCTTCGGGAATTTACATTTTCTGTAGTAACTAGCAGTTAATGTGGGTGTGATACAGCTGTTAGTATTATGTTTACAGAAACAATTCGAGTAATTTCTGAGGAATGTCTTTATTTTTGAAGAAACTGCGTCGGGGTTCGCAAATCATTTTGTATGTAAGAAAAAGTGAAAACAAAAATTTAGATTTGGACGTCGCCATATGACGTCATTGAGGAAAAATCCGAGCAATAAATCGCGAGAATTTGAATTATTCTCAATGACGTAAGCGGAAATGGAAAAGCCGATGGACGAATGCGAGGAATTTGCAGTAACAAAGTGCATATTGAGAGCAAACGAGCAATCGTCTAGGACTTTTTCATTGTTAAAAAAGCAGACTTGCTGTTTTTGCTGTAAATCAGAGGAAAGGTGGTCCATTGGAAAGAGAAAAAAATGGTGAAAGTGAACAAGAAAGAAAAAAGGAAAACCGAGGGAGGGGGAGTTGAGAGCGAGAAGCTTGAGGTATGGCCTACAAAAATACAGATTTCCAATAACCGATAGGTTACCGCACCCTCGACGTGGTACACAGAACGCAAGGCTCAGCAACGCTTGTCACGAGAAAGACTGGGAAGGAGATAGAGAAAAAGAAGAGAACTCCATTTCGCTCGTGTTCTCTCACACTTAGTATCGCAGAGCTTTTTTTTATCGATTCTCTCAATGTCATTCGTTCTCCTCCCGTTGCCTGGCGGTCAATCACTCCATCCTCGCGATTCTTCGTTCTTTTTCTTTCTGTGTATCATACTTTTTTGTAGCCTCGATACATTTTTTCTTCCTTTATTTCGCTCTCGGGCTCACGTCCCACGAATCCCCACGTTCATTGTTATTTTCTTTTATTTCATCGATCTTTCCCTTTTTTTTTGTTTGTTTGTTGCTATCAACTTTTCTTTATTTTTCACATGTGCGTTACGTCTTGACACACACGTGCTTTTCACGTTTCCATCTCTGTCCGTCAATCCGGTCAACAACCTGTGGGATACTTTTGGTCATATGGCTCCATTACGATGAATTAACCTGCATGTTCACGTGGTCGATTTTTCATTTTTTGGATATTCATCCAAAGAAAACGATTAGCAGAAGCTCCTGGTACCCACTACTTAGACTAAAAACTGCATAATTAAAAATTAGGATACTGATATTCCATTTATGGGAAAATTCTTGATGAAATTACGACCAAACGAACAAACGATTATTTTCTCAATATTTTGCACTTACAATTGTTTTTATAATAAGTGCGAGATAAAAAGCTAAAAAATGGAGTCGCAAGCATAAAAAATGGGTCATGAAGCTATGGTAAGAAATTGTAAAATTCAAATTTCGCTATTTTTGATTTCAATGCACGAGGAAATGGTTGGGAAAGTTGGAAATTATGACAAAATTTTCGAATATTTTTGGAATCTCATTTTTTTTTCTTCGGGAATTTATTTTTTCTCTAGTAACTAGCAGTTAATGTAGGTGTGACACAGCTGTTAGTATTATATGTTTACAGAAACGATTCGAGCAATTTCTGAGGAATATCTTTATCTTTCAAGAAACTGCGTCTTTCTTCACCCATAAAAAAACTTTCGACATAAACTCCTAAGAGGTAATGCTTAGGCCATCGGTTTTACTACTGACGTAATTCATTTCCTATTTTATTTTATTGATACAAGTGGCTCCATTTCATCATATTTTCCTTATGTTGTTAGGTAAATAGTTCCCAGGGCCTACAGGCTTCGCAATTTTCCTGTATCCGGTTTGCGCCCGAATTGAGTCCACATACGTCAGAAATTTGCACATAAGTAACTAACGCAGCGATATTCATTATCTATTTCCATACTCGGATGCTCGAAGTTGAGACGATAAAGTACATAAAGAAACTACATCGCAGACGTTCGGAAGTATTTATCGGCAGATGGAAAACCATGTATCAATTTTTGGACAAATAAGGAAAAAACGCTGCAAATTGCTTCCTCAAAATTTAGCATGATGCTTAAATCTTCCTGTATGAACTGATCGTGCTAAATCTGGAGGAAACTATTTGCAACGTTTTTGCAATTGGATTACCTTCCTGTGATGATACTGTATTTATAAAAAAAAAAAAAATTAGTAATAAATCTTTAAATTTACGGAAGTTAGAGCGATGACGGACTTTTTTGAAAATTTCAAAATGTCATAAAATTCGTATTTTTTTAAAGAATTTCAACAACTTTTGTAAAAAGTAAGCGATTACACAGTTTTTCGAAAAACTCAGATTTTCATAAAATTCGAAAAATCATACAATTTAAACCGCTCAACAAATATTTTCCAAATTCAATACCAAATTTCCTATTATGATACTCTATTTATAAAAAAAAAATTAGAAATAAATCTTAAAATTTGCAGAAGTTAGAGCGTCGACACCCTTTTTTTTTGAAAATTTCAAAATGCCGTAGAATTCGTATTTTTCTTGCAATTCCAACAAATTTCTCAGAGAATAAAGAGCTTGTATAGATTAACATCTGTGCAAAACGGAAGCCCTGTAGCTCAAACCGTTGTCAAGTTATAAACTTTTAATTTTTACAGTGCCAGAATACACACAAACACACACATCCAATCATTTTTTCTAGACATGATTTTTCGATGTTTTGGGACATTTTCCGCACATTCCTCTATGAGGAAGCAAAAAACTTGAGCAAGATTAAAGATCGTTTTCTCCACATTATTTCGTCATGGTTGTTTGTCGAATTTTATTCTGTTGCTATAGTTTTAATTGCTGAAATTTTGAATTCAATGACGATTGACGATATTGTCAAAAATTTCGTTGATTCAGTTGCAGTTTTGTCGGTCAGAATGAATGTGCAGTCTCTTTCATTCGAACCACGTGTATTTACGCAACAATGTCAAATATTGTGATATCGTAAATGTTTTATTAGCGCCCCCTAATAAAGCATTTAGTCGAAGGAATATGTTCGTTATCTACAAGCAGGAGATCGGTGACGGGCGAAAAATCGTGTAACCTGAGAAACGCATATACTGCTCTCAGAATCGTTAATCACTCTCGTCATGGTGACGATTTGTATTACATTAGACCTTGCGCAGTCCGGGGCACTTGGTCGTGGAAGATCGATGACAGATTACGATTTTCGAACGGTATAAATACCGAAAAAATGGATGACAAGGAAACAGTCTTCGTTGAACGATCGTAGAGCTCTTTCGAGACCGAAGTTATCGCTCATTATCGAGTAAGTAAAAATTTCATTCGAATCTCCAACTTTTGCGTTTGCATTAACTTGTCAATTGATTGCGAACAATAAATTCATCAAGTTTATTTTTTCAATTAGTGTTTTCTCAGAAAATTTGCACCTGATTTTTTAAATTAGCTAAAAATTTGGGAACTATCGACAATTTTGGAAATCGATGACGTAATTTCACACGCAGGCCTCAATGAGTTGACACTCCTGACAAATATTTGCTCTTCTGATAATACTTTCATATTTTTCAGGAAATAAATCACCAAAATAAAAATGTCGAAAATTTTGATGTTCGTACTCGTCGCCTCAATGGTCGCCTTCGTTGTCGCCAGTCCTGCTCCTCACGCACGCAGTGCATCCTGCATCCCGCTCGGTTCGCCGGTAAGTACAGATTTTCAGGCTTTGTCTTCGATTTTTTTCATTTGCTCACTATTTATTGAGACGCGCCAGCAGAGTCTAAATTCGTGAAATATCAGGAAGAAAAGCCGAAAGTTCAAAGTCTGCAAAACGTCTTTTCGCTCGAGAATCGATTATTTTCCGCTATAATTTCGAAAATTATAATCTCGTTATTTTCTGTGTCTCAGTGCACGTCATCGGTCCAATGCTGCAGCCCTTTCGAGTGTTCTCTCGACAAATGCATGAACCTGTTTGGATTCCCCGTTAACAAATTCGATTCATTGGGTCAGGCAGTCCCGAATTTTTACATACCACGCAACTAACTTGTCTTCTCTTTAGACACAACAAGGACACGACGCACTGATCATGGACAATATTCAACGTCCCATTGTTGACGAATAAAAATTTCTAAAGCCATTATGTCAAAATAAAATATAATAAATACAATTGTTCGTATATATCAACCTAGCGATTGTGATTATTTATAAATCCTGAATACGAACCTGAACACTGATTTTTTTTTCACGTCGAATTAGTGTTCAATTTTCTAAAATTGATAAAAATGGCAAGCACAAATAAAAAATCCAAAATTCACAGGAATTTTGGGTCCAAAAATTAATGTTTCTTTGGTCACTAAAAAGAAAATTTTATGGTCAGTTAGGATGGTGACAATATTATCAAGATTTTCGCAAAGGTTCAACCCAATCGGTGGGACAATTTTTGAGTAATCGTGCACACCAATTTTGAAAATACATTGAAATTGGATTCGACTTCAGAGCAAAGATGTCACGAAGGTCTGCATGGGTATTTTCTTTTTGCACGATGGAACGTGCAACGAGGTCTGATAGTTGGGAAAAAAATCTCACTGAACTGGATAAGGGAAAAAATATTTAGAAGGAGAACCCTGGATTATGGTAAAGTGTGTAACTCAATTTTGTACTGTTTTAATGGTCGTTTGGGTCGTTTGTGCTACAAAAAGTGATTGAAATTTTGGTTTTATTTTATTTTTTCCTCCTCATAGAGGAAGCTAAGTATGTGACGGTGGAATTTTGTTTTTCCAGTTTCCAATGTCAATGTGCTCAAAATGTTCCAAAACATCGAAAATCATATTTAGAAAAAATGTCCGGATGTGGGTGTGTGTGTTTTGGCATTGTAAAATTCAAACGTTTATAACTCGAGAACGGTTTGTGCTACAGGGCTGCCGCTGAACACAAAAGTTAATCTATACAAGCTCTTCATTCTCTGAGAATTTTGTTGTAATTGCTAGAAAAATACGAATTCTACGGCATTTTGAAATTTTCAAAAAAAGGTTATCGACGCTCCTAGCTTCCGCAAATTTTAAGCTTAATTACTAATTTTTTTTTTTTATAAATAGGATATCATAATAGGAAAGCTGGTATCGAATTTGGGAAATATCGGTTGAACGGTTGAAATTTTAACATTTTTCGAATTTTACGAAAATTTGAATTTTTTGAAAAACCGTCCAACCACTCTAATTTCTGCAAATTTTGTAAAATAATGTGTGCAAGTCTGTACTTCCTTTTCACTTTCTAGAAAAGTTGTTGGAATTATATAATTTAAATGCAAATACAAAAAACGCTGCAAATTGAAATTTGCAAATTGCTTGCTCAAGATGCTCAAGATGCATGATGCTCAAAGCTTCCTCTATGAGGAAGCCAAAATAAAAAATATAGTTCCTCATAGAGGAAGATTTGAGCATTGTCTGCTTTCATATTTGTTCATTGGTCCGAAGTAATATCGTGTGTTCTCTTTTGGTCTGGTTTCTTTCAACATATCGCGAGGTCCGGTGGTCGGTCTCGATAGGACTTTCGCCCTGTCAATTCTCTCTCCACATCTCCGCGTCGATCGACGCTTCGTTCGACCACCAGTAGCTACCTTTAACGCGGTATGACGAGCTTGCTGGTGGCTCTTGTTCGATCTACCGCCTCTCTCTTTCGTTCACACGGCGGTTAATAAAACATTGATTGGATTGACATCGTTGTAGGGAAGCTGGTCGATTCCAATAAGCATCTCGCTGTTTCTCGAGCAGTCAAGCGCTGATATTCCGAGATGAATAAGATGAATGAGTTGCCAGCTCGATCGACACATTCGTATGTGTGTAAATATGTAACTGTGAGCGTTGTACGTTTCTTCTTCGGTGCTTTTTATCGATAAACTCGATAGCGACGATTCTTTCAATCGCTCTGATTGGCTTTAACTTTTTTTTTTGTATCCACCTGAACAAGAAGAAGTTCGTGATTATTCAACCAAAAGCTTTCCCCAGTTTCGCAAACCTTTCCCACATACCGATTGATTAATCAATTCTGCTGTTTGCACAAAAAAGTTTTTCACGTGCCATGCAAATTGCATAAATCGTACTAATCATAATTCCATATTCATGAGATGTATTTGATTCTCTCATGCTATACTAATGATTTCGCATTTCCACGAGTATTGAATTATTTATTAGAATCGTTTTTCCACCATTGGTGGGGATAATTTCCGATGCTCGCTCATAGCATGAGCGTCATCAGCAGGTGGTCAGTAAAGCCTAAACGTTATCGTTGTCCTGCCAATTTCATGCTGCCGCACTAAGCACTGCGTGTTCTAATATGGGCGATCACACATAGAGGACCATGTTTCCATGGGGATCACTGGAACAGCCAATTCCACTGTAATGCGTGCAACAATGTGTCTATGCAGATTTTCATTAACGCCCGGTGAAGGGCCCTTGTTTGTTTTTTTTTATTGACTTTACTAAATAAAATACATTATCAGACGAATTCATTAAATTTTGCTACCACTGTGCAGTTTTTATTATAATTGTCCCTTGAGGAATTGTGGGAGCGCATTTCTCTGTGACTTTGGCGAACCTGCCAAGACCTCGCGCGTATTACCAGTCATTGACAATAATCGTGTCCCGCAGCGTTGCGGAGAATGTGCATTCATGGTCACGCGCGGCAACCGGATTAACCAACCTCGAAATTCAAAGCATCCCATAGTGTGGCATCAATCAACACGATTCCCTACATGATGGAATGAGTGGAATGATCAATAATCTAAGAGCCGTTGCTACATTTCATATTTTATAGCGACAGCTAAACTTTCAAGAATACAAAGATACGTGATTATTGGTGTGATTATTTGAGCAGTGAGGCTACTGAACATTATTTTGTGCGTTTCCCTGAGATCACTGCCGACGCTTGCGGTTCGCCAGAAAAAAGTCAAGGAATTTTTCAGTCACGTCGTTGCAATTTTGACGAGAATCTTTTCTACGAGCGTGTGGATTAGAGGAATCATTGAAGTCACCACAGAGATGCTGGGTTCACTTATGGGAATGGCGACGAGACGAATTTTTTAATTTTTAACATTTTCGTGGTTAGTTCCATAGAAAAAATGATCGAGGAATCGTCCACAAGCACGTTCCCCCATGAAAAAAAAATACTAGGTTGCTCCATTTTTTTTCTCTCTATTTATTCGAGACTTTGTTGTCGTTTGTAACTTTCAAAATAAAAATGAAAAAAATTGGTTGGGATGGAAGGATGTATGCAGATGATTCGAGGCTGATCCGTACTTAGGGGAGCGGTCTGTACAGTAATGTGTTGTGGATATTCGAGGTCAAGTTCCCGTCGAACGGTATGCCCGTGACCGAATTCCTATTGGAAACTCGCAGTATGCATTGTGTTCATTGGGTTGTATTGGTCCTCGCGTGTGTTCTGCCGTTGTCGGCGAATATATTTACGTAAATAGAGTGTGTGCATGGACACAGGCTATGTACTGTATACAGCCAAGTGTGAAGGAGTGTATGTGTGTTTTGGCGCCCGGGTGCACGAGTGCTGGTGTATGCATACGTGTGACACTGGTCCCGCACGGATTGGGGGTCGACGAGCGGTTAATTGGTTCAATATCAAGGTCAAAGCTCTCACTAGCGTATCATTGAATTAACATCGAGCGGGCATATTGAA
Source organism: Hyposoter dolosus (assembly GCA_963921915.1). Taxonomy (NCBI): domain Eukaryota; kingdom Metazoa; phylum Arthropoda; class Insecta; order Hymenoptera; family Ichneumonidae; genus Hyposoter; species Hyposoter dolosus. The sequence continues at coordinate 20,808,976 of OY998131.1, read as the reverse complement.
CGGCCATCCATAGCCCAAGTCGTGGAAAATCCTTTTTCCGAAGCACTCTTGACATCTGTCGATCCGCGATACCGTCATCAAGATTGTGAATACTTTTAGCAGGTAAATTGGAAAACAATTATGGCATTCGAACGAAACTGCAAATTTATTTGTTGCCAACGATGCACATTTTGTCAGGGTAATTGTATCGGACTTTTTATTCCCGACTCCAGACTTAATTTCCCTGAAATTGTATGAGCTTTTCCGATTTTTTGGATTTTTTAATTGGATCCCATTTTCGACCGACTTGAAAACGAATATTCGTTTTTGTCTTCATTTGCGTTCACTGTCAAAATTTCCCTCCCATCCGGATATTTTGCTATTTTTTCTTCCATCTTGACGAAACATCCTGGAGAGATTTAATTCCCGCTCAGCGATGATCGCAGGATAACGAAGGTAGACATTGGCGCAGACTTTTTTCAGAAAAATGAAATGACGACTGGAATTAAACAAAATAAAGAATGGACACGTTAAATCTGTCGATGGACGAATATCCGATGCCAAACAGCCCATTGCGCTTACTCCCGTAGTTTGAAAACAAAAATTGATGAGTCTATAAAGCATCGAGGGGTACGAAATTATCGTCCGTTCAATTGAACCTTTATCTACATATATTTGTGCATGTGTAGCGTCCTTGAGCAGACTGACAATAAGCAATCATGTGCAATTAACCACTGACACCATGACGCCTAAATACTCTCACGGTGCTATGTATACGATCTCCGGTTATGTTTCCATTATGTGGCCGTATCGACATGTGTTTCAAGCGCCACCGTCGTCCTGCTATTGCTTCTCTGGCTACACACTACGGCCACACATATTCTCTTCATTGTGATATACCAGCCGCCGTTGCTCTTGGGTATCGCCTACATGGACGTATGTAGAATGTATATATGGATGTACGATCGCCAACGGGGTTGTGGCAGAAGGGGTGAGATACATTGATACCTGGTCCTGATACACAACTACCTAATAGGCCTATCGACCTATACCTACTAACCTGCACCTACTAGCAAACGGTTCTGTATAGTCTGCTCCCTTATTCTCCCTCTCTCTCTCTCTCTCACTCTCTCTTCTCTGTCTCACTGTTAATAGTTGACTAGATCGCCTTTGACAACATTCCAACGATATGACGTTTACATGAATCCATCGTGTGCAGTCATTGAATGATTACGCCAGGATTCGGCGTGCTATTATTACATCCATCAAATCGCCGTGTCGCACGATGATTCGACACGCAGATCTGAATGCGTTAAACTTCATCGCGAAACGTTTCTTAAGACTCGTTGCAATTTATTGATGATTCGAAGAAGCGATGACGTTATGATCCGAATTCAACGACGTTTGCAAAAAATTCATGATTTCTGTTGACGGGGTTCAGGAGATGAACTTGACAGGATGAGTTGTTTCCTGTGCATCGTTCATGGGATATTATGGGTGATACCTGTTCAGGGTCATAGGTGAGGTCAAGACCTTCGGACCTTTTCTAGCCCCGAAGAGAGCAACCTGCCAAGGGTCCTGTCACTACTCAGCTCCCCTTCTCTTCTCTCGTCCAACCAGTCGTGCAGGAACCCTGCGAGCTCCCCCTTCTCATTGTAGTTTTTTTACGCGGATTCGAGGGAGTGGGGGTTGCAAACTCTGCAGGAACTAGTTTCGAACTTTGTCGAGGGTTCTTCAGTTCCCTTTGCAGCTTCGTGCTAAAAATAACGCATCTCGTCTGCAAAATGATTCAAGGAAATGCTGCTTTATTCATTCGACTAATTTTCCCACGAGAAACTGAATTCCAACTCCAAGAGACAAAACTATATTTCTCGATCGATCCAGCCACGAACGCTCGACTTGGACTTTGCTCATCGGTCGAGATTGCAACTCTGCTCGTGCACATTGTCCTCCAAGAATTATTGCAATCTTTTTTTTTTTCATTGGGTCGCTGATTCCGTGCAATGCCCGCTATGGGAAAATTTCTCGTATATATTCGTTGGCAACGAACTTTGTCTATTTCCGACGTCCCGAGCAGGATAATCCGCACACTGTATGAATGCGATTTTTGCAGACGTCGAGGAAAGAGCTGCAGAGCATGATGGCTGAATTCTTAAAGAACGTGCATTCGCTTATTTGATTAGTTCCCACGTTACGATCGCGACAGACGAGCTTAACCTGAGATTCCTCAGAACAAAAAAAAAAAATTATCTCTAGCATCACGTTCAGAACGAATGAAAATGTCGCAATGTGCGCAAACGTCGCATAGTAAATGGAATTTCCACCTTTTTTTATTTAATTCTTTATTCTCGATATTTTTCGAGTGACCACTGCAAACAATTTAGCGATTTTTTCAACTCATCAGTTTCTCATCAGCTACTTCATTATTTTGACTTTCATTCAATCATCAAGAACCACGATTTGGACAAATGAACTTTGATTGATTCACTGTAACAGCTGGAATTGCTGATAGAGTATTTAAGGGTGTTGAGCCACGTGACCCAAAATAACAGATAATGCCGAACGAGGCACTAGTTCGTAGAATATTCATTCCACCAAAAAGAACATTGAATTTCTAATGTTTGCGAGTGTCCAATCGGTTCATGCGTTCATGTATTATTTAAGGTGCTACGACACCAGTTTGAGTACTGCGAGATCCGATGTTTTCCTGTCCAAAAACCTGGCCGGTTCTTAAAAAACTTTAACCACCAAATTTTCCGAATTTTCAGAATTTCATAAAATATTAATAAATAATTAATAAATTAGTAAAATTAAATAAAACAGAAGTTCAGAATTTAATAAAATTTGGTACAGTAATAGATTATGATGAGAAAAAAATCCAGTCAAATTTTCAATATGCTGAGAACCAGAAGAAAGATATTTGCCTTGGTAATTTTATGAGTTTAGCATTGAGTTCATACATTTCATTGTATTTTGCAATGAAAACTGTGATTTCTCCTGAGAATTGATAAGAATTCATTGCAAAATACAATGTAAACTGAGATTCATTATAAAACCCAATGTTAAATGTATGAAACTACCAATGCGAATATCTTTTTTTCTGGTGCTCTTTAGCAGCTTTTGAAAGATTGACTGGATTTTTGTCTCATCATAATCTACTACTGTACCAAATTTGATGAAATTCTGAACGGTAATTCTAAAACCGACAGTACTACAAGAAAAATCGAGGTTAGCTGCGGAAACGTTCCATTTAAGAGAAAAAAAAACAATTGAAACAGCTTGGCGTTTTTCGATTTTTCTTCGGGTTGCGTGCATCACGTGCGAATGTAATTTTGGTGCGGCATTATATTATATAGTGCTTCACGACAATTATGGATTGTAATATTTTTCGATCGATATTGGAGTGCGACGAATTTGTATAATTTTTGGATTCGGGGATGAGATGGTGGGGGTTGCAGACCGCTGCAGCTAGACTGCAGTTCGATGTCGAAGAACAGGCAGAGGGTTGATGGGAACGGGGTGGAGACTCCAAGTTCGGAGCTCGAACTCTGCTGGGGGTACAACAATGAAAGCGGTTCTTGTTCTATAATAGAAGCTGTTTTTTTTTTCGAGCTCATCCTTGCGAGCTAGCTGAGCTAGCTCTATGCAAATTTCCATTAAACGAGTAGAACCGGCGTTTTGGAGACGAAAGTACGTTCGCGATGGGTGATCGCGAGGGCAGTTATCGCACGGTCGCGAGAATGGCAAGTAGTCGTGGACGAAGCTGTTGAACGGTCGAGTCGACGGAGGAAAAGGCATCGTTTTGGCGGATGAAATAAAATTTGTCGGGAAGAAAGTATAGTTCCGCAGTTTGACGTCAGTGGCAACAGCTGAGAAAGAGTGGCAGCACCGTGCAAAGCCTCGTAAGCTCACACACGCAGACGAGAAACGCTCATCCGTGGGATTCAGTCAATCGTATATCTGTATCTTCGCGGAGTTTCGTGTTGAAGAAAAAAATGGCGGGAAAAGCGTGTGCGGAGGGTACGTGGGCGCAGGATCGATGGAGTCCGCAAAATGGCGACGAGAAAAGCAGCCCAGAGGGAAAGAGAAAACGAGATACGCCGGTGGAAAAGTGCGAACGCGGGAGGAGGAAGTAGCGAGACGATGGCGCAAGAGAGGAGAGTGGAATCGACGGAGGGATAGGAGCAGGCCGTAGAGAGAGGGAAAAAGATAAAGAGGGACGAAAATATGGATCGATAAGGAAGAAGGGGAAAATAGGTGAGTATCGTTGACAATAAAAAAAAAGAAAAATAAAAAAAAAAACGAGAGAAAAAGGAGATAAATGGAAAAAAATTCGAATACTCTATCGTTCTCACCCTCCCTCCCATTTTTCTGCCTCTCTCGCGCCTGGGCTCTTTGTATGGCATTTGTGGGTCAAGGGTGAATCTGGGGGTTACTGCACCGCGATATTTGTGTTTATCGAGATCGCATATATAGCGAAATATCGGAATATATACATGTGTATATCGTGCCCCTCGAAATAATAATTCCTCTCTTTTCAATGCCTGTTTCATTCATCGATGTTGTACTCTCGTATATATATCCTCGACCTTCCGTCGCTGTATATAAATGCGCATATAATTTCATTACTTTATACGCAAATGACAAAGAATAATTTGCCCTTGTGTCCGCGCGGCAACAGAGACAAGAAAAAAGGAACAAGGAAAAACTTTAGCGACACGATTTTTAAAAGGCGATCATTTTTCTTCCTGTTCAGTCGCGTCTACAAAGTTGGAAATTTCCTTGACGTTTTATATAACTGCTGACACGATATTCATTAACAGGGTAGCTCGTGCCTTTCGGGAAGAAATACGTTCGCAAAGGGTTAGGAGCCTACGCAAATGTATAACTAGTAATGGCGGAATATAAACGAGAAGGCACATGTACAGCATAAATGAAATCCCTGTGTAGAAGGAAAGAGCCAACTCGAGGGTGTTAGCTTCGACAGAGATACTCTCGGGAGTCCGGAGAAGAGAGTGGAGGAGAGAAAAGAAACACGACCTGCATGAGGATGAGGGAACGGAGAATTCTATGGCCGTCGGAAAAGTGTAATCGACAAAGTTTATCGGGTGGCAGAAATAGTCGGCAGATAGGCGTCGCTGCTAACGGAAGAAGGAAAGAGAGAGAAAGGGAGAGAGAGAGAGAGAGAGAGAGAGAGAGAGCCAGAGAGAAAGACGGATAAGGGATTAACGTCGAGGGTATAAACCACCCTCCGTCGGTTCGAGATATTCCCGCCTCATTTCTCTAGAGACCCTCTCAGCAAAAGACAGGAGAGCGGGAGTTCGTCGTTTTCTCGAATTGCTGCAACCCTCCTCCGCCATCTCATGCTGACATTTTGGCAAATGGAAACAGCCTGGCGTGTACATACTCTACACGTCGTATCTGCACGAATTTCCTACATATTCTTATCGCATCATCCTTTGATCACGTGATAGAGACGTTGATGAAATATTCGATAGAAAATTGACGATTCGGCGAGGTTTGTCTTTCAGTATTTCTGAATATGTCGCTCGTTCTTCACATTTTTCTAGACTTTACAACTTGTTTTTGTCATCCAGCTCAATTGCATATGAAATCTGAATTCTTTCCACGAATTCTCTCCTTTTTTCACGAAGAAAGAAATCGTGGATTTGGAGAGAAAGAATTTTATTCGATCGGAAGTTGTGTCAAAGTCAAGCAAACGGCGAGTATTTATCTCACGACTTATTTAGCTCGAAAGTCGCACTTTTTTCCGCTTTTTTTTTAACGATTACTTTGGCGTGTGCAGCGATCTATTGAGCTCTGAATTATTAGATTTCCATATTGATGTTTCAGGCGGTGTTTTGTTGTTTTTATTTATCTATTTCTATCGGAATAGCCTGTCGGCGAGTATATAGAGCGATTGACTCGGTACGAAGCCGAGGAAGCTTCATGGCTCATCGAATAAACGCTCGCATGCATCAACAGCAACTCCTCACTCATTCCCTAACCACCTCTTTTTTTTCTCTTCTTTTCAACCTCTTCCAATCCCATTTTTCTCATGACCTCATCGGATCCATCACGGGACTTAATTTACTCGATACGAAAATTGCCTTTCACTCTTCGCTGCTGCTATATGTTCCTCGTCTTCGTCGTCGTCTCGGGGCTTAAACTCTTGTTTTATCATTTCTCCTCCTCCTCCTCATTCTGGTCTCTTTAAATAAACGAGCTTTATTTTGTTTTCTTCTCTTTTCGTAATAACTGCGATGGTAAAATCCTCGTCTCTGTTTTGTGCTTTGAGAGTCTCCTGTGTATGTGGACGTTTTATATTCTTAAACAACTATGGACTTGCTCTCAGCTCTTCCTGCTATAGCTTTTTAATTAATCTCATCCTTTTACCTTGACCGATCGTCAACCCATCGACCCTTCTAAATAACTTTAATTAAAACCAGAGAGTTTTAATACGTTCGTGTCAGACATCCTTTTCAGGAGGTTCCTCCATTTTCTGATTTACCTTTTACCACCTATTTTCATTGCAAGACTCACCATCCCAATGTCACACCGTCATAAACGTGGACAATTAACTCGAACAGATCTCGAGTGGGTCATTCGATTCGATACGAATTCATTGAAGAGAGATTCGATATAAAATCAGATGCGACACATATTTGTGTTTTTTTGCTAAAATTCAACTTGGGGATCGGATCAGTACCCGATCGGGATCAGACGAGGTTTTGATAGAATTTTCCTCATTAGCTTTTGATCAGAGTTCTCTCTGCAGATGCTGAGAAAATGGCTCGTATGGCTTGATAATTTTTCAGAAATCCTGTTGAGAAAAGCAAATGTTGCAGATGAAAATATTGATAGAATAGCTGCAATTGTAGGCGAAAGTATAAAAGTGGGCGTGTCGGTGAACGAGTAACATCCGGATGTACAAATGTACTTGGAAAAAGAAAAGTACGTGAGCTATTTCGTGTTTCAAGGCTCGTATACGTCAGCGAAGGCTTTGTTTTGTCTTGACGGAGCGAAACGTTTATCAAGGTTAGTTTCTCTTGCTCAATTTCTCTCTGTCTGCGGCGATGTTCTTGTTTCATTATGGGCTGAAGCTCCGAGTGTAATCTAAAGTTTCTTTTTCGTATATCTTTTGTTCGGTGAACAAAAACGTTCGAGGATGGAGATTGGTGGGGAGTTTCCGTGTGAAGTGAAAAGTTTTGTGCTCTATGAAACGTTGGGATCGTGTATATATCTATGGACACGATGGTCGGTAGATAAAGTTGACTGCGATAATGAAAATCCTTATGAAAATAATAATTAAGCCCCGTTGGCTGTATTTTTCTTTCCGCCTCGAATATACACCAGCGAGCTCTCTTTTGCGAGCATCTACATCTCGAGAGGTTTTCTCATGCAGGAGTCTCGCGCGTCGTTGAAGAATTTTCATCAGAAGTTCTGCTGCTGGGCTCAAAGCCCCACCTATTCGAATCCTTTTTGTGGGTGTTGCGGGAACTCAGAGGGAGGGGTTTCTCTTGTGTCACCACGATAAAGGGGTTGAAATGGCGGCTATGAGTGCACTGAACCACGGAACCTGAAGGGAGACTGACGCGGTGCTTGCTTGTTCACAAACTTCCCTAGATGTGGATAGAAGCTTGTTTCCTTACGGAGGAGAATAGAGCGAGTGAGGAGACAAAAAGAGAGACGAAGACGAAGAGAGCTGGAGCATGGGCCACAAGCAGGTAATGGTGAAGTTTACTTTGGCCATTTGTATTGTCGGAGAAGCAGAGAAAGGGTTGGCTGCAGGGAAAGGAGTGTGTAAAGTACAGAGAGAAACCTTTCCCTAGTAAAAGAGAGACAAAGAGAGAGAGAGAACGAGAGATTCCATACAACAGTCAATGACTATTCGCAAGCCCAACGAAGCAGCACACGAAAAGCACTGGAGACTCGAGCATGAGGATACGTCCTCGATGCCTGCCACGTTGTGCAGAGGCCGTGGTGGAAAATGTTGGCATATATGATGAAGAAAGAGAGAATGGAAACTAGAAAGCATGCGCAAAACTCGTTGCTTGCATGACACTGCTGATATAATTTACGATATAAACTTTTATCGTACGCGAGCTTTCGCCCTTATAATGACCAAAGTTTTGTATAACTGCATATACGTTGGCAAGCGATAACCACAGAGCTCTTACACATTGCGGGGGTGCCCCTCGGGTCCTCTATCGTCCATATAGCTACGAAAACCCTCTGTCCGCTCCAGCAGTCGATAAATTAGCATTAATTTTTTTTCCACCCTGCAAGCTTGTCTGCCTCAGCTGGGACTTACTCTGCCATTTTGCATGAACGCCCGAGTCTCTTAGCTCTTTTGCAAATTACCGAAAAAACCGCAGAGGTGTGGCTTTTTCAAATGGCTTTCATTAACTGTATCAGAACCAATTAATTTGCTTATTTCCATTAATTTATTTCCCTCAATATTCATTCTCCTGCTTGTCGATTAAAAACAAACTACAAATTCAAGAAATAACATAATGACGTTGCGATAATATTTTTAACTGCGTTTGCGTATCCTCCGCGGGGTCGTATATGCTCGTGTGGCTGCGCACATTCATTATTATACGCAGGGTCAAATAATGAATGTAACAATCATGGTTAACAATGTACACTTGGATGTATACATGCTCGAGACAATGTTGTCGATAGGGAAAAAACGGTACAACGCGGTATGTTACAACTATGCAACACCTACATCTATTCCATCAACTTGCTCCCTCTTCCTTTTTTCCCTCTCTCCTCTATCTCCGAGCATACCCCTCACTTTCAGCGGGTCAAATTAATTCTGGTATTAAAATTTGGCTTGCAAATATCTCCAGCCTCGCGGTTGGACCGACAAATACCAGGATAGTCACGTGCGTATAGCTCGATTTGGTTATACTATACGACACAACAGACCGCGTACAGAACAGGTATATGTAGCGTCCAAAGAGCGAGAGAGAGGGGGAGAGAGAGAGAGAGAGAGAGAGGAGATAATATATACGGAGCCTACGGGACTGTAACCCCATAGGGTTCGCGTTCAGAGTTCTCTAGCTCTTATTTTCTCTCTCTCTCTCTATCTCTCTCTCTCTCTCGTTCATATTCCATCAAAGTGACACTGCACACAGAGAGTACCTTGTTCCCTTTTTTGCTTTTCCGTACGCATGGTCATACGCGAATATTTCGAATTCGTGTATAGGATCTGCGCGACCTCTATTCGTTGTTCAACTTTCATCTCCGTGTGTCAGTTGAACGCTAAAAATTCGTGGGTGCGTGTACTTGCATGAGCACGCACGTAATTTACATCTGTTTCCGCCGAGTCCCTCATTCGGGTTCCTGAGCATTAGAGAGCATCAGGCGAAGAGCTTTCTCGCTTCGTTTTATAGTCTTTGTTCGCCGTACATGCGAGTACTGTGCAAAGCATTGCGTGCACTGCTCGCGTACAGCGTTGCAACTAAATCCTATGCAGAATCCTGACGATGCACCGGACTCACGAAATTCGTTGCATAGTTCAGATCCACTTAGAAGTTTACGGGAGTTTCAAGTTTACAGACTTTCATCGATCCAAAAAAACGAAACAGCTTCTGTTTATTTTGCACTCTTGTAAATTGTGTTAAGCTTGAGAATTCTGAGAGAACCGGAAAAAGGGCGAAGGAGAGGCGTAGAAACAGCTCAGTGGATAAATCCTTTTCTTTGTTGAAATTCAGTCGCAATTTCCACCATTTCGTACTTCCCTCCAGCACGTTCAGCTTCGTATATTTTCCTCGTTCTTGCGAGGGTCTTTAGCAGACGCTAATACGTGGGCAACCCTCCGTCAAGGAATGGCGCTGAATGGCTAACGCACCCTCGCATTTCCCCATGTAAATACAATCAATATTCACGAAATTAAACGGACTTGCATCTTGTTTGAAACGAGCCAAAGGATAAAGAAGATGCTGGACGAATAGTCCGAGATCCGATTGGTAGGCGAGGGCCAGATCAAAGGCGAGCCTCAAAGTTCCGTCGATTTCCACACCACATTATTTTATAGAAAATCTGTCACTCCTCTTCGGTTGCTCGGAGTCTCGCTTATTTGTTTTTTGATGCTCATGTTGATCGAAACGAGGTGACGTGCACATAAACACATAGATTTTTTACCTCCCATTCAACTAACAATCAACTGGTAATAAACAATCAACATTACATCCGGCAGCAGTTTTTTTTTGTTGCCGCAGTCGATCCGTAAACAGCCAGTCCATCTAGTCGGTAATCATTGCACTCCGAACCTCCCCGTAACAAGCTGGACAGTTTGGTAACATGAAATACATTTGCACAGTTAAAAGAACAGGATTGCCTCGGATTTTTCGACCGATCTAAATTCCTCTAAATTCTCCAAATTCTTTTTCGATATTTTCTGAAAAAGACAACATTGAACCTGAGGCACCTGATGGATCTCTGCTTTTTGGATAACTTAATGATAAATACATGAGAGTTTTGCTACCCAAATGATTTTCACTATATATGTCGAGCATTTGTGCAAGGATCAGCATTTGCAGAGTCAGCATTTGTGCAAGGATCATTATTTTAATTTTAAGGGGGCTGACCAGTGAATTAAAAAACCGGTGATACGAATGAAACTTTGGGAGGGTGTAATCTAAGATGCAATGAACACTCTCAAAATATGAGGGTATGTTACCAGGCGAACGAGTAATTTGAAATTACCTATTTTAACCCTTACTTGCCACCTTGGCCGGACCTATTAAGGAAAATAGTCATTTTTCCACTTTTGTTAGTTTTAGCATTTTTTTTTAGTGTGCTTAAATTCAATTTTTGGCTATATGCAGTAAAAAATCTTTTAAATAAAGCTTTCAAAATGTTCTACAACAATTTTTAAGTCGAAATATTCAGTAGTTCATTTTTTATAACAATTTTTGTCACTGGGATAAAAATCTGGCCCATGGTGGCGAGTACGTAATTCTACAGAGATGTGGCAAGTAAGGGTTAACATGGTTCTTGGTTCATGGTTAATTCCATTTTTACCGGAAGTGATATGATACCTTTGGATAAAGACGAGAAATGTTATTCAAATTTTGAGTATTGAAAGATGAAATCGTGGACTGTCCAATGGTGTTTAAAAAATTGTGTCTTGCCAGGGATTTTGCTGCAAAATTTAATCGCGAAAGTCATCGTGTGTGCAAATCTCGGATACAAAATGTCTGTCATTCCGCAGATTTGCGTACTGACAGCGTTAAATACTTTTGCCAGTTGAGACTTTGTTTATAATATTATTTGTATATAAATTAAGTACAAATATCACAGGAAACGTCATCGAAATTCATACATTTTATTTAAACAGAGTATTTAGAAAATATGAAATGATATTTTTTCAGGTCACGATTTTGACTAGTTTTGTCACCGATGGGCTGCCTTAAGTCCTTATAGTGCGATCGTCGATGCATCGATGACGTATCTTCACCAACAGCGTTGTATGTACCTGAAGAGTTGCGTGGTGTTAGGATAATCAGTGATGTCGAAGGACGAGAGAAGAAAGGATGGAAAAAAGTCACGTGTGGAAAATCGGAAGAAGGAGACGAGAAATTGAGAGACAGAGACATGGTCTAACCGTGCGGTCAGACACGGAGAGAGGCGGAAAGAAAAATGATCCGCTGTGGCTGCGGTGATATTCCTGAGGAAGCTGTGCGTGCGGGTTCGGTAGGTATGTCTGTGTGAGAGTGCGTGTGGGGGTGTGTGACAGGAGAGACCTGCTATCACACCAACTGGACTGTAGCCTAATGTTCATCTACATTTTGGGCTTAATACGGGTGAGTTTTTTCGGCGGCGGGGGAAAGAAGAGAAATGAGGGCTTGGAGGGTAAAAAGAGAAGCCGGTTGATGTATAGGGAAAGAAAGGAGTAGACGTAGGCATGGAGAAGAGGAGAGGGCAGAGGAATAGGTTCAGGTACGGTTGAGGTTGTAGCAAAGGGGTTTTTTCAATATATACAGAGTGGGCTCTTGAAAATTCCAGCCGAAGCTCTCGTTCGACATAGACAGGGAATTGCACACGCGTATGAGCACAAACACGCACTCGTGCTTGGCACGCATCACTCTCTTGCCGCAGGCTCTTTCTCCCTCTTCCATCCGTCGGAGAGCCCCTGGCCACCCGCTCATCCCCGGTTCACCCTTTCTCTCCATCGGTCTGCTCGCGTTCACTTCTCGCATATATCTCGGGGCGTGTGTTTTTCCCGACTCGCAAAATGGCCGCCACCCCCACTGCATCCGTAAAAGGCTAGATGAGCGGGAGAAAGAGAAAAGAGAGAAAGGGAGACCGCGCGGGTGCTACGTGCTTGATGATGCTCTGTTGCACTTTCTCCAACGGCAGCCAGACGCGTTTAGGACGCAGTCTGAGTAAGAAGACATGTCCAAAATTTTCTCTATCTCCCTCTCTTTAAATCCTATTCGTTCGTTCATTCGTTTGTGTATATGTACGGCGCAGTTTTCCACCCCTATCACCCCTTCCATCTCCATTCTCTCTTCTCCTTCGGCTATCCCTTCATCCACTATAAATATATATACACCTTTTTCATATCAGCAAGTATAGCCTCCCACCAAACCTCTTGGCTGTACCACAGCCCTGTGGAGCTCATTCCACCCTTCTGCACTTCCAGCAAAACCCCTTCGCTCTCCCTTTTTCTATCTCTCTTCTCAAATTTCTGCCAACTTCCGCCTCTCCTCCCAAAACGTACATCTCTGTGTGACCACCTCCACCTATTATGCCCCATACATCGCCGTATGCCGGAGCCCAACACATTAGCCAGCCTCTCCAACTCTTTCGGCCGCCCGCTTGATCCCCTCCTTTTCGCCCTTGGTCCTTTATCCCTTCACCCCCACCACATCACCACGTTCCTTCATCAACTGAGGCCGTCGTGGTACCCCGCTGACTTTGCGCATAATAACATTTATTCTTTCTGCTAAGAAATCAAAAGACGTTACCAGCGTCATTTTTTTTCCTCAATAAATTGTACATTTGAAAAGCTTTTTTGTTTTCTGTTAATGTTCTGCAGTTACGATGCCAAACGGTGAGCCTGATACGAACCTACTTGCCGTTTGATGGCAATCTTCCCCACTCCTGCGAGCATTATCCAAAGCCATAGTACACGCAGGCCATTAAATACTACCTTTTCCAATTTTCAGCGATTCGCCTGCACTCTGGTTTCTCGATACATCCCATGCACACGCCCTGTCATTTATAATATATTGTTTTGTGGGAGCACAAATGAAGTTTACAACTAATTAAGGGAAAAGTTTGTCCGCCTGTTAACAGGCCGTTAGTCGAACATGAAGCGTTCGACTAATATGAAAACGCAGGGCTGGTAATTTACAATTTAGTTACCTGCTGATAATTACTCGCTTCTCAATATATCTGAAACGCGAAGCATTTTTGAATTTTCGCAATTGCTGAATGCGTGCATGGGTGAGAAATATGGCAGTTAAGGGTGACTCTGCCAAAAAGTTCGCAGCTATCACCAATCAGCTGCTTGTCATCAGAGGCCCAGATCACTAATTTCAGTTGCTGTTAGTAAAATTTGGATTTTGAGTTGCATTGGTTCGTTTCAGTTAATTAAGGCTGTCGATGGTTTTCCACTATTCTGAACATATCTAACGGCAATTACGGGTCGCTTATAAATTGCCTTCAATTGGCTTTAGTTGAGTTGATCATTTCGCAGTGATTGCCCGTGTGCACTAAATTCACCTGATCGAAGTATGAGGAAAACTATCGAGTCTGCAAGGCAGGCAACTGAGAAAAAGCAACCCCGTCCAAAACGACCAATGAATTTTTATCCTGTTTCTGAAAGTGCCTCGCGAGAGCTTTGCCACACTAACAAGCTCTTCGATAAAGTCATTCGTGCTTCAAAGGGTTAAGCATCGCGCGTATACGTAACTGCGGTGATTTACTCTCATGTTGTAACAATCACATTACCGAAGCTTAAGGGTTTACCCCGTTCTCTTGGAACACTCAGACGCATGTATAAATTCTTATTCGCATTCATGTCACTCGACAGGTCCGCAGTTACGAGTTGAATTAAAAAAACAAACGTGCGAGTCCCAATGAGGTCGACTTTGTCTGAAAAATCTGAATTTATTTTTGTCGCTTTTAGCAGAAATTTGAGATCCAACTTTTTGGTCAATGTTGACAGGGAGCTTTCAGGTTTGGCATGTCATTGCCACCTCTGGCTCGGAAAACTAGGATTGTTTCAGGGTTTTTACTGATTTATGGAATGAGGAAGACATTTACATCGGAGGGATGAAAAAAATCGATGCATATCGTTTTAGAAGAAGGAATTAGCATTATTCTGTATAGACGTGGAAATGTATGAATGTGAGCAAAAATTAGCATTTAAGTCAGAGTCCAGCATTACATTATTCCAGCAAATGGCGACAATGGTGAAGGGAATACGGGAGAGTGAGAGAAAGAGAAAAAGAGGCTATATCTTGCGAGCCCCTGGATTCAACCCCCAAAATCCGTGATCATCCCGTCAGACCACATACGCGAGAGAATTCTAGAGGATTACGTACAACCGACGTAAACCTTTGCGCAGCAAGCGAATAAATTAGAGCTTCTACCTGGCAGAGAATACGAAGGGAGAGACAAGATACATGGCGTCCACAACGAAATTTACAGACGGACCTACCACGATGGCTGGGCGTCTATTGCTCTGCGGCCCTCTCACGAGACTTTAACGAAATTTCGAAACGCAATTTGTGTACCCTCAAGTGATGGTAAAAGTTTGCACGTCCCTAAATATAGAGCGACACGTACCTAAGCTCGTAGAGAGTGCCAACAATTTGCCTCGAACATGAATTGTATTTTCCCAGTGGATACCATCCTGGACATCGAAGGGACCTAACAGCTTTCGAACAAAGTTCAAACATCCGCGTGACATTGGAGTGAAAAGCGTTATCAAATTTTAATAACGCGCCGGGGCCCTGAGATGGTGGAGCTTTTCATACTGAGGAGTGAATTCCATCCGGTCAAGAACAAAGCGAACATGAATGAGCAAAAGTTCAGCAGGCAAAGTTTTCAACGGAAGAAAAAATTTCACTGAATTTTGTGACCAAATTTCTGTTCAGCTTTTTTTCTTTATTTTGAGTGCTTCCTCCGAGTTTTGACGAGCCATCGCGTCACTTGAACGCGATAAAAAACTCAAAAAAGTTCCCCCCGTTGAGCGATTGATCCGGCAGCTGCAATGGCCAAGCGGTTACCCAACCAAGTATTGACCTCATGCGAGGCCGTTTAACTTTCCAGGTCACCGGACCCACCCACCGACTGCCGATCCATTGCTCATGACTTGGTAACCTTCCCTTAATCATTTTCTCTTCTGTAACCCGATGCTCAAATGTAATGCAACTGAATATACTTTGATTACATCGATCTGTGCCTTGATTTCGAGATTAATTATTACTGGACACGTCTCTGTACCGTTTTCCAGGCAATTGGCCGGGCTCGGTACGAACTTTTTGATCTCGAATCACCAATAATGTGTTTCCGATGAAACCTCTGTAGAATCACGTACTTGCCACCATGGGGTAGATTTCTACCCCACTAACAAAAATTGTTATAAAAAATGAACTACTGAATATTTCGACTTGAAAATTGTTGTAGAACATATTGAAAGCTTTTTTAAAAGATTGTTAACTTTATATAGCCAAAAATTAAATTAAATTACAGTAAAAAAAAAAAAATGCTAAAACCAACAAAAGTAGAAAAATGACTATTTTCCTTAATAGGTCTGGGTTAGTTTGTATCCCGAGGTGGCAAGTAAGGGTTAAATCTCTCGAAAACGTAATTCTCGTTCCTTCACCCCGTGGATGATTAATTTTGAAGATCGGATTCGCCTTACTCGTGTACGGACCTCCATCTCGCATGTCGCTGGAACTAATTTCGAGTTTGACTTGCCTCTTTCATTTCGATGGTCATTTCTTTAGTGAAGTAAAAAAGTTGGGGCTCGTCGTTCGTCCCTCTTGTTTAGCATGGGTAATCCTTGGCCGGAGTTTTTTTTCTTCGTGCGTCCAGCGAGTTTGAGTTTTCTCCGTCGTCAAGGTGGGATCGACCGATCGCTTCGCTCGCTCCATTTAATTTTTATTTCCCCGCAAGCGGCGTTTTAAAAATTATCCACCCCTTCCGGGAGTTTCAACCCTTCGACGCACCACCCCCAAGCGTGTTTTTCCGAGCTTGGTACGCCCGTTAGAAGCGCCATCTGTGTGGCAACGATCCATCCGAATGAGGGGGTTAACATCAGGGGTGGAAATAACCCCTCCACTAAAAGTTGCCAGAACTGACAAGAAAAAAACGGCGGAGAGTGGAAAAAACGGGGGTGGAGGTGAAACGGATGGGAAAACGGAGACCGGTCTGTATCACGCCGTCGAGGAGAGCGAGGCGAAGGGCCGGAGAGCTCACGTAGTGGGAGTTCAGCCACCTAAATCTCCTGCTTCGTCTCCTAGCTGCTTCGTCTCCCTCTCTCTCTCCTCCCAGCTCAACGCCACGCTTTTTTCATGACGCCCCCTCACTCCTGTGCCCTTGCTTCTTTTACCTTGTCTTTCCACATTATTCTTCCTTTTCTTCTTCTTTTTTCAAACCCAGCATCGAAACAATGTGATGTATCGCGTGTACACCCGAGCCGCGTGTTTCGTTTCGTTTTTCCCGCCAAACTCGCTCTCCATTTGTACCCGCAGTGATGTCCACATAACCACCACCTTTTTTTAACGTTTCGTGAAACTCATCCCGCCTTTTTTACATCCTAAGAATGTTTCAACAACGTCGTCAAGCTCCAGCGACCATTTTCTTACTTCAATTAATTATCCAGCTAAACATCGACGCTCCTCTTTACCAAGAACACAATTTGGCTTCTTCATAGAGGAAGCTATGTGATGGTGAAAGTTTTTTTTTTCCGGTTCTCAATGTCAATGTGCTTGAAATGTCCCAAAACATCGAAAAATTATATCTAGAAAAAATGTCCGGTGTGTATGTACGTTCTGGCACTGTAAAATTCAAACGTTCATAATTCGAGAACGGTTTGAGCTAAAGGTCTCCCGTTTTGCACAGATATTAATCTATACAAGCTCTTCATTCTCTGAGAATTTGGTTGGAATTGTTAAAAAAATACGAATTCTACGGTATTTTGAAATTTTCAAAAAAAGGGCGTCGACGCTTTAACTTCCGCAAATTTTAAGATTTATTACTAATTTTTTTTTTTATAAATAGATTATCATAATAGGAAGGTTGGTATTGAATTTGGGAAATATCGATTGAGCGGTTTAAATTTTATGATTTTTTGAATTTTACGAAAATCTGAGTTTTTTGAAAAATCGTTCAACCGCTCTAATTTCTGCAAATATTTCTTACCCTAAAGGTTTCGTGACTACAGAATTTTAATTTGCATCAAATTCTTAAAAACACGGTCCAAACACTTCGCGAAATTCCCATTAAGCCAGGTCCGGGAGATTCAGTTTTATAAAAAAATTATTCGACGTCATGACGACTGGGGTGACGTGTCCTGGCTTGATAATCCCGAAAAGTTGTTCTTTCCTGGGGAAAGAGATTTGGCTCGACGAAACTTTGCCAATAAGCGTCAAATATTTTCATCGTTTTTCAAATTTCTCCAAAAAAAATGTCGTGCTGGTCGATGAGCGAAAATTCGAGTGGCACACCTTTTTATTTTATTTTTCTGTCTCATCAATGAACACGAAAGTCTCATTAGACTCGAGATTCTCTCGATTTTTTTCTTTTGATTTTGTGAACAATCATCCATTTGGTCCATCCTCGTAGAAAATGGGCGATAATCAGAAAGTTAATGAAATCTGTAGTGTTTCGTGTGTGAGTCGTAGAGACATGGAGACAAGAATTACGATCTCTTTATTTTCTACCGTTTGGAGCATCTCTCGAGGACAGACGCGGTGAATAAGCGACAAAGTACGATTGGAGGAACGCAGGAAATTCTTCAGAATATCCGGTAATTTGTAAATGCGATGGTCGAGTGAAGAACGTCCGATTGATGAATTGAAAGCTGTCATTTCACCAGCGGCTTAATTATATAAAAGCGAGAAGATTGATTGCTCGAAAGTATCTTTTAATTATTAATAACTATCGGACGCGTCGTTATTAAACGAATGAAGTTCGTAATATATCATATTTGTGGATGGGAATGAATGACCTTATTTGGGAATGAGTGATAACTTGATTCGTTGAATTGATCTTATCACCTTGTCGGCTCGCTCTGTCGTCTGGAAAATATTCACTAAGACTATTGGAGGATTAATTATTTCCATCTTGTAAATCAACGTGAATTCAGAGTTGTAACGACCACACCTCAACGATATATATTTTCGGTCTGAAAGACGGTTAAGTGTGGAGGTGAAAGGAAGAAAAAAATGAAGGAAAATCAACCCTCGGCTGCGAACTCGTGCGTCACAATTTCCTTCTTTATTTTCCCATTTCTTCTTCTTCTTCTTCTTCCGGTTTTCTCCTCTTTTTTTTTTTTGGTCATATTCTCCTTCCAAACGCCCGTCATAAAGGGTATATTTAAGGTCCCAGACAGGCGACGCATATCCCCGGTGGATAATTTCGGGCGAGGTAATGAGTGAGAGAGATCGCTCGATAGTGGAAGATGGCGAGAGACGATCCGAAGGCAGGAGAGCACGAGAAAGAGAGTCCAAGTCGCGCGGGGGTGTGAGAAGAGGGTTCTCGGTTTTCCTGACGATGGCCAGTCGTTCGGAGCTCCCTCTGGGCAAAGGGAATGGCGGGCACCAACCTCTGCGTACGAGGGTTACTGCCACTGCCGCCGCCGCCACCGCCGCCACCACCGCGACGGAGCTGGAAGGGGCGAACGAGAGAAACGTCGGGTGGACTGCTATTCTGCTCCGTTCTGTATTCACTCTACCTCCACCGCCCCTATTGCGTAGCCACCAATCCGAACGTACTTTTTGCTACCCGCTCGCCTGACCCCCCTTAACGTCCTCGGGCTGTTCGGGTTGGCGGTGGTGCGGAGGAGCAGAGCCCGGCGTGTTCGTCGACGTATATTTTTCCCCTCAGAGGTCGCGAAGGGTGACTCGCCCGCATCGCATCGTACACCCCCGTAGACCAACGTCGGCAAAAGGGTGGATTTTCCCGCTGCTGTGTGCGTTCGTTCGCGTTCATATATATAAAAGAGGGATAAAACGGGCGCGAGACAAAATGAGCTAGAAAGAGAGACCGAAATAGCATACAAGAGAAAAGCAGACGTGCGCAGTACCCAAACTTTTACGCGGGTGGCACCGCGCGAATGCCCGAGCTTTAGGGATCAATTTCGCGATAACATAACCCTTATATTTACAAGGCTTCTTCAGTATATTTTTTCTTTTATATACATGTCCCTCCTCATGCTTATATCGCGATACTTTCCTCATGCCAATATTTAATAAAGGATGCCAGAGGAGATCGATATTCACGTCAACCGCCACCGGCTACAATGGCACCTTTCACTTTTCAGTCTCGATTTTCTTATCGGCCCCGGAGATACGTTCAACGACATATCGATACACAAGCAGATATAGCTTCGTTAGCGGCAAGGGGTGATATTATATTTCCTCCAGATGAGAACCTCGCCCCTCCATTGTGTCGACCAGAATCCTGTTCGACAAAAAGGCACAAATTTTGGTCGTGCGTCTTTCCACGTTTTTTTTGTTTTTTTTTTTTTTTTCATGTTTCATCAGAAAAATCGCATAGGCCTTCGTCGTCCATGACGAGGCTGTTGAGACGGATCGCTGTTCCTTCTTTTTCCTTCCTGGCTTACGAGAGCGCTCTCTCGTATCGAATTTTCCGATTTCTTGTCCGTTAAGCTATTGAATTACACTGGACGCTACGGGAAATCGATGGTCGCGAAACGCGGTTACGGGGCTGTCTTGTCTGTCATGCACGAGATACAGGAATTCAATCCTTGTCAGGTGTTTGCTCGTATTTTTCAAACTCTTCTCACGTGATGATGAATTTAACGTACAATTCATTATTTCTCTACACGATCCTGCGTCCAGTGGATTCAGCTATTCGAATGGAATTATTACGAAGCACAGGGGTAGATCGGTAATCGAATGCCAACACTTGATTAATGCATTTCATGTCTAAGAGCCTAAGGAATTGTTATTTTTTTTTTGTTTTTAATTAAATTCATTAGCAATTAACGATATTTTTTTACTAAACGAATTTGTAATCAATACAAATTTCAAGGACTAATAAAATATTTGCTTTAATTGCAACGATCACAGCTCAATGATTCGGTTTTTTTAATAGCAATACATCCGAAATTTGATCAAATTCGATCAATCGGTTACAGAGTTACAGGAACGTTCGTATTAACCGCAACATGCGGGCCGGATATTTAAATCGGTTCAACCGAACGGTTTGAATCGTTTGCCATACGTGTCTGTTACTGTAAATTTAAATAAAGTTCAAATATTGATGATTTTGAATTTATTTAACAGTATGATTGTCTCTATCATTGAAATCGGTGATTGGATATAAAACCTGATGGTTTTGTTCGAACGCAAAATGATAGTTAGAGCAATTTGTTTATATTAATACTAATTTGTGTGTAGGATGTTTTCTGACTCTCCTGAACAGTGTACAGTACCGAATCACAAGATTTTTGTGGGGGGAGCGATAATACGAATAGGAAAAAATTTCGAAAGGATTTGTGCTGAGGAAGCGCGGAGCAGAGTCGAAGAGATTGACTAATTTCTCTCGTTTATATGTCAGCCATGCATTGAAAATTAAATTTTGTCAAAAAACATCGACATTTTGTTCAATACGGTAAACTAAAAATTTTTGGGTAATTTAAAAATTTTCGTAATTTTGACAATATTTTTGATTTCTAATAATGGGACTGTCAGCAAAATTGACGATTGGAATGGAAAAAATTTGCTTTTCGAAGGGATTTTCTCGAATATTTCTTGTTGCAATGACAACATTTTTGTGATTTGGCAAAACAAAGTTTATTCGAACGTATCTAACAAAATATTGATTTTTTCCAACAAAATTCCATTTTCAGTGTGTGATAACGTTTATTTATGGAGCAGGGAAGGAAAGCCATCGAGAATGGTCGTTGAATCGAAAGAAGTTGATTTCGTTCGTTATTTAGTAGTGAAAATTTTGGATTTTGGCGGGGACAATGCTCGGAAATATAGTTTGGCATTATTAGGATCTCGTTTTAGCTCTGGAAATACTCCTCCGCATCCAGTGAAGCTCACTTTAACGTGGAAAAGCCTCTCGCGTCCATTTCCCCTATCGTCCAGGAGTTTCTTCATCCTTTCGGTCGGCTGCAGCTACGGTTGGTTCGTTCGGGTTGTGACTCTGCATGGGAACGAAAAGCAGCACTGGCAGGAGCGAATAGAAGGTCGGTTACCGTCGGGAATCCTCGTGGTTCTCGCTTATACACAGGGAAGGTCTTTTGGTTCTCTCCTCGTTTAGGCGCTCTTGTCCTCGTTTGCGCTTATGGCTGTGCCGTTCTCTCTGGCCCTTGGTGTTGCCACTGCGTGCTTTCGCGAAAATCCTCGCGATAAATTATGCCGGGCGCGCTCGCTTTCCAGCACGAAGGGGGTTGGGAATAAATGACCCATCCGCTCCCCGGTGGGGTTGCTACCTCGCAGACCATCCACTATCCTGCACAAGAGCCACCGCGCGCTGCTTCTCTGCCTCCGACTCTTCCTCTCTTTTGCCTCTACACTGCTGCCGACCTGGCCCTTATACCCGCGCTCCCTGCAACGCACAGCCACCATAGCCTCGCAATTCTCTCTCTTCCCGTTTTCTCTCTGCTCCTCTGCTTCTCGGATATAACTGAGAGAATCAACTTCTCTCTAGCATCTCTCTTTGTCGGCAGCTTATTTCTCCATATACCGAACCGCGTTTGCGTTTGCGTCTCTTGAACTCCTCTTCCTCTTCGTGCCTGTGCACACCTCGACATATTCTGTCACTGTCTCAGTCTATGCTCTTCAATCCTTGCAGCTTGCATCTCTTTCTGCGTTACATTTGTTTCATCCTGCTCTTCCTCGACCCCCGCTGCTTTGCCTCTGGCTCTCTCCACATTTGGCAAATCTTCTGACCGGAGAATTCTGGCTATGGCGATCCTGATGACGTCCACGGCCAGACGAGCATTGCAGTTTTTCGAGTACCGCAGCAGCCTCGAGAGGCAAACCAGCTTTAAAATTATAATGGTACGCGCATTTTTGATGAACGTCCTCCGCGAGCTCTCTCTCTCTCTCTCTCTCTCCACCGTTTCCGATATTTCACTCCCGCAGAGCTTTCACCCACCCACTCAACCACCCAATCCCAAAACTCTCTTCGTACAGTTGCAAACGTCATAGTGAACGTTACCTTATCCCTCTAAAAACTCTCTCAACTTTTCTATTTACCAGAAACACGAGTCAAACACCGTTTTGACGTTTTTTCAAAATTCCATGACCTCAGCATCGTCCCAAATGATTATTCATTAGAGCAGGTCAGAGACTTGCATCGTTGGCATTTCTCCTTTTCATTAGTTGAGCTAAACTAAGATTATTAACAATTAACCAGCAAATTATAAGGCTTTGAAAACTTATGATGAAATTGCGGAAAAGGACGATTCGCGTTAAGGTACTACACTCACATGTGACTCATTGTGCAGTAGATCTTGACGTTTGTATTTCGTTGTAAAGATAAAGGGCTCTAGGGTGATCTACTCATCCGGCACAGACGCTGTCTCGGTTTCTGTACAACCACTTGGTTCTCGTCCGTGGCGGAAACAATGGTGCCAGAGGTTGGCATCAACTGTACATTTCCATATGTATACGCACGCTGTTGTGTTTCCTACAATTTGAAAACGTATGTGCTCGGATACGTGGGCTTTGTGGCCGGAGATCGTTGGAACTTTTGAATTCTCTGGCTTCTCAAATCTGCTCTCGCATCTTCCATTTTGTCTACATCTTCCTTCTTTCCACCCTTTAAAATAGATAATAATTCTCATTGTAAGTTGATTCACATAATTGTTCAAAATTCTCGCCCTCCTGCACTATTCTCATTGTTTTTCGTCTTCGCTCCGAACGATTTTGTTATACGAGGAAACTTGATCCAGATTTCGAAAAAAATTGTGATAAAAATTTCGGGATTTTTTCGATAAGAAAACACGTGAAGTAGGAATTGCTTCCTGATTATTTTTGTAGAAACGACCAAAGACACGATGCACAGTAATAATAAGAATATGAAGAATTTCGTACGAAAAAATTAATCCAAATTATTCATTTTGTTTTTTTTTCTACGAAGAAAATCAAAATTATAAAATGTAGACCGTACAGAATACACACCGAAAATGGCGTTCAAATCTGAGCAATTTTATTTTTCACCGAATCATCACTTTCCATGAAAATGAAAAAAAAAACTTGTCAATACATGGAAAAAAATGTTTGCTTTTTTCTCTCTTTGAACATTCACAGCACAAAATTTTTGTTCAGAATAGAACGCCATTATATTCGATTTTACATCGTTCGGTAAATTTTCGATTTTTATTTTCTCCGTTTTAGAAAACATGGGTGTCGTTGCTACAGGATGATGTTATTTTGGACTTAATTGTGTTTCACAGTGTCTTTTATTTTCTCACGATCGTGATCACACGAAGACGATAGACTGTGGAAAAGAATCCATCGTAGACGATGACAAAATTGGGCAATCGACTTTCACGTTCCGGAAATGATTGTGGCGTCCTTAAGGTTTGCATTTCATTAAAACATTTCATGTTGGGCGAGTGATTCAGTTACAAATAAACAGGAGCAGTAAAAACAATTTTTGAGCTCGAGCAAATAAGGGTATCAAGTGAAATGGTGGACAATGAATTCGCGTAGTACGACAAAGGGTAGTAGAGGAAACATGGGCGCACACACAGAGAGAAAGGATTTCAACGTCCTCGCGCGTTCGTCTCGACAAAAAAAAAAAAAACTGGCGAAACATTTCTTTTCCGCAATTTTCTTTTAGTTCGTTTATTTTTTTGGATTATCAAACTGTTTAACATTCTCTGTTGGATATATTTAAACAGCGCTCATTGCCACCCTTCACGGTTGAGCGAAAGGTTTGAGGGGCGAGGGTGGGTGGGTGGTTGGGTGCGAGGTACGTCTGTCCATGCACCTATCGACTTTCTCCGCTCTCTGGTACGTTCCCAACCGTTCCCGGGTCATTCTGTACATTATCAGAATCTCTTTCTCCCTCCTCGTCCCTTCCCTTCTATCTATCACTCTTTCGTTCTCATTTTATTTCATTTCGCTGGGCTCGAATATGTTCTTTCTCATGTGCTGTGCGCCCTGGAAATTTGCAGCGCAAAGAAAACAGGAAAAGATACTTAAAAAACAAAAGGAAAAGGCTTCGTTTTCCCTCAAATTTTTTCTTTTGCGCTCGCGATCGTTGGTTCATGGCAAGGCTGTCTATCGCAAACTTCTCCTTTTGATATGAAGCCATTCTCGACATTGTTCGAAAGAGAAACGAAAAAATTATTCGAAAATGTTGTGGATTTCTAGGTTGAAGTGTACGACAAAGAAAAAAAGCTCGTGGTTTATTTTCGTGAAGTAGAAATGCTGAGTGGAGATTCCGCCTTGAGCACCGAGAGTCCCGATGAGTCGTGTTAGAAGTTTTGTCAGACTGCTCGGTGAGAAATCCGATCGAATTAAATAATGGACACAGCGTTCTCGAATCTGTTCGAAAGCCTGTAATGGCACTGAAAAACTTTTAAGGAGTTTTGGTCCATCGGATTAAAAACAATCGATGACCTTTCTTCGCTGCCCCGCAGTTATACGTACATTTGCTCGTTTGTTTATTTCCCAATAAAGAGAAACTGTACCATGATCGGAGATCGAATCACCTTCGGAGTAGACGCGTCTCCCGCGACATATATATCACGACAGGGAACCCGTAAGAGGGGCAACCGCCTGCGTATATGTTAGGCAGGTACGGATGAATCGGACGATATAGAGAGACAGGAGAAAAAAATTTGCCTGAGTGAGAAGGAAACGAGAGGGAGAGAAAGAGAGAGAGAGAGAGAGAGAGAGAGACGGAGGGTAGTTTTGGTGTGAAGAAAAACGGAAAAAAGCGATATCTGCCGGATGATCGGAGGCGACGAAGGGAGGATTTGATGGGTCAAACGGGGGGAGGGGGGAGAGAGCGTGCAATTTACCTATAACCCATAAATCGACCCCACTTTTCTATTAAGAGACGCACGATTGACTTGCGTTGTTCGGTTTTCTTCATCCTCCCCTCGCAACCCTGCCGATCGGTATATCCACGCGAGTTCCCCTCCTATTCCATTTTTCTCTCCACTCTTCCACCCTCTCGCAGTGCATGCAGCTCCACTGCATTTTTTTAAATCTATTTTGTTTTCAGTGCAGTTTTATCTATTTTTACCCCTCTTCACTGGCTCGCTTTTTTTTCATCCCTGCACACGTCGCCGCTCGGCGCGGGGGAGAGTCACTTCGACAAGGTGGCGCGTTGCTGCTGCGCGCTGGAAAATATTCTCTCTTTTCGCTGCGTCTCCCTCGCTCTATCTTCCCCATGGTATGCCCGCGATATTTTTTTCTCCAAAGCACGAGCAAGCGGACAGGTGCGTAGCGAGTAATAGGAAACCCTGTGCTCGAAAAAAAAAAAAAAATCTAAAAAATCTCGATCCACTTCAGACAAGAAGGAGATACTTGTGAAGCGGCCTCGATATTTTTGTAGCGCGAGCCCGGAAGTATCTGACTAAAGAAAATGAGAAAAGGCGCTGCATAATTTTGTAGGAAAAACGAAATGGCGACCTAATGGAATCAACGAAACTACAAAGTGTCTACGAAGCCTGAAAAAATCTGTAGGAAGCTGCACCAAAAAATAGAATGGCCTTCCAATCGCAGGAAATAACAGGCGGACACTCTCATTATTATCGAAAACCCAGTACATAAGCTGCTCTTGCAAACCATATACCGACGTGGTCTTGTGCGTACATTGCTCGTTGCAACATTTCGAGCGTGATTAATGATTGATTCGTTAGCATGGGGACACGAGGCATCTACAGCTTGTTGCCTATTACTGTCCGGATGCATCAATATTTAAAGGAAACATCGTGATGCTGTACGTTCCGCAGAACGACTGCTGTAACTCTGCGTCGAATTTCCCCCTCATATCGCAACCAAATTTATGCCCCTTTCCCTGCGTTTATACTCCTCTCAACAATTTCTCAATATCCTAGCTCCAGGCTCGATAGTCGCGGTCCATCGACTCACGCTTGGCACATGTGGAAAATTCTGAATCCAAGATTTTCTGCGTACAGGAAAAAGGGCTGGCCCAACTGCATCAGGCAAGCTGCGTAAACTCAGCGACGGCTGACGTGAGCAAAGCGTCACAAAGCCTCTCCTTCGGCATCTTTGCCTGCTTTTCTACGTCGCCCTCATTTCTGGCTGCGTGGGGAAAACAAATCGAATCGTGTGCACAGGATTACTGCCCAGGATTGCAGGATTTTGTTCCGTTGGGCATAACGCTAGCTCCTCCGATTCATCGGTGTTATCGAGAACACTGCGTCATCTTTCCTCGTCGTAGAATACGTGGACAGTATCGCGTGTTATCCTCGAACGTATAAACGTACGCGGTTCAGTGTTATTGTTGCTTCAATGCGCTTATGGGAGGACGCAGCAAGGACCAAACATTTCAATGAACATGGAGATAATTATTGAAACGTGCACGAGAAACGTGAAATGTTACGACAAGGACATTTCGTATTTAGGTCATCGTAACCATATCCCGACGAATTCCATGGCAATATAATAAGTTGCATTCGGACGCGCATGCGCAAGGGAAACCGCAGCGCAAAGCCTCTGATGAATTTTCGAGCTCGTAATTCCAAAATCTACGGTATCATTCGAAATTTCGCACGAAACCAGTTCTTCGTCTCCACGACTCCGTGGTCAATGCCTGGGGACGAAAAAAACAAATAAAAAAAGCGAGAAAAAATTTAGCAAAACGCAGGCGAAAAAGAAATGTTGCGGGAGACACTCTCTGTCGATTTCCTGCCATGGAAACGAGCTTCATTCGGAATCTGCGAGTTTAATATTAAAAGCGGAAAAGCTGCACACAGGGCGAGTACGTAATTTTCATGGTAAAATTGAAAACGGAAAATGATCGAATAAGAGAAAAGCCAAATTTTCTCCTAAATTTGGACGGCAGTCGCTGCTCCGGGTTCTCCGCATTCACTCGCTCTTTCCGACACATATACACGCATGTATATTGTTGCATATATATATACTCGGTTTCGGTATACGAAGCTTGTGTATCGTGGACTAAGTTTAATGGGGAACAGAGAGAAGAGGGTACGCGAAGCAGGTACAGCCTGGACCTTATGAGGCTATAACCCGGGGCAACGCAGGAGGGTCGCTGTGAAAATACACTCCTGGGAAAGTGGTGGCGGTATCGGAGTAGGAGAGGATTGAGAGAAGAGGTTTCGAAATGAAGGAAAAAAAATATAAAAAAGTTTGTTCTCCGACGGCTACACGGAGACGCCGGCTGACGGAGGCGACTCCGCACGAGGCTTTTGATGCTGGTTGATAAGGGTTGGGGCGGGGTTAGTTCGCAGTAAGAGGGAGGGCGGAGATGGAGGAACAGCAGCCACGACATCGTTTCAGCGAGCGGGAGGAAAAGCACACGACAGACAGTGGAGAAAAAGGAAGAAAGTGTACTGATGCGCGAAGGAAGGGATTCGAAAATACGGGGATTGCGACGACGAACCCCATTCGCGTGAGAAAAGCGACAGAAAACGTCGTGATCCCGTGTGTGCGGGTGAAAGGTCACCACATTTTGTATCCCTTCTTGCCCACGGAGTCTGTATCTGCGTGGACAGAGGAAAATAAGGGAGAGAGAGAGAGCGAGGGAGCACGGGACGTAATAACAGAGGGAGGGGGGGGGGGGGGGAGGCAGACCGAGATAGAAACAAAAATATATTACGTCTTAAGTAAGCTGAGAGGCAAATTCTATTTTATCCATATAGGGAATCTATACAAGGCTCTAAATTCCAGATGACCAAGGGAGTAGATTTGATGCAAAAATGTTCATAGAGAGCTCATGGAGCTATAAGTACGGATAAAACTGTAAAAACAAGAAAAAAAAAGGAAAGATGAAAAATAAAGGAAAAAAATGAAAATGTTAAAGCAAAACTAGAAACTAAAATCATAGCGGAGTATGGAGTATCAGCGGTTATGGTAGAAAGAGAAAAGACTGAGAGAATGAGGGAGCGGAAGGAGGAAACGACAGGGGGTGACGAGCGAGAAGAGAAAGAGCGAAACGAATTTCCCAGCTCCGCCATTGCAATCGTGGGCGTGGCTGCGCCGACGCTTGAAAAGAAAAATTGGGGGTGCTTATTCGTGCATGGTGAACGAGTGCACGTGAGAGTATGCGAGCAATGTCTGTGTGTATGAAAAGTGGCAGAGAGGACGCTTGGGACATGCGTGTACGCCGGGGATGCTGGTGGCTCGGTGCGAGCTTGATAGAGATGAGGAAAACGAGAGAGAAGAAGCGGGAACGAAACTACGCGTTAAAGAGCGAACGAGGGAGGAGAAAAATACACGCCTGCTCTGTCCGAGCCACGAGAAATAGAGTATCGCCAGACTGGGAAAGAGGAAAATGCGCAAAAAGGGATGAAGACTGGATAATGCGCGCAGCAGTTCCCTGCTTTCTCACTTTCTCTCTCGCTCCCTCCCCATCCAAAAGTTCGTGTTAGGTTTCGTTCGTTCGCTCACACGCTTCGTTTCCAGTCGTCTCTTCTCGCGCTCTTTAATTTCGCTCTTTCCCTCTAGCGTTTCCCGGGTCTAGCCTTCACCCAACTCGAACTCTACCACCGCCGCATATATAGTCGCACTCTTCATCCACCCTTTTTCCACCCTCATCTATCCGCCTACCTATATACATATAAGTATATACGAATATATGTACGAAAAACCACCCTTTGGAGAGCTCGTCGAGCAGAGACTCTACCGGCCGTGCGCGCATTGCTAGTGACCAGCGAGAAAGAGAGGCAAAGCTATGCTTGAATCGAAAGCTCCTAGTTGTATGTATATATCAAACTAGCAAGGGAGAGTATTCGCAAGCATGCAGGTTCGTGCTGTGAGCGCTGAACGGAGAGAGAGAGAGAGAGAGAGAGAGAGAGAGAGAAAGAGGCACAAAAACATTATTTTTTACCGTCCACTCTCTGTTTCAGGCGTTCGAGTCCCACCCCCTTGCTACCATCCACCGAGAGTCTCCACGGCGAAATTTCAACCCTTTAATTTCGGATGGTATGATAATTCGTGGCAATATTTTAGCCCCCGGAGTCTGGGGAACCGGGCTCAGTGTAGATTTTATTGCGAGAAGCGGTTTCGCCTCTCTCTGCCATTCGTTTTACTTCTATTTCTCTTCCTCCCATCCTGCCCTCCACATCCTCATATCCTGCTCCCTCTTATCATTATATTCTAGGAACAAAAAATTTGTTGGCCAAAAATTGTCAGGAATAATGCTGAAATCGCACGTTGAAAAAGAAAAAAAAAACATCCTTTCATACTGCATGGACCAGAGGAAGGAGAACCGGATTATGCTGATCACGAACGCTACCTGTTTTTAATCTTTCCGTCACGCTTGAGCCTAATCTCTTGATACCCATCTCTATAGGACCAATCCACACAGTCAAACACTTTCGTACTTAAAAAACTGCCGAAAGCTCATTTCCGAAGCTTCAACAAAAAATTCTCGTTCTAATAACTTCAGAGTATTTATCGTTCTCATCTTTAGTAATCCTAACGTTTCTGGATCTCGTGTGATCGCATGGCAAAAGCACTGCAAGGAGATTGTCCCATTCCCGGAGAAAACTCGACATGTTTCGTGCTCCAATGACTTCTTCACATCGAGTACCATATGCACATGCTCAATGGCCTCTCTGAATTGGTCCCGTATCCGGGAGACTGGAGGCAAGGATCGTCAAAAGTTCCATAAGGGATTGTTTATTCATGTAGAAACTTGGGACCGCACGTTTCCCGATTTACAAAAAGAAATTCATCAAGTTTTCTTCCACGTGAGTTGCTTAACATCGACAACGACGTGATGAAACTTTCTGGAGAACATTGACGCGACAATCTAGCAGACAATTAAGAGACTGTCTAACTCTCGTTGTGCAATGGAACATGCAATGGAAATTGAAGGGCCGGCAGGCTTGCTGCTTTTTTTTACCGTTTGCTATATGTACGCTCCATGAAAAACGAAAAAAAAAGCTAGACAAAGCGGAAGCATCACGAGTGAGAAATTCGTGTTCCGAATAAATATTAAAAAAAAAAAAAAAAATAGAAACGAATATTTTTGAAGTGTTTTTGGGTTTTTGAATGACGTCGATGCTCGTCGTACGAACCTCCTGAGATTTATTGAAAATTGTGGCTCGCGGAATCGAATTTAAAAAAAATTATGGCTGCTCCATTTTGAAGCTTCAAATACCGGGCTAAAGTTTGCTCAAGACTTTATTGACAAATTTGTTCACAAAAAACAGCAACTTTCAGAAAAAAAAAAATATATATATTTTTCCCGTTGTTTCGTTGAATATGATTCGCCATTTTTTTTTCTGTTGCTTTCATCCCCTTGCTCCTTCTTTTGCCCTGCATTTCCATCCCTTACTCTCTGGATGAATACTACGTGCCGCCACTTGGTTCGCAAGAAAGAAGCAGAGAAGAGTGTCGAGGCGCCCCGTAGTGGACGAATCCATGGGGAGAAAGGTTGGATAATTCAACGTCGGCACGGTAGATTTCTTATCACCTCCTGAGACTAGTTACCGACGTCACGACTTTGCGCGGCCATCTTGGAAAAAGCAAAGCATCGAGAACGCGGGGGGTATTTGATTGAGGAGGGCTCTGGAAGTACGAAAAACAAAATGAAAGCGCTTGCGCTGTGTCGCCGTTATTGAGCGAGGCCTCCGGCACCTTTTTGCATTACCGACCCACCCGCACACACATACACCTGCTGCTTTACAGTCGCATCCACCCTCTTGGAAAGCCAATGTTAACTCTTCGCCCCACCTCGGCAAATCGTTCCTCCCGGCAGCCTCCGACGCGGTTCTTCTCTTTCACGTACGCCGAGCGCTTTTCCTGCTTCGAAGCGAATCACATCTCCGGCTCTTCCGTCTATAAATCCGCGTTAACCAAAAAAGTCGATCGAATTTCTTTTATATCTCCGTTTATCTGTTTCCTTTCTCACACCAGCTGGAAGAAAAAATAAACAAGAAAGTCAACAACCCTTAAGGTTGCCTTTTCGCGAACCTCATTATCAGATGAAAATTTCATATTTTTTTATTAGACTATTTAAGTATGCAAGAAAATACCTGCGAAATTTCAAAGTTCATTACCGACTATTTATCACGATAAATAATTAATGAAATTTCGAGTTTTAACAAACGGCTCGTGGGAATCTCGCTTCCACAGAGATGTAAGAAAAAAAAAAAAATGTTATGTTGAAAAAACCCTACGGATTATTTCGAAACAAAAAAAATTGAGGATAAACGAACAATTGCGATAATATTCATCGATTTAGAAAAGTAATTACTCGATGAGTTGGCGTCTTCTGCTGCAATCGCTATAGTGTGACAGCGCTGGATAATCTTTACCATAGCCAATAAAATGCAATCGATTCAAATATGTTAACTGTGAGGCTCAGACAATGTAAGTCAAATCAGACTGGGATCGAAAAACCTAATAATAAAAAGTAATCCATGAATGATCATGACACTTTTGTCTTAAAAATCGCCGACTTTTGTTGTACTAATAAAATAATATTTACATTGATCATATATGGATTATTTACAGTGTTACAAATAATAAGATGTCTTTTGACTAGTTAATGCGATGGGGCAAGCCTAATTTCATTTTATTTTATGCGAAAAAAAAAAAAAAATTATTGACGTCGAAACAAAATGATCGTCGCCTCAAGCTTGTGGCTTTTTACAGTCTTTTCGTCGCATCCATTCGTTAGATTCGATGATCTCGATCATAGTATTCATCGCGAAATAAAATTAATGAGAATTCGATATCCCGACATATTGCTCGTGAGGTTCAATCGCATTGCAAGGCAAATCAGCTTTGAGGTTAAATTTTAAGGAATGCAAAAACGATTTAAATGATTGCGAGCTGATCGAGTTTAAATAATAATGTCAAATAGTCACGTTACCAACCATTTGCACCCGTTTTCAGGGCGTTTTGGTGCACATGCCTGCTTTGATTAATAGTGCAGCCAATCGCGATTGGATCACTTGCAACTCTTCCGAATAATTATAAAGATATATTAATGCAAAGACGTTTTTGCGTGATCGTCTCCGATTAGTTTTTTGAGCGTTCACGAAGCATCTTGTTTCGGGTATGCAAATGAACGAGGATAAAAAACTGGTTCGTATGCCTCGAAACTTCTGTGGGGTCGAAAGAAACAGGTTATTCCGCCGTTTGCGAATATTAATCTGTTTGAGGAGTTTTGAAAAGAAATGCCTTGCCCGTCTCTCGGTTGATTATCGGTATCTCGTTGTAATAAAAAAAAGAAGGAAAAGACAAAGACGGAAAAACGTAAACCGGGAAGTTTAGTTCAACTGGTGGTTGTCGGAAAAGCCGTGGAGGAAAAATAAATGAGAGAAACGGTTTGTCGCGTCTTATTTTATTTTACATTCGTAAGTTTATTTCGTCAGTTTTATTTTCCACCTTTTTGCTTCTCCCTCCAAAAGTTTACCACACGCGATCCCCTATGTAGGTCTTGATCGCCGACGCAGTTATTAAGGGGACGCCGCTTCCCAACCCCCTCCGCTTGACGCTGGGTGGAGGTTCACTCGTTCGTCGACTGCTCTCGTCTTTGTATGCCGCCACCGACCAACCCTCTCCTTCGACCACCAACCCCCACTTCTGTTGCGCCTTCTAGTCCTTCGTAGAAAATAGTGGGGGAAAAATAGGAGTGAGGCCGATTAGATGAATAGGGGAAGTTAGATGAAAGTTTAGATAAAATACAGGGTGAGCCGACTCGACCAGATATATTTCTGTAACCACCGCTGCGTACGTACTCATTCCCAATAATACCGAGTAAGCGCTCGTCCTTTTTTCTTCTTAAATCGACACACTTTATTGTCGTCTCTGATTCGATGGCTGATTTTTAATTAATTTTCTATAATAAAAGAAGCTCAGTTCGAATGTGCTTCCGCACTGTTGTTTTCCTCATTAAGGTAGTCCTATCACTTCACACTAGTCATACCACTGATCATACTTGAGACTTGCATAATTGACATTTGCAACAATTATGCTAAAAAAAAGTAATTTTCAATAACTTACAATTTTCCACGTATAAACAATGTAATGAACGTTCACATTTAATGAGAAAAATAAAAAATATGTATTCCAACGATTCACGTAGTATTTCTATGGATTTGATATTAGGCAACGTTGGTTCTTTCTCCATCTCTTGCTATTCCTTAATCAGACGAGTTTTAACCTCAATACTTTTGAACGCCGATCTGTCAAAACAATGAAATATATGTGTAGAAATTCAAACGACGTTTCTTTATCGTGGAGAGATTCATTCAATACCGGAACGGAAGTTCAAGTTTCACTTTTCAACACAAATTGATATTACATAAAAAATAAGTCGATAAGCATAATTTTTTTTTAAACGCATTGCATTACTACAAGTATCAAGTATCAGATTTTTTTCAAGATCTGACGGATTTCCACTATTATAAACACTTTCATAGCGACCGGAAGTAAGGTTTTTGTATTTCGTCTCAGAATTCCTTTGCAAAAATCCCCAATTTGCATTTTTTTTTTCTGTGTATTTAGTTCGATAACCGACCCTGAAGTTTTACAGAAATAATTATTAAAGTGAAGCTAGAAAAAAAAATTTTTAAATCCCTTGAATTGAGGCCTGGCGACAGGATTAGCTTAACGATATCAACTGAAGAACTGCCGCGTGCACTGCCCATCGATTGGCAATAGTTTGAAATTGATTGATACGTGCGCACAAAAATGAATTTTCAAAGTAACCGGAAAGATTTTATTTAAAAGAGAAAGATATTGCGATTATTCTCAATATTAGACGAAATATAGAAAATGAGTGATTGAAAGTTTCGAGAAATTGCACAAATGCATTATTAGTTTTATTATTTTTTGTTCATTGCACTTCGTTGGCGTTGTCTCTCCTCCCTAACGCGGCTCGTTGATTCTATGTCGACTGAGATCCTTGGAAACATTTTTAACTATCTGTCTCGTTTTTCATGGCGCATCAGAGGATTTTGCATTGCGCAAAATTATTTAATGGACGTTTTTCGCTTTGTTCCTGGAACTCATTAACCGAGGGAGTCGTTCCGATTGTACTTTGGAGCGGTTCCTCTTGCAGCGTACAGGACAGGAAAAGCAACGCGGGCCGGCTGCACTAGCATCGCTGCATAATGAACAGGACACCCTCGCGTGCGTTCGCCGCTCGTCGTCGTTCGCATCCACTGTTCTCCGCGACCTCCCTCTTTGCCTCTTCATTCCGCTGGCAACGCAGTAACGGCACCGCAAAGGTATATGTGGCATCATACCCTCGAACCTCTCGTACCTCTCGTCAACCTATTATTTTTCAGTGTTACGTTACGTCGCGTTGTGTTACGGCTCTCGAGCCTCCTCTCGTTCCCTCCCCGCGGGACCTCATGCACCCAGCAGCCCCTTTTTGCGTTGGGGTTCGCGTTGACTGGAGAAAAAAAAAGAATTGGCGCACGCACGCACACAAAAAACTCGAAAACCTATGACGTTTGTATGGAAAGTTTGTAAAAATTCTCCAAACGACGACAACGGAGAAAGGGCGAGAGACAGCGAGATAAAGAAAAAAGAAGAACATGTATGCAGAGGTGTTTGTATGCGGCGCGTGAACGAGAAATGCATCCACGCGATAGAAGCTGCGCTGCAACGACAGCATTTCGTTAATCCTAACAGCGATAATATCCAGTATCATTATAATATCTGTACAGGGCGCTCTGCGTTCTAAAAGGCATTATATGAAGCCCGAGCGTTACTGAAACTCCTGCAGCGAAGCATCAAAAAGCTCTGACGTAATTACAGTATAAGGTACACGCCAAAATAGTGCATTCCTATTAAATAAGTATGTACATGTTACGATTCTTTTTTTTGCTGAAAAAAAAACCTGCTCTCCCTTTTTGTTCAAAAGCTCGTCTCTGGTAGCTTTGGGTTTTTTTTTTTTTTTTGCTGATGCATAAATAATACAGAGTTCCCTGACACAACAATGTGAATTTTTCAGAGTGTTGTGCGTTACGAAATACATTGTGTCATATGGCAATTTGTTTTGTGTCAGAGTTACTGGCCATTGTGCGGAAGCTCTTACTTTTAATTTATAATCAATTCCGCATCTATGATCTCGTTCTACGTCCCATTTTTTCTATTCAACTTTTATAATCTTGTGTGTTTTCTTTGCGACGAGAGTATTCTGCTTCACAAAGCGTCCGGAGTCGTTTTACAATCAAATTCAGTCGCGCCTCCGTTAATGGGAGCAGTAAACGAATCATTTGACATCAGACGACACGATTTGTTGGTGGACATCTGCGTGTGCCGCTGCACACAGAAGACCCAATTTTGTTGACGAAGCTCGATATTTTG
This sequence comes from Hyposoter dolosus, assembly GCA_963921915.1. NCBI lineage: Eukaryota > Metazoa > Arthropoda > Insecta > Hymenoptera > Ichneumonidae > Hyposoter > Hyposoter dolosus. Next base: position 20,773,316 of record OY998131.1, on the reverse strand, counting down.
TTGAATTCGATCAATTAAATATTTATCGATAATAAAAAAATTTGCGAATTTCCAACAGTTTACTCAGTTGTTCCAGAAGTTGTCAGGAAATATATTCAACAGGATATGGAACCTTTTCCGACACTGTTGGGTTTCCGGTCCGAGTGCTGGTTGAATAATTAGCAAGAGAATCAATTCAAGATCCGAAATACATTCCTTCATTGTGTCTTTCGATTGAACAGAAATCAGTTCGTGGGATTTGCACGCGAATGATGAAAATAGAATATTTCCTAAAATATACTTTTATTTTTTTCAAATAAGTATAAAATAGATTTTTCCGGTTTTAGCTTCCACTGATTTCTTGTTACCGTTTATGATAAATTTGGGACTGTTCACGAAAAATAGTTTTTTTTTTTTAAATTGCATTTATTCGATGCGCACGGAGAAATAAAGTCATGCCGACGTATTTACTGTCTCGGAAGTCACGGACGTCGATACATTATTAAGCAGTATCCGTGATTCTGCTCGATATGATTTCTCTTTATACGAACACAACGGTGCATGTGTATTAGCGGTCGGTAATTTAAATACGTTCGGGAAAAAGAAGAAAAAGGGAAAAAGGGCTAGACAGTAGCAGCGTGAACCAGTGAGAGGCAGAGGAAGAAGAGCGAGGGGCTGGGATGATGAAAATAGGATGAGCATATATATATATACGCGTAAGGGAACAAAACCACGCGCAAATATCTGACAGGATAACGTTGCTGGGTTGCTGATGTGCGTCCCAAAATTAGAGAGGATACTGTCCAAAGCATTTCGCGTGTTCTCTTTGCTTGTATACTTTTCGCGCTATTCCTGCCGGCATATTCCGGAGTTGCGGAGAAAGAGAGACCGAAGGATAAAAAAATGGAGATAAGGGGGGAGAGTAGCGAACGAAATAGCGACATATACAGCGTAATATTCTGTGATCCTGATAAATAGGCTCAAAATTTCCATTGCCATTCCCGAATATTTTCATTCGAACGATTCTCCCGGAACTCTCTTCGACGCTCTCTCTGATATAATATTTAAATATAAAACAGCTTTAACGTACACAGGAGCATCGAGCGGATTAATCCGTCGCGATCCATTGAGAAAGTAAAACACAAAATCGCCTGAATTTTTTTTTAATCAGTCTCGCGAAAGAGTTTTTTTTTCGAGAATTTTCAAAATAAAATTTAAACACACAATCAAGGACCGGATGTCTTGAAAATTTGAGGTAAATTCCAGTTTCCGGTGCAACAAATCATTCGTTCACGAGTTTGAGAAAAAGTTTAAGCAACTTTTGAGCTTATGTATTTAAATAATCCTCATGGTGTACGAAATATTAACGATTTTGTTGGCAAGGCTCTGTGCAAACTTATAGAGACCATAGATACATATATACGCGGGTATATATCTATGTGTATGTAAATTTCAACATCCACCTTTTCATTCGGCTATTCTCGAGAGGCATTAGAACTGTGCTCGGTATAACGGTGTATCGGCAGCTCAACATTCGCGGGAGTATTAGACACTATATATGCCCGCAGCTCATTTGCCAACTCCGGCAAATTTACCAAATTTAAATGCAAAATCGGCCGAACCCTCTACGCTCTGTTGGTTCGCTAGACGTGAGCAAGAGCGAGGATGGTTGTTATATCATATACTGTGTGTATACATATATAAGAGTCATATGAACGCGGTAGAAAGTGTGAGCGAATAAACGTGACGCGAGAGTCGTTGTAGTCGAGGAAGAGAGAACCAACTGCATCGCATCCTCGTCGCCGAAGAGCGAACGAGCTAGAAAGAGGAATCCTACAGATATACCGAGGTTGAGAGAAAAATAGAGAGTATGTATATACGTGCCAGGCAGCGGTAGAGAAACGTATATATACATGGATGTGGAGTGAGGACAGGGTTGGTTCGACGAAACGGCGGTCATACGGGATGCTGTAGGATGGAGTTGACGGGGTGGTGGGTGGTTAAAGGGGTTTGCGACGCCAGCAGCATCAGGGCTGTGAAAATGAGAGGGATGCCGGAAACTCGAATGGTCGCAGCAACGGTGCAGTATAGTTGTTGCACGGTTGTCAGGCGCAGCGTGCTATTGGTTCGTCGACCGTGCATTAGCTCTCTTTTCAATGTCTTTCTCGCTTTCTCTCTATCGCCCTTTCTCTTTTCTCCGTCTCTGTATAAACCCTCTGTCTCTTTCACTGCTTTTACTCTCAATACGAATTCTCGCTTCCGTGGCATGAGACGGACGGAGAAAACCGAGACGGAGTGTACAAGATATTGTACTGTGCGCCGCGTACTCTTTTACCTTGATCCACTCTCCCCCTCGACGCCATTACAAACAGGATTTCATGCACTTCGACCTGTTTACCAATTTCACTTAATTCTCCTCCAACCTACTCCTCGTTAACTAGACCCACGAGCCAATGATTGAGCAACAACAATTGGATTTTTCAAACTCCGAATAAACTCTATTCTGGATATTATTTTATAAAACGTTTCATCGAGAATTTCTCGAGCAAACGATCGTCGAGTTGGATCAAGATGTAAAGGAATTATTTAATGAGCACAACAAATTTTTAAGACCTACATTTTTATCGAAATACGAAGAGAATTTCACAGACGAGCAAGATACACAGGTTTGCCGGGAAAGGAACTGACTATCGAGAAAATTGGGATTATGAGATTCTTCAGAACATTCCATTCTTCAGCAAATAGAGCAGACATCAGAGTTCAGAGAGTTCCGGTCAATCTGTCGTTGACAGAGGAAATGTCGAGGATGGATAATCGTCTGATGAATGATGGAAGCAACCACACGCGATCTTCACGCTTGGCCTACCATCGTCACTAACGTTACAATGCACGTTTCGAGTTTTGACAGCACACATTGTTTCCACAGCCTCGTTCAACGACACAAGACGATTATCAACCGCAATTCTCCTCGGCACCATTCTCTCGTTTCTTGTTATTAAAGCATTCATCATTTCTGTGTTTTCATCTTTCGAAATAAACAAAAAATATTATTTATGTAGTGTGCGGGATCGAGATAGAAAAGTATTAATTATTATTTCGCTTTTCCCATTAATTATTGTCTCCAATATTATAAATTTGTTCTACCGAAAAATTATAATAAACAATATCGAGTAAACCGACCAGGGAATGGAGAAGATGCAATAAATAGAGGGAATTCATTTTCTATTGAAAATAATTTAAAAAAACTGTATTTTCGGAATTTTCATCGATTTTTCAAGTTGACGTTAAATTTTAGAGTTTTAAAATTTTTTTAATTTCCTGCTGAGCGTGAAGCGACGATACATTAATTGTTTTGGAATTTATAATTATCGTAACTTCCAGCCTCGGCGAATTTAGTAAAAGAAAAATATACGAGTACGCGATATTTCTCTGGATCAAAAGGCGTCAGTCCAGCTTCCGCAATCCCCCCAGCAAAGAACTCTACCGTTGGATCGAGATATATAGAAACTAGTTTTTTTTTAAAATAGTTTCAAAAAATCAAGACTGGACCACCTTTGGGAGTTATGCAAATTTCGTGTAGGGACCCCCCTTGAGCGTTTCGAAGATACAGAGGGCACAGAATCCGTTTGCGTTTGGTCCAGTTTTCAGGAGGAGTTGATCAACCGGTGTTGCGAGATTCGCCAACGGACCCCACCTGGACCGGTAAACTTACAATAAAGGGAGAAGGCCACACGCAAATTCCCAAAAGACCCCCAACCGTCATTCTGGTTTTTCGTATATTCCGAACCAGCGCATCTCATTGACAGTCACACCGGAAAAGAGAGACCGAGAGAGAGAGAGAGAGAGAAAACGAGAATCAAAGCTGACCAAGTACCTCACGGTTTTTCAAAACTCCAAACTCTCAGTATCTCTTCTGTCTCTGGACCACGAACAATTCGATGGCTCAGAGACGTACAGACTCTTATAAGTATCTCAGAAGCCTAGTGTTTGGTTCCGTTGATTATTACTGGTGAATGAGCATCAATGGAGAAATCTGTTCGAGGTATCGTCATTTTTATGTCGCACGAAATAACTCCCGTTTCTAAAATTAGCATGTATGAAAAAAAAAAAAAAAAAAAAAAACGCTCCAAATTGAAATTTGCAGCGTTTTTTGTATTTGCATTTAAATTATACAATTTCGACGACTTTGTTGGAAAGTAAAGAGGAAGTACAGACACAAAATCTTAGGAAATTCACAAAAATTAAATTAAAATTGAAATTAAAGGTTAAACGATTTTTCGAAAAACTCAGATTTTCGTAAAATTTGAAAAATCATAAAATTCAAACCGTTCAAAGGATATTTCCCAAATTCAATACCAACCTTCCTATTATGATACTCTATTTATAAAAAAAAAAAAATTAGTAACAAATCTTAAAATTTGCGGAAATTAGAGCGACGACAATTTTTGAAAATTTCAAAACGTCGTAGAATTCGTATTTTTCCTGCAATTCCGACAAAATTCTCAGAGAATGAAGAGCTTGCATAGATTAACATCTGTGCTAAACGGGAGCCCTGTATCTCAAATCGTTCTCGAATTTGAAGCGGTTGAATTTTTCAGTGCCAGAATATACAGACACACACACACACATCCGAACATTTTTTCTAGATATGATTTTTCGATGTTTTGGGATATTTTAAGCATGTTGACATTGAAAACTGGAAAAAAAAGAAATTTTCACCGTCACATAGCTTCCTCTATGAGGAGGCAAAAGTGATGAAAAATCCTTAGCCAAATATGGTGAAATAGCGCATGAATCCTTTTTACAAAATTTCATCAAAATCAATTGTTCAGTGTTCGAAATCGAATTCTTAGAGTTTTCGAGAAAATGTATTTGAAAGAAAATGAGGATTCTCACGTTGAAATCATGTTCATGGTAAATTATCTTGAGAAATCGAGCTTTCTTTTGGCCTCTTCAGATGGTTGGAGACTTCGAACCGATATTCGAATTCTATCGCACTGCTTTTATCGCATGGACGAATTTAAATGATCGGGCTTTGAATGATACATTATTTGGCATGGATTTTAAATGAGTAAATGGGTCAATGACCTCGTGAAAAATGCTGTCAGGGTCATAATAAATGGGAAATCATTTGAATCGAAAGTTGAGGTGGTCGTGAAAAGTGTGTAGAGATCCGCATGGCAAAAAACGGATCAAATATTATCGTCGTGATGATGAAAAGTTGATTACTCCCACGGTCCTGTTTTTCCGCTGGTTATATGTGGGCGAATGGTGATGGCTTGTGATTTGGAAATCGTTTCGGTCCACTGTTGAAACATCCGCTGATAAATAAATTGGTATAAATCGTGCGCGATCGAGTTAATCAAATTAATCGAGTTAATTCCATTACCTTTGGTCGATGTCTCGTCGGGGTGACTCATGTGCGAGGAGGTGCGGAGAATGTGAAGGAGGAGAGATGCAGAGGGCGAATGTTTGGGCTGAACGAGAGGGTTTGTGTCGATGGTGAGCGGAGGGACGAATGAGAAAGAAAAAAGAAATAAAAAAGGTGGCGGAGTGAGAAAACGGAGTCAAGAGTGAGAGAGAGAGAGAGTTCTAGAACGAAACGTCGTTCTCGACGAGAACGCGGTGTGCGCGATAGTTGCAGGGTATAGATCGAGACCCAGCCTGGCTTTATATAAAGAGCGGTTGGCTGATGAGGCCGCACAAAATGCGAGAGGGTGTGAACCCTCCGTACCCTCTCGCGTGGCCTGCAAACACACGAACAAAAGAAGAAAAAACGAAAAACAGCCAAAGAAAGCATCGGACGCGAATGAAAGAGAACGTTCGAAAGAACGAGGCAAGAGAGAGAATGAGAAAATAGAGGAAAAAGACCTGAGGCATATATAATGTGCATAAAAGAATTCGATAAACTTTTCAACGCGTGTGGCATTCGAAGCTCCTAAAATATAGCGACCATCCCCAGAGCAGAAAGTGTTCTCTCAGAGGACTGAATCGCTACCACTGGTCAGTCCTTCGTCTGTCCATTTCTATCGAACAAACTAACTTCGTGTACTTACTGTACCACAGAGATGTGCATTTTATTCTTTTCCTTCTGTCTGCCCCCGCGAGTTTGCCCCTTCTGCGAATTTCTTTTCACTACTCAGCATCCCCTCGGCATGACACACCTTTGACCTGTCGAGCTATATAATCGAACTTATACGTCCATCGACTCATTTTTTGTCCGGCTTTTCGCCCAATTCCTTAAAATATCGAGACTCCAAGTAACAACGGAAAAAGAAGTTCCTGAAATCATTAATTTTGTTGAAAGAAAAAAAAGGGCATTTAATTAAAAAAAAAAAAACTCAGGAAAAAACGATATTTCGTGCAAATTTATCAACGACTACACAGAATTGCATCGTGATAATCTCAATACATTCGAGCAGTGCAATGTCCAAGGTATTTTGCATTATCAATTATTATTATTGACGGAAATAATATTTAAAAAGCATTATTTCTCCAGAACAAAAGGGAAACATAAAATCTTGCATTTTTTGTGTATGGGGGTGCGAAAATAAAATATGTTTTACAGAACGAGTTAAAGGTTTCCGAGAATTTATTCGTTGCCAAACGAATTCGTTAATTTATTACGAAGTTTGATTTTTTAATTGACCAAAAAAATATCCTTAAAAGCGTACAAAATTTGAGAACGAAAAGTGCCTTTCGTGATTGAGGTCTCCACTTAAATTTAATTAAAAAAAAAAAAAAATTTTAAATCGCCTTGAAACTTCGATAATTAGAGAATCGGTGGAACATTTTGATAAGGATCGTTGAAAAATTCCGTGGCAATCAATATTGACGACAGAGTAACAGTGAATTTTATTTCTACTCTTTCCTCCGACATTTTCTTTCGATTTCACATATTTATCCACAGAGCTCCTCCATTTTCGACATTATAGCAATATCGACATGAGCAGTGTGTTCACTTCTGTAGATTCCCTGAAATAGCTGGACCATTGGCTTTCACGATAGCATAAATAGATGAAAAAAAAAAAAACGCTTCGATATGAAAGTTTCACGAATATAAATGAAGGATTTATCCGAGAAGTTACGACTTCCAAAAATAATAAAGATTGTATATTCATCGTGGCACGAATTGAGATGCACCGACATGTGACTTTACTGCGATGTAACGATTCAATGACTTTTCTGGATTATCGGAGACTGAAAAATGTCAAAACATGTTCTTGGCGTGTCTCTTAATACTTGGAATATCCAATCCTTGAAAGATCGACAGGTACTGATTGAGCGACGTGACTGTTGATCGAAGAACGACGGAATCGACAAAAAGGACGAGAGGAACTCCTCGAAACTTGTCTCTTCCGCATATTTGTAAGAAAGTGCTGGCAGAATAATCGATGAAACGAATCGGAATAAAAAGGGAGAAAAAATTTGATTGATCAATTAATTAGAAAGCAATTTGCTGGAACGATTGTTAAGTGTTTTCTTCTTAAATACCAGACAAGCTAATGTGTCAGGTGGTATACCGCAATTAACAGTCCGAAAATTTATAAAAAGGCTGGGCTTCCCGAGGGCAGACTGTACAGATATTCCAGAGCATGTGGATACGTGGATGTAAAGGTAAAAGTATGATAGCAGAACGCAGTGTCCCGTAACTAGAAGCAGAGCAGAGGAGAGAATTGCATGTGTACAAGTCGCGCGTGGGTTCGGACCGCCTCTACTTCCGGACGACGTCCTTATGTTAGCCGTACAGAGATCTATACACATGGACTGACGCATTCGTGTGCAAAAGCATCAACCCTCGGGAGGATCCGCGTCCAAGAGTTTTCCCGCATCCTGATGGTGGGTATACGAGAGGAAAGAGGAAAGAGCGGTTAAAACAAATGAGCGGCGAGCTCTGGCCTTAAATTAGCGCAGGCGAGGGATGGTTTTCATTTCCACCCTTAAATTAGGACTAAGCCTGTCCCGCTTTCGTGCTTCTCACAAGTTTCCACAGTTTGATCGGATGAGTTACCGCAGCTAAAAGTTACGCTGACGCTGATGAGCGTTCTCGACTCGGGCTTACGGAAGCACTTTTCTAAAACTTTTTTCTTCCCGATCCTAGCTTCCAGGATCAACCTCGATAATGAACTTGCAAATACATGAAGCATTGTCCGACAACACTGAAAGTATTTACAGAAGCGAATATCAGTTATCGATGGAATCACGAAAAAGGGTCGACGATCGTTTGTTTTTGCTTTACGCACCGCGACGCCTTCGTCTTTCCTGTTAAACGTCGTCGTCATCATCGTACAACTCGGCCGCGGCCATGTTGTCAGAATTGCCACCACCTAACCACCCTCTTTCTTCTCTTAATGCTCTCCCTCCATTTTACAACCTCCTGTGATCCCCCCTCTCTAGTCATCTAACCCTGTCGAGGGGGGTCTGTTATGTAAATGTGAACCAACCCCACGGACCCTCCGTCTCTCGAGCATCTCATACTCTACGGCTCTTTGCATCTAGCTCTCACCCCACGTGAGAGAACCTTCCCGATCACAAATGTACCGTCATATCCGTGCGTCAGTGTGAGAGAGAAAATCTTTGTGTATGTGCGTGAGTCTTTGCGTGTCTGCGGATGGAAACGTATCAGCGGACGGTGCACACACATGAAAAAGCCGTTACTTGAAACCCTGCTCGGTCACCGGGAGTCACACGAGAAACTCCCCTTGAAATGCTCGGCTACCACCCCCTGCGAACTGCCTCCAACTATCAGCCCCTAAATCTAAGTCCAAAGGACCTCGTATAGGCACTGATAAAAGTTTACGAAATTCGAATTTTCTTACTGTAAGCAAATTCATGCATATATCAGCGTATCGATTGATTTTCCATAAAATAACGATTCAAACAATTTTTCAAACCGTTGGAACGATTTTCGAAAAATGCAAAATTTCATTTAAAAAAAATTATTATTTCTTTATTGTTTTTAGCGGAAATGGCGAAATTTTTTCGAATGGAAATAAAAAATTGTCTTTTTGTCACTTTAAAATGTTTATTTTGATATATTTTTATTTATATTTTGAACGAATTAGGAGTGTGAACAGGCGAAAGATTCGAATGACTGAATGGCAGGATCGTAAGGGGCACGATGTTATTTTTGGAAGGGAAAATGTTGACTGCGAGCGAGCTAATGGGAATTTTTCATTTAGCCATTAAGAAAAGTGTCCTCGAAAGCGTTACCCTGGTGAGTAGTCACCCACGCATCCTTGGCTCTGCAAATTTCCCTAATTCCGTCGAAAACCCAGCGAGTCAGTTCGCATCAAGGCAAGTGTCTATTATACTCTAGTCCCGGTGACGTTGGGTTGATTCTCCTACCGTAATTTCAACCGAGTACTATTCTGAAATCCCTCTCATCGTTCTCTACTAACCATACTCTGTACCGCAGCGATACGAGAGTTGGAATAGAGAGAAATGTGCTTTGGTCTCTCCTGGGGTGCCGTGGTAATACGGAGGGTAGAGGGATGTATAGAGAGATATGGTGTTGTTATCTCTCCTCGTTTTAGTGTCTTTCCATCGGAGTCTCGCGGCGCCTTTATAGGAGCAAAGAACGAGAATCCACAGAAATAGCGAGATTGGGTGAATTTAGCCTGGACCCTGTGGTGTTCTCTTGGTTGTCGTTGACGGTACATGGAAACGTGGTGTGCGCCATGTTGGCCAGGCAAGTTCTAAGCTAGCTAAATAATGGTCGGTAGAAGTGCACGGAAAGGGGTCGGGTCATCAAGGGAGTTTGGCCGAAAGAGAGACGGAGAAACGACGCTCGAAAAGTGAGGGGGACGAAAATAGGAAGGAGCAAAATGGGAATAGTGCGCGGTATTATGGGGGACGGGTGGGGGTTGAGTTGGCCGAAGGATGAAAATGGTATAAGGGTGGATATGGTGAAAGGGTAAGGGAGGCCCCTATGATTCGACCAACGCTACGGGCTCATCGTGCATCGTCCCTTTCTCTCTCTCTCTCACTCTGTCTCTCTATGCTTTTCACTCTCTATTTCTCTCTATGCATGTATATTAATTCGAGGATCACGCATACTGGAGAATGTCTCTATGTATGAGAGCGAAGTTCCTTCCAGGCGCTCGTTATGACCCGGACCGGGTGATCTTTTCGCTCGTGTAAATTTCTGCCGAGCAACCACCCTTATCCATCTACGTGTGGGCGCTCGAACTATTCCTGTATAAGTCTGTTTTATGTACCTAGAGAGTGTTGGCCTGTTCGGCGGGGGACACAGGATTTGGGTGTGTGAGTATTAATTTAGGAAGGTGCCTCCGTTGGTCCTTTTCCCCAGGGACGTTTGAGCCAAGCTAAGAAAAATGCCTCAGCCCCTCCTCCCGAGTTACGAAACTCAGCTGCCCGCGCCTTTAGAATTTAATCTCGAGACGAGTGTCGAGCAGAGTTGGTATACGTAGCAACGATACTCAAGCATCCGGGCATGCACATCTCTGTGTATGTGCACGCGGGACGTAGTCGCTTTAGACACTTCGAAAGCTCTGCTGTATCCCTTTTCAGGCTTACTCACCGGAGCTTCGTGTACCAACGCCGCGGACCCACACATATACATTTTGCTATTCAAATCGGTACATGGAAAAGACATCAGCCAACCTGGTGGGGCAGAGCGAGACGCTGTATACGACGACAAACCGCCATCTAGCCTGCTAGAGATTTAACGTATATTTCCCTATGTAGCGAAGCTCGTTCATATGCATTCCAGGATGGAAGGGGGTCGCCAGGATCTTTTATATGTATGAATTAGTGCGCGTTCTCTCTACCTCGAGTTTCTAGATGCGTATTTGAGAATATCCTTCGTCCATTTTCCTTATTGAACGAGAAAGCACCAGCTCCCTCTTCCTTCCTGCTTTTCTCTCAGCAGCACGTTCTTTGGCATTGCGATGCTAGACAGAAAATGGGAGTTGGTTTTCCGTAGCAAAATTGGAGGTCAGCTGCGTCGATGCCATGTCCGGGAGTCGAGAACAATGGGAAGAGCGAATTAAGAAAAAATTCAGGAACAAGGAGATAGGGGAGTAAAGGAACAGTGATATCCAGGAGATGGGAACAAGTACGAGGATCACGAGCGTGAAAAGTTCCAGAAATCAGAAATGCTGCACGCCCCCGTAACCGTTGTCAACTCGACGTTTCAATTCCTCGCAAAAACATCATCACTTTTTACATGACATTTTCCGGCCAGCAAAGTTTGTGCTCTGGTTGTAAAAAAGGTCGACAGAAGTTTTCATTAAGCCTCGTACTTACCGGGATCATAAAGACCCAGCTTAGCGGCCTGTGTCAACACAGCTTTTTCGGATTGAATTGATTAGCAAATAACGCTGCTCATCTGCATACTTGAAAATTTTATAGCGTCGTCGCATTTTTGTTCTCGTTAATGAATTCCAGTTGAAAGTAGTGCGAGTACAGATTTTCCTGTGTCGACTGTCGAGTCTGGATTGATTGGAAAACTGGTCTCTGCTTCGTAAGACATAGTTCCCAGGATCGGAGATATTTCGAAACTTTTCATTTTTGATGTGCTCGGAGGCTGCAATGAATCCATTAAGACGCGATGGATCCGTACAAACACGTGTATCTTCTTGGATCTCTTGAGCGGAAAGGAGAGAATCCGTCAGAGATGGAAAGAGAATTTAATGAGAATGAGAATGAGAAAAATAAGGCGTCGCGAGGGACAAGTTTGAGCAGCATCGCGCGTACTCGATGCAGTTCTCATGAGTATCTGAAAATTCAACGTCTATTGTGCTCATATACTTACATCCACCTATTGTACGAAGCAGCGGAGGATGTCCCTTTGCAAAGCGAACGTTGAGAGTGTGGTAAACAGAGTCAGAGAGCTCACGGTAAGCGATGGAATGAGGGGCGGGGGTTGGTTCAGCGGATGGTGTGTATGGGGATGACGAGGATAGGGATGGTGCGAGACCTGGACAAGTAGGCGGAGGAAGTGATAGCTGTGATGGTATATACACGAGAGTGTGGAAACCCTAGGGATGCATGGGCTGACCAAACAGTGTGAGGAGAAAGTGAGAGATGGAGAAGAGCGGTTGCGGAGACGCAATGAGACTCTGGTCGAGTAGATGGGAGCGCGCGCGGGAGGGAGCGAAGTAGGTACGAGTATAAGCAGGAGAAGAAGATGGTATTAGTACGACGAAATGATAGAAGCAGCAGCAACGAGCAAGGGAAAGAGAGAGAACAGGTTGGTAGTCTTACAGATCAATAAAGCTGGCCACCCTCTGGACCACCCGCAGCCACCCACACCCTTCGAGAAACCCGCCCGACGGGTTGTTCGTTCACGGCTCAAGAATAAACCTCCGATATGTCCGACAATAATACTGGGCAAATAGTTTAGACGTTCGCGTCGACGGGAGTTTCCAGTTCTGGATGACAGAGGCCGGAATGATCGCCAAGTTTACACTCGGATATGCTCAATTGCCTTTCTTCTCTGATCCGCGGTTCGACGAAGGATTGACGTGTTCGACGATAATTCAATGAAACAGAAAAAGATGGATTAAAACTGAGGATGCGAGAGGTAACGTTTAACCAAGCAGAAAGGTGGTTGGTACCAATTTCGGTACTTCCATAAATTGACAACAACAAAAAAGCCGAGTTGAAAGTTAACGGTAGAAGAATGAAATTGAGCGTTAACAACTTTACTAACTTCGCAATTTCCTCAACGCGAAAGCCTTTACATAGAGCCTGTTATATATACACAGCGGGTAATTAAGGAAGAGAGAAGGCAACGAAATCCTTTTTCAGTTGGTCTTGGAGCTAGTCGCGTGACTTTTTCCTTCGTTTGTTTATTTCTTCGTTTTTTTTTGTTTCTTTCTTTTTTTTTTTTTTCACCGCGCGATGTGTGGTCTTTCCACTCGCTTCAGCTCCTATACATGAAAAGTGGTCTAGTTGGTAACGTGTACGGATTGCACATCGTGAAAACGAGCACATCCATACATACGTATATAACGGCGAGGTGGGATATAACGGGCGCATGAGATATCTCGCACGTTTACTTGGATTCACCAAGCAAGTGGATAGTGTACCGCATGAGTGTACGTACAGGGGTATAGGGTTGTTTCTACATAGGGAGACGAAGAGAGTGTGAGTTCATACGGCTTTTGAACAAGGGAGGGTCTAGAAAGCATCCACCCACCCGGGAGCGAGAAAGCTCTCTTCCGTTGAAGAGGGGTGCGGTATAGAGAACGATAAAGAGCGAGACGTACGCACAAAGCTTTCCTTCTCTAGTGTGAGAGCGTTGGGGAAGTTTGAGGATTGCTTCGGCGCACGGTGGGTCGCCCTGGTCGCTCGGTGCCCGTCTCTCGCCACAACACTCCCACCCTCGGCTTGAGAATACTTTCTCAGTTCTTTCTTGAGTCACCCTCAAGCAAGCGGAGTGGAGGTTGGCGCGCGGCGCAAAGGCGAAGCTGTAGGAGAAAGGGTGGTCAGAAGGTGGTGTTGTACGGGTTTTGCTCGAGGCACTGGTAAGTCTCCCCTCTACTCTATTATCCTTCCTTATTGATCGTCCTCAGCAGCAGTAGCAGCACACAGCCAGCTCTGGGCTTGCTCTCTGTATTCCTCTGTACTCTCCTTCTCCTTTATCCCGCTCTTCATGCTTAGGTTCGGCCTTCCTCCACTTTCACCTACCACCCTTTTGCCATCAACCAACCACCCTCCCTCCCCCGAGCCTCCGAGCGAGCGTAGCACACGAATACACACGAAACCGAGCTTGGATGGAGCAAAACTTAGTTATATTACACTTACCCATATACACACCTACTCACACCTACACATATGACGAGTATAGCAAGTCACTGAGAATGGTTGACCATCGCAGCCTTAACATCCATTCCGCGTATAGCCATCCTCTTTTATGAGTCTAGGCTTTCCATGTATGTACACAGCTCTAGCCTGGACCGACCGAAAACCACCCACCCACCCAGAAATACTTTGCTGTAGATCTCCTAGCACAAAGCAACGTATGATCCACCTTTGCTCTCTCTTTCTCTCTCTCTCTCTCTATCTCTCTCTGTCTCTTTTTCTCTTCGTGTTGAAAGTATAATTACATACATGTATTTATATACCGAATAGTTCGCTGCCATGCGACTATATACTTATATCTATATATTTTTCAAACGTAGTACTTCGTAGATTGGTACTTGGCACACACATAGACGCAGCATTTGTCTGTGTATATGTATAAATTGTGTATTAAGGTACAAGTGCGATAATACACATCGAAGAGAGACCAGCCAACCAACAGTTTCTCATTCCGGAAATCGTTCATCGGGAAAATTACGTATCAAACTAAGTTTTGCCTATAACGTTGGGCACCCATGAGAATTCGATAGAAATTGTGGATTGAATCAGTGGTAAAATGTCATTAATATCCGTGTCTGTACTTCACTAATAAAACCGAGAGTTTTTGGTCATGTTTTCGATGGTGTATTAATGTATGAATCGTTTGTGATAAAAGGGACGAGCGAAACATTTTTACTGAATGGAGAAATTATTCATTTCTGAAAAGTTTAATTAATCATTGTCGATTGTAATTTGATTTTGAATCGGATTTGTAGTTCAGTTGCGCGATTGTAAAAGTTGAGAGTGTCGAAAAATCAATCGGAATAAATATCGTTGAAATTGCGAGGCTTTATTAATCCGAATCCTTTGTAACGTGATACACACAGCTGACAACGCGGTAATAGTCCGTCGATACATCGAACGTAAATTCGAACACGTGTTAAGGGACCACGTGGAGTTGGATCGATTGGATATAACCATTTCCATGGCTTTGTTTTCCATTTTCCACATCCCCTTAGTTTTGAGGGTAGCGCGAGGGTCGAGGGGTAGTTTACACTCCAGTTTTTTTCGCTTCTCTCTGGCGGGCATCTACTTTTTTCTTTTATTTTAAATCGCGTATGCTTTTTCCATATACCGAGGAGTCGCTCGCGTCGCCTCTTTCCATTCATATTTCCACGCGGTCCGTTCATCGAAGTAACGCGGGGTCGCTGTGCTGCCAAATCGATTTTAAATGCCGAAGCTTTTGTCCGTGTATCCCGATGCGCGGGTGCGTCTACGTGTGCGTGCGCATCCACGCGCCTCTGCTCGGTGGAAAAATTTTCAAACACATGCACACACGACGCTACCATCATCGTTTTTTCTTCTTCCTTTCTCGCTCCATCCTCCGGCTGCTTCGGTTCTCGTGGATTCTCGTAGGTCGGGGTCACATTCATATTGGCACGACTTTCGTCATGCTCACCCGCGCCTCTGTGTGTTGGAATACTTCACCCTTTTTCATCCCTCCTCGAACCGCTTTTTTTTGGCATTTACAAACCAACATCTCTGGCTGTACACTATTCTGTCTATAGATGGATACTGCCCCTGTGGATCGACAGAGAACGATGCATGGGATAATAAAAATACTTGGGGTATCATGCTGTACGACCGCAATACTCATCGACGATCGATGTCACAGAGTCGACTTCCGGTTCACTCAAATAAACGCCTCCCAGTTAATTTTTGACCATGAAAAAAACAAACACCATTGACATGCATTTATGACGCGTAAAGTACGCGCACGTCGTGATCAACATTGCAACGTGAATATTCCAATTGAAATGTCGAAATACAAAATTAAATTAAAAAGGAAACTTTTTATCCGTAACGTGAGCGCATTCCATTTACGAATAAATCGTTTGATTGTTCTTGTTTCTAATTTCTGTAATTTGAGGGGCATGTTAATAACGAAAACACAAACGGCTGGGTCAACGAGACCCGAATGCTGAAACGTCTAATTTTCACTTATTTATTTTCCGATTGCAAATCAACAGTGTTCCGAATAAAGTCAAATAAACAAAATGTCGGAAAATGTACGTAGTAACGACTGAGGTTATAAAAAAAAATTCAAGGCTGAATTGTTTTTCTGTGATTTTCGAACTTTAAAAAAAATAAATAAAACAATATTCTCATGCAGTTTCGATACAATAGAAACCACAAATATGTATGAATATCGATGTGTAGCGACTCAATATAGAACCTTCCTTTAAGGCACATGAATCTCGAACATTTACGATATTACTCGATCCCTACAGAATCCAGTAAATTCAGAGGATGTGCCGAAGCGAGAATATGAATCTCCTTCACTACAAAGACCTAAGATATTTGAATGGTGCCGCAATAACTACGACACACGTCTTGTTCGTATGGAAACATTCCGAAATGGTTCATCGACCCATCGATATTGTAATAGTCGGCAAATAGGGCTGCGATTCTGCAATGGAAAAGGTTTTCGACTCAACTCGCTCGTTGGGGTAATAAGGACGACGTAACGAAGCTCGTTCTTACTATTTTAATAAATGGTGGTCAGTGTGTGGTCTGTCAAAGGTCTTTTTCCACTTGCACTCCCTCCCGCCTTCGTTCCTCACACTCGGCCAACTCGTAGTGACATCGAGGCCGCTCCGCAAGCCGGATCGTCTCCGTTTTCAAACAATTAAGCTGGAATCTTTTTTCATCTCTTTCTCTATCCTTCTCCCGACTGCTTCCTAATTATGTTGACTAGCTTGAGTGCTGCTAGGCTTTTTCGTCATTAGTCATTCGTTTAATCAATAACTCACTCTGCGTAGTTATTTCCCTTTTGTCTCGAATATCCTGCCTCTCGTTTTCGCGGAACGTCGATATACACCGCAAAGTACAAATATAATTAAACAAATTAATTCTCTGCGGTACGACTCTTCGATCTATATTATCGTCGGAATCTTTTCTTTTTGCTCTTATTACTCCAGCTCAGTCTCTATTTGAAGCTCGCTGCATAATACGAGAGCGATTTGCGAGACCAGTTTGATAAGACATCCGAGTAGTACTGTCGGTTTTTTAAATTACCGTTCAGAATTTAATAAAATTTGGTACAGTAGTTGATTATGATAAGAAAAAGATCCAGTCAAATTTTCAAGAGGCTACAGAGAACTAGAAAAAAGACATTTGCATTGGTAATTTCTTGAATTTAACATCGATTTCATACAGTTCATTGTATTTTACAATGAAAACTGATTTCTCTTAAGAATTGATAAGAATTTATTGTCAAATACGATGAAAACTGAAATTTGTTATAAGACAAAATGTTAAATGTATGAAATTACCAATGCGAATATCTTTTTTCTGGTTCTCTAGCCTCTTAAAATTTTGACTGGATCCTTTTCTAATCATGATCATGACTACCATACCAAATTTCATTAAATTCTGAACACTAATTCTAAAACAGCATTCGCTTCCCTTCCCTTTGCCCCTGCTCGTGTTACGTAAGCTCGCGAAGACGAGCCTCGTTCCACATGCAATCCAAATGAAACGTAACTGACACGTCATAAGAAGCAGTACGTTTGGCAAAAATTTCCAAAGGTCAAGCCGAGAATTCACACTGAAATATGTAACGCGAAGTAAAGCGTTAGATCCCATCGTGTGTTGACAAGAAAAAATTGATAAGAAAGTTGGGAAAAAACGAAAGGTGCAGCGTAAACGTTACCACGTCGGGAGCAGAAGAATCAATGGAAGGAGAGAAAATCGAGGAGGATGACATCGCAGCCATGGTCGTTGTGCAGGATTCTAAACAAGGAAGGAAAACCTGCGACGAAAAGCAGTTCGAGCTCGTTTCCCATGTACTGGTTACCAAAAACTTGGAATAGGGAAGCGCATACATACGTATGCTAGAAAAGCAGATAGTTAGAAACAGGTCTACGCTACTGGTGAAATTGCAAAGGGGTGTGGACGACCTCTGGTGGACGTGGATGTGAATACGGTAAGAGGAGGAGATGAAGCAAGCAAGTGGTAAAAGCATACTCGTTCCAGATATAGAGCAAGTATAGCAAAACCTCAAAGAGACAAAGATGGAGCGAGTAGAGAAGAGAAAGGATGAGGAGAGAAGGAGAACGGAAGAGCGAGAGAGGCAGCAGATTAATAGTAGGAGGAAAGTAGAACAATATAGGATATTCGTAGACACGTTTAGAGATGGTAAAATGAGAGAGAACGAAAGGAGAGACGTCTGAACCGAGGGTTGGGTTAAGCCACACCCGCAAAAACAGCCCTCTGCAGAGCTCGACCGAGCGCATCGACCGAACGACCATATCTCTTTCTCCCTCTTCCTTTCTCTATCATCCGTTCCACCCCACATCGCTATACCCTGTCGCGCGACAAAAGTTTGACTCAGCCTGTGAAAGCTTTTCCTAGGATCCTCAAAGACACGCTGCATTTCACATTGGATAAAAAGACTTAAGAAGTCATCCAACTTCAGAGAGCAAAGGCGAATGAAGAAAAGTTTACGTTGAAGTATCATGTGCCATATGGTTTTCAAGATTGCTCGATTCTCTCTTTTCTGTCTGTGACAAAATGATCTTTGTCAAAGATTTATGCCACGACACGACGAGTGGCACATCCTGTTTTCACCCTTAAGGGTTTCCCTTGTGGTAAAACTACAAGGACTTCTGCGGTGATATTACAGAAACTATGATACAACTACATAAATGACTGGTTTGTGCTACAGCAGAAACTTGATGAGGTGGCAGTGGCATCGCTCACTGTGGGCATGAGGAAGACATGTGTATTGTGCTCCATCTTATACTCAACGGAAGAGCGAACTGAAGTCGACAACTTGAAGACTCAAAGAGTGTATGTGGAAAAAGAAACTGGAGCAAAAAAGCAGAGAGGGATGAAATCTTGAAACACAAAGTGTTGTTGATTGGCTTCTGGAGTTTTTTTTGAGTCGCCAGGATTTTGGTCATTAAGTAGAAAAGGTTCAAATGCAAGGGACGGTGAATTAAACAATCTCGCTGTTACGATCCTACATTCTGGAAATTTACGAAAGTATTTTGTTATGATTCTTTTTTGTTTTTTTTAACGAATGAATGACGTATGCTTCTGAATGGTTTTTCCTCTTAGACGATTAGCCATTGATCTACTGCAGACAGTGCGCTCGTCATATTGTTTTTCTCGGATTTCTTCGTTGTTTGAAAAACGTGACGAACGGCAATTGGCATTGTGTAGTTTGTAGCCGGCGGGCGATGTGTGTTCTACTTTTTTCTGAAC
The DNA here is from genome assembly GCA_963921915.1 of Hyposoter dolosus. Lineage (NCBI taxonomy): Eukaryota > Metazoa > Arthropoda > Insecta > Hymenoptera > Ichneumonidae > Hyposoter > Hyposoter dolosus. The sequence goes on along the minus strand of OY998131.1, from coordinate 20,754,254 downwards.
GTTTGCCCTTTGCAGAATGGGTCGGACTGTAACGCGCGAACGTTGCGGTCTCCAAGCTGATACTTCGAACGTTATGCAGTGGAGCTTTTGCTGGATGGTTCTCTACGGAACAACAGCAGCAAGGGGACTGTCCTGAGGAGGGGAGCTTACGTCCAAGCGTATAAGCATTGAGAGAGACGGTTGTGGGCGTTGGGAGAAAACGACGGGCCATTCGAACGAAAGGGTGAGTTTCGCAAGGGTAGTCGTAAGGGTGGCGGTAAGAGACGGCTTTAATTAAGGCAAGTGGAGGAAAGAAAAATCTCACGGGAATTTATGGAGGTCCGAGTACTCGCAGAGCCATTCTTTGGGTATACACGAGTCCAAGGATTCGTTCAGGAACTAAGGGCGAATAGTATATACCTCGGTTGGTCTCCCCTGGTGAACGACTTTCATTTCCCTCTCTCTCTCTCCCTCTTTTCGTCTTTATTCATCCCTCTGCTTATGTCACACCCTCTGCAAGTATACGAGGACGCTGACACCAACAGTCCGGCTATGTATGGATGAAACGAAAGAGCTAGGGTTCCAGCGAGCATTCTAAACTCTAGGGGCTTGGCTTTTCGCTCACACTCCAACACTCGAATTTACCCGCCGAAATGACTCCCTCTCGCTCGCTTTTTTCGCTGTAACTCCCGCAGTTCGCGTATCCCTAATCCTTGAGTCCCGTGAACGCCTTCGTGCCAAATAAAGAGTTTATCACCTTAATTTCTTTAAGCAATTAATCCAAAATTTGAGTCTAAATAAAACAGTTTACGTCCCGTCTACTCGCTTTAAGCGATTACCTCGTAATAAACATATATTTCGCCTCCTAATAAGGCTCGCGAAGCAAAGAATATAAATTAAATTTACTCGAGCATTTACTTTTTTTTTTATTCCTGCGTTTTTTCTCGTAGAAATCGAACCTTATGACGAATGGCCAGGGTTCGTGGCTGCTGCAGAAATCGAATCAGTTCCAGGGCAAAATCGTTCATTGAAAAAGCAAATTCCCCAACCTCTTTATTTCTATTTTGAAGGATAGAAAATGAACCGTCATTTTTATTCGATAAAAATACGGAAGTTTTAATAATAAAGAAAAGATTTCTTTGATGGACGGTAGTTCGATCTTGCATCGTTGGTTAGACTTTCAGGAATTCATTCTGCTCTATGATGCGCAGTCACTCGAATTCCGTCGAGTAAATATTTTGTTCGAACGGGAAACCATGCAAAATATGACGAGTTGTTGCACATATAGAGAACGAGGCAGCTTTTTGTGCATGCTCTGACATGGAAGTACAGCGAGGGAGAGAGAGAGAGAGAGAGAAAGAAAAAGTGAGAGAGTGGGAGCCACGCAGTAATATGGCGCCCTCCCGAGTGACACCCCCAGGGTCTGGCTGCGTTCCTGGCTCTCGTTTCACTCCCTGCATTCCTAATGAACTTTGATGCTGCACCCTCACGATGTTCAATTATTTGGTTCCTATGAAATAAGATGTTCCATCGATCAATACCGACAATCGAGTGTCTCTATTATATAAACTCTTCAGACTTTCTTCATCCACATTTCTTCCAGGTTCTACGTTTCGATATTTCTAAATTCTGTCAAAGTAGAATGAGACTTTTGGAAAGCACAGATATGCTTGTATGCATCGACCACTTATCCATGCAAATCCTGTGCACGTTTGAGTCTAGTCCAATGATTAACTTTCGGACGTGGGTATCAATGAGTCAAAACCGATTTTCTCTTTCCTTCTCTCTCTCTCTCTCTCTCTCTCTCTCTCTCTCTCTCTCTCTGCGACTCACTACCACATCTTTCTTCGGGATGTCGTGCTATAGGATGCATATCTCCCTAACACATTGGTTCCAAATGCGAAGCAAAGAAGTGGACAGCCTGGCTCTGACACTCAGAAGCACCATCAGTTATATAGAGATCGCGGCGACTGCTGTGTGGACCCGACCCCTCGGTACGTCTGTGAAGGGGATGCCAACAGGAGGGGGTGGTTGCGATGCCACGCGGAGTCAAGAGTTTCACAGAGACTCTAACGGAGGGGAATGCCGCGCTTTCGCCTGTCCCAGAGAGAGAGAGAGAGAGACAGAGAGAGAGCAGGCGAGATATAACGTCAGAGAAAGCGCGTTTTTTTAGACCTAGCAATCAAGGATTCGTCCTCGAAATCCTGGCATACGTCTCGCCTTGCTGTATGTACGTTTGTTGAGCTTGTATTCATGCACGATATACAGCAGAACGGCAAAGAATTTAAGGAGGAAAAAATAACATTACTCAAAGTTTTTAATTACCTGGTCCGTTGTTATCGACGTTCGCATCGATGTCATTCCTGTCCTCCGTTCGATAATCGTCAATTTCCCTCAAAGGACCCTGTTGCATGTTCATAAAGCTCCACCGAACATTTTCAATGTTACCAACATTTTTATAAACCCCTTTTTCCCTACCAGTCGATACAATCATCCATATATATACTTTATGATACGTTGTTACAGTTTATACACGTGGTAATCCCTATTACGTGGGCATCACGGGCACATGAGCCCAAATTACTGCCAAACATCCTACTCCAGCTTTGCCCATAGCGCTACTTCATTATTTTGATCTCTCCATCATCATTTAATCAAACCTCGCGTTATCTTTTTATTGTACAGTTTACCAATCGTTTTTTTTTTTGGTTTATTCAATATTTGGAGCATTAGTGAGGTCGACGATGTGATACAGTTCGATTTTTCATGAACGTACATTCCGAAGTGTGAATTAGACTCGCCAGTAGTTCGTGGTTCGAAGGTAGAAAATATTTTTCAAATTCCATCATTGAAAAACTCACAATTTATTTGAATTCCTTCATCGCTATTTCGTCAAATCTCATAAACTCTTTTTCTCACTCTCGCTTTCCCGTTTAATCTCTCTTTCTACTTTTGTTATTCTTTTCCTTCTCATGTTTACCTGCCGCCGTTCGAACGAGAGGAAAAAGGCAAATAAGTCCATTTAATAAAGAACCAATCTAGCGAGAGTGAGTTCACAGCCGGATCCTCGGAATCTCCGATATACTCTCCACAATGCATTGTCTGTCATCCATTCACAAACAGATCGATTGTGTTGGATCAGAAAAGGACTACGAGTTCAAACTTCTGGATTTAAGGCACGAGTTTCCGTAGCAAAACTTGAATTTGTCGAGACGATTAACCAAAATTTTATATTTCTGTCCTCATCACATCACGTATTTAAACTGTGAATATTATATTGAGGCATCATTTTTTTTTTCCAATTTTGAACATTAAACGAAAGTCACTTGAACACAAAGATTTATTGTGGACCCAGAGTGTACGAAATTGTGTTGAATTTTTAAAAACATTCCTCATCATGTGCAGACGAAAATATTCCATTGGGAACTTTGTTCCCACGTATTCCGCAGCACGTGCGTTACTGTAGCGACCGAATTCCAAGAACTTGTCAATGGTTCAAAAACACCACACAAAGTATTTTGATTACGCAGTGAAAAATGCCACGGTTATGGAAACAGCATGATCGAATAAACGAAAATAAATAAATAAATGTTGAATGAAAAATGTCTCGTGTGCTTTTCATTACCTGAAAATTATTCATCCAAGTATCGAGCAAGCTTTCAATAATATCCATGTGGATGAGTTTTATAGTGAAATATATAAAACATATAAATTATGGGATATGAATGCATTTGTTGATATATATATATATATATTATGGACATGTATATGATGCGAAGCTGCATATATAGGTTCGTACATATCGGGGAGAAAAATGCCGCAACGATTCGCGGACAGAATGAATAAAAAACACGTATTTCACGTCGAGTACGATGACTCGCGGAATCATTTTTCAAAATGTCTGACGCGACGGGGTACAGAAGTGGTTGTGAGGGTTGATGGCGGGAGAGGGTGGTCAGCCCAAAGCGTATAGGGTGGCAAGATGGCGGCTCACGGTAAATCGATGGAGGCTAGTCACTGCAGGCGCCCTCGCTTTCCACGAGCAACAGCAGCAGCAGCAGCAGCAGCAGCAGACCCAAACTCACCCCCTGCTCTCCGAAACCACCGACGCCGCCGTCGACCCCCTCCTCCCCCTCGAACCTTGCCTTCCACCCACCATAGCTAGCGAAACGATTGCCCCCTTTGCCATCTCTGCCGCGCAACGCCCTCCGACGATTCCGACGACCTCGACGATCACCTCATTTTCGAGCACACGCAAGCGCTCCCGTATGCCACCCTCGCCGAGCCCGCGCCTTTCCTCCTTTTATACTAACGCGCGACGCGTCTTTCTTTCTCTTGCTCTCACCTACACAACGCAGTCTCGCTTGCTGGCTCACCTGTACGCATTCACCGTGCCTTCTGCTAGCGAAACTAGACAAATTTGCATGTCCTCACTTTTTATGAGTTTGCTTAGCAAGAATAAACAAATAAACAAACAAACAAAATTATTCAGAGAGAAAAACGGATGTTTTCATTCATCCAATGAGACTCTGGCAATAAGGTGATGAGAGAAAAGTCCACGCAAGAGTCTGACGTTCGAACTAAGTACTAATGAGAGAGATTGACCAATTTCATCGATTCGTGGTCAATGAGAGCGCTCAAAAAGTGTAATTACATTACAACCCTTAGAGAAACATTGACTTTATTGGAGACCGTTGTTAAACATGAGTTTCAGAAAACATTAATTTATGTTAATTAATCCTTCGTATTCGTAATTATTGTATAAACATTTTAATTAGGTAATGGTTCTGTTGCATAGCTCGCATCAAACCGCGGTTTGTTTCACGTATATCTCCGGTTTGTGGATTAACGTGCACCGATGATGTATGGAAGAATTATTTCAAAATATTCAGAACAAGAATACGCATGGCGCGCTTGACGGCAAATCGTAAAAATAATTAGAAAGAAATCAAAAAATAATCAATTATCGATTCTCCATTGAATTAAACAAGCCAAACGAATCGATAATCATAATTCGATTCCAAACCGGCTGATAAAGTCGTCACGTGAATCCGTTATGAGAAAATAACGACACGAGAGAACCGAGAGATGTAGAACAAAAACAGAGGAAAGACGAATATGTATATCGGAGTCTGCCTCGTTACCTTGCAAAAGTCTACTCATATTTTTGCCCGTGGAAAAGACGAAACGTGCAGGGTGCTCGCGAAGATATCGATCGAGCGATCTCAGGCGATGCAATCAAAATCAATTGGAATCGATAAATCAATCGATACGTCGCGATCCGCATGTTCTAAAAATGGCACACATGTACAGTCGCGTTAAAAGCTGAATTTTCCGATAATTTTTTGAAAATAAAAAAAAACGAAAATCACAATTTTTATCGAATATTATTTTTTTTTTTTTTCAAGAAATTTACGAGGATCATTGATTCAGAACAATTAGTTCTTGTTACTCGATAAATGTTCCTCGCCGGAGGAAAAAAATTGTCGGGTTTCCAGACTGCGTGAACCGATGTGGAATGTCTCGATATTTTCTGCGATTATTTTTTGAAAATTAAGAAAAATCATAATTTTTATTAAATACTATTTTTTTTTTTTTTTTTTTTATAGAAATTGACGAGGATCATTGATTCAGAACAATTAATTTTTTTTGTTCGATAAATGTTGCTCGCTGGAGAGAAAAAATAATCGGGTTTCTAAGCTGCGTGAACCGACGCGAAATGTCTCGATATTATTGAACACACACGCGACCCGATTACTTTCCGGTAAAAAGGTCGAAGCACATCGAAGAAGAGTCAGGAAGGAAGAGGGATGAGGAGCATCCCGGAGCTGCGATACTGCAAGTGGGTAAAGGGGTTCGAAGTGTGTGGAAGGGGGTGGATTGAACGGTGAAAGCGACAGGGGTTTTGCCAGTCGCTGTGCACGGCGAAGATTAAAATCCCGAAATTGACGCCGAGGGAAAAATTAAAGTTGTAAAGTTTCCGGTATCTATCAACGTTGGATGGGTCTATACGTCAAGCAGTGGCTGCTTCGAGTTTTTTTTCCACCACGTATCGGCGTGTGCCACGATTCCACCGACTCGATTTCTCTCTCCCGCTACCACCGCGACGCTACGGCGGGGCTGTCGAGAAAACGGAAAAATTATTGGCGGTCCGACGCTTTCGGAATACTACCTGTACACTCGTCGAAATACTCTGTCGGAAAACTCACTTTGTATACGTATACATAATCCGTGAGCCCGCAACATTCGATCGTTCGAGAAGGCCACGATTTATTTTTCTGAGAGCAGGACTAATGTCTCGGCTAGTGAATACCGGAGCTTTTCACAAATACATAGACACTCCGGACCGGACTCTGCACGAATGCATCGTGACGTTGCATTCTCTGCTGAGAAGTGCATATCATGAAAAAAAAAAAAAAAAACGCATTAGCCTCTGAGACTGTAATGAATTTACAGAATCTTTGGATAATTTTTGTCAGACTTTTCTCCTCGTTTCAGGAATTGGTCCCATTAAGGAAAATTCATTTCGAAATCAAACTAAAGATTTGAGGAATCCATGAGAGCTGAGGATTTATTTGGAATATCATAAGGAAAGGTGGACGGCGCGTATTGAGTTTAAATCGAAAAACGTGTGTGCATCTGATGTTCAGCGTTTCGTGAAGATTCATCGTGGAGGTATTTTTATTTTCTTGAACGGGATTTTTCTGTCGAGGGGTGGAAGCGAGGGCAAGAACGTGTGGAAATCCCGCACGTTGGCTCAATGGCCAACGTCCGAGGCACGTATGCGATGTTTTTCTTTAGACACGCTTAAACTAAACTTATTGTTTGTGTAATAACAAGATGCACGGTGCTCAAATCTTTCTTTATGAGGAACAATATTTTTTATTTTGGCTTTCTCATAGAGGAAGCTTTGAGCATCGTGCATCTTGAGCATCTCGAGGAAGCAATTTGTAAATTTCAATTTGCAGCGTTTTTTGTATTTGCATTTAAATTATATAATTTCGACAAGTTTTCTAGAAAGTAAAGAGGAAGTGCACAGACTTATACACAATATTTTACAAAATTTGCAGAAATTAGAGCGGTTGGACAATTTTTCAAAAAACTCAGATTTTCGTAAAGTTCGAAAAATCATAAATTTTAAACCGTTTAACCGATTTTCCCCAAATTCAATAGCAACCTTCCTATTGTGATGCTCTATTTATAAAAAAAAAAAAAAAATTAGTAATCAATCTTAAAATTTGCTAGAGCGTCGTCACCCTTTTTTTGAAAATTTCAAAATGACGTAGAATTCGTATTTTTTTAGCAATTCCAACGAAATTCTCAGAGAATAAAAACACACACACATGCACACACACATCCGGACATTTTTTCTAAATATAATTTTTCCATGTTTTGAGGCATTTTAAAAACACATTGACATTGAAAACTGGAAAAAAAAAATTTCACCGACACAGAGCTTCCTCTATGGGGAAGCAAAAATGAATCGAAAAAAATGGAGCTTCAAGGAAAATGATCGTTGAGAACACGATACAGCATTTTCTGTACGTGTTTCGCAGCAGGACAGTTAAGGAAAGTACAACGTAATTAAACATCATAAATAAGTAAGTCGAGCATCTTCGTCATCCGTGATTACCAAGCTCGGCGTATATAATTGGCTCATCGCTTCCGAAGATTGAATTTTTCTTAATTTATCGTCGGATTTATTCCTAGATCCAGTTTCCACATACATTTTCCCTAACCTTTTGCGTCGTGTTGTGTGTCGAGTTTTACAAGTTTATGAAACTCGCGCCGTGCCATCGTCTGTAAATAAAAAACTTGGAACACGATTTTCGAAAATTTTTCATTTCGCCAACTTAACATAATTTCACGGAGTCTTTAGGGTCTTGGAATTTTGTGACGATTCGTTGCTTTTTTTGAAGCAAAAGTTTCAAAGAGACACGAAGAATTATTTGATTGGAAAAATCGTTCGCGTCACCTTTCGCGTATATCGTTTTTGTTTTCGGATTTCCTTTTCGCTGGACAAAAAAAAAGATGAATCGTTTTCTCGCGGTTTTTCTCTCTTTCGTGGTTACAAAAGGGATCATCAAGATTTATCTAACGGCTCAACGTCGGATTCCTTCAGAATGCTAGGTGCCGAGGATGAAAAAAGGCCTTGGGTCCTGCCCACAAAGGACGCGGGTTCAGGCGTATACGCAAGACATGAAGGATCACGATTCAAGAGCAGGGTGTGGGTTGCGTGGTCCGAACCGCGATGGAAGACACGCGCATTACTCCGCGGACAGGCGTGTGTGTGTGTCGTTAATAAACCCTGAAGAAGCAGGCCCATTAATCATCGGCGCCAGCAGACTCGCTATCTCCTTGCGATGGAATTATTCGAAGGGTATACTAGTGTGTGTGTATATTTAAAAAGGGCCACGACGTCGTGTAAACATAATAAATATATTGGTCTGATCACGTGAACGTCTGGAAAGAAATAGGATGAAAAAATGGAGGTCGGCGATTATCGCGTCAAGTTTTTCTCCGCTTCTGACCAGGATCTAGAGTTCGCCTTCAGCAAATGAGTAATAAGACAAGCCCTTGAAAAAGGATTAAAAAAAAACGAATCAAACGGAAGCTATGAGCACATCCTGAGCCCAAATATTGACCATCCATTTATCAAACACCCCGGTCGACTTCGACCCGGACGCGCACGCTAATTAGTTCGCTTTCTCGCTCTCTCTCTCTCTGTCAACTTTTTTTTTTCAACTCAAGTTATCAGCTTACATTTCTGCTCCTGTTTTCCTTTCAGCCGACATCCGATCCTATCGCTACACTCTTCCGCTCGCTTTGCACAAATATTAACTCACTGTCATCCGACCTTTGACTCTTACGATTCAAGTATTATCGTCAGCTTCACAAATTTTCAAACGTTTCCTCAGAGGAAATCGATGTCTGCGTCTCGTCTCCGGATTCGTTAGCAACTAATTTCAAAATCAGGAAATATCATTTCCTCGTGTGGAAGGAATTGAAGCCACAAATATTGCATTTACTTTATTTATGTATTTCATAAAAATTAAACAAAGTTTGGAGAGTTTTGAAAAATGGCCCAAAAAATGCGTTTCGGGACCGAAGCTCCAAGAATTTTGTAATGCAGAAAGAAATAAAAGCCTATAAAGCGAAAAACGATATTTTTCTCAAGAGTTTTTTATCTCGGATTCGGGTATCCGAACGAAATCTCCGATGAGATCAAGCTGGAGCGTGTGAATTTCGCAATATCCTGAAAAAATGAATCCAATAACTGGTAAAGTGTAAGGACGACGGCAGAAGGGGGGGGGGGGGAGGAACAATACGGTGAAGAATATGAAAACAAAAAGGTCCTCGTTGCTGCATCGAATAATTCAGGAAGATCGACGAAATTGGAGTAAACTTTAAAAAAACCCTGGCCACATGCAACAACCGAGGAGGGGAATCAACAGGGGATGCAGAGAGATGCACTTGGTGCGACAGAAAAAATCACGCAGACAAAAATGGTGAAGGAATTTGATAGAAAAAAAAAGTTAGACGCGGTAAACTGGAAGTTATTTCTTTGACCGCCGTGTCCAAAGCGCTAATTATTTTTTAATCGAATCCTCGAGTGGCAATCGGAATCCGGTCTTAATCAAGGGTTGCGCCTATATTGTCACATCCGCTCGTCACTATTTCGGATATTGGTGGGTTCGATGCTCCTCTACCGTTATAAAACATCAGTATCTCGTTTTTTAGTAATTCGAGAATCAGTCTTGCGTATTATGCACCGTTTGTTAAAAGACGATCAAGGGCTCTCGTGTATTTACTCACCGCATAGGTCGATCTTTTATTGTTCGTTATATACGTTATCGAGAGTGTAAATTCGAGTCTCTCAAACATTATTGCGAATTCACGAGATGCTACACTATTCGAAGAGCCCTCGAAACAATATTGAAACCGTTGCAACTCTCTCTTCAAACGACATTTCATTGGTTGACATCCCAGCAGTGCATGGCCAGTGAGATCGCCTTCGTTGAAAAAACCTCAGAATTATTTTCTCGAAAAGATAAAAGAAAAAAAAATTCTTTTTCGATATTTTATTGTATTTCACCGAATGGTCATTTTTTTTAAACGTGGCTCCGGCGCGGGTGCTTCTTTGCGATTTGAAAGAAAAATGGAGATTTTCGATTTGATGCCAATTCCGTATTTGCAGTGACAATCAATGAAAAATGTCGATTTTAAATTTTTATTTTGATCGTCAAGTAAAAATCGACGATTCGTGAGAGGAAAATCGATTCAATCAATTTGTACGAACGATTTTTTCATGTTTAACTCTTCAACTTTATTCTGGCCTCCCCAGCGGTTTGTGGAAACGTGGCCGGGCGCCTGGAACGTGGCAACCCAGATTGCACGCATGACATCCTTGCAGTCAACCGGAACCCACAGCGATACGATTTCGTTTTCTTTCCATTTTTTTAAACCCATACACAACAATTCGTTTACAATAATCTTGCTAAGGTTCGCTGACTCGTGAATTAATCAACTTTAAGAGACATTCGTGGAGAATCGCAGAATCCGTCGTTGCCAACGCTAATCCCTGCTTACTCTTCACTTTTCCTCGTGGTTTGTCGATCTTCTCAAACCTTTCCTCGCAACATTCGTTTGAAAGTTTGCTCCCGAGCGAACAGATGGCGCCACGAGCTTGCATAATTTACCGGATATTTATTGTCCGAGTAATCCGGCGATCGTCGACGCGGACGGAAAGGTTTTGTCTCTTGCAATCAATGTCATGAATATTTTCATATTTCTAGAGTACAAGATCTTTACGGCTATAAAAATGACATCGAAACTTGTTTAAGAATCTGGAAAAAATCATCATCGTCCCATCGAGCTTCTTAAGGACGTTGAGTCCCAAATCGCTAATGATTAGAAAATTCTAAAAATTTGGTATGTTTTTGTATGAAGTATTTAAGAAATCGTGTAAAAATTTCATGACCATCAGGAAGTTCGTTATTAAACAATTAATATTAATAAATTAAATGTAGTCGAATGTAGTCTTATGGGATCTGGTACAACTTTGCGATAAGTTTTGTTTTACCTCTGAATTTTTTAATATCTACAATCTACTGAAAGCAACGAAAATAACAAAACAAAGTTTACAGATAAATATTTTTTTGCATTTGTTTAAAAAATTGTTCTTAACAAAATTATAATTTTTTAAGAACGAGCTTATTCCTAATCGTCGTGAAAGTTTTACACGACCTCTCAAATACTTCATGCAAAAACATCCTAAATTTTCAGAATTTTCCTATCATTTTTTATTTCAAACCTTAAGGTGATTAAAGTAATGATGAAAGAATTATTAAAATTTGGCATGTTTTGACATGATGTATTCATGAGGTCGTGTAAAAATTTCACGATGATTAAGAAGCTATTTATTGAACAATTAACATTAACAAGTTTCATAAGTACTCAACATCCTTAATGAAACTTTTAATCAATTAATTTGTTTGGTATAGAATTAAGCTCACTCGATGGGTACTACGTCCATGAAAATTGGTTTATCGAAGCAACTTTCGTCTCGTCAAAATAACAGTCAATTGATAATCATCAATTCGAACCAGCATCTTCAGGAATTTTCACGTCCTCGAATTTAGTGTTTAATTTTTTTTTTTCGACGTAAAAAAATCGTTTGGGTAAGTTTTGGAGTTTGAAAATCAATCCCGATGCCTTGTAACGTTATCACGTGATGAACCATGGTCGTGCATACAGTTTTCCAGAAGAACGAAGCTGACTGTGTAATCCTTCATCGATATTACCGAAGTGGAATATTTATATACACAGTTTATTATGACATACAGTAAAATTTATCTTTCACAGCAGCGTTGAGGCTCGCGAAGTGATACGATGAAGCAGAAAGGCGATACGAGCGATACGAGTGATGCATGCGCCAAATTGCTGTTAATTTTTCAATGCGAAACACATATCGCAATACATTTGGATTTGTTGCTACAAATTCGAAAGTTTTGAATAGGTTTTTGTTATTCGTATTAAAAATATCGTCAATTTTTAATACTTTTCTGCGAAATAAATGTTTATCGTGAATTCAAATCTGCGTTTTTTTCTTTATCTTCTTCTTATCAAATATTTATGGGCGATTACCCGAAGTGCGCACGATCTTATCGCGAGGCTGATCCGAATTTCGATTGTTCCTTGTTTGAAAATGCAAACATTTACTGGATTTCGACTAAAGTCGACTAACGGTTTCTTAGAGCCGTCGTTGACACACTGGGTCATTTTGACCCTGACTTATTTCTCAACGGTAATCATTTCTACGTTAAGAATATTCTCGAGAACTGCTGGCGCTCGATCGGATTTGGAAACACACGTCGAGTGTGTTCACCATCGTCCAGATTGATAAACTTTGCAGAACATCGACACACGATTTCGTTTTGAGATTAATTTGGTTTATCACATTTATTCATTCGTTTAATCAGCTCATCAGGATACTCTCGAAACTTGTGCTAATCACGCCCCTGTCAGCACTCGTATTCTTTCTCCGATAATACAGTTTTTTTAATCAATGACAATGAGGGATGGATGTAGCAAAAGCAAATCGAGTTGTTGAAAAAATTGACGAAAGAGATTTTTCAGTTTCGAGTGAAAAAGCATTCACTGCGTTTATAAAGATCGAGAACTTTGCTCCGCTGCTCGCAATTAATAAAGACAATTGTGACCTCGATAGTTTGGAGACTGAAACGCTAATTACTCATGAAACCGTTTGTTCCTCGATCGTTAATCAATTCTTCGGAAACGTGTTAATTCTGATTTCTGATAAATCGATACAAATGTTTGGCATACCTTGTTCCTTTTCGCATAAATCAAAATTCACGTATATTTGCCTTGAGAGTTTTAATAACATGCACACAACCTCGTAACAATCGATCGACGTTTGCCTTTCGGTTTGTTGAATCCACCTGGTTCTTGGTCAAACACGCAGATCCGTTTTCGTCTCCTTGGTCACGTGACTTGCAACACTTTCTGGATATGCATCGATGTGAAAACAGATTTTCCAACTATTTACAAATATTTTAATAATTTTTCTCACTTCCGGTTCACGAGCGTTCTATAATGACATTTCTCTTTCGTTCGAACAACGAGAAAATATTTTAGATTCAATTATCGTGGTCCGGCAACATGTAAGCGGCTCTGCATGAAAAAGTCCAAGGTCATTGACCTTTCAGCGCCCGGAACTGTGAAATTTATTCGATTATTTATTTATCTATTTATTGGATAATCGCATATCGATTCGACCTTGATTTTCAATTGGAAATTATTTTGATAATGATAGCTTAAGAATTTGGCGAACGTACGAACAGTTATCACGAAATTGTGATTCAAACTCACGAAATAAAAAGCAAAACCCATTTTTAAATCATTCGTAGACACGGTACGTACTACGTTGCGGAATACCATAAAAAATTATGCATTCTCGTTCATCATGAAGTATGAGAGATCGCGACTGTAACGAAATTCACCGATCGAAATGAAAAGAAAAAATTAAAATAAATGTTTCAGTTCCACAGTTTATAAATGCGAGCTCTTAATATTTGCGTTCTTCCATCAATAAATTACAAATTACTTGTCAGTTATGTGTACTAACGTCAACATCATTTCTCTTGAATGCTCGCACAACAGAATGTAAATTATAAAATCCTTCGATGTTTGATTGATGAAAAGGAAAATATTTGGACAAGCTCGTTTCTCGTGTACAAATACAGTCGAGCTCCGTGGAAGGAATATCACTCATTAACGTGCTATCGTGCCAAACGAAATAAAGGAGTACCCGGAAAACTTGCAATCCGTGAAAAAGTACAGCGATTTTTTTATTAAAGTTTTTTTTCCATTTTTTAATTTCTGTTTGAAATAAATTGTTCGTAATTTTTTGCTTGATTAATTCGTTCGATTTTGAATTTAATAATATTTAATCGGATTAGAAACTCGATTATTTTTATTATTCGCTATATTCTTTGCCCATTTTTTTTGTAGATTATCTGCTGAGATAAAAAATCCGAGAAGCATCAACATGTCGAAAGTTTTACTGATGATTTTGGTCGCCGCCACTTGCGTTTCGCTTATCGTGGCATCTGTCGCTGATGATAAGTGCCGCAAACACCGAGCAACGGTTAGTACAATTTAGTACATTTGAATCAACGTTTTTGTATCAAAATCGTACACCCAATTATTTTATTGAGAATGAGAGAAAAATGTGTCGTTCAATCTTTCATTTTGCTGCTCCAAAGTGCAGCGAAAAAGTTGCAGCTTGTGATTTGACTTTTTAGCTAAAATTTTCGTGTTCGATTTCAGTGTAAAGTTGACAAAGACTGCTGCGAGAATTTGAAGTGTCAAACCAACATGTTCGCTCCGCAGAAGATATGTCAGTTCTCCGTCTCTCTGGACGACATATTGAAACAGCGTGAAGAGGTTCTGCATCGTACAGACATCGATGAATAGGAGGAAAGAATGTTAGAGAAAGATTTCATTGGTTTCTCTTTGCGGAAGAATTCAATGGAATCAATCGATGCAGATTCGTCCGGACTACGACCAAAACTCTGTACCGCATAACGATTGGCCTTTCAATAAATATTTTTAGTTATCGTATCTGGTACACAATTTATTATCCTTTTATTTGTCAGCGCATCGAAATTCGATTGACACTTTTTGTTTTTTTTTTTTAAATTGAAGTTCAAACTCGCGGTTAGTATTTTTCGAGGTTCTTGTGACAAAATTTTGTTAGAAAACATCGATATTTTGTTGGATACGTTCGAGTAAACTTTTTTTGAAAAATCACAAAGAAATATTTTAGAAAGTCTCTTAAAACAGCAATTTTTGTCATTCTAATCGTAAATTTTGCTGACAGTTTCGTTAGAAATCGAAAATAATATCAAAATTATGAAAATATATGAAAAATATTTAGATTACCGTGTTGAACGAAATATCGACGTTTTTTGACAAAATTTAATTTTCAGTGCAAACATCGTCTCTGCTCTGTACCTTTTCATGGCAGATAAAAATTCTTATTGCTACGAATCAGTCGAGGAAGAGATTTTCTTCATCGTTTCTCGTAAATTACCCGCGTCTCTCAAATCCCTTGACATTTGAATGGTGGAATCTTTATTTTATTGTCTTTCGACGTTTTATTCGCGAGAAGTTGGAGAAAACGACAAGTGTCAGGTCGTCCGGTGGCAACGAAGCAATACTTTTTATTATTTTTCGTACAAATATTTCTGCGGGATGTTCAAAGAATAAGTAAGCAAAGTGAGGATTCAGAAATTTAACTTGCGCTTGTAACTCATTTTACGTGCGCTTGTAAAGGATTTTAAGGACTTTCAGGAGGAAACACGTTTCTTCGAGAGACTATGCCAATTCACAATAAAAGCGAAAACGATCAAAGAGGGCGAGAGACCGTCGAGCAACGTGGCAGAATGTACTACTCGTTTATATTTACATTTATGTCTGTCGATAACTTTTTCGTGTATAGCCTCATCATCCGGAGAGAGTTGACTTGGCACTCAAGCATTTTCCAAACCATGTGTTGTCAAAAAATTGCATTACCCCAAGCGAATTGCACTCGGAATTGCCAAGTGGAATCATTTCCTTAAATTTTGTCAACATTCTATAAATTTCTGGCTCTTTTTCCCTAAATATATCGTTGGAAAGTTTTATAAATTAAAAAAAAAATTTAACCCGAACAATCGCGATTGATTCTACAAACAAACAAAAACGACCAAGAAATTAAACATTTCTGCAATTATCAATTTTTAATTACTTTTTTTTTACTAATTACTGATTAATAATTACTGAGATTTTGTCGACTCTATTAAGAAATTTAACCCAAACATTTGAGATTGATTCTACTAAAAAAAAAAAAAAATGACCAAGAAATTAAACATTTCTGGAATAATCGATTTTTAATTACTTTTTTAACTAATTACGGATTTTTAATCACTAAAATTTTGTCGACTTGCGATAATCATCTGCCTATTTTTTTCGCTAAATGTCGTTGGAGAGCTTTATAAATATAAAAAAAAAATTTAACCAAACAGTTGTGATTGATTTTGGAAAAAAAAAAAAGTTCAAGATATTGAACTTTTCTGGAATTATTCATTTTTAATAACATTTTTACTAATTACTGATTAATAATCACTAAAATTTTAACGTCAATAGCAAAATTGACGTTATTGGAAAAATTTCGTTGATTCACTCGCAGAGCTTTCAGCCAAAATAAATTATGCGAAGCTTTTATCCCAAGAGAGTGTTTCTGATCAATAGTTTTTGGTATTTTTATGATCGCATATTTTATTGGCATCCCTTAATCGCCCCAATTGGAGTTGACGAAAAAAAATTCATTTTGAGAAACTTCGAAAGAGTGAATCACTCGTGAGTGACTTTTCAATCATTCCCAAACACAGTTATCAAAGAAGTGAAGTATACGGGGACGTAATACTTTTGTTATCCATAGGTAAGAGGCGTGACGAACGGAAACGCGAGTAATCTACGGAACGCATACATCGCCACAGTCGTTAAGTTTTGTCCTTGTGACGATTTGTATTTCGTTAGACGTTGCGCGCAGTTCAGTGGCCATGTTCGTGTAAAAGATTGATACAAGATTGGGATTTATCAATCGAATAAATACCGAAAAGTCGATGAGAATGAACCAGTCTTCGCTCAACTTTCAAAGTGCAGATTTGTGACTAAAGTTATCGCTCATATCTGAGTAAGTGAAAACCGTAAAGGGACAGTTCGTATCAATTGGAACGAAATCTTAATCCCTGCGTTTGCATTCACTTGACAAATGATTGGACAGTAAATCGATCGTATTTTTGCTCTCACTTTCTTGGACACTTTTCTTTTTTTTTACTTCGATCTGTAATTTATTAATTCGATCAATTAACTCACCACGCAGCCCTTTGTATTATAGAATTTGTGCTAAATATTTGCAATTTTAATTACAACTCGATTGATGTTATTTAGGAAATAAATCATCAAAATCATCATGTCAAAAATTCTGATGTTCGCCCTACTGGTCGCCCTAATGGTTTCCTTCGTCGTCGCCAATCCCTTTTTCCTCGTGGACCATAGAAGCTGCAGCAGAATTGGCCAACCGGTCAGTATGGATTTTAAAAATCTTTATATATAAAAAATTAAAATTTTCAAATTTCTTCCTCAAGATGCTCAAGATGCACGTGCCAAAATCTTCCTCTGTGAGGAACCATATTTTTTATTTTGGTTTTCTCATAGAGGAAGCTTTGAGCATCGTGCATCTTGAGCATCTTGAGGAAGCAATTTGCAGCGTTTTTTGTATTTGCATTTAAATTATACCAATTCGAAAACTTTGCTAGAAAGTAAAGAAGAAGTACAGACTTGTACATAATATTTTACAAAATTTGCAGAAATTAGAGCGTTTGGACGATTTTTCAAAAAACTCAGATTTTTGTAAAATTCAAAAAGTCATAAAATTTAAACCGTTCAACCGATATTTCCCAAATTCAGTACCAACCTTTCTATTATGATACTCTATTTGTAAAAAAAAAAAAATAGCAATAAATCTTAAAATTTGCGAAAGTTGCGTCGACACCGTTTTTTGAAAATTTCAAAATGCCGTAGAATTCGTATTTTTTTAGCAATTCCAACCAAATTTTCAGAGAATGAAGACACACACACATATTTTCGATTATATATTCGATTTTTCGATGTTTTGGCAAATTTTAAGCACATTGACATTGAAAACTGGAAAAAAAAGAAATGTTCACCGTCACATAACTTCCTCTATGAGAAAACAAAAAGCATACATGGGTCCATACTCACTAACCACAAAAACTATGACAATACTAACGAGGACATGATTTCATGAGTGAATGGTCAGTAATGAAATTTCGTACTTTTCTATTCCAGTGCCATGTAACCGAAGAATGCTGCAGACCATTGGTATGTCTTACTTATCTTGCCAAATGTGTCACGTAGTTTTTTTCGTTCCGTTTCTCGTCGACTCCATCGATGTTGGCATCGAAACTTTATTGATGATCATAAAATTCTTTACTTGGAAAAGTGATTGACATTTCATTGAAGATCTATTGATTATTACATCGAACCAAACACATTAAATGTTTTAATGTTGAAAAATGGAAACGAATAATGTAAAATGAAATAATAAATATAATAAACATAAATATTACTTGGATATCAACGCACGGGTTGTGAATGTTTTTGAAATTTTAATGAATGAGAAATTCGGTCCTTCGGATCTTTTGAATGTTCAAAGAATTGGGTTCGAAACAAAGCTGTGATGAATTTTGAATCTCCTGCTGTAAGTATTCCTCGACTGCGAAAAGAGCATCTGCAGTATTTTTTTTTATGTTTTATTTGCAAAGAATTTATTTGTTTCTGGACTTTTTAAAAAATTTTATCATCAGTTGGCTCGTTCCTTGACGTAGAATCGATTCAACTTAAGAGCGAAGGTGCACGAAGGACTTGTACACATTGAGAACGTGTGTACGTGTTTGCATGTGGGAGTAAGTGTACGGCACCCCCTTTTTACGCCATAGAACGATAAAATGAGATCATAACGTGAAACCACAAAGTACGTATTCCGAGCGAGGTCTGCAAGTTGCGAGAAAAAACAAGGTGGAGGAAATTCCACTGAGATCGTTTCCCACTTTCTTGCCACCGTTCGCTATTTATTTCTCTGATAAAAACGTGTGGCTACGATAACGTTAAACGGGGGCTAGTAAAGATAAAAGTGGTAAGACCACTTTTGGTATGGGGTTGAAAAATTGTATTGTCCGTATTCGACGTTAAACCTGCGAATTTTCCTCTTGAAATCGATTCAACAAAATCACGTAAATACTTTCTGGTTACAATTTCAATTCAATTATTCATTAAATTAATTTCATCTTCACGCAAAACTTTCTTCCTTGTCCATTGACTGGTTCGAAGAAAAAAAAAATAGAATAAATTTCAAGCGACTCGGCCGAAATTTTAGAAAAAAATATTTCGCTGGAAATTCATTAAAAATTGTTAATATTTCTTCAGACGACGTCAAAGGAAGTCTTCGAAAGCCTCAGTAAGTAAAACTTGAAAAACATTTGAAAAATTATCGTAAATGTAGCAATTTTGCCAACTTTGATAAATTGTTTAATTAACTTTT
The DNA here is from genome assembly GCA_963921915.1 of Hyposoter dolosus. Classification (NCBI taxonomy): domain Eukaryota; kingdom Metazoa; phylum Arthropoda; class Insecta; order Hymenoptera; family Ichneumonidae; genus Hyposoter; species Hyposoter dolosus. The sequence goes on along the minus strand of OY998131.1, from coordinate 20,735,083 downwards.
ATTGTTTAATGATGAAAGATTATCATTTGCAACGATATTTTTATTTCAATGAGCAATTTGAAAGAGAAAAAAAACAATTTCCGAAAATTATTTCATCCTTTAAGGAGTTGATCTTGTTGTATAGCGAATAAGGACATTTAACAAGGTCTTCCGGTGGAACAATCTTGTGAAGGAAGAAGCATCACTGGCGATTAGATTGTCTTGGCAAAACATTGTCTCGCCGGATCTTGGTGGTTATACGTGTTTAGCTAATTCCTCTGGTCGGTTGTAACCTCTGTGTGTATGTGTGTATGTGTGTGCACAAACTGAGTGGCTTCTAAGAGCATTCCATCGTTTCGAGGATGCTGGTCAACCTCGTACCCTTAATGTTGTAAATCAGTCCACCACCAAGGATCCAATTATCAAATTGTCCGGCCTAGGAGGGAACAAGTGCTCGATGGGAAAATCGTAGCAAGCACTGTGTACATAACCGAGCGATAGATTCGCCATTCGAGAGGGTGCAAAACCGCTCAAGACAGTAGAAGCGAAGAACGCAGCTTCCAAGATTTATTGTCCTGTAACTGTGAATTTCTCTCCAGACGATTCACAACTATCTTGAGAAACAAGACCCTTGGAAAATTTGAAATTCCAATTTCGAACGATGTTGAATTTCAACGACAATTTTTAAAGTTGCAGCGTGCACTGCAGTTGAGGAATTAAATTTTTTTCTTCTTTTCTCTTGTCGAACGAATAATTCATTGACAAAAAACAGACAAACGAGCGCAATGAAAAAATTTCAATTAATTAAAGCACTGTAATGAAAATTTTGAAAAAAAATTCTTTGCAATTTTTTTGAGTTTATTTTAAACAAGGAAAGCAACTCGAATATAAAGATCCACACTGAAGATTTATTTGATAAACTGTAAAAAATGAAATAAGAAAAAAATTCACGATAATTCGTAAGCAGCGTAATTAATAGCGGTTTAGAAACAAAGAAAAAAAGGTGTAGGTGGAAATTCATTCGGTCATTGAGACGCGTGTAAGTTTTGATTATTATCGGTAGCACTTCGTCACACAATCAAGGGTTCGCGTGAGCCGGAATAAGGTCTTTTGTGCGGCTGCGGTGAAACGGAAGTTCGTGCGGAAGTTTCAACTGCTTGGGATATTGCAGCCCTCTTAATTTCTAGGAAATGCGCGTTTGCAATGCTTCGTTGACTCTGGTGCTCAGGTGTAAATTTGATTTGTACACCGTCCATTATTCGATGGTCGCCGATCATGGGGTAAAATTTATTTAAAATTTTTTCGTTACATGGTCAAATTCATTTCATCGCACTTTCCATTATAACTTTTTATTTTTTTTAATCGTACAATCGAAGAATATCGAAAAAAAAAAATAGGATAATGAATGGTCAGTCGCTGGTTTGGGTTTTGGAAAGAAATGTCAAGTCACACATCAGTTTTTGGCTTTACAATCATTAATGCCGGAACAAATATCATAAATATCGAGTGTCGAAATAAAAAAAAAAAAAAAAAAAAAAAAAAACAAAGTTACTGGGTAGCCAAGAATCACTGAACGCTCACGAAAGGCCGTATCATCGCGACTCGATGTTGCCCTGTGGACGATAACCTTGCAAGTTTCTACAAACCCGAACATCGTCGTTCCTCGAATAAGCTATCAATCATTCAGGCAGTTGAACTGTAAACTTCAGCGAAATTGTCGTAACGACGGAATTTCCATTTACGGCTATTATTTTTTCCAAGACGAATGGAATTTTTTCCAACGATAGGAATTTTATTTATCACTTTCCCGCAATATTCTGTTTGACTTTGTTTGGAACAAACTTGAGACGCTTTCCATTGATTCTCGCGTATAACGATGACCTCTCGATTTTTTTCGTGTGTTAATGATGCAGCTATGATATTTTTAGAACGAGCGGAAATCATTCGAGCTGGCAAATTAAGCGAACAGAACGATCGAATCTTCGTTCGAAAAAAAAAAACGACTTATCGAGTGCAGATTTCGTTTTTCCCATGGAAGTTTTGTTTCCACAACAAAAAATTTCGTTGATCCAATAAATTCGAATTTTTTAGTGTCTGTAATAACTCTCGTGCACGCTCGGCTCCTGTAATGTGTGGCGCAGTAGTTTAAAATGGGCCACGACGAATGTAAAACCCGTGGGTATAGCTATGTTGCGCTTGAGGAGATTGGACACAATATCAATCGAAGTCAATTCGGGTGAGCGGTTTCCGAACACGTGCTACTGGGGACATCGTCATGAATACGTGCATCTGACTGTAGGTGAATTACATCGTTACTATTTCTAATTGTCACTACGATCTCTGATCGGTTGTAACCAATGATGACTTTAGGAATTATTCCTTTCTTTCGCAACAATTAATGAAATTTGACAAATAGAAAAATTCAAAAATAACTTTAGGCAATTTTTTTTGTTTCGACCAAAATGGAGCTTAACGGAAAGTGTATCAATCACAGTGTGGAAAGAAAAAAAAAATGGAAAAAAGGAAATAAAAACGAGGCTCGAGGGAGAAAAGCAAAAATCTGGCAAAAACAAACTTGTTACGTCGAAAATTTTTTTACATTCCGAAAGATTCTTCCTGAATCAAAACTATATTTCTATGTGGCTGAGGTACCAGTTTCAAAAAAAAAAGTGTGAGCAAATTGCGGGAATCAATAAAAAAAAGAATCAATTTTTTTTTCTTTTTCATCGCTTTCTCAAAATTTTTTTTTTCTGCGTTCTGTAGGAAGAAAACCCAACATGATATTTTTTGCTCGGGGCGGACACCTCGGGGACAGCTAGCTCGTTGATTTGTCATTGTGAACTTTTATGAGTTTGTTTCGTGTCATAGTGCATAAGAGAAGAAAAAAGTCAATTTTTTATTTCCACACGATACACACGATTGCATATCGTATTTCTGGAACTTTGAAAACGAATATGATTTAGATTGCACGAGACATTATCATATCCACAGACTCGCTCAAGGATTCGATAATTTGTTGATTTTACTCACGTCGTGACTACAGCACAGCAAAAAAAAAAAAAAGGAAGCAGAAAGGCGTTTGCAGGACGACGCGAGCGATGAGTCAGATCTCGACCATGGTCTCGCGGAATTCTTGAAAGACCTTCGTGATCTTTTTACACTTCGGGAGAATTATTCCGAGTCTTGAAATATTTTAATCCAATTTGTACGAAAGAAACAATAACAAGAACGATTCTTGGTAAATGTTACGAATTTTCCAACTATTTTTCTTTCCTATATGAACCTAATGACTCTTGTCTCGAGTTGACTTGTCATTACATATTCGCCGTCTTACGTTTCCACGTTATTACACACGTACACAGCAATGAAAACAAATGCTTTCGCACATGCGCTCGTTTTATCGCGTCGAATACGCAGAAACGTTCGCTTGTGTGCACGTCAATGAGAGTCTTGACGTTGTAATACTCTCAGATGGTCTTATAAGTCTGTTACAAGGATTGGCGAAAGAACCAGTTGTGGTCAAGCTACTGCGGAGATTGAACGAAATTGTGTCACACTTATCGCAGCCTCTGCTCGCAGTGAGTATATTCGAGAGCCACTAAATTCACTTACAAGTGGTCCATAACGAAAACGTTCATTACGGACCTCTAATAAATCTGTGAAAAAATATTCACAGTTTTCATTTGACCGGAACAATTGAAGGTCTTGCTAGAATCGAAAGAAGAGAAAAAAAAAAAAACTCGTGCAATTTTTCTATTATGAAAACGATGGATTTGTATTTAACGAATGATCACGATTTTTTTTTTAAGTGAAATTGGAAAAGTTATTGATTTTTAGTGAAGTTGAACTTTGCACGATGGGTCACAATGACCCAGGTAATTTTTATGGTACTTTTTTTTTGGAGATATTCACATTTGTTGATCAATTGTTTTTTCCACTGCATGTTGAGAGTTCGAAAGATTGTGCATTTAATTACGAATGACGCTTGAACATTATCGCATGGAAAGAAACTTGAGATTAAAAACAAATTTTTTTAATGAAAATAGAAGTTCAGCAGGTTAATTGATAGCAAAGCAGTTGATATAAAAGTAACAGCAGTTTTTCGTATTCGAATCTTTGACAATTTCGATTTTTATTGAGTGGAATTTTTTGGGGAAATACAAAATGAAAACGTTGCCAATTTTTGAAATTTTGTCGAAATTGTTTGTTGATGAATGACTTTGGCATACACAGCACCGTATCGTTTCATGGTGGAATGATTTAATTATCGCTTGGTTTTTCTGGCTCTCGTGACCTCGGCCATCCGGACGACAGTGACTCTCACTGTCACACTCGCGGAAATTAAACGTGGACAGAGAAAATTAAATGCAGCTTCAGATTTGCGTCACTTACGACTGAAGGACATTCTCATCTGATCCCAGCAGCTGACTGAGTGATGAAAATAAAAAAAACCTTTGTCTTGGAGCTAAAAATATTTTGGGCATACTAAATAGTCACGAAGTACTTAATATTTTAATCAACTTTAGTGGAAAATTCTGTTGTTAATTGAACGTTTCGTTGACATCGATCGGAACTAATATTCCGATAAAAAAAAAATACACACACAAAAACGTAATTCGGAGTATTTATTTTGACGTCACAATGTAAAAAAAAAAGTTGGCAATTTGGACTTGAATTATTGCTTGTAAAGAAAACAGAAGCAATTTGTGTTTTCAATAATGAACATCTGCGAACTTCCGTTTCGCAATAATATTCCTTGCCTTTTTTTCCTACCGCCATGATTCTGTTACTTGTCATTAGTCACTTCAGACGACATCAGACGACAGAGTATCAATTTCCAAACATTCGTGATCGTTATTTAAAAAAATTCTTAACCTTAAACAGAAAATTCGTTCTTTTATTTATTTATTTATTTGTTAATCTTATTTTGTTACATGTTCATGTTTAAGTTTCTTGCCCCTAGGGTCTCTAGAATGTTATGGTATAGAAAGTGATTCAGTTGTATATAAAAATAGGTGTTAGGTCTCGTTATCTTTCGACTTGTTTATATCGTTGTTCGTATTTCGACATAGTTTCCTTAAAAATTCATTCTAAAACGATGAATCATTCTTATTGTTATGTTCCTCAGTAAAATATGTGAATTATTCGAAGCAAACTCCAAAATCCATTTAATTTGACTTCCAGATTCTAAAAAGAAACAAGATGCACGATGCTCAAATCTTGCTCTGTGAGGAACTATATTTTTTATGTTGGCTTCCTCATAGAGGAAGCTTTGAGCATCGTGCATCTTGAGAATCTTAAGAAAGCCATTTTCAAACTTCAATTTGCATCGTTTTTTGTATTTGCATTTAAATTATATAATTTTGACAACTTTTCTAGAAAGTAAAGAGGAAGTATAGACTTATACACAATATTTTACAAAATTTGCAGAAATTAGAGCGGTTGGACGATTTTTCAAAAAGTTCAGATTTTCGTAAAATTCGAAAAATCATCAAATTTAAACCGTTCAACCGATATTTTCAAAATTCAATATCAACCTTCCTATTATGATACTCTATCTATAAAAAAAAAAATTAGTAATAAATCTTAAAATTTGCGGAAGTTAGAGCGTCGACAACAATTTTTTGAAAATTTCAAAATGCCATAGAATATTCGTATATGATTTTGCTTGGCGATTCATTTTTATAAATGTGAAGAATCTTAAACATCATTCAACTTTTTTGATTGATCACTTTCAGTATTTTACAAATTTCCAACAAAAAACTTCAACATGGCAAAGGCTATAGTATTCGTTCTGGTCGCATTGATGTGTGTCTCTCTCATTTCTGCTGCGATCTCCAACGACTGCGGTAGACACGGGGATCCCGTAAGTATCAATTCGATAATTCAATTATGTCAAATTTACAAACTCGGAACATGGCCAGTCCACAGAAAAAAAAAAATACACGTGGGTGTATGAAGAGAATTTGTTGAAAATTGACCAGAAGGATAAAATCATGAGGTGGCCAAATCGATTCCGATCGGCTTGATGAGCATCCGATGTCTCAACATCTTGAGGTGTCCCATGCATTCAAAACAGAAGTCTGATTTCTGATTGAAATTACACAATGAGCAAAATCAATTGTTTTTGCAGTTTTTTTTTTTTTAACTCGCAGTTTCCAAAAAGCTCGACCCGTGGACTCAATGAATTTCACACTGTTTTTCTTTGTTTCATTCCAGTGCACTACTGACAGCCAATGTTGCGCGTCGATCAAGTGTCACAAATACGCCAATCGGTGTCAAGTGCAAATAACAGCTGAGGAGCTAATGGCACAGCGTGAAAAAATTCTAAAACGCAAAGGAAAAGATTATTAATAATTAAAACGAAAAAAGTGACTGTAAGCCATGCAGCAGCGGAGCAAGGAATTGAAAAATCTAGTGAAAACAATTTATGGAGATTCTACAATATTTACGATTTCACCAAAAGAATTTCAAAACATTCTGCAATGAAACTTTTTGTACACTTAAAAAATATCTGATTTTATACTTTTGTGGAAATACATGGATTTGTTCGTTATAAAAAAATTGAGTACCTCATTTCAAAACCGTGTCCGATCAATCGACTGTGATTAGTGAAAATATGATTTTTGAGAAAGCGTCTAATTAGGCAATGAAAAACAACCGGATCTTAGGAAAAAAAAAAAAAAAACAAATTGAAATTTGCAAATTGCTTCCTCAAGATTGCTTCCTCGACTATATTTTTAATTTTGGCTTCCTGATAGAGGAAGCTTTGGGCATCGTGCATCTCGAGCAGCTTGCGGACGCAATTTGCAAATTTCAATTCGCAGCGTTTTTTGTATTTGCATTTAAATTATATAATTTCGACAAGTTTCCTAGAAAGTAAAGAGGAAGTACAGATTTATACACAATATTTTACAAAATTTGCAGAAATTAGAGCGGTTGGACGATTTTTCAAAAAACTTAGATTTTCGTAAAATTCAAAAAATCATAAATATCAAACCGTTCAACTGATATTTCCCAAATTCAATACCAAGCTTCCTATTATGATACTGTATCCATAAAAAAAAAAAAATTAGTAATAAATCGTCTTACCCTTTTTTTTTGAAAATTTAAAAATTGTCCTAGAAATCGTATTTTTTTAGCAATTCTAACAAAATTCTCAGAGAATGAAGACATTTTAAGCATATTGACATTGAAAACTGGAAGAAAAAAATTTTCACCGTCACATAGCTTCCTCTATATGAGGAAACAAAAATTTCAGTGATGCAAAAGTTTTTGGTTGCCTTCACAGAAACTTACGTGACGTGATATCGAGATTAACCGTAAATACTTGTTGGAAAAACAACGCTGACACAAAGGTGGGAATGTTGCAATGTCCGAGGCTCCTAACGATGAGTCCCGAGCCTAGCCAACAACACGAACACAGGCATGAATATGGCATGTGTGCGTCTGTGTCCAGAAGGGTGAGAGTGAGGCTAAAAGACACGCGACATCGCGGGCGATTGGTCAGGTAATAGACTCGGATGAAAGGGCGTTTGAAGGGGCGAACAAAGACTGCGGAAAAAGTGAGAAAAAAAAAAGAGAATCGATGAGAGAACGACATATGGGCCGGTAAGCTCTGCTAAGATAAGAGGACACCAGACAAATATTTGCGGCAGTCTGACGCCTTGCATTAATGTCCTAGCACCAGAGACCTCTTTCCCTTCGCTCCTGCCCCGATCGCCAAGAACACACGTACGATTTATCAGCCTTTATATCTTATTGTAAAAAACTTTATTGTAGTGATAGCCAATTGGTTGAATTTCTGAGTCGGACTCAGCCTGCGAGTATCGTTGCGGACGTAAGTCCCGGAGAAAGGGAATTTCGACTTTACGAACGTTTTTTATTTTCGCCAATGACGATTTACGTGGGCAGAGAAAATTGTGGCAATGGCTACACAATTCTTTAAATATATACAAAGACCGGAACCTTCGAGTGCTTAAGGTCATAAGCTGATTTTAACGAGAGACAGAAAAAGGCAGAGACGCTTGTTCTGTAACGACCCCAAGTAGCTTTCGCTCTTTTGAAAGTCAAAGTCTCAGGTCACTTTGGCTTGCTCTTTTCGACGAAACTCTTAATAGAAAGACTCCCAAAGCTCTGTACAGTCCAACTTCTGCTCGGCCTTATAAAAGACCAAGGGGGCAAATTAACAGATTTTTGTACTATTTTGTTGATTCTTTCGCAGGAGACGTGCTCGCTAAAGTTTTTCACTTTTCTCGTCAGGCAAAACGAACTTAAATCTGCTTAAGCAACATTTTCATTTTCCCACTTCAATAATTAACGATAAGTGTACAAAATGTTCTCGAAAATTACAAGAATTCCAAAACAATCGCTCTTAATCATAATTTTTCGTATATTTTTCCATTTGCATGTGAACTTCGTTACTACAGGATTCAGAATTCTGTTCGGTAAAGAAAAAATGATATAAATATCTCGAACGATCGGTCGAGGGACTATGGGACGATTTCGAGACTCGCCATATGGCGAGGTCCGGTCACACGCGCGATTCTTTATCACAGATAAGTCGGAGGCAATTAAACCACCTCCACACCTGTTCTTTGCACGATATAGAAATCCATATCTACGTGTGTTTTTCCTATTAAGTTGATGCGACCACAATCTTATCCTGCGTCGTTTCTTGATAGTTGAATCCGCGTTTCTCTTTTGCTCTGTCCACACAATAAATATATTAATAAATCTTGTTATCATATCATCGATACCTGAGCCACGTCAATTTAAGACCCCAAGCGCAAACTTTATAACGATTGACAGATAAGAAGAGTGATAAGTGAGCAGCACTCACCACATGCCAATTCTTCCGAGTTACACGTTCGAGCTCTGCGATCTTTTTATAATCACGTACGCGTTATCGATCGTGAAAATCGTATTTTCATCATTTTATACAGACTAATGAAATGTTTCTTGTTGTAATATGTAATATTAATTAGAGCCTGATTGGTCCATGTTTTCCATGGAAACGAGTCATGGCCATCTTTATATTTTCGTTTTCAGTTGTTTTTCGACCTCCATGATTATTTCATTCCGTTCAAGTCCTTCAGTGTATTCCACGTTTGATATTAATAAATAAATTCTAAATCCAGACCTGCTCATTTCCTTCGCCCACTTCCACAATCTTCAACATTTCTCAACGTTTTTACGAATTTTGGCGAGGGCCCCGAAATCTGGGGATAAAATCGAAAGCTTTTTATTATAACTCTCACTTTCTTCCTTGGGGTACACACTACCCCGAGGCCTATTAAGGAAAATAGTGATTTTTCCACGTGTTTGTTAAAATTTTTTTTAAGTGTACTCAAATTTTTTTTGTGGCTATAAAAAGTAAACAATCTTTTAAAAAAAGCTTTCAATGTGTTAAACAACAATTTTCAAGTCGAAATATTCAGTAATTCATTTTTTGTAATAATTTTTGTCACTGGGGTACAAATCGACCCCCATGGTGGGAAATACGTAATTCTACAGAGTTGTGTCAAGTAAGGGTTAATATGAACATTCTGTGAAATGTCAATGAAGCTTTTGTCGAGATTTTTGCAATCATGAAGTCGCGAGGATTCTGAGGGCGTTACGCTCATGCGATACGCGGAAAAGATGTTGATAATTGCGAGTTAAGTAAAAGCGATGAAATTGAGAAAAGAAAATAATGGGCAGCACGTGATGCTGCAGATTTGAACATCCGTAGGACACAAAGCCTTTTCTCAGAGAGTCACCGCGGGGGTCTCGGGGTGTATTCACTCCGGCAGCTTTTAATCCGACGAAAGCTCTTGGAAACTCTCGGCTCTCGAGTATCTCGGAGAACTGTCGAGCGGTGGTAACGTTTCCTTTCAAGTTTTGGTCGTCGTTGAGATATAAGCGCTCGGGTAGTGTCCCGCGGAGACACCACTTTTGCTATCATCTGCGATATGCTTTTCCGCGCTTTAAAAACAGTTGGAAACGGGTGACGGGCGGTTGGAGTGGAGAAAAGAAGATGAGGCTTGGCGAAGCTACGCTTAGGGAATGGTTAAGAGAGCAGTCGACACTGAACGGAGTCTCGCTCGTTTCGAGAGATACATACGAACATTTTCTCTTGTCTCCTTCCAGCAGCGACTCCGAAATATCTTTGTATGTGAATAATATAGTGGAGGCGGAAAGCTTTGCTCGGATCGAGCGTTTTTCTCGTTCTTTGAGCCTCTCGGTCGACTTTCTCGCTGAGCCGAACACACGACCGCGACATTACACATGGAGGACAATGAGAGAAGCTTCCGAGAGGCCAACCTGCGAGGTAGTAGGGATCGCGAAATTTCGCCCGCGATAAACTATGTACATGAACGAAACGTAAAACGCGAATAAAAAAGGCTCGGGAAGGAAATAAAAAAGAGGAGCACACGATGAGCTCCGTTACACAATATGAAAACATTATCGCTGCCTCAAGCCGTTAAGCAAACAGCAATAGTGCGAGCTTTGGTGGCTCGACGTCAAGCTCACTTTCGACAAGAGAGTCAAGCAGAGGAAACTCCAGGCTGATTGTGCTTTGCCACGTCAGGACATCGTCAGGATCGTTTCAATCTCTATAGATTTCGCAAACGCTATTGCTTCCTCCCGCTTTTTGTTATGTCGTTCTTTTCTTTCGTTCTCTATTTTTTTCCAACGCACTCTCCTGGTGCCCAACGGAGACAGAAAACGTGAGAGAAAACCTTTTTTACGACTGCCTCATATGTGCGCACTGTACGTTTGGCCTGATTACGAGTCTCGCCAAAATGCAGATTGCCGCAGAGCGGCCGAAAAACAACGTCGACTCAAGGAGATATGTGAATGGTATAGAGGCCACAGCAACAGGACAAACTTTAGACCCAAAAAAATTAATCAAGAGAGAAAGACAGAGACAGAGACACGCGACACAAAAACAGCATCAGCGAACTTTATATACGCGTGGATTTGCACACAAAATCAAATGTGATTCCATGCAGTCTTTCCCTCGTCTCGGCCTTTTCCGTCCTGCAATGATTTCTTTCGCGAGGACGGCTTTGAAAAAAATTTTTTAAATGTCAATGTGACGTCTCGAACGAATTATAATGTGAATTATTTTCCCCAGTGCCTTTGAACACCATAAAAATAAATTTGGACGCAGATATTCTCAAGAAATCCTCTAACGGTTTGAGTCAAGAAATCTACATTCTAGGAGATTTTTTTATCAACGAAATCATGAGAGGATTCGAAAAGTCAAAATATAATAATTGCAAGAAAATCTCATTCGTTTTTTTTACGTGCAGCTGATTTTTTCACGCGGTGCTTGTTTTCAATACCTATTGCTTGACGCGGAGTCAAGCCCAGTCATGTGATCACGTCGATCGCGTCAAGATATCGATCTTTCTGGTGAAAACTCCATAAGATCTAATATACAGATATATGGAGAGAGAGAGAAAGAGAGAGAGGGAGAGAGGGAGGGAGGAAGAAAGAAATATTAATGTGTACATAATATAAATGCGAAGCAACTTCGACAATAGGGAAATGGGAGCGAAGCCATTTAGGGCAAACTACCATTCTATCTGCCTTCGTGATGGGACTCTATATTTCCTATGTATCTACGACGAAACTCTCACACGACGACTCACACGCCACCGCGATCTTATCAATTCACGGAGTGGCTGCCTACTCAGACCGACTACGAAAGTGTCGAGGCTGTATAAAACACGTTCACCTGTATGTACATCGATACGAGGCATTCCATGCACGTCGCACTCACAAATCCCTACGATCAGCTTGAGGAATATTGAAGAAAAAAAAAAAAAAATATCGTTAGCCCGAAGTTCGAATTTTTTCACAACCTTTTTGTTTAATTCTACTCCAAATTCCAACATTTTTTGGAGAATTATCTGGTCAACCCTTTAAGAATTGAATTACGTTGCAAAATACTAAAAATAAAAAAAAAAGCACGAGCATTTGCATTGCTCGCCATGAAACCACGGAAAAATATTCCCCAGCGAATAAAAACCACTCGCGGAGTTTCTGACTAAAAATTTAACTTGAAACGCCTCGTACGTACTGGATGAAAAACGTTTCGTATATACTAAGGCGGTTCGCGAGTACATTGTGTCTCGCGTGAGTTTCTGTCCATCCACTACCGAATTGATTCTTTCTATTAATAATCAATGACCACCATTACTTCCCTTTTTTTTTTAAACGCCTTTCAATGTATAGAAATAAAAATATACAATAAATATGAAAGTACGTACGTAGTTGCTGGAATATTACGATTTTAAGGGATCAATCACTTTTAGCTGAGTCTCTCCTACATTTTTAATGATCGCATTGTTCCAGGGCCTGCTGGAAAGTTGAATGAACAAATGAATGTATTTTTTTTTAGTCATTTGTTGCGAAATGGAATTTTTAAAAAATGTTTTCCCTTAAAAACAAAAAGTTGAATTTCCTCGTGAAAATTGACGTTTTTTTTCGCAAATGCTAATCTGACCCGAACTCTCGGTGGCTGTGTGTGTATGTGCGCGTGGACTGAAAAAGGAAACTTGCAGAAGTCTTAACGCTCGGTTAAGTAGCAACCCTTGGCGAAGGCTAAACGAGGGTAGTTACAGCAGCGAAGGCTCTTAGAGCGGATATAGTCCGAATTGTGGACAAAGGAGGTGGAGAGTTGGCGATGAGACAAGGCGAAAGTCTTCCTTATATGCCACGGGGTCGTCGAGAGACTAAAATAGAGAAGTTCTCGCTTGGAGATGCGCCCAGTGTCTTATCGCGATTAACATAAATTCATAGTTTGAGGATTTAGGCCGAAAGACCTGAGGGCATCCCTAGGAGTCGTCGAACGCATGGCCTTAACGTTCGTGTACATTATACAAAACGTTCTACGTGTAAACGCGTGTGTACGCTTCCCTCGTCTCGAGTATGCAAGTGCCCATAGAACTTTGAAAACTTTAACCTGAAATCTTCGCCATGAACATCACAATCAGACATTCCACGAGCCTAATTTGTTTCTCGGCATAATTTCACACACGATACAAAGAAAATAAATTAAAAAATTAAAATTGAATGAAAATTAAAAAAAAAAATATCGAGAAACGACGAATGATGATAACGACGACGTAATTCTTGGCAGCGATTTCATTAGACGCGTCACTAGTGATTTCAACAGCGATTTCAGAGCGAGAGAAAAATATTTCAGAAAGATTTTCATGTATTATTTGTTCCGGATTCTTGAAACTATGTAGCGTGAATAAACTGCTCGCTCGAGCTATTAGTAATTGCCTTCGTGAAGATTGCACTTTCGTGTCATATGAAAAGAGTCCATTCCATAGTTCTCATGTATATATCTCGTATTTTTATTATCAGGGCATACTTTGTACTTATGAACGTTTCACATGGTACATGCAACGTTCGTCGTGCGGTTCTGCACTTGGCTACTGAAGATTAATAAAATTTTCATTCGCTACAGACAAAAAGAAAAAAAAAGAAAAGCCATATAATCATTTTCTAACACGCCACATCACTTTGATGATTACGCCACAAAATGTGCATTCTAAACTTTCGAACGTACCGGGCTGTGGAACAAAATTCGCACTGAAGAGTCTCATGGTAGAAATTTCGATGCAGTCAACAGTTTTCAAAAAACTGAATTAAACAGAGTCAGTTTTTTTGATTGGAAACTCTCGTCATGGGGTCGTAAGAATTTTTTTTTTTTTTCCATTCGTTTTAAACTTTTCCACGTTTCATAGAGTTTTCCTCATCAAATTTTGTTCCAATTCTCTTTCTTATCGAAAATCGGGAAGAAAAATGTATGAATTCTTAATGTTGGTTATCGGGGCGCAAATTTAATATTGAAAGATAGATCAGAGTCTGTTTTTCGGCGTTACGGGTCAACACATTAATATTTCGATTACCTTCTCATGTGAGACCAGAAACGCTGTTTTTTTTTTTTTTTTTTTTCGATCAATTGTACGTTCGGGAATCTTGTGGAAAGTTGACAGAGTTCGGAACATGTTTATTTAGTGGCAATTGTAACAAAAAAGAGTTCGGAAATTGATATTTCCCGTTGAGGATAAAAAAATAGGTGATTAATAATGTTGTAAGAAGGAGAATTAGTATTGAGCTGAAAAAGACACGGATAAACCGTTTGGAGTATGCGCGGAAGAGCTCAGGTGCTTCGCAGACCGTGCGAAATTCCCATAATTATTAGATGTCGAGACACAGGGGTGACTGGGAAAACCGCCCTCTATGCCACCCACTGCTTCTCGCTCGGCCTCTCTCGTTCGGGAATCCCTTCGCCGATCGCCCTTCTCACCCTGGTACTTCACCGACAGCAGCAGTAGCAGCACCGCGGGTACGGTTGGTCGGCGCTTTGCCGGAGCGCACTTATCCCACGAAATTCGGGGGAGGTTTGCCCCGGCACAGGATGCAGCCTCACAGAGCACTTTCTCTCTCTCTCCCTCTCTCTCTCTCTCGTTCTTTCCCCCTTGCTCTCTCTCTCCATCTCTCTTTCTCTTTCACTTTATCGCAAACTCGAACTGCAGCTATGGGGAGATGCATAGAGAGGGGTGGCGACGACGACGAGGTGGTGCAGTCGGTTGCCATGGAAACTCATCGACACTGGACAAACCTACCCTCTTTCCAACGTTTCGAATACTCATTTCAGGTTCTCTCCGTACCACGTTCATCCTAATGCCGGACAACACAAGCTTCAGGAAAGGACACCGAAAGCATCATTTCCTGAGTCGAAATAATACGATGGATCGTTGTCGATCGTTTCGCTCTCCGGATCGTATCAAATATGGGCCTTTTTTTCAGAGACTTTTTTCTGCATTTATATTTTCCTATTGCCATAGGGACAAGAATCTGGAAATCCATGGCATTTCCGCCTTCTCAGAAATCTCGAGCTTCTGTTGCATGAAAGTAAATTATTGTCCCTCGCTGACTGCTGGCCGCAGGAGGCGTTCCACGTGTTATCGAGCGACCGTTTCGTTCCTCGAGTCAATTGGATTAAATGATTGGATTCCAACGATCCCCCGAAAGTGCTTTGAAGGGTTTGTTCGGGCTTAAATCAGTTTATCGATCAAACACTGAGCCCAGCGTCTTTGATGCTTCCAAAAACTGATTCACACATGAAAAACTAATCCAATGATGATTACTAAATCCTCCTAATCCCGAACGTCAAGCACATGCAATAGAATGACTGAAAAATATCCTGAAAAAAGCAATTGGCAGCATGAGTATGAAATAAGTAAAAAAATAAAAAAATGGTGTTGAAAATTTTGTCTTACTACGAAAAAACTGTAATTCAATATTAGTAGAAAAATTAATAATCCGAGAACTTCCAGGAATGCGTTCTCATGTCCTTGAGACAACGTAGAATTTTCTTTATTCGAAAAAGGAGCGGCGACTGGGGCGATTTTAATTTTCTTTAGTATCATTATACGAGCAAGTTATTTTACTTATGAAAAACGTTTCGATACCGCGCCTCAAAGGGAAGCACGAGGAGCAAAGTACACGACGACGAAGAGTCTCGAGAATAAGTGTGTTTTATAACAACGATTATACATTCAGATCCGGTTTACTTAACAAATTAAAAGGCACGGACTTGGGTGTCGGTTGGAAAGTTCTGTCATGTGTTCTCATCAAGAGCTCCGATGACAGCGGCACACCCTCGCGCAGTCACGGGTCACGCGAGATGGCAAGAGAAAGAGAAAAGAAAAGCCATAAAAATGAAAGGAGCGAGAGAAAATATGAGGAGACGATAGGACGTAACTCTCAGTCAACGAACCCTTTATATTTGAGATCCTTGATGTTCGCTTCAGCCTTCAGTCTTCACAGATATGCTACGACCTCATTAAGTCCCTAAGTTATCAAATACATCGAGTTAATCGATCGTTTATTATTTTAAAGTTCATTATTTTCATTCCCTCTTTAGCGATTCGTTGTATACGCAATAATTTTACAGAAACGGCGTCTCTTTTATTGCCGATCACTGAATTATGATCCCAATAAACAATTACATCAGCAGGAATAACAATAATTATAAAAATATTAATAATAGCATTTAAATTTAAAAGATTCATTCCAATCGATAATCGTTCATAATTTTCATAATTATTTCGATCATTTCTAATTATTTATTCAATCTACTCTATTTTAAGGAAGTTTGCAATCATTTGCAAACACGACACACTGCATCATAACAGTGTATCGCGATATTGATGGGAGTAAACGTGAACCTGTAAAATCCAACTGTTTTTTTTTTTTTTTTTTAATCGCCGTTTTGTGCACCTCATGATGCATTATGATGACGTAATCACATAATATTGTTGATGGCGGTTTGATACATTATTTGTACGACAAGGATTGTTTACATTTTCCATCAATCAATCAGAATACAAATGGAAAACATTAATTATGGTTCGACCAACTGGATGGTATCCCGCAGTGACGACTAGCGTAAATATTTTATCATCGAGATAAAAAATAAAATTTCCCGTTATTTATTTAATTTCCAAACATTTGTTCGAATTTCGAAATTCTATCAATTATTGCGATGAAAACCGTTTTTAAATACTTCGCACCGTGTTTCACACTCGCTGGAATGGAGAAGAAGCGCTTGTGCAACGTTTTCACGATAATCGGACTTTCCATGGTGCTTAAAAAAAACTCACAAATTTTTGTTGAAAATCGTTCGAGTCATGAAAATAAATTGCGAAAAATATGACCGGCTGTTCAATTGATCGTAAATATAAACTCCGTTTAGCCTGAATATGGATGTTAGTGTAGAGGAATCTCATGCAGTCACCATGCAGTCAAACGGTCGAGTGATAATGGCATTATAGGAGTGTGATCGAGAAGGGAGTGATAGAGCAGGGGTTGAAAGCACATACCCTGGTCATAATATAGCTTCACAAGGCTATTTGGCACAGTGACCCCTTTTGTACGGTATATACAACGAGCCTACACGATTTGGCGGTCATGGAATGATCACATGTGCCGCTTGTCAACAGGCACGTATAAGATCACCTATGCACAACACACATAGAACAGTGGGAGAGTAACTATATACGGAATAGTGAGCCCTGGACGTATGTGTGTATAAAGGTATAGAGCAAATGCATACCTATTCGTAAGTGTCAGGGTCATCGCTGGGATTCACAGAATGTGTGTGTATTCGCTGACGTCTCTGAGAGAGAGAGAGAGAGAGAGAGAGAGAGAGAGAGAGAGAGATGCATAAGAAAACACGCGGACGGACGTACAGACAGCAGAGGGGTGACTGTACTGTGGACTAGTTCTGTGTAGCCTAACACCAGGAGAAACTATTATCATTGTTCCACCGAATAGTGCACCAAAGAGAGGGAGAGAGAGAGAGAGAAATTGGTTTGCGAATGTTTGAGAGCACGTGGGTGTGTCTATCTATAGGTATTAGGTGGCCATCGATACCAATCAAATACCGAAGATTCTGAGGCGTCCCAACTATACAGACACGTTCCACGCGAGCAACGGGAGGCCATAGCCTGTTGCTCCATGGCAGAGAGTAAGCTCTACCATCCCCCTCTCAACACGTTGTATCTTCCCGCGTGCAATGTATACTTGTAGTCATACAAAGGCATGTACAGGTGCAGGATCCAGGTACATACGGATGGACAATCTCGTGTATGGTCCAGCGACGTTCTGGCTATTTCTGGAATTCGGAGCTATGTCCATGTCAAAATACTCCTGGTCGAGACTCCATCACCGTGACACTAACCCTCGACGGTTCTTCTTTTTGGCGAACGGCATCTCGACGCAGGTTCCTTAAAATTGCAGACTCTGTCCATAACGATTTATACGAAGCATCGTCAACCAAAACGAGTTTCCCGAATGCGATTATACGCTCGCAAAAAATCCAGAAACGCCATGAAGCTAGTTCAGCTCCCTTTCTACGTGCCCGTATATTTTCACTGGAGCGAACGATCAACGCCAGAATATCGTGCACTAAACGTATAATCTCGATTCTAAATTCCTATTAATTATCAAAGCAGACTCACCGATTATTTTGTGCATAATTTTATGCACAAATTGTCGCGAGTTACATGTGTTATACCGCGGCATGGATAATGTAATAATTGATACGCGCAGCTACGAGACCGAGATTACAACCAAGGGAAGAGCTGGTTCACCAAAGCTACATGCCTGTTGCGTATTGCATTTATGTCTACTGCACGCATAACGTTGCATGTATTATATAATGCGTATATAGACGGAGCTGTATTACATATGTTGTTGTATTAACTGTCGGTACATGAAACTCGTCCATGAATTTCTACCTTCATTTCGAAATGAACGTCAATATATAGACATCGTGAGTTTGCGTCCCATGCGTTCAGCATCGCGAACCAATTGCATTGCAGTTAAATATTCGTTTATAAATTTGCCATTTATTGATCAACAGGTTTCGAATTTTTCGTTCGGACCAGGCAAACAATTTTAATATTTATTTTCTTTTTTATATTTTCGTTATTGCATGGTCCTGTGTATATACGTTTTCAACGAGTTTACTCGTTCAGTGAGTGAGTATGTGTGAGCTGTGTGTGTCTTTCCGATAGACTGCTGCATCGCATTTGCTCGGGGACCGAGGCGAAACGTAGCGAGGCTGTGGGTGATTCATTGGGACATGGATAGACGGTCACCCCACCAAGTATTGGCTTCGCTCGAGGCTGCCACTTGCTCAACTTTCTACGAATAGTGAAAATAAATATTCGGAAGTCATTGTTTTTTGGCAAATTCAAATTATGGCCACAACCGCTTACAGGCGATGAGGT
This sequence comes from Hyposoter dolosus, assembly GCA_963921915.1. Lineage (NCBI taxonomy): Eukaryota > Metazoa > Arthropoda > Insecta > Hymenoptera > Ichneumonidae > Hyposoter > Hyposoter dolosus. The sequence goes on along the minus strand of OY998131.1, from coordinate 20,716,292 downwards.
CAGTTTCCATTCGAAATTATTCAGAAAATTTGACGTGGCGTTTCTTTGTCGCTGATCGTTGCGAAAGCCCAATGGCTTCGATTACGTGAGAAGCCATCACCGACATGATGACTGCGTATCTCTCGCGTCTGGATACGCTGGACCCATTAATTTTCCAGCAGGTAGACTCGGCGAATTCCTGCGTATCCCCAACGGAGCGACGTTGGTGTTGGAATCGTCGACCCATCACTATAAAGTCTAATCTTACAAACTCACGGTCAGAGCTACGAGGGAACAAGAGTTGAAAAGTGTTCCAAAGTCTCGATTACAAAATTGTCGTTTTGTAGCAAACCCATTGACACTATCGTCGAATGATTCTGTTGCAGAATTACAGCTTCCTTATGGAACCGAGTCATTGAACGTTACTTTTCGTTACGCGCAGGCTGGCTGTATAATAAAAAATATTAAAAAAAAATTTTTTAAAATTAAAAACAGTCCATGCAGCAGCATGAAGTCTCTGGCCTTCAGACGAGCGTAGGAAAATGTATATTTGCCCGTGGTAAATGGTGCAAAAATGGTGCGGAATTGGCTGTAGTCGGTCAGTAACTCGTGCAGCTTTAAAAAAGGCGTCACAATGCATATCGATAAATAAATAGATATGTTGGATGGAAAGCAGTTGTTGGATGGTATGCCGGCGCCTGTTTTCACCCTCGTTCACCAATCGATCCTGTGTTTATTTCCACAATTAGGCGAGCCATAATGCCATTATCGGAGGGTGGCAACGGAGAGAGAGAGAGAGAGAGGAGAGCGAGTGAGAGAGAGAGAGAAATAGTCACACTGCTGAATGTATATCTGTCGAGTTATCGAGAGGAAACACCCCCGCTCACGTATACATTCAACCCCTACCCAGGCACGACCCTGACACAGTGTAACCCTGACCCTGATAATCCTCTTGCCGAGATGGCGAGGGAAGGGGTGTTGAATGCAACGTAGGGACATCACGAGCTTATATACAGTGCGTGTATCAATCGACGAACCCGGCCGAGAGACCCCTCTGTCGGAATCCTCCACGCAATGTCATAACGCAGAACTTCGGTTACAAAACTGTCGCTTCGGTTCAGCTCGCAGCCAGTCAGTGCTAAATGGCAAGGTTCAGTGGCCTAGACAGTGGACACAAGTGCCAGGAAAACACACAAGCAAACATAACGGGAAACGTCTGTCCTTGAGTGATCGAACGGAAACGTTAAATTTCACATTTCTATGCCATTCGATGTTTCGCGAGTGATCAATTTTTTTTCCTTTCGCTCTTTTTCGTCTTTTCGTGAATATCCCTCTCTACAGCCAGTTCCGACGGAGACAGCCATCGATCTCGCTCGCAATAGTTCATCGCGACTTTCAAAGAGAATTAAACGAATCGAATCTTTTGTTTCTTGGCATTTTGATAAAGTTGCTTCGATCTATACTGTCGATGCGATAGACCAGACGACCTTCGAGGTTATTGGAGGATAAAGATGGCCCTATCGTGATAGGACAATACAATAGTTTTGTTTCAACGCCACTTCGTATCTTCATTAGGATCTTAGACTCCCTTCGGGACGTTTATGTATAAACCGAGAGAGTCCCGTTGTAGCTCCTCGGAGTATGCTTAATGTATAGGACACAAGGATCTCCGTAAGACTGAATTAGTCTCATCTACCGTGGGCATCATATGTATATATACCAAAGAGCTTGGCAGGAGCTCAACTGTTTCCTCGTTGGACAAACTTCAGAAGTATAAATGTTGGCGCATACACTGCTCCGATCGACTATGATTTTCCACATCCTCCTTCTTGCTCTCCGTTTCTTTCTCTCCAACTAATAGCAAGTATTGCAACAACTTTGGCGTCGAATCAATGCTAAATGTTCAAAATTGTTGATACCAAATATCGGCAATCTGTTCACGGGGATGAAAGATTCACGATTCTTTATTTTATTCATTCGAAAAAAACGCCATTTTCGCGTTCGATCAAATAATTCCACGCAAATTTTAAATTGCAACTGGCTGAATATTCAAAAACTGTTCCTCAACCTCTCGATAGGAACAAAAAATTCACGATGCTTTGCTGTATTTTTCGAAAAACGATGCCAAACGTTGAATAGAAAAATTTCCTCGAATCATTTTTAGAGAAATCGAAAAACTGATTTTCTCGTTCAAAGTTTTTATTTAATCCAAAAATATTTTTGTCATCAGAAGCCAACTGGTTCCGAATGACCGTTAGTAGAATCGAGACAGTTTGCCATAGAAGAAAAATGAATGGGGAAGTTCGACATTAAGAAGATTTAGAGCAAGATGGTAAATGACTGCAGGGAAATATCGAGTCCCGATGTTTCGACAGTTGGCGCGTGGGTGCTACGTGCAAGAAAATTAACGTCTGAGATCGATTTAATAGCTTCTTCATCTTCTCGACTCATCGTACGAGGCGGTTAGAGCTCTCGAGGTGGTTAACCGTTGTAACAAAGCTGAAGAGGGCTGACGCGAAGAGAAAAAGGTTGGCACGTGTTTTACCTGAGCCAGGCATGTGTTGTAGGGTGTAATCGATTCCAATGGGGTTTGGGGCTGCATCGATGGATCCTGCCTTCCGATAATTCGATCATTTAGAAAAATTCTACGTTCGGAGCTCCGAATCGGGATGAAACGAAAATGTCAGCAATTTGAGCGTTAATTCTTGAACGTGACTACGGTGAGGCTAGTACCTTAAGAAAAAAAACCGTTTCTGCGGACACCTTGTCCAAAAAATAATTTTTTTTTTTTTTAATTTAAAAAAAAAAATGAATGAGACTAATAATACGAAATCTACCGGAAATGGTCGGCACGTGGACGACACGGGGCTTCTGAATACAAGTTTAGCATAAAGTACGGTGGAGGGCACGCACGCGGAAAGAAATCGTTAAGAAAGTGGCTCATGCGTTAAAGACACATCCGAATGTACAAAGAGGAAGAGCGAGGAGGGTCTGCGTGATAAGCAACGACGAGAAACCTTGAAAGAGCGTGCGGGTATGTAAAAAAGGTGAGTAGCATGGGGTTCTCGTGCAGGGGGCCCCACAGGCTACCGGAAAAGCGAGCAACGATCGCCCGACGCACTCATCGTGACCAAGACGTTTGTCTTCAGCCTGAATCGTCGAAAGGTCCGGATGTACCTTCATATAGTTTCGTTTTAATGGTATTGTCGGGGGGTCGTCTGTCGGTGTGTTTACTTCGTATCTGGGCTTCTTACGACACCACTTTTTTCTCTTCTCAACGGACGAACGCAGCTTTTGATGCATGAACACACACCCAGAACCGTTAAAACAATAAGAAGCGACATAGGCTGGATTTAAAAAATCAGATAAATGGGGGCACATCATAAAAGAAGTGAAAGCCTTGCTACGTAAAAATTATGTTTTCAGTGGCTACAGTGGCAGTCACTGTAAACCTTTGTTGAAATAAACAAAGGTTTACAGTGATTCCAACAATAAATGTTACTGACAGTCTCTGGGAAACCCTGATTTTTATCTTTATACACTCGTTCATTTTGTCGACAGTCTCAGGAAAAAACAAAAATATTATTGGAACAGTAAACATCTTGTTATCAATGAAAAAAATATTTTGTGGACCCATATTTTCCCAAAGCATCAAACTTTTTTCACACAAAACTGAGCAGTCACTGGATCTGAGTTCAAAAAAATGCTGTTTTTGCTTCCTCATAGAGGAAGCTTTGTGACGGTAAACATTTTTTTTTTTCCAGTTTTCAATGTCAGAGCACTTAAAATGTTCCAAAACATCGAAAAATCATTTCTAGAATAAATGTCCGAATGTGTGTGTGTGTGTGTGTGTGTGTGTGTGTGTGTGTGTGTGTGTGTGTGTGTGTGTGTGTGTGTGTGTGTGTGTGTGTGTGTGTGTATTTTCTGGTACTGTAAAATTCAAACGTTTATAACTCGAGAAGGTTTGAGCTATAGGGCTCCCGTTTTGCACAGATGTTAATCTATACAAGCTCTTCATTCTCGGAGAATTTTGTTGAAATTGCTAAAAAAAAAATACGAATTCTACAGCATTTTTAAATTTTCAAAAAAAAAAACGGTGTCACCGCTCTTACTTCCGCAAATTTTAATATTTATTGCTAATTTTTTTTTTTTTTATAAATAAAGTATCTTAATAGGAAGGTTGGTATTGAATTTGGGAAATATCGGTTGATCGCTTTGAATTTTATGATTTTTCGATTTTACGAAAATCTGAGTTTTTCGAAAATTTGTCTAGCAGCTTTAATTTTTGAAAATTTTCTAAGATATTGTGTATAAGTCCGTATTTCCTTTCTACTTTCTAGAAAAGTTGTGGAAATTATATAATTTAAATACAAATGCAAAAAAACGCTGCAATAAATTCAAATTTGGAACATGCTTCCTCAAGACGCTCAATGCTTCCTCTATGAGGAAGCCAAAATAAAAAATATAGTTCCTCGTAGAGGAAGATTTGAGCATCGGGCATCTTGAGCATCTCGAGAAATCAATTAGCAGCGTTTTTTTTTGTTTTATTTCGCATCAATTTTCAAACTAATTTGTTTAATCGCGGAGCCGGTCGAAAACTCTGTACCATTCCTGTTTACCGGAGTGTGTCCCGCAAATTCTCTCTAAATCATATGAATTCGAAGTTCGATCCTGAACGGTTTCTGCCACGCGCGAGTCCACGTTCCTTGGGAAGACAGAAATTCAGAGCATTCGATGAAATGAATTCGAATGGGATAGAGCGTAGGAAGCAAAACTCTGGGTAATAGGTCGACGCAGCACGCAGCACGAGATCGAATGTCGTCTGTATCAGGCAGCAGTATATTCCGAAGGCTATTTTGTTACTCCCCCGAAAAGTAATTGTCCAGCGGAAATCATTAAACTTAAATCTATGGCTTGAAGTTACGCGGAACCATCGGGTATAGTCTCGAAATGAAATGTAACCGATAATTCAGCATACCGGAAGCATATACGTATACCAAAGAGAATAGAAAGAGGGAACTTTGAGTCTGGGAGGAAAGCTTTCAGATGTCAGTAGCAATTCGCCTCGTTAGCAGGAGTTGGACAGCAGAATGTAACCGCGTATGGGAGTTTACATAGATTGCCGGACCTCCCGAAATAACTACGCATTCGTATAAACACGAGATCGATGCGAATAAATCTTTTTTCTCGTCCACATTAACGGGCAATTGATAAATCGATTTTTTATGTCAGCATAAAAAACGTGACACATGGAAAAAATCAAGAAAGTTGCTCGTGGACTCTATGTGGCGTGGAATACCCCATAGAAACTTTTACTCAAGAGCGAGACGAATATTCCATAAAAGCATGGAGACGAACATGAAGGATTGTGGACAAATTTATAAAACAATTTCGAAACGAAGAGAAAATTAGCCATCAGATACAATGCCCTGGTGGAAGGATTTAATTCCAATGGTCAAAGAGAACGAAGAGAAAAGCTCGATTCGTTGTTTGACTTTATGCCCATTAACCGTGGATGTGATGTACGAATATATGTGGAATCCCAGGATTTCCAGTAAATTTATATATACGAAAGGATCAAGAGACAGAAAAGAGTCTTTTCATACAATTCGAGTGAATAAAAACATACGTTGTCTAATCCTCATTGTAAGAAAAAAATTCCAGGAATATCCTTAATTCTTTCTCGGGAAAAGAAACGATTTTATAATGAGCAGTGTTCTGGAAAGAAGCTCAAAAAAAAACGAAAAACATTCGGGGGGACTAAAAAATTCAGTTTGCAAAATTCCGATCGATCTCTCGCTGAGCACATTGACAGACAGTGACATCACACGCAGGGATTATGACCTGAGCTTGTATATTTCGGACAAATTTATATACAAGCACTTCGGAGGCCTATGGGGAATTATTCCCCCGAGGAATTTTCCTTGCGATCGTCGAAGTTGCGACGACGATTTGACTAACTCAATGACGTGCTCTCCAAGATGAGATCAGATGAGATCCAAGGACCGTACTTACCGGTGAGACTCACATACGAGATAAGAACGATCAGAGTATAAAGATAATCGAGTAAGGCTAATGAGCGTTGAAGAATCCGGGTCAAAATGACCCAGTGTGTCAACAAAGTGATAAATACGACCGCAAATCCAAAGAAAAAAATGCCCTTGTTTTTTTCTTTTATTACGTAGAAAAAACCTCAAAGTATACAGACCAACCTGCTCATTTGGAAAGCAGGTACGTGACTGTCTCTTTGCATTAGGTCAACTGATAGAATCGCACGTAACCGTGACGCGATGGAAAAGCCGTTGGGGCTGTCATGGGCCGATAGATGGACGCCCTACCGATTTCATTCCAACTTTCAATCCCCCTCCCAGCCTGTTTGCCCTGCTTGTGCCGACCTTCTCTAACCGAAGCTGACGTGTCACAGCCATCCTCTGGATCGCATCATGCCCTCTACTATTTCCATCTCGCTTTCCCTTTCTCCACATCCTTGTTTTTCTTTTTTTTTTAGAATAGCCACGAGTTTTCACTTTGCCAATTTTTTTGCTCGAGCTTTCATTGCTACGATGTATCGTGGATTTTCCCATTCTCTTACACACGCAGGCATGGTCCGTTTCCCTTTTTTTATCGTTACGCTGATTCGTTCGAGTCAGTCGTTTTCTCGCATAAAGTAAAGACGCATTTCGTAAATACAGAAAAATGCAGTATTTTTAAAATCCTTTTTTTGGTTAATTGAATGAAATAAATAAATCTGAATAATCCTTCAAAAGCTGTACATTTTTTTCTCGCAGACTACTGACTGAGAATTTTATTGAAAATGCAGTTCCTCAATGCAATGTTGTCGACTCGACAATAATTTTTTTTTTTTTATCAACTAAATCTTCACGGCCCTCAAATCTTTTCGTTCGTTCCAACAAGGATTTAATTGTTCCATCCACTCCATTCACTGGTTAAAATTGAGCTCATGACACCCAACGCCAAAATTATTGCTGCATAAAAAAATTTCGTTGCATTCTCCGCATTTCGGTGACTCTGCAATTTTCGTATCTCAGTGTAAAAAGACGAATTGTAGGAAAATTGTAAAAATTGAACGTTGCTGTCGATTCATTGGACTCCGAAGCGTCTACTGAGGGCTTAATGTCTGCGAAGAGAAAAAAGGAACACGTATACGGTCCTCCATGGTTCATGGGGTTATTTTAGCGAAGAGCGTTTGAGATATTTGCCAAATGCATTTGATTAAAATTCGTTGTTCGTAGTTAACATGAATTTTTAACATTATTCAAGTTTTCATGGTTGTGCATATGTAAATAGATTGTTTGTACATATGTTTCCGAGAGTACACATTAGTACATGATCTCTAAATAGATCGGCAGCATAGCACAGCTCCACAGCATTGCAGTACATCCGAGCTTGTTAGAGTGTGGAAAGGGGAGCGTAGGTCATCTCTGTGCTCTCGCGATCGTTGTGCCCCACATTCTGGCACATAACTAAACAAGCAACAAGTGACCTTGAAATCTGCAAACAAAAATACCTGATCGAGTATTGGTAGCAAAGCTCAAACATACAGGATTGCATACACCTGTAAATGAATCCATTTACGTTGTGACTGCTCGCTAATGGGAATCATTATCAGTGAGTCAAACGCTCGGAATATTTGCTCCAGCGAAATAATTGCATGAAAAATTCTCGTTTACTCAAATGCAAAAAAATTGTATGCATTTATTTGCGAAACGTTTTTTTTTTGAGAATGCTTCAAATCCTATGGCCTCGTGGCATGGGAACTGTAAATACCATAAAGTATTTTTAACGACAGTGAAATCTTAGAAAGAAGGAAAAGAGTGAAAAAATGAAATTTTTTCTAGAACAGAATTGAGTTTTAAAATGCTCGTATAAAAAGCAATAAATAGAAGAAAAAAGAAAATTTCATTCGAAGATAGGAGGAGAGATATCGAATGTCTTTTACTGCCTCTGGAACATATACACTGTTGGAACGCCGGAGAAGCCTCAGCAATCTCTCTAACCGCGATTGCGGCTCGTTTAAAAAGCAACAAGTGACTGTAAAAAGTGTGCGGGGATAAAAATGCCGACGGTTGATCGAGAGCTTCGCACCGAACTGCTGCTGCTGCTGCTGCTATTGCTCGCCCCCTCCGTGCTTTTCGCTTCTGCTGCTTCGGCGGACGAGCGAATATACGTGAAAAAAAGGGGTGCACAGGGGAAGAGTGATTGGGTAAGCGAGCCTTGGGGTGAGTGAACGAACGAGTATAGAGAGGAGCAATTGACGGAGGGAGAGTATGGGTCTGAGGGACACTGACACGAGTCAGAAAGTGAACGTGAAAGAGAGAGACACACTGAACAATGTGATCCGCGAAGCATTCTTCTCCGTATATGACCAGTTCGATCCGAGAGACGACAAGTCCATAAGTCATATCACCTTTTCGTAACTTTTCTCTCTCTCTCTCTCTCTCTCCCTCTCTCTCTGGCAATTTTTTCCTTTTCCTCTGTTCTTAAAGAAGAGAGTCAAATTTTTCAGAATCCATTATCAGCAATGTCGTCTTTTTTGACATGAAAACGTCAAAAAGACGTGAGAGTCAAAAACTGATTACTCATTAGTTAGAAAAATAATTTGATGTTTGGCGACGTATTTCGCACCTTGAGGATGTTGGGTGAGGAAGGAGACTGAAGAGCATGCTAATTGATCAATTAATAACTTTGTAATCGTCTTCCTAAATTTCGTCAAATTTTGCAGTTTTTTTTTTGCTTCAACATTTCGTCGTTTGCGAAGATCCATCGAAATCTTTCGCATGATTTTAACAGGGATGCCGGAGCCCTATTTGTTTTTTCCGTCGAAATGATTTTCGAGTTTTTGCACCGATTGGTTTCCAGGGAATTACGATCGTCTTGAGTGAAGTGAAAAACTCAAGCTCCCAATTTTATTGGCTTTTTCATATGATTTTCCGACATTGCTCAACTCCCCACACGACCAGGACAGGGAGAGGGATATTTGGCATCTGGAAGGTCAAACGAAGGAGAACGAGGAGATCGTATTTGCTCGGAACAAAATGGGGTTGAAGAGGGGGAATTCTACGGAGATGGTGAAAGGTCCAGAGGGGATGGGTTACCCCGTCTCTCGAATCTTAGTTCTGATATCGGCCACCTAAGCAAGAGCTCGCCACTGTCCAGTAAACCCTTTCACCAACACACGTATCCAGCAGCCTCTAAGCAAACGCACACATTTTAAACGGCACATATACATAAGAAGCTTTTTCTTTGCTGTACCAACACCCTCGAGGCTACCAACACAGACTCGTGCGGGGGGCACGGATCACCTCTCGCTTCCTCGCACTCGACCAACACAAGCTCATCGACACTAACACAACTGCCATGACCCAAACACCATTGAACCTTCGCCTCTATTTATGTTTCTTCCCGTCTTTGTTTTGCCCTGACCGAGCGGTTACCTTTTCTTGTATTTTTTACCTTAAATTTCTCAAACTGTTGACAACGCGTTTTTCTTTCCTCCTCGTTCTGTTCTCCTGTCACGCAGGATGCATTTTGCGTATACTTGAGAATTTCTACAGCTCCATCGCTCTTACGAACTATTAGGAAATTTTATCAAAAGCTTCAAACTCTCGGGCGGAAATAATAGAGAGAGAGCGGATGCTACGATTGTAAACAACTAGCTCAGAAAACTGAACATCAATCATTGTTGCCTGAGAGTAAAAAAAAAAACGTCGATTGATTCGGGTTGATTCTGCATCGATCGAGAAATCGTTGAAATTGCAAAACTTCAGTGTCCTCAAAATCAGCTAATTGAGTCTGAAAAAACAGTCGCCCTCACGTGGCAGTTCGATGGGAATCTGATGTAAAAAAAAAAAATAGTTGATCGATCATCATCAGAAATTGCCACTCGTAAGCAAGTCAGCGAAAGCCACAAGCGTGAAAAGAATTTCAAAGTGGTGAACCACAAACTTTATGAGAAGTCATAAAAGAAAAAGGCATAAACGTAAAAAACACACGCGAGGCGCTCGATCTTAATACCACAAGCTCACACGTACGTATCATCCCCACTTTGGCGCCTCTTTGCTTTCTCCAAGCGGGTCCCTAGCCTCCCTTATCGCTATAGGGGCTCGGCTGTCCTGCTCTCGGTGCGGTTCGTGTACGTATACATCTCACGAATACATTTCAACGTGGACCACACGTGGTAACGTCCATGCACAACTACTCGAGTCTCATCGGCGATATACGTGAGAGCCGGAGAGCTTTTGCTTATACCTGTACGATGCGTGCACACGGTGTGGGGTGGGGAGGAGTGGAGAGGGATGAAGGGTGTCGTCAGAGGACGTTGGGAGAGGGAGAATGATAAAAACGAACTAAGAAGATGAGAGAGAAGCTGCATATCGAGTAAAAAAGCAGTGGAGGAGCTTAAATGGGAAAAGTGAGCAAGTAAAGTCATGCGAGTTACGCCCTTTTGCTTGAAAACAGCTGATGCACATTCTTTTCGTTGTACGACGTCATTGAGGCAAGAGGGAGGGAAAGTTTCTTCTTCTATCTCGGTTGTCGTGTATAACACAGGAAGGAGGAGGGGAGGAGAGGGCTAGGGTGAGATGGGAAGAGAATGAAGTAGGCAGAGCAAGGGAGAACGTGTAGCAAGAGCTTATCAGATTGAAATCCTATTCCGTCTCTCTCATTCGGACGTTTAAGCTGAAAGCTCGAGCTCCTTTGGATGCTGTATCCCTCTTGCTCTCCTTTGGTTTTCAGTCCTTGTTTCTAAGGGATATACACACGTAGGATGGAAAGTCCGAGCGAGGTCGCGGTTTGGTGAGACTATCTCGCTTCTCTTTTCTTCTCGCTTTCTCTCTCTCGAACTCGTTGTAAAAGTGACAAACCGGAACGCTCATCGATTCTCTTTCTCGCTCGCTCTCAAGCATTCTTTCCCACTCGCCCTCGAGCTTTTTGCATTCGTTCTCTCTTCGTACTCTCATATAACGCCGCGCAAGGCATTCACCGGCTCTATATCTCGTCCCCACCGCGCTCTGCGCACAGCAGCATCGCAGCGTCCGTTTCTCTTCTCACTCGCTTCTTCTCTATATATCTTTCTCTCTCTCTCTCTCTCTCTCTCTCTCTCTCTGTCCCCACTTCCTTTGGAACGATATAGCCACCGTATCGTCGCAAGCTTCCCAGTAGGATCAGCTTCTCTCTTTCTCTTTCTCCGTGTACCCTTGGCTCATGAAAGTGTCTTTTTCGCACTTTAACAGAGTTTTCTCAACGTATCTCTCTCCTTCCCTCTCGCTCATCCCTTCGAGCTTTTCTCATCGATCCATCTTTCTCTATTCCATTCGGCTTCTTGTACTTTCCCTTACGTGTCCCGCGGTCGCCCGCGATTCAGATGGAAACCTTCCCAATACCCCTTTCTTACCATCTCTCTCTCTCTCTCTCTCTCTCTCTCTCTCTCTCTCTTTCTCGCTATCTTCGTCTTCCTCGCTCTCCCTTATTCGGCGATCCTCTTGTTCAGTCTCTACGTTAGATTCTTTCTCGCTCATGCTCACAGGTCTCTTTCGTGACTTGCGCAAGCTTGGGATAGTAGACGACAGGGGCGCCACTGTACGGGCAAGAGGGGCCACCGGCTGCTGGCTGGCGCGTGGTCTCCGCTACAGCATCCGCGATCTTCTCCGCCTACGCGAGAGACCGGCCACCACCGCCAGTGCGCCCGCAAGCCCGCAAGTTCGCGCGACTCGACGCGCACCGTGTGCAACGCGCGCACGAGGCACGATAAACGTAGAGAGCGTGCAGCGAGAGGTGGTTTGTACGTAACCCCGTAACACGAGACAGGCCGCTTTTTACCCCCGAGTTACGCGGCGACTAAGGACATATTAAGAAAACGGGAGAACGCCTCGGAAGAAAAAAAAATCTTAAAAAAGGAAAAAAAAAAAAAACTTCATTAATAAAAAATACAAAAAATCACAAAAAAATTACAAAAAAAAAAAAACAAAAAATTGAAAAAAATAAACAAAATATTTGAAACAATGTAAAAAGTATTATGTGAAAAACGACAAGTTCATCGTATTATAAAACGTGTAAAACGGAAGCAGCCGCGCAACAGGAAGAGTTTTTCCGCCACACCGACACAACACACCGAAATACAGTGATTTCTTTTTTTTTATAAATCAAAATCGGTTGAGCAAGAAGCCCTAGTACCAGGATTCATCGGAACGTCCTCCTCGTCGTCTTTCTCGTCCTCGTTCTCATCTCTAAGGCAGCAAACCCCAGCTGAAAGGGTGAGTAATACGCGGCAGAAATTCAACTTGAACTTTTTTTCGTTTACCTCCTTTCCTTCCTTCTCAATCTTCTACTTTATCTCCCTTCACCTCGTTCTCCGGATTTTTATTTTATTATATTTTTTTTTCTCACCTTGCTTCGCTAGGTTTTGAGATTTCGTTCCTTACACAGAGTTAGGCCATTTACCAGAGACATTGGAAGCAAAAAACACTACGAAATGAAGACATTCAGTGACGCGTGTTGAAATTAGTGACCAAAACGTGTGAATGGTGTGTTACTGTGACTGGTGACCGGCATTTGGATATACTACTGTAAACACAAATAACCCAGCTCACCTGCAGTTCGCGGTTCGCTTGGATATTTCCTCACCCGCGCCAATGACCGATGATCATGAGATTCCCGAAGCGTTTAACGATCAATGGTGACAATCTCCGCATTTTCAAAACTCGCACGACAATCGCAACGCACTCGTGTGTAACAAGCGTGTCAATGAGTGGGACTGGTAAATCTTAACAAATACATCATTAAGTTGAAGCAATAAACACATTAATATTTTGAAGCTTACAAAACGATTCTTATTTATCGAGTTGCCGAGACAAATCAGAAAATTCAATGAATCTGATTATCAATTATTATGGAGTTGATTGAATGAACAAAATTTTGAAACTTTGCATTAACGAGGCACCAACATAGTGTTTTGATCGAGCATACGTACCAACCACCATAGTGCGATTTTCATTCTGTCATTTTTGAAGAAAACATTTTTTGTTATTTTTGTTTCGAAATTTTTTTTTTTTTTTTAATATTCAAGCATCAGAGTTTCTTGCAAAAACAATTTCTCGAAATTTAGAAATGCAAAAGTAACAACGATCTAAAAAGTGGAAAAATCATACGATTTGAAGAAAAATTTTGGAAAATACGATTTCGGTGGGGCTAATTCGCACTTGTGTGGTGACTACGTGTCCACGAACTAAATCAGATTTTTTCTGAAATCGAATGTTCATCCATAAAAAACGTTTACATTTTTTTGAACATAAAAAAATAAACATTTGTTTTTAGCATCGATCGAAAAAATTCTCTACACAAATCCAGTGGCCAGTTTGCATCGGTTTTTCTATCGGATCATGCAAATGATGCTTTTCAATAAATTAAACATTTAGGATTAATTGCGAGATTTTTCTCCGTCGGCTGATAAAATTTTATCATATTCTAAAGTGCCAAAAAAATAACGAGTTCCGATCAATTTCTGAGTGACGGACGATTTTTATTATTCTTGATCGTTAGTGTTTTGTTACAAAATGTAAATTCGAGAGGAAAACGATTGTTTTTTTTCGTTTTTATTTACGTTGAAAATATGGCAGTCTGCAGTAGTGATAGCTCGTAGTGGTCAGGCATCGGAACACCGGCCAGTCGGACTTTGCTGCCGTCGGCAAGAATCTGACCCTCGCGTCTACACGTTGAAATATTTGTCCACGTTGCACAAATTCATGTTTTTACACTGTGACACACCGTAGAGTGAAAATATTTCTGGCCCACCGATCGCGAAACTGTCAAGCAGAAAAAAAAAGTTTTCTCTACTAGTTGCAGGAGTTTTTTCGAGGAACGATCACGAGAATAAAATTTTGTCGAGTGATTGTAAAGAGACGCGATTTTGAAAATATCGTTTGGATGACAAAAAGGAAAATTGTAATTGAGTTGTAATTGCAAAAAGGTAATTGAGCCGCAGAGAGTCTCTCGTTCTGCTGAGAGAAACTTGTCGCAATTTTCACTGGTCAACGTTCCCAATTAAATAAACTTTCGCTACGAATCTTGATTTTCTGGTCGAACTGGAAATTTGGAAAAAAAAATTCCTGGGTTCACAGGCGTGTCGGGAATAACGTGTTAAACTTTTTCACGTTTATGTTGAACTCGTAAATTTGTGGTGATCGGAAAAAACTTGAATGAAATATTAACGAAAATAGTTTTGCTGCAAAGTGTCACAAGTAACTTTAGCAAAGTCGAAAAATAGACTGAGTTCGTATTAGGGAATGTGAAGACGATGAGGAGAACTCGTATTACCGGTAGAACTTGTCGGCTCGGCCGTTACGTCGAAGAACAGCAGGAAGAGGGTTGAAAAAGTAGGAACTGGAGGAACAGGATTATGGTGTGGAAACGCGATGAAGACGAAATGGTGTTCGGTCTCTGGTCGTTTTGGTCGTAGCAACGTGTGAATGGAGACCGGTGCGCGTGGTCAAACGAGTATTCGATCGATGCTCTCGTGTATAAACAGCTAATGATGAAACGAATTGTGTCATAAACAATCGATGTGGATAGTGGGGGCACTCGACAAAACAGATACAGGAGGGTATCGTGTCTGGCAAAAGTATAAATGAGAGCTGATCGTCAATGAGGTGGGGGAGATCGAACAATCAACGGCTGAAAGGTGGGGAAGGGGAGAGGGGAGTTTGAGGGTCGATGCATCCAAAACCGTACGAGTATTAAAAGTACATCATGCTTCTTTCCGTTCCAATAACCTTTCATAACGCAACGTTGAAATAATGGGTTAATTTGTTTAGTTCACCCGATCGCATATTGGATATTGACCATGTCTTCGAATCTCTGTACCAAATCTTTTATCAATCTCTGACAATTTGTCCCTTCGAATCTTGGACAATGTTCATGCATTTCTGAGTTCCGCTTTCCTTCTCACAAACGACAGGTTTCTTTAAATTGAATGCCGTTCTGCCCAAAACGTTCGGCGAAAATAATTAACTTGACAGAATAATGAATAACATTTCGTGTTTTTTTTTTTTTTTTTTTTTTTTTTTCTAGTTCGAAGGTCAGGGTGCGTTGGATTGATATTTCCAGGTTGAAAAAAAAATGGAATTTCGTATGTCAATGTGAGAGTTTCGTGTTCTGGAATGGACAATAAGTAATCGATACTAATTTAGAGCCAATTGAACTGATAGTGTTGGTGTCGCTTTCATTCAACAACGCTGGGGTCATTATAAAGTCGTGTGAACAGCCCAACACTGTTCTAGACTTTGATATGCGATGGTTCAACAATTTCAGTATTCTCCAGTTTGTTCTGGCCACCATAAAAGTCAATGGTGGTTTAATAATTATGCTGGAACGAGTTTCTAGTAGAAAATTTAAATTACAATTGGTTTTTAACATCGATTTTTCATCGGAATTGAAATATTTTTGAAAAACAAATAAAATGGTGTGGACTGGAAATAAATTTCGTGCTCGTTAATCGAATATGGGGGAATGGAACGTTTGGAATATTATTTTGTCGAGATTTTTTGAGCAACGATCGTTGTATTTTACGTTATTGGTAATTTTATCGACAAAACTACTGCTCGTTTTCCATTTGTTTAACTTTATTCAATCTTGACGTACGATCAATTGAAAATTGGATGGTTCTGGTAACAATAAAAATAGTAAAGATTCTGAGAATTTGCATTGGAGAATGGTGCAAGGCATGCACGAGGTCGAGTAGTTTGGATTGGAAAATGAGATTGAATGACACTTTATAAGGTCGATGGATGATTGAGGCTCATTTGTTAATGATATCTGAACAACTCGTGGGGATTGAAACTAGCTCGTGCTTTCCTTTCTATCAGCACCAAGTACCCATTATCATAGATATACGGTGGTCGAGCCAAAACCAAGGCCATTTTCGTTGGAATTATGGTTCATAAGATCGCAGCTTATTCTTATCGAAAGCACGTAATATACGACTAATTCGAAAATTAACGGATATTTCATGGGGTTCGATATAAACTAGGAAATAAATAAAAATTCCCTCCATTTTCGTAAACGCCTAAAGTTATTCCCAGGTTGGAATTACGTGAAACCAAAAACATATTGTATCTAAAAAAAAGACTGTCAGTTGCTCACACAAATTTCATCGAAACAATAATTATTAAATACGAAAAAAAAACTTGAGGCAGTTTGTTGCATTAAAATAACGTGATCGAAGTTTCGTCGTCTCGTGAATTTTGATCAGACAGCCAGAAAAAATGCTCCAATTTCCTGGTGGAGCGAAATTTGTTAAAAAAAACGTGGATTGTCATAAAAAAAAGTAACACAGTAAAATCTAATCCAGGTTCGAGGATGAATTCTGTCAACGACGAGGATCGAAAGAGCGTCCTGCGTGAGGAAAAAAAATTTAACAAGAAAACTGACTTCCTTAGCAAATAGTATGCCAGGCCATGTGATCCGTGGCGTTCGATTTTCATCGAGATACACTGGTCAGGATATATGAGCGAGAGTATAAAATGTATTTGGTCAGGGGGGTAGGGGATGAGGACCGATCGAAGAGTATAAACAAAAAAAAAAAAGTAGCGAATAAAAAAGTAGAGTACAGACCGAAAAGAGACAAGGAAAAAAGTGCAAACAGTGGATGAAAAAAAAAAACGATCAGCTGCCCCCGAAAGGATCGGCGTTGGGATATTTGTGAGAGGGATGGGTCATTCGCATATATATCGGGCATTCTCAGGGTTGATCGCGAGGAGAAGGGGTTGACGATATGTTGGAGCGATCGGCAAGGAGAAAGAGGGAGGATGAGGAAGGAGAGGCGTATGTGAGATGCTGAAGGGTGGGTGAAGAAGGAAGAAAAGAAGGATGTGCCAGTGGTGGATGATCAAGGGACAGGAGAACAAGTAGAAGGGTGAGTGGGTTAACTGTAAAACTCGATTGTCCGTGTTTTTATCTTAAGACGAGGGAGAGATGTTGGGGAGACTTTGGCAATGGGTGAGAGAGGGAGGGAGGGAGGGTGTAGGGGAAAATATGAGGAAAGACAGGAGCGAGTGAGAAATGAAATTGAAGAGTAAAAGAGAGATGGAGGTAAAGAGAGGGAGGATAGGGTTAGAAAGTGTACAAGGGGAAGAAGCGCGCGGGAACGAGAGACTTTGGAGGGAGGTAGAGACTCGAGATACGACTTGTGCGTTATATAGTGTAGAGAAAGCGAAAGAGAGGAAGAGAGATGACGTAGGAGAAGTAAAGGATTTGCGAGAAGGGGTTAAATACTCCCCTACAACGAGGAGGTGCGCGAGTATATTCGGAGGGGTAGTGTACCGTCGTCGTCGTCGTAATCGTCGTCACCGAAGCCGTCAGAGGGGTGGTTTGTTAGCCGGAAAGAGAGTGGTGGTAGTTTCCCGCCGTTTGGTCGTGCGGAATCGCGAACGAAAGGGAGAGAGAAATAGAGAAGAAGAGATAAATATAGAAAGAGAGCAAGTTTATGAAAACACGAAGAGGGGTAACAGAGACTAGTGTAGTTCTGGGGCTGGAGTGTGACCGTTTCTACCGCTCCTCACAGCGGAGGCTGTATCTACTGGAGGGGATAAGACTACCCTTCGGAGTGCGTTTGCGCGCGATATACGGGAGGTGTGGAGGTGGCATCCGTCGTCGGTTCTCCTGCTAAGGGCTGCTTCACGGCTATACGACGGGGCCATATAACGAAGAGAAAGAGCGAGTGAGATAAAGAGCTAAAGAGAGCCCGAAAGAGAGTGTGAGAGAGAAAGAAAGAGGGAGATAGAGAGCGAAACATACAAAGAGAGGCAGATAAAGCAAGATGGAGTTTTCGCGTTATACTCGAGGTGGGGACCAACGCGTCGTCCAACCGTACGTGTACAGGGTTAGGGTGGTCTTTAGGTCTGTCAGTAGCAAAGCGGCGGCCTCATCATACGGAGCTGCTGGCTGACCAGCTAGGCCGAAATCACTTAAGACGCGTTCCTTGTAATATAACCACCGCTACACGCGCTCAACCCACCCCCTCCCTTACCACAACCACCCCCCCACATATACATTCTCTCCCTACCCACTTAGCCACATAAACACCTTCATACAAATATATATATACATATATGTCTCTGTATACACACATATGATATATATTTACATCCACTAGTGCGTCCGTGCATATACACGTGTATACATACCTCTAAGCACATATGGACGCGTAAGCAGCGCGGGACAGACTTGGGACATTGTGTACCAGACCATATATATACATATTATTATCTATACACACACTAACATCGAGATATATGCAAGTGAACACATATACATGAAGCCTGTGTGATACAACAACGCGAATGATAAAGAGACCACTCGCTCTTGGACAATTGGGTCTAGTGCACAAATGTATCGAGCATTTGCCAATAATACACGTGTCGACACCAACCGGATTACGATAAGCAGTGATACGAATAATTGGCTTATTGCGAGGAATCATTAATCGCCCTTTTGATATTATGATACTTCGGTCATCAACAGCACGTGATACGAGTTCCTTATTCACTTGCGCGTTCGCTCATCATGTTATCGTGATTTATTTATTTTATACGAGCTCGAATCGCCACTGAGAACCTCGCCGCAGAGATTCAGTGTGATGAGTCAATGCAAATCATATGGATATTTAAAAAACCTCCCTCGACGTGTATCATCCCTCTCGAAGCTCCGACTGTAGGGGCTCTAAGGAACGAGACGGAGATACGGAAACTGTGGAAGAGAGAGGGAACCTCGGGGAGACACACGCCCGGAGCTAAGACTACTGCATCGTGTTCTTGTCTCTTCTGTTTTAATCGCAACGTCACGCTGGACGAGGGAGGATCGCCTAACGTGATGACGTCTCGGCGACTTGGCCAACTCCGAACAATCCCCGTTTATTAACCTCACGCTTGCATTCTTAACGCCGTTTTTATTTATTTATCTATTGTTATTGTTATTAATATTATTGAAGAAATATGACAGCAAACTCGGATTCGTGAGTGCGGCTAGGTGATTCGAGTGCAAAATGGAAAAACGAAAGTGCTTCTTCCCGGCGAATGAACCAAATGTTCGTTGATTATTATACAATCGTGACATTTCGTTCTCGTTTCTGGCTACTTCCGGTACACTGACCGAAACCTGTTGTGCTCTTGTGAATTACCAATTTTACGAAAAAGTATCATTTCTATAAATAACCCAACGAGCATTTTAGTTCCAATTCATATTTTTATCAAACTCGATGCTTTTTTATTTTGTTTTTTGTTTTTTTTGTTTTTTTTTTTTTTTCATTTACTAAGAGTGCCAACGATTCAATGAACAAAGTGCGATAACGGGCTTATTGTGAAAATATTTGTCATTATTTTTTATACTGACTTCTCGAATATAAACACAGTGATGATTTTTATTCGTATTTTTCATTTTATAACGACGATCATAGTGACTCAGCCAACGTGCTTTCGCGCTCTGCAATAATATTGCGCCTCTTAACTGTTTCCTCCGACTGTGCGACTCCTACAAACAAAACTAACCCGCGCCGAAATCACTGCGGCCCCTCGCACGTTACACACACAAACGAGTACTTTTATGTCTTTCGCTCTATTTTCCTTTCACGGATAATGCGCTGTCAGTGCGACGATTACAAGGTAAACACTCAACCGATAATCTTAGCGAAAAAGCCAGTGAATCAAGCTTCACAGAATATTACAATTTTGTGACAAATTTCCTTTATTAAGGCTTTCCCATAGTTAGCAACGTTTTTCAGACCGCAAATTCGATCTCGAAAACTTTGAATCTTTCCATCGAAATTATCCTCGCGATGATAATTGTTAATTTAGAGACTCTGCTTATGATTAATAACCTTCGAACTTCTCGACTCGCGAGTCTTTTTATTGAGCAGCAAAGAGAGAGTTTCGATTATGTTCAACATACTCGAAATGATTCACAATTATATATTCCACTCTTCAACATGTTGCTGCCGAGTGTATGATACTCAATAAAACACTCGTCACCGGGACAATAGAAATATCACGAAGAGCCGATTATTCGATCGCGAGAAACGCAGAGAGAGAGAGAGAGAGAGAGAGAGAGAGAGAGAGAGAGAGAGAGAGAGAGAGAGAGACAGCGAGCTGGGGAGGGAACGAGGGGTGTCACACGAACCAAAAACGCGATAAGCGAAAGGTGCCGGGCGCTCGTCATTTCCTGTTATCCGATGGAGTTTAATTGAAATTTAATTTTCCTACCTCATTATTCATCACGAGTGTGTCGATTTGCGGCGTACGGTCACCAGTCTGCTTTTACCTACCCCGGCAAATCGCACACCAACACATGAATATCGACACACACACACACACACGCACATATTTTCCTTTCATTCGAGCTCCCAATTTCACTTTCGTTATAATTTTCGTTAAAGGTCAATTTATGTATTTCCGTTTTTGTACCTGGATGTTTGTATTTATTTGTGTAAATATAATTTTTTTTTCGTCTTGTTTCGTTTTTTTTCCCATTCAATCATTTTTATGTTTTTCCTCATCCTTTACAGCGTCCCCATAGAAATCCTATTTTTTAGTCTGTATTTTCAAACATTTATCGTCAATGATTTTCTGATCGATGTCAAAATATCAAGTTTCTGCAGTGCTCACGAAAATTTAATAGTCTCTCGATATTTCGACGATTCACGGCTTGGGAACTGATATTCGTGGAAATGTAACGTCAGAGAAAAGTTCAATTAACGGGCCTCAGAGAGGATCGTAACTCCGATAAAGATCCGCAGTTTTTTTCATTTCCACTCGTTACTCGAAAATTCGTGGAAATTTTTTTTTTTTCACTTTTTTCACTAGAAATTTTACTGGAAATTCGTCAAAATCATTTTGCCTTCTGTCATGCTATTTTCTGCCAAGTTTTTTTATGTAACTAGAGTTTTTTTTTTAGCCTTAATTTTCTTTATTTGAAAAAAAAAAAATTTCTCTTTTAATTAGAAAAACGTTGAACTTTTGATTCTCGAGCTGTGTGGTGAGCGACAGAAAAACGTCCAGTTCGAATATCTGGTGCAGTTTTTATTTGTAAACGTTCCTCGTATTTTTTCAACGTTTTCTCGGTGAAATTGGTTGAATTTTTTTTTATTATTAAATTGTCAATACCATGAGAAGTGAATCTCGAAATTTTCGTTCTTTTCAACGAAGTGTGCCGTGTTAATATAAAAAGTAGTGATATTAGCGATTGACGACGGAAACGGTGTCAAAATTGTGGAATGTGATGAAAAAAAAAAAAACGCGAAAAAAAGACAAAAATAGTTTGAAATGTTCGTGATTCATTTTTCCCGTCGGGAGCTGCGCAGGCTCGAGTGAAACGCTTGCACATTTGATATCCGACTTATATCTCTCGATCCCTCGCTGGTGCTCCCTGCAGTGTCGTCGTAAAGTCCAGTCAGTCTCGCCGTCCTCGGCATTCACTTAATTGACCGGAAGTACATTATATACCGAATGAAACGTTAGAAAACGTCTTGCGAGATCTCGTCTCGACGTGAACGCGTGAACAAATATATTCAAACACACTCGCGCATCATTCTCGATTGGAATCGTCTGACGTGTGATCGTTTGCAAATTTTTTCGTCTTAATTAACAAACTTGCTGAGCTCTCGGTGTAAGAAAATAAAAATAAAAACTGCATGTTTTCGTAAAATTTGAATCAGTCCGCGTTCGCATCGAATGACAGGATTCGCAGCAGGCAAAACTGTCACTTATTAATCTTCTCAAAATTGTTTACCAAGTGATGATCGCATCGATGAATTTCTTGTTCGATTTCCATCGAGAACTCTTGAATGTTTCGAGTCCGCTCGACGTTTGTAGAACGCGATACACCTCCGCAGAGTCATGACCCTTCGATGGGCGAGAGGATAGCGTTAACGAGACAAGATCGAAAGCGTTGCAATAACGCCTGATGGCAGGGGCCAGTTTCGCTGTCACAATTCAAATGGGATGCTTCGCTCCGTCTTTCGATGAATGCGAATGCGTGTGTCTGTGTGTGCGCTTCGAATCGAGCCGCTGTTATCAACATCTGCCCCGTAAGCTCGAAACTGCGGTCAATGGTTTACACGGGTGGTCGAATCGGCATGCACGCGTACGTGAAATAATGTACTGCGGGATAACTTGAGTTCCATATCAGTGTATGCGTATTTTCCAGACTATATCGTACGACGAGTTCTCACAGGGGAGCTCTCCGGGTTCACGGGAACCCGGAAAGCACGAAGTACGAAGCGCGCACGGTGTATACATACGTGTCAGATGTTTAGGCTTACCGAACGAATTCTTATCACAATCATGAGCTGCAATATTCATTTGTGTGTAATATTTGTTTTTTAGGCCGAAGGTAAAAAAATGGAGAAAGGGGCTAGCGATGATTCACTTTGAGAGAGATTGGGCTAGAGTTTCAAAAGTTTGTTGAAATGCTTTTGTATATTTGGTCGATTGGATTTGTGATTCCGAATCGGTCGCTATATACGCGAAGGCGCCCGTAAGATCATCAAGATTTCAGGAGTTCCCTCGGGTCTATGAATTTATAAATACGTCGTGCCTCGTTTGACTTGAATCTTCGTTTCTTAATTAATTTCTCTGAGCCAATTAGAAAACTGGCGAGAAGGTCTAGCGAGCTTCATCCGCGCAAACGTCTCATTTTCTTGAGGATGTCACGTATAACTGATCCGCGCTCACTTTCTCCATTCAAGTTTACAAATTCCTTAGGGATTTCAAAGTTCTCATCTCTTGCGCGAAATTCCAGTATCCAGTAACGCGGAGACGGCGTTACGTGCCATAAGCTCTTTGGAATAATGTCGCAAGTCCGGAATTTATCGCGAGAGAAGTTCAGAGGATCGTCCTGTCAAGGAACGAATAAGATAACGGAGAGAGAAACTGCTCGCTTGAACCGTGCGGAAAACCTGTCAACGCTAGATTTCGAAAGTAGGAACATAAAAAGAGAAAAAAAAAAACCTTAACAACGAGTTCTTTTCTTTTTTCTTACCACTCGCGTAATTCGCTGGCGAAATTCTTCATTTTATGACTTTGCAACGCGACGATTCTTCGAGTCGGTAAAATCCATTTCATGGACTCCGCAGAGAGCGCCCCTTTTTTGTGTTTTACTCACTTAAGGACAAGGGCTAAAAGGGATCAATGCGAGCGTGAGTGGGCGGCAAGAGAGACAACTTTACGAGGGATATTCCGGAGAGGCTTCTCGGTTTACGCGTATGCTGTTCATGGGCGATGTTCCAAATGACTCTATGATATTTTCCGCTAGCAATAACACTCGGAATCCGCTTTAAAATATACATTAAGATGAGGAGGCTGAAAAGTCGAGAAAAGTCTCGAATGTTCAAAACTTTAATTTTCCATTTAATGAAATTTTATTTTTTCAAGTTTGTCCGAAGCAGAACGTTTCTAGGAACTTAATTAGTAGAAAAGTTGATAAAAATTTTAAGACTACTAATTTGCATTAATTATCCGCTGCCCACGAAACGAACTCGCGTCATAAAGAATCACACAAAAAAAAAGTAGGTAGTGGAGTTTTACATGCATACCCTTGTCGGGTTTTTACATAAGAGAGGCAGTGGCTCAGTGGTAACGGGCCCGGCTCCCACCCAGCGAGCCCGGGTTCGATTCCCGCCGCCGACACCAATGGATTTTTCTAAGTGTCCTAAGCTGTACTCTCTGTGGTTCGGAACCCACGTAAAAAATGTAGGTCCACAGTGTGCGTAGTGGAGAAAAACAAAAACAGTGGGAAGAAAAGAAACAAATAGTGGAAATAAAAATAAATAGAGGAAATACAAAAGCACAAAAAAAAAGTATATTTGTTTGAAAAAACATTCATTTTCGCGATTTGAATGACTCGCGGTTATGCATCGTGTCGAGAATATCGAATAAATTTTCACATCGTTCTCAAGTTTCACTTGCAATTTCATTAATGGCAATGATCATTCATAATAGTCCCCAAATGGCATTGAAATCCAAAAAAAAAAAAAAAGAGTTAATAACCGATCGAATGAATTAATATGCAAGTTGAAAGAACTTATCAATCGATTGAACATTTATAAAGTGGGTTAACCGGCTTTACGTGAATCAGTGACAAATTTAATTAAATCGAAATTATGTGGTGACGAGTGTGTGCACACGAACACGTGCATGTACTCACGTCCGCGTACTTTTGTATGAACACAGATGTAGACACGATACGTGTGTGTGTGTGTGTGTGTGTGTGTAAACGCATGTGTATAAAAACATGAATCGGTTGATCGTTGGAACGAAAGATTGGATGAACCACCAAAGGTCAATGTGCTTATAACGCCAATTTGCGTGCCCGTTTACCAGCGACATATAGTCAACAATTAAAACGTGTTTGAATGAAAATATTATCGTGGCTTTTTTGTATACGAATACGTACGTGTGTACAGTGACGAGGCACACGCATTAACACCTGCATATCCGTTTGTACTCGAGTATGCGAGGATGTAAACATGCATATGTGCACTACCAGCCCATTTCAATGCACCCTCGTGCGACATACGCCTACACGTTATATGCCTACGTCCACAGACACACACACACACACACACACACACACACACACACACACACACACACACACACACACACACACACACACACACACACAGACACACGTATGTAAACACATATGTATAAAGATAGAGGCAGTGAGTTCATTATGAAAACGAGAGTGAGTTCGTTGTGCCCACAATTTCAATATTCGTTCGATACTCCCCCCTCCCTGGCTTCTCTAGAGAGTTAAATGGAGATAGAAAGAGAGCAACGAAATACATTGAACCACCGAGAGAGAGAGAGAAGCAAAAAAAAAACGTAGTGTGACCTCCAAATTTCGACCTAGACCCGAAACATTATCCAGAACATCGAGGAAACTGAATGTTCCCTCCTTTTTTTGTCTCTCACTAACCAAGGCTGCATTCGTACGGGTTTTTCTTCACCCTCCTGTCACTCAAGAAACTCGCTTTATCCGGTTTGCTTTCATAGACATGCTTAACTCCTCACGAACTGAGTTTTCAACAATTTATTTTGACTAGCTTTAAATTATTTCTACCAATCAGATTCACGCCGATTTACTAACCAACTCGAATCGAATCTCCCCGTTTGAACCGGTAATTCGATCTCCCTTTTCTAATGTGTTTGTATCCTCTGACCGCTAGGAAACAAAGGGAGACTACCTCCGAATTTTCACCAGTAAATCCTCGTCGTAAGTTCTTTTTCAAACGACCACAGTGACGAAATCCTCCGGAGGAAAATCGCCCTCAAAATCCTTGCCGTTGACCCGCAATCTGATTTCTTTGCTTTTCTTGTAAAAATCTGGCATTCGATCATTTCGTGACGTCGAATTTCTTTCACATTGCTCCCTCGCAGCAAAAGGTGAAATTAAAAATCTGAATTTAGCGAAGGATTTGAAAATTATTTTTCATTTTCCCATCGGCAATTATTGCGAGTCGATCGACCCACTTAATTACGAAGGTTTTCATTATAAATATTCAGTAGATATATGACTCGGTATTTACATGAAATTAGTTGAGCACAAGGGAGTGTGGGAATTGTACGTGCAGTGGGTTCCTATCCGACCCCCTTACAATGACGATGTGCTGCTCGTCTCAGCGATATATACGAACGAGGAGTGAACTCGTGCATTGGAGATCGCACGGCAATTGCAATCCACCAGTAACGAGTGTGAGACAGTGAGAGAGAACGATACTGAGAGAGCAACGAAGAGGGGAAAAAATAGCGAGCGTACGAGTGAGCAAGAGGTAGCAGGGAAAAGCAGAGAACATCGTGTCACAGTAATACGAGAGCTTCGCTAGCTTTATAGACACACGCGACCCACTCGTTGAAACAGCAAAACCATTTGCTGGTTATGCATTCTACGTAACTACAGGCAGAGAGACAGAGGGTTGTATATTATGTGCGTTAACATGCGTGTCTATGGTGGAGGGGCGTTCCAAAAGTGTCGATTACAGTTTACAACATAGAATGAGCCTATTGAGAAACAAAACGATTGAGAACATCAAGTAGTGTTCCTCGAGCACGATTATGACGATCGTTAAAAAAAATCTGTACTGATTCTCGTGACCGTGTTTAAGGATCTTGAGACACAAATTGCAAATGATAATAAAATTCTCAAAAATTGGTATGTTTTTGTACAAAGTGTTTAAGGTATCGTGTCAAAATTTCACGACGATTGGAAAGCTCGTTATCGAACAATTAACATTAATAAATTAAATGCAGTCAAATATGTAGTCTTATGGAAACTTTGCGATAATTTTATTCTTTTACCTCTTAATTTTTAAACATCTACAATATACTGTAAGCAACGGAAAAAAAAAACGAATTTTATTGTAAAATATTTTTTGTATTTGTTTAAAAAATTATTCTTAACAAAATATCAATTTTTTAATAACGAGCTTCCTAATCGTCGTAAAAATTTTACACGACCTCTTAAATACTTCATACAAAAACATATACTAAATTTGCAGAATTTTCTTATCATTTTTTATTTCACCCCTTACGGTAGTTAAAGTAATGTTGATAGAATTATTAAAATTTGATATGTTTTTACATGAAGTCATCACGAGGTCGTGTACAAATTTCACGACGATCAAGAAGCTATTTATTGAATAATTAACCTTAACAAATTTCATAGGTACTCAACATCCTTGTAAAACTGCGAAAAATTCCTCATAATCGATGGAAATTTGACAAAATTTAGCTGGTCGATAATAATTCTAAGAATTGAGCTCTGATTGAAAAATAAAAAGCGAAATTGCAGCTCGAAATGGAAATATCGTATTCATTAGTGAAAAGAAAGCCGAAAAATAAAAGATTGAAATTTTTTTTTTTGTCTTTTTTCGAATGAAAAAGTAGAGAGCAAGAAAAATGTTTCGTGCCAAAAAGCATTGGAAGGTTTTTTGATAGAGTTGACACAAAACTCAGGTAAAGTCAGAGATTACATAAAGTAATGTCAAAGTGCACATACAAGAGTCGCGAGTCAAGAGTTAGCACATGCAATTTCGTCAAGCAGCCAGAAAGGCTTTCTCGTGCACTCACACATGGACACACACGCAGGCGTATAATAACTGACGCCAAGTTTAATAGGATATATATAAACCGGTGTGAAAATCCGTGCAAATTCAACGTCATCGTGTGTGAAGAAGGACAGAAAGATTGGCAATGGAAAATTGTGGTTAGGGATGGCATAAAAAGCGTCATTATGCTGCAAGACGTCACAAAGAGGAAGAGATGAGTTTGCGACGGGGGTCTCGCGGGGTGTCGTCGCGGAAGAGTCTCTCTCCTCGCGGCGGTTTATATATCACGCAGTTTCAAGAACGCGTACACCCAGCCACGCGGATCCTTGTTAGGGTCGCACCCACCGCGCTACCTCTTACATCCTCGAACCATAAACATCATACATCGACGTCAGAATAGTATAGACTGTGGGCATACTAATTATACGCCACGTGGCATTGTTTTGACTCCGTTGTGTAAAGACGTGCTAATTACATCTCGAAGAAGAACTTTTAAGCCCCTGTGTCTCTGGCTCCGTGTGTCTCTTCCTCCAACAGCTTGTATCTCGCTCGCGCTGCTTTCTCACTAGTTTACTGTATTACTGTATCTTTACTGATACACCCCTGTAAGCAGCATGTAGGCTGTTTCGTCTCCAGGAGAATTAATCAAATGCCACGCTAGAGCTTTTTTCTTTCCCGTGCTCTCTTCTCGCTGCACACCGCTCTCCTTTTTACTTTTCATCCTCAAACCCTAATAGCCATTTTCACAAATCGAACAAAAAAAACTTCTTTTTGTCTGATTTCTTAATGATTCGTCAATTTTTCGAACGACAGCGTTGAATCGATATTGAATTTAATCAAATGGACCGAAGGGTGACTGATCAATTTGTATGCGATTTCTGTGTGCATTATATTTGAGACTCTTGGTTCTATTTCTGGGTGCAAAGTTGTGGAAAAATTCTGAACGATGCTCCGAAAATATTTGTCATTCCAAATTTGCATTCCTATAGAAATAACGCGTACAAAATTTCATTTTTTTTCGCATGTGACACTCGTGCGAATAATTCGTGTCAACGTTTCCCCAAAATGGTTTTTTTTTTTGGTATTTGCATGAGTGCTGCGTATTCACTTTTTTCATATTTCAATGATGAAAAAACTGTCACATACTTTCAGAAAATACTTTCTAAATACTTCAAAATTCTTTTGAAAATACTTAAAAAAAAAAAAAAATCATTGAGAAACATATTTCCAAATGTCTCCGACGATTCGAGCAATATTTGACACTCAATAAGTCGAATCTTTCTCATTTTACAGATTGAAGAATGCTACCTTAGCGCAGCGTGAACTGCAGTGCGTGGATATAGCCAACAAAATAGGTGAGTCTTTTTTTTCCATTCGGTTTATTACACCAGGAAATTAAATTTGCAGAATCAACAAACCATGGCTAAGAAAATGGAATTTGTTCGTTAAACGATAATATTTATTAATTTATTGTTTTCGTGACCGCAGATAAAATGTTATGTTCGTTTAACAACAATGTTGTGGGTCCGACAAATTCAGTTTCTTGGTGTAATTCGATCTCAAGCAATTATTAAGAACAAACAAAACATAATCAGCAATGTGATGAAAAAAAAAATTGATCGAATTTTTGATAAACTGTGGAGATCCTAAAAATTTTTGTCACGGCTCCACATAATTATTTATCGTTTCGTTGATTTAAAAAAATTATAAATGAAAATCACTTGTTCATGAAAATTGCAACATAACATATATATATATATATGTGGTGTTCGTGCTGCTCACTGAATTATCGAGAAGGGAAAGAAAGAGAGTGTCCGAGTCGACGAGTCCTGCATGGTTCTGACGTCCGCCGCGAGATAGCGCTCCACTTGAGGGGTAGTTCGTACATCCCTTGCGGGAAAACGCGAAGAGCGCCAAGACTGCGCGTTGGCATTCGCGGCAAATACGAGTAACTGCAGAGGCAGGGGGAGTGTGAGGAGGGAAGCGTTTAGACTTGTCGAGTGGTTAGTTTCGTTTTTCCGATTCTTTTTGCGCTTGTCACTTTTTCTCTTCGCCGACCGATCAATCCGCCAACTCGAAAATAATACCGATTAATCATTAATTTGAGGGACGTGGTTGAATGACCGATATGGATGGAAATATGAGAATAATAATTGCAGGACATTGACGTCCGAGAGATATTTCGAATTTTTACTGTTCCTCAAATAAATCTCGACCTTGTATATGCGAATATATTTTGAAATCGAAACAAAATTTTTTTATTCGATCAAGAAACCGATACTCTCGCTCACTCGCGCCGAATTAAATTTTATGAACTTTGCAACCATGCAAATTCTATCGAAACGAAATACTAAAAATAAAAATATGTCATTTTCTAAAATTTCTTAGCATTCGATCGCCTGGCTAGTCAAATTTTGTTTGGGATTAAAAAAAAAATGTATTTAAAAAATATACATAAACCTGCCGATTTCAGATCAACTTCATTCATCAGATTTTTTTTCTCTAATTAACTCTGCAAAAGAGTTCAGTACTCAAAAATTATTTTTTCGTATCTGAATCTTTGCAAATGTTTGATTTTCTTTAAATTTGTAGCAACGTCGATCCATGAGAAGCAAAAGTTTTCATTAAAAAACTGATTTCGTCCATTCACTGGTCCACGGTCATTGACTGGTCGCTTAACCATCCGCGTTATATAATTCAATTCTTTTGGTCGCTCATATGATTCATGATTTTCTGTAAAAACGGTTTTTTTTCTCTTGTCAGTTCTTTGGAGGTTCTGTTCTGTGGGAGGCTGTGGATGACGATACTTATGCGATACACTTTGCGGTGGATGGAAGACCGGAATGGTCGGTTGTGTACTATTCAAACGACTTGTCTCGCAATCTCGCGCACGCGTGCCACTCTTGGTCCGTTCTTCATTTACGAATGTGTATTCTTATTTGAATATATTTTAGCGTGTGTGTGTGGATCTGTATGTGTTCTTTATGTGCATTTGAACATTTCTGTGGGAGAGGCAAGAAGCTGCACTCTCCTGGTAGCGCACAGCCGTTTTATAGAGAGACGGCAGCATATATCGCGTCTTTATGAACGCATCTGGAGTAGACAAGTGCATTAAAACCTCGGGCGTTAGTTCAAGCCTCAAGAGGGTGGATATGCTCTCCGTTGAATATGAGCGCTGAGAGAAGAAGCAAGAGGTATATTTTCTCGCGGAGGGAGAGCAAGGAGGGGATGGTGGCGTGTGCTCGCGGTATATAGCGCCCTCCCTTGGTCGCGTGGGCGGTTCTAAGGGGGTTACATACAGAAAAGCTATGATAAGAGCGAGATGGAGGATCGAGCAAGAGAAATTCGCATACACAAAGGGATGCAAAGTAAGAATCTCCGCTAGCTCACGATCTGACGGTGTAGAACGCGAGAGCTGCTGCAAACGTTTGCCCAGCAGCATATAGTCGCCAAGCCCGAATGCGATTTTTACCCACCCTTATCCGCGACGGTACTCGCTTCTCTTTTTCTGTACAGATATGCCTCCCCTTTCTTTGCTGCAAGGTTACCGCGCATTATCATACAAGGCGAATCTTCTCGCTTTCCCAATTCTTTTTTTTCTTTCTTTTCTCTTTCGCGACCACCTTCCTCCTTCGTTGACGCTTACCATCCCATCGAGCACTCTCCGCAGAGAACTCTGCCAGCAGGGGGCAAGGACAAAGTAAGAAGGAACTTGCGAACACTTACACATTTTTATACCGCGTCACTGGGAAAAATTAAAGACGCTCAAAGGCTTCCTTTTCTCACTAACAACTCTTTCGGCTCGACATTCTTTTGTCTTGTGACTGGAACACTCTTACTTTGAAAATTATCAATATTGAGAGACATTTTTGCTTTTTTTTTTTCATTTATTTATTGTTTTTTAGTTACAGTCGCAAAAGTTCAAGATTTTTCCGTACTCTTTGAAAACGTTCTTTCGTGACGGCTTTATATTGCTGCAGTTTCTTGTCGAACATTCGCGTTTGCAATAATCTGTATGTAATTAAGCTCCTTTTACTCATTTTATTATTTAGATAAAGAATCGTTCCGTTTCCTACAATTTCATTGAGACGAAAGTTGAGATTTTGACTGCACAAGAAATATGCCACATTTTTGTAAAACAAAGGTCCGCCGAGGCCAAGAGGCAAGCCAGACTTTGGTCTTTCGTGAGAGATTTCGAATTTCGTGGATGGAAATGTAGACTTTAATTTTATTCAACTGCTGAATATACTTTTGGTGGAAAATTGCGCCGAAAAGACTCGGAAGGTTGTTGACCTTTTGGAGAATTTACTATGCAACTCGCAGTCAAGATTTCCTCGTTTGTTTCTCTTCTGCTCTCCTCTCCTCTCTGCCATGCTCTTCTCTTGCTCCCTCGCTCGGTTCCTCCCGCGCTCGTTTATTCCACGCAAACGAAAAGAAAAATCGGTGACATTAATTTTCTGGCCTGGTCGCGCCCAAGCCACGTTTTTTCTGTACATAGCATATACAGAGCTCGTCTATTCGTTATCGAATATCCATCAGTGCGGGACACGAGAGGAAGAGGTGAAAAAAAAAAAAAAAAAAAAAAAAAAAAAAACGAGAGAAAAAGAGAGACAGAGGCGACGATGTCGACACGGGAGAACGGACCGCCGAATGAGTATATGGCGGAGATGGTTCTAAAATGATCTTTTTTCAAAATTTTCTCTCTCCCTCGTCCCCCGCCTCCGTTCTTCGATTTTCGATATTCTTTTTTTTACACCTTCCCATATTTCCATAATTCTCGGCGAATGATGAGCGCACGAATCGATAAAAGCGGTGGCAAATGTCCATTGGCGGAATATTAGCTCGGGGAGAACGTTCACGAGAGAAAGAGAGCAGCGTAGATAACAGACGGAGAGAGAAAAAACTCGCGTGTTGCAGTACGCCGGCTGCGAGTACGCCAAAATACTTTGGAATGTCGAATGAAAATATTTATTAAAATTATACTCACTGCTCCAAACTATATCCCGGGAAATTTTTATCGGTCCGTCAATCTCAAATTACCGTTCAATCTACTTAATTAATTTACCTTTTATTTCATAATTAATAAAACCTTCCGATTCTGCATGGACTCCGACTAATTCGAGCCTCGATCCGAATTCCTGCAGCTTTTTATTATCTTTCTATTTTATATCATCAATGCTCACGAGCATCATTTGGCGGTGGCTTTGCCTGCAGTTAGAATCTTTTTTCGCAATTGTACCCAAAAATAGGTGCTCCACAAAATATCAAAAATTACGATGTTTCCAATTTGTATCAATTCACAAAAACAGCTGAAACATATTTTTCAATTCTCTTGTTCTTAATTAATTCCAAATCCCGACACGAGATATGGAGTATGGCGACAATTCCATGAAAATGAATTTACCCGAATGATCGATTAATGCCTAAATTTCTTGATTTTAATGAACTGGCCTCTTCGATCGCCGCGACAGTTAAATTTTTTTTTTTTTTTTCGTAAAAAACTAAAAAATTGACACCATAGAGATTTGAAGGAGGTTTTCAAAAAGGAATGAGGAAAATGAACTTCCGATCCTGCAGAGCCGGAAGTTGTCGAAATCGCCCCTCCCAGTAATTTGAACATCGTGTGCGGCTCAAATGCTTCCATTGCAGATAATTAACGTTAATTTAACGAGGGACAATCATTTACTCGCGCTATCGTGCAAATCCCATATAATTTTAAAGCCTATGATATGCACATGTAATTGCACTTAATAATTAACATGGCGTACAGAGATTTTTTATTTATTATTATTTTATTCGTTTTTTTTTTTCGTAACTTTGTCGTGATTATAATTGACGAAGAAATGAGTGAGATTCGCGAGCAATCGACGGGGAGACTCGTTTACCGTGACGAGGCGGAGTAATACAAGGAGGAGAGTACGTCGTTCTTCGCTCTCCTATTGGTCGGTCGGCTGTGTGGCTCGTCAGCAAAATGTACAGGAAACGAATGAATGTACTTCGAATGAAGATAAAAATAAGTAATTCTAAATAGATCTGCACATGAGGAATGGAAAAAGTCTGGGAGAAAAGATCAATTAATAGAGTTGAATAATTATTATCGACTCCTTTGGTCGATTATATTCTCGAGAGCGTGATCGTTTCTTCGTTTTCAAGAAAAATCCTCTGTACGGTTAATAACAAAATGGCGATGAATTTTTATGTGCAGAGATGCAATTTCCTGCTTGAAAAAGTAAATAAAATGCTCGTCGAATGGCTTGATTTTTTCTTCTGCACTCGACCGAGATTTTGAGAGTAATTTTGAGCAGAAAAATACTTTTCAGGAAACTTTGGAAGGAAAAACTTGGTGGAAAGCTCTTAATTGTTTATTTATGAAGTTTCAACATCGTGGTAAACTTTTCCTCCTCTGCGAATATATGTTTATATAGATTCTTTGAAATGTGATAAAATGTGGGATCGGCAAACGATTCTTCCGGAACGAACCTCAATCGTTTCTCCTTTCAAGTTCCGGTCTCGTGTGTGGATACACACCGTGCCACATGGATATCCATTGAATACGGGGCCGGATCTTCGGTCTCCGAGTCTCTTTCTCTTTCTCTATCTCGCTACGATGATGGGACACACTCTACCGTAAATAGTAACGATGAGGCCTGACGGCAATCACGAGACAATTGTGCACGGATATATAAAATCCGAGTAAATGGGAAGAGGAAAAGAATGTAAACGAGCTCGTGACGAAATTACGAGCAAAGAAGACGCAAAAGACCGGAAGCATTGGCGGATACGCGGAGGAAGAGGATCCTCTCGCTCTTATTATCTTCTCTCTTTTTTTTTCCTTTCGTTCCTCGCCTGGATACTCGCAATCTCGACCGATCCTATCTGTCCTTTATACAATTCTCTATACATCTTATTGACTGTATACATCTCTCTGTACTCTGGTCATCATAGTCGGCTTTTATAGACTCGTTTATAACAAAGCTACCGAGCTATACGAACGATTGCGTACATAATGTCATCATGTGAGAGTTACGGTCTTTTGCAACTTCCAAGCCAAAACATCTGTATGAGGATCGTGTACATGCAACGCGCGAATTCATGTTCGCGAATCTCCGTCAAGCTAATTATTATCTCCGCGATCAACTCGTACGGCCATTACGATCGTCAATCGTCGTCGCGTAATCGCTCAGCACTGGATGAAGACGAATCGTGGGAATTTGTTGGAGGAAAAGTTAGATAATCGGTACGAACTATATTTTCTCGCATAAAACACAGCGATGCAGTTCTTTTTTCATTTTTCTTTTGGTACTTCAAGTTTTCTTGAAATATTCGTTTATTTATTGAGGCGCGAATTCTTAACACGAAATTCACTTGCCACACCAAGAAAATTGATCGTTTTTGTCGATCTAATTGACTGAAGAGCAAGGCATTTTTATAACTTCCAAAAATGATTTTTCGAACAGCGACTCGACGTGTCTTTATCGTTAAATGCAAGCAAAATTTAAAGATAGTCTGCGGAGGAAGGCATTCTGCGAGATATTCGAGAAGAGTTATCACAAAACTCAGGAGACCAGTAAAAAAATATATAGTGACATGAAGCATTCGTCGGGACTTGTCTTCTTGCGAGAGATATTTCATTATCGGCAAACATGATTTCCGGTTCCTGTCCAAGGAGAGTGCTCGCAAGAAGATAAATCCGTTATCGACAGGCTTCGGCCTTCAACGCCGACGCTCCATGTGCCACGGATTTCTCGTTTCTTTTTTATTGTTTTCTCGGGGACGTATAGACTTCTCCAGGCTTTGCGTGAGACACATCAAGAGCAGCAGAGGAAGTCGTCATCGAGAAAACATGATTGTCATCTTGTCTCGGACGCGCATGTCCGTCGTGTAGGAGGAAAAGAAATTCATTATATCATATCAAACGAGTAACACCCACGAATAACTCATATAGCGGAGTTGTTGAATTTAAATATTCATCATTTTAATTCAAAGTTTTCGCTAAACTTATGTAAATAATCAAAATTATTATTTTTTTCTCCAGTTTACCAAAAAATTTCCATTCTAGCAAATAGAATTTCTGTCCAAGATAAAAATCGATGATAAAGACACAAAATTTCGAATGATAAAAAAACAATTTGCCAAAAAGTGGCAACTCTCGAGATTTTTCATTGGAAATAATTCTTGAAAAGTAATCCTCGTTCTTCTCTTTGTTTCCTTTGAACGGGAGTCCCGGGCGAAAACAAAACGAAATGATATTTTCAACGACCACGGGGTGGACGAAGGTTTGACAAAAAAAAAGTGGAAAACGCGATCGAAATTGTAAAGAAACTTACCCCGAATTCAAAGGAAAGAGAGTAAGCAGAAAACGGGAAAATCAAACGAGAAATTGGGTCTGGAAAAAAAAAAAATAAGTCTCAAAGTCTATTACGGATGCAACGGTCATCGAAAAACGACCGGTCATAATCATGGAAGAAAAAAGATGACGTAGAAACGGGAGGAGGAAGAGAAGGAGAGAGCGAGGAAAGGGGGAAAAAAGAGAGAGAGAGAGAGAGACAGAGAGTCGCGTCTCGACGATTCGCGATATAAAACAATATTGATTGGTCGTACAATGGTGGTGGATTATGGGGTGGTTTGCCCGAGGGCCGTGGATGCGGAACGCCCGCGTTGCATTGTGCTTTCACTCTGCGTCCAGTCAAACTTTTCATCCTCCCTTTCGGTTGCTTTCTCTTCTACTCTTTTTCTCTGTCTCTCGGTGCACTCTCCCTATGGCCTCTCTCTTGCCCTAGGCTCAAAACCTGCTTGCAGAATGCCATTTATATGTCTATACGATCAATGTATATATATAGCGATGAGCGTATAGCTTTGCTCGAACGGCGGGGGTTGCCCGCGTGATTGAGGAGCCCTCGATCTCCTCTTCCTCTCTGTAACCTGCTGCTGCTATATGCACTCGTCCACCTTTTCTGTTTCAGTCATCATTCTCGCTCTTACTCTCTTTCTCTCTTTTTCTCTCTCGTACACATATACACGCATCCTCTTATGCTTTTCTGGACTCCAACACTTGTATTTGCCAACTAACTCACTCGACGAAGAGGCTGCAACCTCCCTTCGGTCCTCCCAGTCGCTTCTCTCATCATCTCTTTACTTCCCGTCAGAGAACCCTAACAAGACTACGCATATATATATATAAAT
Organism: Hyposoter dolosus; assembly: GCA_963921915.1. Taxonomy (NCBI): domain Eukaryota; kingdom Metazoa; phylum Arthropoda; class Insecta; order Hymenoptera; family Ichneumonidae; genus Hyposoter; species Hyposoter dolosus. The sequence continues at coordinate 20,680,018 of OY998131.1, read as the reverse complement.
ATGTACTTGTTGCTCTCTTTCTTCGACGAGGCATCAGTGATTACGTGTCCTCGTAACTCTCTCTCTCTCGCTCTCTCTTGCGCTCGTCCTTTCTCAACATCTATTTTATTTCCTCCTGGCTGATAATTATTGAAGTCTCTGTCTCTTGCTCCCTGCAAGCTTTCTCCCACATTTCTCTAAAACTTTGTATTTCTCAATAGCTTTCTTCGTACTGTCGTTTTTTTCTCGAGTTTCCGGCAACGCGGTGTGCAACTGCATCGAGATATTTAGACTCTGGACCACTTTCAATGTTTCCTAATAATTGCAATCAAAATCATGACGTATTTTTACTTTCTTCATTTTTTTTTCGAGCTCAACTCCATTTTGCTTCCTCATAGAGGTGACATTTTTTTTTCGGTTTTCAATGTCAATGTGCTTAAAATATTAGAATTGCTAGAAAAATACGAATTCTACGGCATTCTGAAATTTTCAAAAAACGGGTGTCGATGCTCGTAACTTCCGCAAATTTTAAGATTTATTACTAATTGTTTTTTTTTTTTTCATAAATAGAGTCTCATAATAGGAAGGTTGGTATTGAATTTGGGAAATATCAGTTGAACGGTTTAAATTTTATGATTTTTCGAATTTTACGAAAATTTGAATTTTCTTAAAAATCGTCTAACCGCTTTAATTTTTGCAAATTTTCTAAGATATCGTGTACAAGTCTGTACTTCTCCTTTACTTTCTAGAAAAAATTTCGGAATTATATAATTTAAATGCAAATACAAAAAACGCTGCAAATTGCTGCCTCAAGATGCATGATGTTCAAAATTTTCTCTGTGAAGAAGCCAAAATAAAAAATAGTTCCTCATAGAGAAAAATTTGAGATTCCTGTAGATTTTGTCTTCAGCGAAATCTTATAAAATCGAATATTTTTGCATTATTTGTTCGAGAGTTTTGCAAAGCTAACATTCGAATCGGTATACACGGTGGTTGGTGTTTATTTTCGACCGTGATTTGCTTCTGCGCGATATGGAGACACGATGATGAAAATTTCAAATGTAAATGAAAATTAGTTGGCATTGGGTACACGACACGACAGAGAAACTGAGAGAGCGAGTGAGGAAGAGAGAGAATCTTGCACATAGCGATGAGTGGCAGAGTTACGTGATGCATTGGTCCGGGCTGCATCTTGTGTAACGCAATTTATAACCAGCCGGTCGCCGAGCCTCTAATAATGGGCAGGATGCATTGGATACCTGCACGAGGCACACTTCGATGCTGCAGACACAATGATAGGCGGCAAAGTAAGCGTATGGGCCGTTTCCATAGCAAAGTTTAGGATTCAGCAAAATTTCCGAAATATCTGTTGAGAATTCGAGTTTCTGTGACCTGCAGAAGTAGGCGATCGTTTTTATTGTCCCGAACGATGAAAAAGAAATAAGCAAAATTACTGATGGCTAAAAAAAAAAGGAATTCCTTGGCATTTAAATCTGTCGTCAGAATTCTCATTAATCTTGACTAATCGTTAGTGAGCAGAAATCTGTTTCTGCATGGCTCCCTTTTTCAAGCGTTTCCATATGGGTTAATAAACTTTCAATTGAGACGAGCAACCCCATGGATTTCATGTACGTATTTACAAGAGAGAAGATACAACAAGAGGGTGTAGAGCAGCGAAATGATCGGGCAGAGGAGCGCGTGCATGGGAGTCTCAACGGAGCTGATAGAATATGGCTGCGAATGCTCGCCGAGCCATATACATCATAGAAAATGCATGTGAGCTATTGCTACACAACGCGGCATCACCAGCCATCGCGAAGCATAACCTGGAGAAATGACAAATATAGTTTGCAGGGTATACGTGAAAGTGGGTGGATTCGGTGCAGCAGCAAAAGTAGCAGAATAATAAGAGAAAATGACCAGGAAGGGAAAGCGTCGCTTTGAAAAGCGTTAGGATGAGTAGCCACCCCCTCAGCATCCGTCTAGTGTAAATATCTACGCGTTCATATGTTTATATCTGAATATATTCACATGCAGTTCTAACTGGCGCTTTCTCAGCAAAGTACACTCTGTATATTCTGTTTCACTCGCTCGCGTCCAATTGTTCACGTCGATCGCTTCCAGACCCTTCACGAGCTAGTTAGCTGGACGAAGTTAAACGGGCTTTTAAAAGAAAGAGGAAAAAACACATGCGCCGTTAAGGCAGCTCGGGCCGTTCACTTGGAAACGAAAAAAATCGTTGTGTAATTATGTCAAGAGAAATTTTAATAATATTCGTGGTCATTTTGACTTTACAGAAAAGAAGAGAAAACTCGATGCTCAGTTGTTTGGGAGCTTCGTAAAAAACCAGAATGTTGACAAAAAAAATGGGATGTCGAATTGAATTTCTTGAATGCTCGGCGTGATTTTCGATTGAATCCAATTATTAAATTATTTCATTGAAAAGAAAAGATCGAGGCATGAGAATCAAAGTTGATACGAAATGGTTAATATATATTTGCTTGAATATTTTTACGTGCAGTCTAATTAAATCGGGAACTAGTGGATGGCTCGTATGTGGGGCAGAGAAATGACGAGAATAAAGACGAGAGGTAAAACAGAGTATAATCAGCAAACCCCTTTCTTGCAACTGTATATGCTCATCCGAGAGGGTAAGCGAGAGAGCGAGTGAAATAGTGGAGGAAGTTAGAGAAAGAGAGGAAGGCAGCAGGGAGTATACTCGAAGAAGATAAAGAACGAGAACGAGAGCTCGAGAGGCTGTCCAGTTTGAATCGTCCGAGTCGGAAGTTCACTTTGAAAAGCTCTTCGACACTATAGCTATAGATTAATTGCTAGCAGAAAAGCAGATTCCGCACTTTTGTACCCTGGAGCTCTCAGAACTGAGAGCATTCGCTGCCAATCTTCCACCCTCTGCCCCTGCTTCTCCCTCTCTCTCTCTCTCTCTCTCTCTCTCGCTCTTGCCATCAGGACGTAAAAGCTCCGAACAGCGTCCAAGTATTGTGTACGTACAAAATACTTTCCTGTATATTTCCTCGCTTCCTCAAGCATTACGGATTCGAAAAAAATTTTCGAGTGCATTCGTGGATATCACGTTCCAGGCTTCGGACGTATCTCCCTTCCTCTCTCTACAGTCTTGCTACCACTGTTGGCGAAAATACGCATGCATGCATAGTTGCATGCTGCATATTCCACGCCTGTATATATCCTGGTGCTCAAAAATACTTGGACAAAGTTCGGAAGCGAGCCGCAGTCTGGAGCGAGCGTCATTTAACATGGATCCTGTTGTAAAGAGTGCGTGTTCCCCGCCAATCTCAGACTTTTTTCGTTCATCATTTCAGTCTTTCTCGTTCCGGCTCTTTTTCTCGTTGCTGCACGATCCCCGGAGATTGATAACTACGCGGTTAGAGCAAAAACCTTGTTCGGGAGAGCTCTTCGCGTTGAGCAAAAGGAGTTGGTAGAGCATGTGTGCTGCTGGAAAGGATTATGGGCATTGGCTCTAGAACTGATATCACTCAAGCGGTCAGTCGTGTAGATAGCTCGACAGTAGATCCTGGAAGGCTGACGAAAAAGATCGAAGATTCGAGAATTCGGAGACACGATAATGACTTCGGAAAATAGTTCGATGTCGAAGCTTCTGCATGGAATTGTATCGATACTTGGTGGACGAATTCCTGTTCGGAGAAGGAAGAGCTTGATGTTGGAGCTTAAGGAGGGTTCTCCATGGACATTCTTGGCGATATGCCTTCGCCCGGATAATTTATTTCTTGCTCGATAGATCCGGGGTCTTATGACCGCAGGAACCGGAGACTGGAAGACATAGTTTCTTGTCTTAGTCGCTGGGAGTTAATTTGCACACAGGCATATTGAGTACAGTCAGGATGGAGCAAGCAATGGGCATATACGTGTGGATGAAAGTTGTTGGTATGCGTGTATTAGGTTAGCCAACTATTCCGAAATCAATTAAACTATCGAAGCTCTGACCTGCCACGCGGAGCACTTTCCTGCACATTGCCCCGTGTGCATTTGTGCGATTGAATTCTTAATTAATAGCCATATATATGCGAGCAGCGAAAACACACGAGGAAACTCTCTGCCGAATCTTTCAGGAACAATGTATTCGCGTATCCTTTTGCCCCTTGACGAGCGTTCAAACTCTTTTGCGCCATTGGCGAAAAGCTTCGGACCCTCGTCGAGGTAGTCATGAATATGAGATGAACGACCCGGAAACAGCATTGAACGGTCCTTGCGTGTCTCCACCACGGTAAACGTGTGGCTTGTGTACAAACGTTCCGGAGCTCACACACACACATTCATATACTCTCTCACAGCATTCATATCTCTATAATATATACCACAACTTTATTGATGAATGCAATCGCAAATATAGAAAAAAAAAAAACGTGAGGTTTTGAGCGAACGACTATGGGCCTACTAAGCGAATAAAAGTGCAAATTTGACAAGGACCGAAGGCCCGTCCGTTCCAGCACACGCGAGTCTCGGGATTTCTTTTTTTTTTTTTTGTTTTTAGCCACCAAAGTCCTCCACACAGAACGGACAAATATTTAACACGCATGTGAATAGATTCGTGGTTGTGTTTATATTTTTATACATATACTTGCGCATGATCTTGTGTGTATGAAAATGTGAACAAGCGTTAAAGCGTGTTTCCCACACAAGCAAACGCTTTCTCTTGCGTCACGTAAATACGCACTCTCGAAAGGTTCACAGCCGAGTCGGAAATACGTAGAGTAGAAAAAAGCTCGAGAGAGGAGAGAGACAGAGCAGCAGCGTGTACACCGAGTTTCGTACAGATATACACCCAGCACACAAACGTGGACACACCGACACACATGCATCTGTATATTTTGCGGAAAAACGCGAACGCGCTCGTATACGCGCCGTACCGTGAATAAAAATAATTAACGGAACCTACGAACGACCAAGCCCACCTATGCCACGATTGATTTACGAGGGAGCGCCAAAGTTCGGAGAGGCAGAGCACCACGCCGCCGGCCACCACTGGCTGCTGGTCATTTTACGAAACCGCGTATGCGGAGCTCGATTGATTTTTCCGTTTCTCTTTTCTATCCCTGAATCTCCCTCCCCCCCCCCCATTGCCCTCTTCGTGTGCTCGCCCTCCCTCCCTCCCTCCCTCTCTCTTTCTCCCGCTCGGAACTCCAATTTGTTCTCTAGATTTTTTTTATTTTACATATTCTCGTTTGTCTTTCATTTGTGGTAACAGGGTTGTGCGCCCGACCATTCCTACATCACAATACAATTTGCGTTTAATACAGGGTGTCCGGTTCCAATACTTTCCAAAAACTATTAATTATGTTTTCGAAATCTTTTTAATTATCAATTTTATGCTCCATTTCAATTAAAATTGAATAATTACTCTCGCGGAATAGAATCGGAGGACGACCTTGAACTTCTACCAATTTTCCTCCGCAGAGCGTAAATTTACACGAAGATAAAAAAAAATTTCAAACGTTTACCCAAAAATATGTTTGATTTTCAAAAATTGAAATCGGCAAATGATTTTTTAATTTTTATTTAAATTAACGTTCGATTTTCCCGTATTCGGAATAATGGGAATGATTTTTCGTTTCTATTCGATCAAACGATATTCGAAATGTGAACAAATATATGAATATGATGTACGGGTACATTTAAGGTACTTCACCGAAACTCATGACACACAAGATCGAGCTCTCGTTGTTTTTTCGACCAGAAAGGAGGGAAAAATATGAAATATTCATCAAGCACCATGCACAAAGACCATAATGATATGACCTCATGAGCTGTACTCGATCGCGAGTACGTTATTGTATAAGAAAAAAGAAACAGGGGACAATAACCACGATCACCCGGACTTTCTACAGAAATAAAGTGTACGATATCGATACGAATACATAATAAATGCTCACGAAAGAAATTCTTGCAAATTTCCCATCATTCAATAATGAATGTGCATAAGAGCTGAGTGGAGCTTCGAAAAGTACAGGAGCTCGTCATGATCTCGAGAAAATAGTACGAAATTCATAAAATTTCGCATGACATCCGATGAAAAAATACTAACGAGCACCAATAAAAATCATTATCAATCAATCGGTGCCAATAAGACATTGATGTTCCTGTGATTAAGGTAGTACCGTCGGTTTTAGAATTACCCTTCAGAATTTAATAAAATTTAGTACAGTAGTAGATTTTGATGAGAAAAAAATCCAGTCAAATTTTCAAGAGGCTAATACAGAGAACCAGAAAAAAGATATTCGCATTGGTAGTTTCATACATTTAACATTCATCAATGCCACATTCATCAATGAAACATAATCAACGTTAAATTCAGTTGGTTTTAGAATTACAGTTCAGAATTCGATAAAATTTGTTAAAGTAGTAAATTATGATAAAAGAAAAAAATCCAGTCAAATTTTCGAAAAGGCTACAGAGAACCAGAAAAAAGATATTTGATTTGGTGATTCCATGAATATGACATTGATTTCATACATTTCATTGTATTTTACAATGAAAACTGAGATTTATCACAAAACTCAATGTTAAATTTGTAAAATTACCAATGCGAATATCTTTTTTCTGGTTCTCTGTAGCCTCTTGAAAATTTGACTGGATAGTTTTCTAATCATAATCTACTACTGTACCAAATTTTATTAAATTCTATTAATTTTTTTTTTCTATTAATTTTATTAAATTTTGAATTGAAAAGCAACTTTGTCAAAACGTGACTGGCAACGCTTTTCGATCGAGTTTAAGCTAATCAGCTGCTGATCCATAAATATCGATGTCATTGAAGGTCGTTTGATGATGAAATGGATAAAATAATGATAAGAATGCATTTTAATATAATTTCGTAGAACTTGATGAAACGATGAATGTTCACATTTAACTAATTTACAATGTAATAGTTTGCTGGATATACAGAACGTCCAGGTGTGGAGTGTGCCCTCTTGCTCTCAGTTTGTCTCTCTTTCTCTCTCGATGTATTTTCCTCGGCTCGCGCGCGAGCGAGATCTTCTTGGCCACGTTTTTTTGCAGGTAGACACGATGGGGCAGATGGTAGTCGTCCCTAGATAATAACCACAGTGGCCAAGGTTTTGCTTGGGGTAGCGAAGTTATCCCTCTTGGGTGCCCCCTGCAGCAACCCTCCAAGTCGAGAAGTGGCAGAAGGCCCTTCCCTTTAGACTCACCCCTCGATATGTGTTCCGTACTCTGGTCTTATAGAACGGATGTTTTCTCCATACGAAACTTCCAATGATAGAAAAACGAAAGAGGGAGAGCGACGAGCCCAGAAGGGGAAAGAATGAAGAAACGGAAGAGTCGAGAGATATTGAAAAGTGATGGTTGGACACCACCTGGTCCAGACCAGCTTAATATCTCGATACATTAAATCAGACTGATCTAAGGACTAACTTTACGAAGCTAAAGTCAATCACATACAGGAACATTTGTATTTCATCGGATCACGTATACAGAAACGATATTTTATAGTCGTTCGGGCAATTTAGTGGTTCGGAGAATAAAGTACAATGAAAAATGTAAAAAAAAAAGAGCCAGAATTTGGCGCGAGAAAAAAGGTGGATCAGAGGGGGAGCAAAAATTGAATTTATTTTGGGAAAATATTAAAAATGGGCTTTCGTCGACGTGAAACATTAATTGCAGGAAATAAAGTGGATGAGCATCTCGGAGAAGACTATAATGATAAACACGTGGCGCATCAACGTCGGGAAATGTTGAGAAAAGCGCAAAGGGTCGAGTCGAGCAGTTCTCGTCATCTCTCTCGTCTTCAGCCTCTTGTTCTTTCCATTTTTTTTTTTTTTTTTTCTCAACAGTCCGACCGTGTCTCCATTCTACATACAGATTCAAATGCACACGTGCGCACATGGACGCTCCACACACCGTGAAGATAGTGGGTACGTCGTAAGTGGCTCGGAAGTCCACAGGTGTCCGGGAACAATGACATGCACCGACACCATAGAATCACTACCACGTCGCACGTCTCGTCTATATACTCAAACTTCTTTTTTCGAGTATTCACGAGTGAAAGGGAAAAAGAGGAATGAAGAAAACAGTCAAACGATATAACCAAAGGAGGTTTACATACGCAAGTTGCACTGGAACCGCGCGATGTGCATGAATGTGTCGGACCTCAAAGTACACGAGGATTGTTGAATGCTGGCTAACGACTCTTCTGCACACTCAGCGAAATCTTTTAATTCCTGCTGTACAGAAAGAGAGGGCGAGAGGAGACTCAGGTAGACTGACGACAGTTAGGGGAGGAAAACAGTACAGAAAGGGCTGAAGATTCAATCCCTTTACGGTCCACGAGGAGGAGAGAAAAAAGAACAATTCAAGAAAAACGCCTTCTTTCCCAAGTTCGCTCGATAAATTAATTTTTCTTCGAAGTGACTGAGAGAATCGACTAAAAATTTAAGAATTGCTTCTCCAAATATCGGCCGGTATCGGTGCCAAGATTCGAAGGAATTCAAAGACGTAACGATGGCAAAGAGAATTAGATAAAACATCGAAAAATTTCTCATCGTTCTAAGAAACAAGAAAAAATGTTTATTGACGTTTTTCTCAGCGACAATATTTATTATACGAAGATCGTGTAGTCTCTTGATCATTCGTCAAGATCGACTGAGGAGTGACGTGTTTATACAAAGATCGGCTGATCGTTCATTTGGAAATTGAGTCCGACCGAATTCCCCAGATTTTCTGAGTCGCGGACTTCTGCGATCGGTTGCAAAGAAATATAGATCGAGGGGTAAATAAAAGGTCGAAGAAAGAAAAGAAGATAATAATTGAAGAGCACACGTACGCACGCAGTGTCGTATTCCACGAATTAAATATCCATTATTTCGTTGCCATTGTCTCGGGTGTCCAGAAAAGACCGACATCTGTTTAAAAAAAGAAAAAAATAATGGAAATAAAACATCCACAGGCGTATATATAGAAACGAAGAGAAAAAAGATCACAGACTCGCGAGTACGGGAGAGTAAAGAACGACACAGAGACAGACAGTCAGACAGACAACGCAGGGAAGAGGGGGGACAGCTGTTCCACGAAAGAAGAGAGGCATCAACGAGATAGATCTCGAGTTACTATGCCCCTGGGACGATGCGAGCTGGTTTTACCTCCCATTATGGGTGGGTGTTTCTATATCTCGTCTTCTCGTCTGTTTCTCATCTCTTGATCATTCTTTCTTATTTTTTCTATACATTCACTTTGTTATCTCAATCGACTCGGTTTCCAGAGTTTTCGATTCCTCGCAGACAAATATAATTGGCGAAAGATGATCATCTTTTGGAAGCTGCGACCAGCAGCATCAGATGTTGATCTGCTTTTACTTTCTGGTTGAAAACGACGAGCTCCTGGATCGAATCTCGTACGGAAAATCGAGATTCTCCGCCGTGGACACGAGTCGCGTTGGAGGTTCGGGAATTGTCTCGAATGGTTAGCACACGTAAGATGGATGTTTCGCCCTAATAATGAGAGCGAAGGTCTCCTGGGAATATCGATGCATTGTCGACGAGCACTCGACCGCAGAATTTCCATTCGCACCCACTTTTTTATTCTCTTTTGCATACGAATCACTCCTTCGTGTGTAACATTTTCGGAAGCTCGTTCTTTTGTTGTTTCGCACGAAATAAAATGGAAGTGTGCCAATATCGTGGACCTGAAGATTGCTGGAGCATGACAAACGTGATGGATACTTCCTAACAACTGCAGGAGATCGATACCGGAAAGGAAGAACGTGTGTCATTGATCCTTTCAGGATGTTGATCCCACGGAGCCCACACTATAAGGACCCCCAATATTTAACCTGCTTCTTGAGGACTGTGGGGGTGAAGACAAACGTTTGAGAAAAAGGGCCGAGCTGAGGGTCGTCATAATAATACAGTGGCAGGAAATGTTCTCAGTCGTTTTTGACTTTTTGGAATTTTCGTGAATGAACAAAAGCTCCAACACTCGAAAAAGATTCTTCAACTGTACGTTCAGGATGTTACATCGAAGGCCAGTGACTTTTTACGTTTTGGAACGTTAAGAAATGTCAGGTGTTGGTTCATTGAACAAAATAAAAAAATTAACGACAGAAAAAATGTATTTATCGTTGAAAAATAAATTATTTAAATGAACAAATGTTTTTTTAACGAAAAAAAAAACTCGGGAAGCTTTCCCCTGCGGCATGAATTTCGTGAGCATAAGATTATCTCTTGGAGGGAGCAAACATCTCATGCTTAGGGCGAAGATGATGTTAACAGTGTTTGTCAAAACAAATGTGTCACCTTTCTCGTTGAAAAGAGTTCAAAAGGCTCTTGCCACTTATATTCACGTGTTACGTACTTGGCTTTACACTTATTTATGATGATCATCGTTGTACCCTCCAACTCGCCCCCATCGGGCATCGAAGCATTTTTTGCGTCTTTTAACCTCCGGAAAGATCTTGAAAACTCGTTTCTCTGACAAACGCCTCTTCTCTCATCCACGCTTTCCGCGCTTACGAATATCTATATAACGGCATCTTCGCGTGTCGTTCGCGGTTGAAAAGTCTCTCAAGAGACTGTTCAACCCTTGTAAGAAGAAGCCGAGGACCCAACCCCTAAAGGAACATATTTGCCGACGACAAGGACAACAGCAGGGAGACCCGGGAAAACACTTACTTCTCCGTTGTCTTCTCGTAAGAAAGCTCTTTATCTCAGCTCCTCTCTCTCTCTCTCTCTCTCTCTCTCTCTCTCTCTCTCTCTCTCTCTTTCTCTTGTCTGCCTCGCCCACCAAAAGTGACTTCTTGTCCCTTCGTCGTTTTCTCAAGGGTTGCTTCGCTGCAACAGGTTACAAGACGCCGTCCCACCAGCTTTTTCCTCATTCCATTAGAACCTCCCCCCATAGCATTTTATAAGGCTGCTTATCCACTGGTGCGGAAAGAGTGCGGACGATCAACGTTCTATCAAAAACGTCCTATCGATACATATATACCCGTCTTCAGAGTGTAAACAGAGGAAGGGGAAAATCTTGCTGTTGTGAGGGCGTTTACCCAGAGTCCCTCGCTTCCTAAGATTTTCCCCAAGATTTTCCGGGCCGCAGGCTACACGTAGCCTAATGGTTTTGTGGCTATAGTGATATTGATATAGAAAGTGGAGATGCCACCCTCGTTGAGGAAGACTTGAAAGGAGGACAAGAGGGGGGGGGGGGACCTGTTGAGCTAAGAAATACGAAAGGCGAGAGACTTCCTAAGGGGTTGTTTCCTTAGGAAAAATTTATCTGGCAGAGTCCTACGAGAGACGAGCCCGTTGAGCGACCTCGGAGATAGTGCGAGCAAAAGGGAGAGGAAAAAAAAGAGAAGCCAATACCGCAGTCACCATCTGCCACTTTTCGGTTTGGGAATAAGATATCAACTTGTTGCTTGAACACGATATTCCAGTCTCGGCCAAAGGATTCACTAAGCAAACCATGCTTTTGTTTCATTCTTTTTTTTTCTTCTCTTTTCCTTTCTTAATCGCGTGTGCGCTTCGCAGATATATAACGCGAGGGAAATAGTCCCTGGTGCGGCACGCGAGCTCTACTTCCGCATTGAACCCCCTTGCACAACCTCCTTTTTTCTCTCGAGTTCCTTTTTTTTCACCTTATTTCCGAATACCTCAAAACGCTTCCAACTAACGTAGTCACTTTGGATAACTAGTTGATTCTCCGATACAGATATATTTCATGCTCACCGTTCTCGTGGATTTAGCCCTTCGGTACTCCAGAAAAAGTGAGTCATAAAAAATTGGTTATTGGGAAATTTTGCAGTTTTTTTAAAAATCAATTCATGAAAAACGCTGTCAATTTTTTTCAATTCCAAATTGAAATCCCAGGCTTTGTTTTTTCTTTTGGTTTTCGAATAATCTTCGACTTGGTAACCGACGCCTTTTATTTATTAGCCTCCTGTCAATATTTTTCAATATTTTTTTTCGGATTTCCGTATCTGGACGATTTGGGGGAACTCGATACACCATACGCCAATAAAAACCAGGCATGGGTTTTAACACTAAGACCCAATCTCTCCGGTGATTACTCGTTGGCACGTTCTGACACGATCCAACGACTCGCGTCTCAGATTTCTCTCCACTAACGATACTGATTCGGGGGCGGACAGCTTTGGATTGCCAATCGAAATAGCATCCGCCGAACGGAGCAATCTTCCGCGAAGATTTCAATAAATCTTCACTTTTGCCATCCCCGAACCGCTGCCTCAGAAATCGATTTTGAAAAAGTAAAAAATTCAGAAATATCGCTTTGCCATAATCGAACGAGAGATTGAGATTTGGTATTTCGATGGGCGCAGCGATTAAAAACATTTTCGACATTGATCGAGAAAAAATAACTGACCAAGATTTTCCTCCAGTCCGTTTTACCACAGTTGGAATTACTTTCATAGTGGAAATCGTGCACCAGCTGAGAGACAGCAATCCACAAATTTATAGTGTCGAACCTACAAAGTAGATACAACGATATTTTCCATCAAATCGTAACAAAATAAGATTCTTTTTTGATGCTCATCCCTCGACGCTCTATAAACACAATTTTATCGCTTTTGCGCGCGCATCTATAAATCAGAAGGCACTCGAGCAAATCGGAGAAACTTGTTGAACGTTTGGCCTAAGAAAGTCCGAGCTAAGAAACCACTTGTTGCGCTCTGACAGTTCCCAGTCTTCCTCCCTTCCCTTCATTTATTTCCCATCACTTCGAAGGAAAGAGCCCTCGCGATTATCTTATCCGAGAATATACTCAGGAGACTCGAACGCTCTCGACGGTTTCATTATTTTTCTTGCTTATATATTACTGCCCGGATCCCCATTTCTTAAGCTCATGGAAATCCAGTAAGAAAAACAAGCCCTCGAGCAAGGCAAACACTCTTTTGTCATAATTGAGGCTCAATAAAAGAAAATGTTTCGTGTGTTTTTTTAAACCGATTTGTATCAATCGACTTCAAACTTTTCTCCGTTTTTTCGAAATTGTTTCCGGTTTAAAAAATTCCATTTCTTTCAAAAACGTCGATTTTGTTATGTGACGGTGAGAATTTTTCTTTCCAGTTTTCCAAAATATCCCAAACCATCGAAAAATTGTATTTAGAAAAAATTTCCGAATGTGTGGGTATATTCTGGCACTGTAAAATTTAAACGTTCATAACTCGAGAACGGTTTGAGCTACAGGGCTCCCGTTTTGCACAGACATTAATCTATACAAGCTCTTCATTCTCTGAGAATTTTGTTGCAATTGCTAGAAAAATACGAATTCTACTCCATTTTGAAATTCTCAAAAAAAGAGTGTCGACGCTCTAACTTCCGCAAATTTTAAGATTGATTACTATTTTTTTTTTTATAGACAGAGTATCATAATAGGAAGGTTGTTATTGACTTTGGGAAATATCGGTTGAACGGTTGAAATTTTATGAAATTTCAAATTTTACAAAAATCTGAGTTTTTTGAAAAATCGTCCAACCGCTCTAATTTCTGCAAATTTTATAAAATATTGCGTATAAGTCTGTACTTTCTCTCTACTTTGTAGAAAAGTTGTCGAAATTGTATAATTCAAATGCAAATAGAAAAAACGCTGCAAATTGAAATTTGTAAATTGCTTCATCAAGATGCTCAAGATGCTCAAAGCTTCCTCTATGAGGAAACCAAAATTAAGAATATAGTTCTTCATGAAGAAAGGTTTCAGCATCGTGCATCTTGTTTTTTTTTAAATTACGAACAAAAAGGATAATTATAGAGAAAGGGGAGTTAAAAAAATGAGTGTGAGAAAGCACATCGGGCTGCTGGGCTGTCAAGCATGCACGAGACAAATATAAGACAGCAAGGCGCTGTTTTTATTGAGCGTATAGATTGTAGGATGATGACATGGTGATGGAAAGGGGCGTCTCACGGTGGGGCCACGTGCCTGTAACTGCACAATATTCGGTTTCAGTTCACGACGCCCACGTCCGATAACGCTAGTGACACACAATGAAACAGAGTTGACGAGATATCGGGTGGCAACTCCAGACGCAAACCTGATGTCTCTGTGCCCTTGCATTCGCCTCCTCGGTGTATCAGTCTCCACCGTTATCTGCAACAAGCTCGGCGAGAGCGAGTCTCTCTATGGTCTCGAAATGTCTTTGACCAGAGAACGCGAACGAGAACTCCTGCAATAATTCGTAACATCGAGCATTGACTCGTCCTTTCATCAAGAAACGAACGCAATAAGAAAATCGATCAACGACTACAAAACTTTGCGGATAATGAATCAGAAACTCTTTCGGAGGGTGAAGAAATCAAATTACAAATGCTCGAAGATTGAGTTATTAGCGGGTGGTAGCGGCAGTTTCGAGCGATGGAATAAAGATTGTGTAGATATGGGACGTCTCAAAAATCACGTCCCAGCCTCCCAGGAAACTTGTAGCTAAATCGCAGGATCATGGCGTCGAGAATATTTCCGAACATTGGTCAATGGAGCAACTCTGTGAGATAAAGCCGATCAGATGCAATGATAAAAATTTCGATTTTTCCATTTCTCCCGAAACATTGAACGGCTATTTTGAATTTTGAAACGCTTTGTACGTCGAAATTGAATCTTGCATATCGTACGGGAGAAAATAAGACTTCCAACGACGAAGAGCGAGTGATTAAATTTGGCAGCCCCCACGAAAACGCAGCGAGGGTAAGGAATCGCTGGTACCGGGAAAGGCGGATGACCCTGGCGATCTCGAAGCGACAGCAACGTCTGAGTAGAGCACGAATACGTCTTTCTGTTGATGAGCAGGCTCGTCGTACAGTCTGTAGTCTCGGCGCCCTTGGACCAAAGCCCCTAAATCGTTATGTCCCTTTTTTTTCGTAATCTTTCGATATACAAAGCTCTGAGATCACTCGTCAGCATTTATTGAGATTCGTACACGAGCTATAACTTACGAGTACCGAAAAAAATTGCATCCTCGAGAAATCCATCTGTTGAAAAGTCGGCGAGGCGATCGAGAGGCGAGAAAACCCGCAGAAACCGAGCGTCACGCGTTGCTCTCGTAATCAAAAGTTTTGTTTTGTTTCTTTTTTTTTTCAAAGATTCCAAGATGCACTTCGAAGGGTCGCGTCTTATTTCTCATGGTAATTTTTCCCTCTCCCTTGGAGAAAAACTGCTCACAGTTTGCCCGAATCACAGAGATCGCCGAGAGTGTAAAAACGCGAGCGATAATCGGACGCAGCAGAGGAGGGGAAAGAGCGTGAGAAAAACGATCTCGACGTTACGAGACTCGCGATGCACCGAATATCAGTGTGGACGTGCATGTCCGCTTGTGTTTGTGCTGCGCGCGTATACGATCGAGATAAAAGCAATGAGATATCGCGTCGACAAGTGAGCGACAGCGAGTCGAGCTCGGGGATGTATTGGGTATTGATTTTACTTTAAGCCCATACGCATACGTGAATAAGCGTGAACAAACACAGTGCCAGGCGCAGGCACACACTGCAAACAGGAATACACAAAAATGTATTTGACAATTTGTAGTATGCAATGCACTTTATGAGTTATGTGCAACGTAAAAGGTAAGCAAAGGTGAAACAGTTTATTAATCCATGAAATATATGTGACACTTGATCTTCGCATGACACAAATGCCAGACGTCACTGAAAGTGTCGAATTCAGGATACAACAATATTTTACTTTCCGAATATCCAATGAAATCCGATTCCCACTGACGCAGCTCTCTCTCTCTCTCTCTCGCTCGATTATTCATCATTTTATATTTTTTCACTATTGTTATCATTTCTATGCTTTTTATCGTTGACGTTTCATGACGACCATCAACCGAATACGGTTCCGAAACCGTAAGCCTCGATCTCTAGTAAAAAACTATCGAGGAACTACGTGCAAAACAAAAAAAACAAAAAAACAAAAATTGAACAATCAACGCCCCAAGAATCGTGGCCCCAACTGCCAATCGAAAGTTCCATACAAAGCCAATCATTATTAAGTTTTCTAAATTTAAAGGTATCGTGAACTTTCAAAAAACGACTACTAACAAACTGCGTCAAACTATTTATGAATCCAGAACTTTAGAATACTCAGATCCTTGGATTGCACGGAATTTTTGAATATCCTATGGGGAATTTGATACTGTAGTGTGTAATATAGTTTAAACATTGAAGCATCAGGTTGATGTGAAAATTGACAAAAGCGCACTTTTATACACACGAGGCGATGGTCGACTAGGTTGCTTTGTTCGAGTTGCAATCCAAGAGAAAAGAGAGTTATTCGACGTTAGCTATGGTGCAGTAATAGTTTGCAAAGGTATTCCCGGAAGCTACTACTGTTTCTCATGTGGGAGGGAGCGTACGAATATATAGACCGGTCAACTTACTAGAGTTTCGAATGCAATAAGAGCTATACACTTGTCTCCATTATAACACACACATAGGTAGGTCTATATAGGTACAAGTTTAGTAGCTGCTGTAGCTTAGGGAGTCCGGCAGTCTGAAAGGGAGAAGAGACTTCGGAGCGTCGAAAGAGCTACGAGAGAATAGCTAATACATCACAAACTTGAGGACAAAGAGGAGCAGGACGTTGTGTGTTTCGTAACGGTGAATCCGCAAGAACGCTCGCGAGAACTACCTCCCAACACTCTAAAACTTTACCTATTTGTTAAGTCTCGGAAAACCTCCGTCGTCTGTCTCTACAGATACTCCTCGCAGCCTCCATGCTCCATAGGCCATGGATATAGACCTTATGATAAAAGCGCAAGACGAAGAACTACGGAGATTGTAACATTTTACCTCACATGTACTTTACCCAGTACAAACAATGGAGTGTTTAAAGGTCGTAGAGGAAATTCTTCGATGCTCTTGCGAATTCGTCGAGTCACGCCACAATGCGAACGTTTAGTTTCCTAATTCCTGGTTAAACATCAACCTTAACGCGTCCACGCCATGTATTCGTAAAAATGCATTTTTATTATGAAATTTCCGAAGTTCGATTGTGAAAAATGCTTGATGTAAAAAATATTTTCAAAAATCTGTAAAAGTCGTTGATTTGATGAATAATTGATTGAATGATTTCTGTTCCAGAGGGCAACGTCTTTTGCATCATAACGACATCGTCCAGTGTGAGTATTTCCACGAGCTATGTATTGAATTTTTAATATATTTGTCTACAGACTTTACGCCAATGTGTATCAGGAAGTTGGGAGGGGAAGGGTTGCAGTTTTTTTCATAGAGGGTGGTTAGGTTTGACAATGCAGCAGTATGTGCTTGCAACAGGCGAACATAGAGCTGGTGGGGGGATAATTCGTCGTCGTCATCGTAGTCATAGTCGTCGACGGAATTGCGGAAGGGGCTGGGGATGGATATGCGAGGGATGCGAGAGGAGTTGGGGACGCAGGGTCCCTCCGTACCGGAGGGAAAGTTTGCGCGAACTGCAGTGACGAAGGCAGAGAAACAGGAAGAAATGTGAGAGGAAGAGAGAGGAAAAGAAAAGAGGTGGAGAGACGATGTGGTCTAAGGTACATAATTATGCTTGCTGATTCCTTCCCTAATAAAAGTTGCACTGTCACCAGTGCCTTCCGACGTGGTTGTCGTCCAATGCTCATTGTAACCCCCAGGACTTTGCCACGCGCTGCACCCATCGTTCTATCTCATCCGTATTTTTATCTCTCTCTCTCTCTCTCTCTCTTTTCTCTGTATCGCTCTCACTCTCGCATTTACGATCCATATCAACCCCTTCCCTTGCTCCCGAAGCAAAGCGGTAGTAAATGTCGAGTCTTGCTGCACACGTGTGACGAAGACAAAAGTGCATGCCTGCAGCAAGAGCGATGCCCTTGCGATCGAGCTGAAGGAAGAAAGGATAAAGAGAGGCACGTAGAGCTGCTGTGGGGTTGATATTTTGCATAGAGAACATTGCGAGAAAGTGGTACCATGTATGCCCAAACCCTCTCTCTCTCTCCCTCGGTCTCACTTTCCATCTCTCTTCCTCCTCTTTCTTTGTATTTCCCGTTCAATATATATCCGTATATGTGCATTCAGATGTCGTTGAATCATGCAGAAAGACAAAAACAGGGAATAAGCTCGGAGTCTTTTCGTTGAGGAATTACACGAGAAAGTATGATGCACACGCGCCCGTAGTCAGAATTGCTTTGCTATGCAGCATCTGAAGTTGCAGTTTTTTTCTCATTCGAATGTATTTCTGTGCAGTCTTTAATGGCTATATGTACGTGGGTGTGTCCGATCCCTCCTTTGCTACTAAACTCTGAGGAAATAAGCATAGTCAGTAATTGTGCAGCATATAAGTCACGATAAATCCATATGCTTGAGAGCTTTACATGCAGCATCTATAGATTCTACACAAAATGACAGTATGAAGGGAATCTATCGGGCGTACGGTGGACAGAAATCATGCTGACTGATTATTCAGAGATTCTCGACGTTCTCAAGAAAATACGAATCACACACGTCGTGCTGCTTTTCATGTTGCCATGCTAAACTATGTTAAAAACATAAAAAATTCGAAAAAAATAAGAATTTAATAAAATTTGGTAAATATATTCTTTAATAATATAAATGACAATACAAATTTTTCTAGATTTTTCCACGATGTAGTACTCGAGTAATTGAGCACTAAAGTTCACGTGTATAAGCATAGAGTTTTCATATATACAGGTATACATCTCGTGCATAAGAAGTTCGATTTAACTTTCAATTATTCAATAACCATGTGGTAAAAAATTAGGAAAAAAATTGTGTTTTTATACTTGATGCCAAAGAATTTAATCAGAAAATTTGATCAAATTCTGATTATTTTGATTTCGTGATCCAACCTCCAAGATAAAAACAAAGTTACACGTCATTATCTCTTCGGACATTACGACGATGAGTGAATAACATGATTGGACAAAGAGTTAAATCGATAGGTACAGAAAAAATCAGACCCTTTTGCTTGTTTTTAAATACAATCTCCAAGGCCCGAGGGATTGGGAATTCTCGTATCATCTCCCACTAGGTTAACCTCGAGAATCTTTTTAAAGGGCCTTTTCTTCGCTACACACCGCTGGTCGAAGGGTCCTTGGCCTAGCAGGTCTCAAGGTGCGTCTCCGAGGTACACGTTCGGTGGTTTAAATTTTTAAAGAACCCCATGGGTACGATGTATATAGCATGGCATACCCATACTAGCAAGATCTTGCGATATTCTCTCGCACGCGGTGCCGGTGCTGTGGCAAGGAAGCCAGATGGCTCGACCTACCTCACGAACCCTCGCCCACGTTCTTACAAACCGCCTGTTTACTTCTGTCGAGGGTTGCAGCGCGCTCGTATATACATCGATGGAATACTATTATTTCTCGGGAATCTTGAAAAGGTTTACCACCGTGGGTCATTTTGACCCATTTTGCGGAAAGACTCATCATTGGCATAATTGAGAGATGTTCGAGTTGAAAAATATATTGAACGATACGAAATTCTGGTTCCTCCAAGATCGGGCACAATTTTCTGGGTCTCGGAGACCCGAAGAGCTCAGAATTGTAAATAATCGCGGGAGTAAATTCGTCAAGGTTGCATAACAATCGTGTTTTGAGAGACACGCGTTTCCATCATGCCCCCCGTCATTTCCAATTGGCTATGGAGCCTTCCGATCGTTTTCGATAATAAAATTTTTCGATGCATCGGAATGAAAGGGAGCAGGATAAAAAATTATGCGAGAAAAAAGTTGTTGTGGCCAGGATACGCAGGAACTGTTAATCCGATACAGAACATATGTTGCCGAAAAAAAGAAACAGCGATCGAAGGCAAGAGAAAAAGAGATCGAGTGGTTCTTTTCGATCTGTACGTGCCTCGTCATTGGGCAAGAATTCATGCCCTGAATTTATAGTATCTCGAGCAGCCCTCGCTCAAATCCAACCCCCATATGAGAAGAAACCATTCATTATTTTTCTAATCTTCCGTTAGAGTGGGAAGAAAACTAAGAGACGCGTGGATGAAAGAATCGGTGAAGAGCAGAGCGTGCGCCCAGGAGAATGCGGAGAATAAAGAATATGGGAAAACAAGACAGAAGGACATACTGTGAAAAATTGGGCCGGATATCGGATAAGAAGGTGGACCGCGGCATCCTGGTGCGCTCCAAAAGGTGTATAGAAATTAACACGCGCCAAGGGATGAAAAAATAAATACATATATATATATAAATACCCATGGGCAGCCACTTCAGCCATAATGCTTGAGGGAGGAAGAAACGAAAAGGGAACGTTTTCCACACACACACGTTCCGGAGTCTGGCTCGTGTCGATTCGCTTCGATACATCGTTAAAGTTCAACCATTCAATAATCCCATTTTTTTCTTCTTTCTATTAAGGTAGTACCGTCGATTTTAGAATTGCCGATCAGAATTTTATAAAATTTGGTATTGTTATATAATTTCATGAATTTAACATCGATTTCATACATTTCATTGTATTTTACAGTAAAAACTGTGACTTGTCCTAAAAATTGATAAGAATCCATTGTAAAATACAATAAAAATGAGATTTTCATAAGACTCAATGTTAAATGTATGAAAGTACCAATTATATCTTTTTTCTGATTCTCTGTAGCCTCGGGAAATTTTGACTGGATACTTTTCAATCACTGCCATACCAAATTTTATTAAATTCTGAAAACTAATTCTAAAACCGACAGTACTACCTTAAATTCGTACGAGCCTCAGACTTTTACGAAAATTAAAAAACAAAAAACGCCAATTTTCGAAAAATTCAATTTTCAAATTTGAAAATTCAATTTTCAAAAATGTTGATATTCTGTCGAAATAAAAAATCAGCTCGTTGGAGATTTCTTGGTTCGTAATTACGAACAAAGTGTGAACAGATTTTCTTGCTTTTCGTTTGTAGTAATACTCAGGAATGGAGTGCATAGCTGCGCACGTGTCAATCGACATCGACAAAGTTGTTTGCTTTGATGTACAGCCGATTGTGTCGTTTCTGTACGTATGGCTCGCTAAATTACCATTATTATAAAAACGTGATTCATTATAGGTGTAGCCTCCGTTTTGGTAAAGGAGGCTTTTCAAGAAACTGCCTATTTCGTCTTCACAGCTAAAGAGGATTGTGTTTCCAACACAAATCGCCCACGCGTACGCCCACCCGGCGCCTTTTAGGCGCACGACCGGAAATCCCATGCTGCGAAATTAGCTCTTCGTACAGTTGCCAGAATTTACAAGCTCGACGTTTAGAGAAGGAATGACGCTACTGTTGGCATATATAGCAAAGTAGCTCTCGGACTTAATGGCACACAAAACTATGCAGAATATAGAGACATTGTATTCTCTGTCGTGGAGGATTGCTAGGCGTTTCTCTCCGGAGCAATTGTCAAGCATTGCACACCCAACGAGCATTTTGGAGTATTCTCAAAACTTCAAAAAGCCTGTCAACCAAGAATCATTCATTTTCTGATCATTTGAAATGCCAATTTGTACGATACTTTGTAGCAAGCATTGTTAAGGTGGTAAACGGAGCAATAAATCTCATGAAATTCCCAACTCGAGTCTCGTTCTGCAGTCCAGTCCGTAAATTCCAAAAAACCCAAATTTATTTTACGACCTTGAAAGTACAGAAGCGTTGACGTTGTATTACGAACCGGATGAAAGAAGCAAGACGTCTTATTATGCAGGACAGTAGGTACACAATGATCCCTTAAAGCGTATTACCGAACGTAGTCAAACGTCGATTTTCCGTAACTCGGATTCCATGAAACTGATCCACACGATGATGATGAACGACCCGCTGAGCAGAGAAGCCAAAGGAGTCAAATTGCCAGGCTTATCAGAACTGCGAGCGCGCTGCCTTGGATCCGACAAGTAGATCAAAACTTTGATGCGTTTTTGAAAGAGAATTCGAGCCAAGAAAAGAAAGCAGAGTTGATGGAGGATAATGAGAGAATTTCGTGTGAACATGATGTTTTTTTCGTCGGGACGATGAACTTTGGTGATGCATAAACGTTCGCGGTCGAAGACCTATTTGGGGGCAAGAAAAAAAATTCAGGGGAAGTCTTTCAGTGACAGTGTGCGAGTGTTTGTGTATGTGTTTGGGTGTATTTAGCTGAGCTTCTAATACCATAGCAGCAGTAGCTCGTGCGGGCTACCTGAGCAGCTGCACCGATCGGTAGTATATATAAAAATGTATATATATATATACACATCGTCTTAATCGTACGGTATATACATGCCTTGGGGTGCCTCGGTAGAAATTTTATTTTAGCTCGCCTTATGGGTCGGTAACTCGCACAAGAGAGAAGGGGAGAGAAAAAAGTGGAATGAGAGTACTTGGACGAGCGGGAAAGATGATGGGGACACCCCATCAGGATCGCTGCTAGACACCACCAGGTACACAGCGTATGCATGTGTATTCCTATGCATTTGTTTCTATGTGTATGTGTCTGTCCAAGTATTTGGCAATGTGTGTGCGAGCGCGTGTACCAGTTCCGCCATCAGTGAGAGGGTCTCGACGTCACGCTCGAGAGAGGGTGCTGCCATCTGCCCCCCCAAACGAGTGTGTGACGTCAGGTGTGACGGCGTGTATACACACTCTTGGCCAAGGAGCGTCTATCGCCAAACAGGACTTACATTTTCGTGTACAGTTTTAAGCAGCCGCGACCGATTACGAGTTTTGAAGCCGCAACTATAAAATTCCAGATGCCCATTCGATCGGCTGCTATCGCTGTTGATTTAGAAAATATCAAATTCTTCGATACACTTTTTGTGATAACCAGTGAGAAAAATTTTTGGACATACACCAACTCGCGTTGATACAACTTTTATACTTTGACTTTGTTGCCGAGGAATTGAAGATTTCTGGGCCGACGCATACCTGCGTGATTAAGGGATACTGAGGGAAATGTACAGGGAGGAAGGCACCGAGGGCGGGAGGGCATACATATGCGAGAAATTGCGATTTATAGAATTTCTAAGAAGTCTAGTTCTCGTTCAAGTGCGAGCTGGCATCGACGCATAATTTAGTTTTCCTCTTTGAATCGCTCAACATTCACTTTTGAGTATCGACCATTCGATTTTTTATTTCTCGAGACTGCTTGAGCGAAAAGAGTGCGAGAAAGAGCTTCGCAAGCCTCGTGTGTGTATATATAATCGGCCAGTCTCATTGTGTTTATGCGCATAGACTCCGCGCCCGTGAATGTACGTGGATAGAGTGGATGGCGGGGGCACACGTCACAGAACATCTGCCGAGAGAGTAGCGTCGCGTGGCGTTTCTCTCCAACGAGGCAGCACACCGACGACTACCCAGGACCCCCAAAGACCAAAGAGCCCTATCCACCTAATCGAAGGGGCTGTTCTCCCTGTACTGAGACAAAGAAAAATTGTGTGACGTACTGGCAGCTGCGACTTTGACGTAGAAATCGAAAATACTAACTTCGTCGTTCGATGTCTCGGTCGCCGCCGTCGAGACTTTACCCTCTCATTCAATTTTTCGTACTTTCATACTCGACCATCGCACACTATATTCACATATGCCTGACGTTTACCGTGAGCTACGAAAAGACCCCCCTTAAAGTCAAGGCCAGTCGAAATATTTCCCTTCGAGTTGGCCTGTGTTCGTCAATGTTTAGCGGACTTCGACAGCCTTATGCTACCAAAGGAATATCGCATTTTATTTCCCTCTTTTCACTTATTACGAAAAGACTCGATCGAGCCTAAAAATCAAGCATTTTTTCGTCAATTTCATTTTCTCAATTTTTTTCATCAACTCTAATGATAAAGCGAAATTCAGTAAATAATGAAAGTCAAAGTTTTCGTAAAATAAGGGTCGCGCCAATATGATGCACTTCGTTTTACACGATGCGCATTCTTTCCGTTTTTTTTCAACACGCGTACTTTCTCTTTTCTTTCCCTCTAGAACGTCTGTCTCGCAATTATCCCGCCCTCCCACTCCTCGGCCTTTCTCTTTCTCTCAAAAGAAGTGAAGCAAACGCCGCGGTCCACTCTCAAAGCTGGGCCTTCGCAGTTAGAGTAGCAGGTAAATGCAACAGCAGCCTTCGCTGCGCTATATAGACGCGGGCTCTTCATTTCTCCATCCATATCTTGGCTTCGTTTTCACATACAGAGTCTCGCCCTTCGCGAAGCTGTTAAATATAGGAAAACAGTCAGTGAGCCAGAGACATGGAAACCAAAGCGTTAATCTTCCGAGTAGAGAAGCTAATGAAAGCAGCTCTCGTGCTTTCTCTCTTCCTCCCTTTCCTACTATCTTCGTGTATACAATTTTTTTTCTTCCACTTGTTCTCTTTTCCTTCCCGGCACCGACTTTGCTTTTTTCTATAACCCAGTCTACGTGACTTGAGTTTTTTTCCTGTCTAGACTAACATTTAGTGGGTCATTATGTTTTTGGTTCAAGACAAGATTTCAAGAAGTACGAAAAATATTGTTTGGTCTTATGGAGTGTCGTGAAAAAAATCGGCAAGGTGTCCTTTGCGTGTGTGAATGACGCACCGAAATTTCATCGGGTCCTGAGCGACAGACGTGCCCAAAAAAAAAATAAATAAAAATAATCGAACGGGCGAGAATAGAATTTATAGAATCTGGCGACACATTCGAACGTATTTTTTGATTACCTCAACCTATAATCCGGTAAATTCAATCCGGTAGATTCAATAGAACTGCAAATTTCTTCGAAATAAGTGACAATTTTGATTCTGAATTTTCCGTTTCCTTATTCGAGCCGTTCTACGCAGAATTTTGCTGAAAAATAAAAAATGTAAGAGAGTTTCGACTTCGTTTTCATAATTAAAAAAAATTACTGAACATTCGCGTGTTTTGGAGGGGCGACGAGGGGCTGAGGAATAGAAGAGTCTTTTTAAAGTTATCGTAGCATACCTGATGGTTCTTTTTTCACATTTAAATGTTCCCATTTGGCGCACGTGCCCGACTATCTGCTCGGAGCGTTTTGTGTGCAACTGTTGCCCTCGGAAAGGTGATTTTTGATGCGCATCTGCCAGGAGGTGCTACGCCGTGTCAACTGCACCCTTTCCAGGGCCTCATTGATATCGAGGAACCAAGGAAACAGGACTCTCCAAAGTTCGCGCGTTCCGACATAACGAAATTTGTCTGAGAAATTGTATCAAAGTTTTGGGAACTTACGGAGTTAATTTTCAATCGTGACTGTGACAAAACTTTAATGATTTGATTGATTCCACACATATAAAGACGAGTGCTGATCACTTCTGCAGGAATGCACAGGAAACCGTGGTCTTTGCAGAAGCAGCTGTATCCTTGGGACTGGAATAAAACCGTTTGATGGAAAAATAGACGCAGGACGAGTGAACGAGTTAAAGGAAAGAAACATCTTATTGAAAAGTCGTGGCAGATGCGAGTTCATTGAGGAAAACTTATGTAGTGGATTTTGGAGTGGCCATTGGCGCATATTGCCAAGATTTTTGGATGAAAAGACTGAGCGGTGAAAAGGAAAGCACAGTATAAATATAGTTGTGGGTGGGAAGGTCCAAGATTTAGCCTGCACCTTAGAATTCTTTGAGAGTGATAGAAATGCAACACCATAGACATCATCCATATTCTGCTCTGCATCTTGAAACGCGATGAGGAAACTGCAGGCTCTGCCGTCACGCTCGTCATCGATGCACTTCAAGGCAAATAGCGAGAAGAGAGGGCCAACCCTTTCGCATCTGTCCCTTCCTTTTCGGTAGACATGCAAAAAAGGGATGCTTGCGGCGTTCTCGTGAGGCTATTATAGTTCGGGAACACAAAGATTTTTGTGAAGGAGGGAAAATACAGATGCAGGGATGCGGGAAACGAAAATGCAGGGTGCATCGTTTTTGACTGCGAGAACGCGAACAGAAATTCAAAGAAATCTTTTCCGTTCGATATCGCTTCGATTCTTCTCTGCATCGATTCGAATCGATCGAACTGTTCGACGTCTCGTGCGGTAAAAAAAAAAAATGATAAAATGACGAACATTGTATACGGCGTCTTTGCAGCGCCCTAGAGGAACAAGACCAGGTGCATTCCTTGAGACCAACGTTGCCAGGTCCTTTTCTGAGTCGAAGGAATCGTTGAATCGTCGGGTCCGACCTCACGACGGACTTATGGATATTTGGGATCATTTTCCAGCATCCCAACGAATCTTACTTCTCAAGATCGTCTGTCAATAGACTCAAGTGTCGCAATCGTCGATATAGCCATAAAATCTTTTGCATTTGACTGTCTCTGTCAATATGTATTTTTTACCCCGTTCAATGGCCATTTTTTTTTTCAATTTTTTAACTCCACTCCCGTAAGTTGCTCGGACTGCCCGGCGATCAATGAATTGAGGCATCCATCCTTTTTTTTTGGTCAGCCTCCAGTGCTCTCTCTCTCTCTCTCTCTCTCTGTTTCTCTCGTCCTTGATAGGGAGGCAGCCTCTCTATCCACGAGAGCCAGTCTCCTTTCAACCCCCTTCGGTCCTCATTCTCCTCTTTCTCTCTTCTTTTCTTTCTCGCTCTCTCGCTCGCTCTGTGTGACTCTCGGTTGGTTTCCACCTCTTTTCTCAACGCTAGCCCATGACGAGGCTCTCTCTGAGCCCCACTTGGCGGACTTTCTCCCGCTCTTTTTGCTTCGACGTCGCGCTGGCACATCGTCTGCTTTTTCACCCTTCCGCCTGTTATCCTCTCGCGATATATACACTCTTTCTCAACTTGCTCCTCTTTCTATCGTTTACTCTTTTCGCCCCTCCCGATCCTCCGATATCCACGACAGCCGCTCCATCCGTTGTTCGGATGCTGCTGTGCTCCATCTCTCTCTCTTTCTTTTCTGCACTCGAATCTCTATATCTGCCAATCTATTTGTCCATCTACATCTCTTTCCTTCGTTCTTCGTGTTGTCTACTTCGATATGAAGGTGTGCGCGAGCGCAAACGCTTGTGTTCGTGTATATTGGTCCCTCCTCTATTTTCCTCATTCCGAGGTTCGCTCTCTCCTTTTCGTGTTTATCCATCGCATCGTCTTTTTCACTCTCGTATCGTTCATTTGGTTGCTGCAGAGCGAATCAGACATTGAAGCATTTTCCGCTTGTTTTTCTCTGTCTTTTCTTCCTTCTCTTATTCCCTCGCGCTTCTCTCTTCGTATTAGCTGGACACACGCGACTCTCGCTGACCCGCCGTCAATATCCTCCTCCAAAACCATCCTCTTCGCGTCGGTTATCTCTGACTGTGCGAGTGTCTGTGTATGTGTAGGCGCGCCTCATGTGCATATCCGAAAGCACGTTAAATCGCTACATGCGCTCATGCATATGTGCATAGAAGCCTCACACGTTTGCCGATTGCCCGCGTGTGCATCACCAGATAAATCTCTCTGTCTGAGGGCTAACGTACCTCCGATATAAAACGCGGCAGTCTGATATATACGTGCGCCAAAGTATATATGTATGTCCGTGTGCCGGTGGGAGGCAAAAAGAAAGAGGGATATATAGCAAGAGAGAGGAGGATTTTTAGAGGAAAAATGCTCGCGCATGCGCTTTTCGACGTGAATCGCCATCCCTTCTCCCTCGACCCGAGACTTGGCTGACCGGGGCTTATCTTTCTGTCTCTTTTCCCCTCTTTTGCCATCAGCCTCTAATACTTTTCTCTTTCGTCCGTTCCACTCGTTCGTACTTTCCATTGGCGGATACATTTTTCATTAAAACGAAAAATGTCGCTCCAACTTCTTTTTCCTTTGTCACTTCATTATCGTCATGGTTTTCAACATTTTTTTTATCAAGTTTCGCCTCTCATGGGGATTATCCTGAAGGCACGGTGTAATCCTTGCAATTTTCATGAAGAAATTCTGTTAATTTTTTGAGATATTTCGAAAATTCGATTCCTCTTAATGAATTCTTCGAGTCGCAACGAAATTGTTGATCTAGTTTTTAAAAATAGTTGCTGGAATGCCTTTGATTATAAAATTGACCGAAAACAGTCGTTTGGTTCGAGCAATTAGCGTCTGGTTGCCCAGCCACAGTTTAATAGTGCATTAATAATGTTTTTTTCGTCGTCTATAAGGATAATTGCATTGACGAGTATATAATGAAGGCTTTATTGAATTTCCTGAACGATAAGCGCCTCTTTTTCTGCCTGCTGTTTAAGTCAAGGGTACATCATCCCGTGAGGGCACTAGATCCTCGTGTTCGGTGGATCGCATAAATCGTGCAGGCGAAAGAGAGGGAGAGAGAGAGAGAGAAATTTATTTCTTCGGACATTGAGGGAGGGAGGGAGGGAGGGAGATGGAAAGTACAAATCCGAGTTGCATTAGCTGCTGCGAGTGAGAGGACATTGGCGTCGTGAGTAACATATGCAAAAAGCTTGAGCCATGGTGGCAAATAAAATCGTATTTTATCCCTTTGCGGAGCGCTTAAAATCCGTCTTCCTGGATATCTACAGCCCATACCGTGTCTGCCGGGCACGTCACTCTTTCTCGCTCTTCGTGCTGGAGAGCCCCTCTCGATCTTCATCCCGTACCTTTACCATCGCCATTTCATCCCTGTTTCTCCGGGCTTACCTCCCTCGTAAACTCCCACATCAAAGCCGGGTTCACGTCTGTCTTTCTCCGCGAATACTACCCCTTCCCTCCCCCAGCCCCTTGGCCACTCCTGCTCGGCCGTATTTCCAGCAGCAACGGTTCAACATCCTCCTCGCACTGCCCCTTGTTCGTCTCCTCCTCATCTGCCCAACTGAACGATGCAATCCGCTACTGCAACCCCTGAAAAAAAACCCTTCAACCGGCCTGACCAACCCTCACGGCGAGCCATGCCAGAGCATTACCCTACCGAATCTCTTTCTCTTTTTTCTCTCGATTTTCGAACTCAAACCCTTTCTCCCTCGTCTCTCACAATATGTTTATATTGAAAGAATATATTATTTGTATATCTATATCGACGATGAACACTAACGCCCTCCATTCCTTCACTCATACCGAGCTACCAATGTTGCCGTCGTCCCTCAGCCCCCTCCTCCTCCTCTCCACCCCATCCCCGTATGCGCGCGCGTCTGTGTGTGCGTGTGCAACTCGTAAACTTTTATACGAAAGCTTTAGTAGGTACGAACTAACTTCGAGTTTGCCTGTATTTATTTCATTTATTTTCCTCTTGTCATATATTTCGATGCAAAACACATGGCCGAGCACGCATGCAGGCACGCGTGTGTACACGCACACGCGTACCAACGAAACGTTCCCTTGCACAGTCCAATAACTCTTTCTCTCTTTCTCTTTTCCTCTCTTATCGGCGATCTCATGAGCAAATCTCTCCTCCTCCTTCACCCTCTTCATCTCGCTTGTCTCTCTACTTGATCCATCTCTGCTACCCCTTTTATACTCCCCCTCCCTACCCCCCTGCCGACCTCCTCCCCTCAATTTTGTGAATTTAACTCTCTCCCTTACTTTCTCTCTTTCTTCCCCGATCGCCGCTCTTCCCCTCGGACCAGATAATCGCCTATAGTCGATGCACCTTGATGGGATCGCTCCGTCGCTCTCTCGAGTCTTTAATCACTTGCACAAATTCACACCGTGTACCGAACCTACGCCCCTTTTTTCATTCCGCCCGGAGTTAGGACTCGAGTATGCATGATAACGTTTCCGTTCGCATTTAAAATCAGCCTCTCTTTATTATCCCAAAATTAACATAAAACTGAGCCATCGCCCATCGAAACTTTGAGTGGCACATTTCAAATGACAAATTATAAAAAGCTTTATTTTTATTTCTTTGATTTGTTATCGCGAATCATGTTAATTTTGGGACTTGAGGCGAGAACAAAGTTTCATTATTCAGTTACTTTTGGGATCAACTGGATTTTTCAGCACGAACGATCGTGGCTGTAAAATGAGAATAAATTAAGTACGTGGCCGAACACATGAAACTGACAGACTTACAAAAATCCTCAACCATCCCAGACCCTTCGTTGTAAAGCCAACCATCGCGATTCCTTCCATAACCATTCCCCATCGTTGCCCGATCATGTGTGGTGGTGTGTGGTAGAGAAGATAAACTCTGGAGGGGGGCAGTCGTTGTTTCCGACTCGTAGAATGTAATCGCCGTGGCGAACCAGCTGACCACGACGTGGTTTTCATCATGTGATCCAATTAATCTGACACTTTAAATTGTTCTTTCGGTCTATCTATTGATTTGTTTTTATCTTATTAACCAACGCCCCGGAACACACATTTCACGGTCATCCTCCAGCTCCCGAAGTGATTAACGGAACGTGTGATTTTTGAAAATTACGTAATTGAGTTCTTACGCAGGATTGATTTACCAGGATCGTAAAAAAATTTGGTTCGGAATTTTCGGGGTCTAGGAGTTTTGCTCTTCATTAATATTTGCTAATTCACGCTAATTAATTTTCTCCCGTATTTCGGTGCTCATATTCCAGGAAACTTCGGCGAATGCAGTTGGCTGTACTAAAATATTCAGCGTATAAATTCAATGGCTCCGTTTAATGAAATAAATAAAATTCTCAAGCGATTTGAAAGGGAATGGCATCGAAATTTCTTCGCTTTTCATTTGCAGATGGATAGATTTTTTCCCAACTTCTAAAAAATTTCATTCGGCAAATCTTCCACCCAGACAAGTGCCACCCATTGATCAAACCATCCGGCATCGTGATGTGCGAATTCCGGGGCTGCAACAGCTTCTCTTCTTTGTCCACTAGACGCTCGGTTCTCTCCACTCTTTCATATATGTGCGTATATATTTCTTACTATATGCGGAAACGAACAACATATATTTATCGTCGAAAACTGCGGTTTCCATCGCTACATCCTAACGCGTGCGTTTTTCTTGATTTTCAAGTTTTTTTTTTCGTCATTTTATTTTTTGACAACAACGATTTCGAAATCCAAAAACAAAATATGAAAAAAGAAAAACGTTTTTTTTCAAAAACTAAAGTTTTAGTGAATTGAGAAAAATTGAGAAATCGCTGTGAATGTGTGAAACGCAAAACATTAGACAAATTCATTATTTTCATTGGTAGAAAAAAGAGGGAACCAATGGGGCCATTGATCACCTGTCACCCACTTGTTTCGCCACTCATCCCATTCTCCATTGACGTCCACTCCAAAATGATCTCTAGAGTAACATAATTGTGTAGGATTTTATGAGGAAAAACGTTCGACGTTTTCATAAGTGCCGCATGTAGCACATTTTTTTAATTGGATAAACTCTCAACTCCCGGAAGTTGTTGGACGGTTGGAATTTTTGAGTAGAAACCTGTTGGCAAACGGGAAAATTAATTATTTCTGCATATGCACATTTTTTAATGAAAAACAAAAAACAATGCCACGTTAAAATTTCATTTTTTATAGTATTTTTGAAAAACACAGGAATTTTGTGTTTTCGCTTGTTTGGGCCTGAAAAATTGCAACACGCAGCCCACTTCGTAATTGTTATTCAAGGCCCAAGAGAATTTATTTTTTTTACCGTTGACGAACAGTGCGAGAAAAATTCACTTTCAAAACTTTAACCTTTTGGCCTCGTATTCATGGCAACTCGGTTGATACTTAATCT
This sequence comes from Hyposoter dolosus, assembly GCA_963921915.1. NCBI lineage: Eukaryota > Metazoa > Arthropoda > Insecta > Hymenoptera > Ichneumonidae > Hyposoter > Hyposoter dolosus. The sequence goes on along the minus strand of OY998131.1, from coordinate 20,648,506 downwards.
TAAAAAAAATTCCTTAATAACAACCAATGGATGCAGTTATGAATAACCTTGGACGTGACTCCCTCTCTCTCTCTTCATTTTTTTCGGAATTCCCGTAGATATTTCGCACAACGCCCACCGAGGCATTTTGCATAAAATAATTTGTTTCCACTTGCTCTGACTGCGAGCCCGCAGTACGTTCTCGTTATCCCGTCCAAACTACCAGCCAGGGAGACTACCTCTAGTCTCCCTGCTACCAGCAATGCTTTCTATTTATTCTGCGATCCCTCGGTCCCTCCTGCTTTCAGGGTGGCTAATAACTGAAACAGTAGCGAAAGGCAGAGACTGTTTTTTGTCTCTGAAAAATTTGATAGAGTAAAAAAACATCGATACCAAATGGAGCAGATTTCACGATCAATATCGTGAACTGATGCCATATTGAAAAATTCATTTAAGGTAATCCTGTCGCTTCACACTAGTCATACGACAGTTCGTACTTGAGACTTGCATAATTTAAATTTTCAACATATGCTAAAAAAATAATTTACAATAACTGATATTTTTCACGCGTAAATGATGTAATCATCACGTTCACATTTAATTAGAAAAATGAAAAAAAATGTATTGCAACGATTCACGCAGTATTTCTATAGATTTGATATTAGGCGACGTTGGTTCTTTCTTCATCTTTTTCTACTACTCAACCAGACGAGTTTAACCTCAATGCTTTGGAACGTCGATCTGTCAAAAAAATGAAATGTATGTGTAGAAATTCAAATGACGTCTCTTTGTCGTGGCGAGATTCATCCAATACCGGAACGGCAGTTCAAGTTTAACTTGATATTACATAAAAAATAAGTCGATAAGCATAATTTTTTCTAGACGCATTGGATTACTACAAGTGTCAAGTATGTAAATCAGGTTTTTTTTTTTTAATAATCTGACGGATTCCCAGTATTTTAAACACTTTATAGTGACCAAAAGTTGGGTTTTTGTATGTCATCTCAGAATTCCTTTGCAAAAATACTCAATTCGCATATTTTTTTCTCTGTAATTAGGTCGATAACCGACCCAGAAGTTTTACAGAAATAATTATTAAAATATTAATTGAAGCGAGAAAAAAAAATTGGAAATTCCTTGGATTGAGGCCTGGCGACAGGTCTCAGATATTGGGTAATAGGTTAATTAAAGAAAAATTCAACGAGGGGCAGGATCGCGTACTTTTCGTAAATCACTGAAAGAAACGGAATATTTTTCATTTACAAGAATAAATTAATTGAAAACACAAGAAAAACGACATTCAAAGAGCCAGATTGTTGAAAACGGTAGAAATAGTAGGAACGGATATGCCGTTACGTCTGTGAATACTAGTTACGCATTGCATGGACGAGCAAATTTTGGAATGGAATTCATAACGTTATGCCTGGTAGAGAGATGAAACGATGAATATATTAATGTTCGGGCCACGGCTGCATTGCATAAAAGACGAATGAGTGGACACATATATTCCTGAAGCATATGTGAACGCATACGAGGGGTAACAAAAAATGGGCTGCTTGGTTTGATATGCACTGAGGGAAATGCAGCGCAAAGAGAGCGTCAGAAAATGAGAGGAAGTGGTGGAAATAGGGTGGTAGAGTTGCATCGGTGCATGGTCCTTGATAAGGGTTAAATTTTGCTCGGAGTTATCATGATTATGTTGCTCGCGGCATCTGAAAGTATCAAGGTGGGGGGTGGCAGTGTAGCATCAGGGGGTCGTGAGAAACGAAGGTGGCCAGCATCGGTGAGCCGGGCCTCTCGTTGGGACGTAGCGATGCTGTTAGAGGGAAGCGTCAGGGAAATAAAGAAAGGGATCAGAAGAGAGGAAACGAGCTCACAAGGTATGGAAACATGAAGCAGCATGAAGCACATATGAAGGGAGAGTCAGAGGAAAAGTGTAAAGTGACCAGCGTGCAATGACAGGCGGAAGAGGAAGAGGGACAGAAGGAGAGAGAGAGAGAGAGAGAGAGAGAGAGAGAGGGATAGGTAGAGAAAGCCAACGGTGGGTATTCGGTGAAAAAGGGAATGCAGGCAAATTAGCTTGCGTGGATTAGCTTCTGCATATTTTCGCAAAAACGGAGATAATGCAAAAACCTCGTTCGGCCATCCAGGCTCGTTCTCTCGCTGTGCTTCCTCTTTCTCTCTTTCGTCTTCTCTTTCGATCCTTCCTCCAAAGTATATCTGTGTGTTGAACGATCCAGCACGGCTTATATGCAATCCGTCCTGTTTTGTCGGCTCGACCAAGGGGTTCTCTGGCAGTGCGACGACGAAAGACTGGGATGGTTCGGTGGACGACGATACTCGCTTCCGATAGTCAAGCGAGAGGGTTGTCTATTGTAGGGATTGGCCGGGTATAGCGACGAGAGGAAAGAGACACGATGAGAACTGGACAAAATCAGAGGACCACTGCGTCTCTGTGCTTGTGTGTGCGTCTGTGTGTGTGTGTGTGTGTGTGTGCTGGAGGGAGGCGGTGATGAGGCTCGAAGGCGTGGCAAGAGAACGGCTAACGGTTGATGCTTTTGCGAACATGGTAACAGAATCCAACAGGGAGAGACGGAAGGACAAAAAATTCTACTTGCTCAAGTTTTTTTTTTTTTTTTTCAAAAATCGCAGTATCTGGAAAATATTCCCGAGAGCAATTCAAAGGAAAACCGAAACAGGTGACGTAGAAGGTTGATGATGGATCTAAAGGGCACGATCGAAACGACAATCCAGCGATATAAAGAATTCTATGAAAAGTTTCCAAATGAGAATTAACAACAATGCGGATAGAATGAAACAAAACAAGGAAGAAAAAGCTTTCAATAAAATGTTCAGGTGTCACTGGAATCGCCAATCGATGATTTCTAATTCAACAGCCAAGTCGTTCCGCTGTTTTTGTTGACAAAACGAAAATACAGACTCTTCGCCATAGAATTCACGAATAATCGCTTTTGTCGAAGTATTGTAATATTTAAGTATATGCGGATATTCGTGGAACACATCCATAAGAGTATATTTGTGTATGTGACGCACACAACGAAGCAGGTACGAGGTTAGGCCATAGGACAAGTGGGTGGTTGGATCGGCTGCGTTGCTAGCAGGGGGTGGTTCCTGGGCGAGCGGGACAAAGGGGTAAAAATCATTGCACGGTCCAGCCTGGAGGCTGATCGATGGTTAGTACTGCTGCTGCTGCCAGTGCTCTCTTGCAACCCTATGAGCTGCAACCACCCACGACCCCATCGCCGGCTTCGAGATTCTCGCGTTCATGTCCGGCCAATCCCTCTGCTATCCCCTTGACTCTCTCGCCAACATCGGAGGCCTTCTCTCTCCGGGTCTCTCTTTTCCGCTTTCTGCAGAACTTTATACCGCTATGTATCACCTATCCACATATGCTTGATTCTCGCGTTCATCGTCCCCCTCTCAGTCCCGCATATCTCCTGCTATCCTCTCGCGCGTATATTCACTGATCCCTGGGACTCTCTCTCACTGACTGGCCAGACAAAAAATGGCCGGTCCACCGGCTGAAACACAGCCGAAAGAGAGAGCGAGAGAGATAAAGAGAGCTCGTTCGCTTGCCACGCTGACGTTGGTGTTTGATGACCTCGCGAATGTCGATGGACTAGGAATGAGGCGGGCGGAGGTACTCCCCGAGTGGGTGGAACACACAGAGACCACCAGCAGCAGCAGCAGCAGCAGCAGCAGCAGTGAACGTTGTGCCCCCACACTCTTGTTTTATCTCCATACACATCTATCTGTCTCTTTTATTCTCTGGCAACCGGAGGACCTGCACACAGAGAACCCTGCCGGAAAATCCCCGGAGGGGTTGGTGTTACGCCACGGCTGCCGAGAGGGGTAGATGATGGCAATGATTTCGCGGAACCTAGAGCTCCGGCAATACCGCTAGCAAAACCCTGGCGTTCCATGCCCCGCATCTCTCTCCATCACTATCGACGAAGCAAACGTTGATATTTTTTCCTCTCTTTCCGTTTGAATTCTGCCCCACCTTCCCGGACCTTTCGATGCAGCATCAATTTCATGCTTCCTGTTTATTTTATTTTTTTTTCATTCTAATTGCACTATAATATTTCGAAAAAATCCCAACATCAACGTTAGGGATGCTAGTGAAAAATCAGATTTTTCTCGAGTACCTTCGAACGAAGCAGAATGCTCCAAAATTTCGGATCCAATCATATGTCTAATTATTATTATGAATTCTTTGAGCCTGTCAAGCCGATCAGAATGAAAAACTAGGGAAAATTTTTCATCGAGATCCGAGAAACGACGTGGAGAAATATTGTTTTCGAAATTTGCAGCAATTTTTTCTCGATCGATCTGTAACGATGGATCTAGAGATAAAGATCGATATTCGAAATCCTTTTCATAATTCCTCGTTGATACGTCGCTTTACGGAGCTTACCTCACAATTATTGAAAGACGATGGGAATCACTTTGTTATTTACACGAGTTTTCATTAATGGACGTAAACTTTAAGAAAAGTGAAAGAAAGACGAATCTATGTCTATGAGACAATAACTCCGTATACGTCTTCTTCTCGTGCTCCTATCAGGAAAGAGTTCAACGCCAATGACACGATGAGTCGTTCGGTCCTGTATATGGTCGTGGCCATGGAAGAGACCAGAGCGCTGCGTATACGTTAATGATCTCCAGCAGACGAGAACTGTACGATCCTTATAACCTTACAGCAGTGGTGGCGTACAGAGAGATTCGTGGGTACGTGGTGTTCTCTTTGGAACCCCCGAAGCCTCCAACATATGTATATACCGAAGCCCTGAGACAAAACGCTTCCAGCAACCTCCGGATTGCAACGTGCTGTACCCCTAAACGGATGCGTGATATGATAGAATTTCTTCCGTCATTAAGAAAGCCTTACAATATGTTTGGCTATATGTGGGGGTGTATGTTTATGTGTGCGAGTGTGAACCAGTGGATTGAAGGTATAAGCTAGCAGGGGCGAGAATGGATCGTCAGAGTTTTCTAAGCATTTGCCAACGGAGGGAAAAATTATTGACTCGACAAAGATCTGAATCTCGTAACGACCGTACGAGAAGAGACGAAACTTTGTCGTTGTACATAACGCGGTGACGACGACTAAGAGCTGCATCGTATGTCTACAAAGGATTTCAGGCGTAGTTTTATTCGTTTTCACCAGCAAGCATTCGTAGTCTCTATTGAAGGAATGTTAAACGAGTGAGTTCTTGCCTCCAACCTTATCGTGACGAGGAAAAAGAAAACAAATATTTCACCCTTCATTTTCCTCCCTCCTTTTCTTGTTTTTGTTTTATTCTTCTGTGTTCTTTATCCAAAGAACTTGGTATTGTATAATCTTAAAAAAAAAAAACCGTGGCATCTCATAGTTTGTAGGAGAAAAAAAAGGAAAAATGACTCCAAGAAAAACGAAATGATTTTTTTCTTTTTATTCGTTACTGCAAGTAGCAAAAGGCTGAATGTTTTTTTCTTTGTTGATAAAAGGCAGGTTTTGTAGTAGGACGAAAAGTTGGAAGCTTCAAACATCATCATGGTAGGATGATTCTTTGGAAGTTTGTGTATAGGCACAAAAAACGATACCGAAGTCATCATACGGATACCGAAAAGGTATAGTGCCGGACTGATAGGAAAGAGACCTCTCTATGAGGGCAAAGCTGAACATTCGAGAGTTCAGAAGGCAGAATTCTACTACCCCCCCCGGCTAACGTTTCCCAATGGTTAGGGCTGACATGCAGTCATCGGAGAGTTTTTCCAGTGGTACAGCAATGGTTTGGTAAGAGGAGGTTTGGAAGAACGGGGCAGGCGTGGGCAGGGCGGAGGAGATGGTAAAATCATCGAAATGCTCAGCTACAGGAATAGGTATAGTGATGAAGACAGAAGTCGAGAGGAACGAGGAGAATGCGAGCAACCCTCTAACCAGGCTGGCTAACTGAGGGTCATTCAATGGATAGAAAAAGGAGTAAAAATCATTGAAAAGCGGTGATTACGAGGCTGTGCCGGGGATCATCACAGCCAGGCAAAACAGCAGCAACAGAACAGAGCGAATCATCGAATGACCAGCCGCCTAAACCCTTGCCCCTCTCTTTTCTCTTTCACTCTCACTCTTTCTATTTTTACTGATCCCGAGCTGCTGTGGGCTTTCATGATTTCTACTGGAAATTAGCCAACTGGCTAACGACCAAATAGGTACTCTTTCTCCCTCCGCTACAGCACATACTACTCTTTGACTCTGTCTCTGTCCTCCTCTTCTCTCTCCCTCGCTGCATCGTCTTTCTCTAGCGTCCCTTTCACCCTCTCACTCTTGTCCCCCATCTTTCTGTCTCGCCCTTTCGACGCGCGTACATCCCTTTTCTATGTATCTCGTTGGTGCACTCGACTCTCTTGCGTTTGCACCGTCTCTGTCCAATCAGCCCTTTCTAAACATATCCACACAGATATACATCGCAGCGTGCTCAGCTTCGGACATCGTTCCGTTGTTCATTTCGTGAAAAAGCTCGTCAAGGACGCTATACATTTTCTGCATCCATCTCTATCCGATGCTCGATCCAAAAGTCATTGAACGCGATACATGACAAGAGTTTCCAGCTCCTTCCTAGTGTAAAATCGAAAGTAAATGTCACGTTGGTTACTGAATTCAAAATAATTCAGTCATTCAAAAAATTGCATATCAATTCGTTAGCAAAAGGATCCTCGTCAATTTTTTCGAATTGAGCGAATAGCGTACATTTCGTTGGTCGATGACTCGAATTTCAAAATTAATTACGTGGAGATCAGGCGACACTGCTGTGTACACGATCCGTGTATATCCGTTAAAGTGGAAGCTTTGCAGATGAATACAAACTTTGAAGCGGTTCGATCGTCCAAGCAACCCTCCTTCTCGCGCCGTACCGAGATCCCATCGGCCGTGAAAAACGATTGTTCTGCTCCTTCGGTCGCGTTTTGATCACTTCCGTTCTTCGCCCATCCCTCAGACTCTCAGCTCTTCTGGGGAGTCGATTCCAAGTAGGATTTTTACAAGGCAGATTTAAATACGATTTGGCTTGGAAGATGAATCGGAATTCTTGAGGCAAAGTGCGATAATGATGCCTTGAGAGACAGTCGTATCGGGTGATGAACAGAAGAAATGAAATTGTCTCGTCGCAGGGCAAATTTTTTCGTATAAACTTTACAAACGTGCGCTCGATTTATTTTTCATGATAATTTCTCGTGAGGATCTTGGTCGCGTGGCTTTTCATAAATCAATGACAAAGTCCTGACACGAAGAAATTGATACAACAAAAGTCTCCGGTCTGATTTTCATCAATTTCATCTGATGCGATCGCAGCAGGCGCGGTGGAAACTCGTGCACTTTGGGCAAAGCATGCAAAAACGAATGAGTAAGAATTTAAGGAGTTTGTGCAGGGTCTTCACGGAGGAATAAGCGCGAAACGAACCGCGGTAGAACAAAGAGGATGCGCAAGCAACTCGCGGTAAGCCGAAAAGTTATGCTCGCGCCCGATTCATGATAGAATGATAGACGTCTGTTCGTAAAAGAAAAATGCAAGATTCGTTGCAGTCACGAAATAGCAAATTGGAGTTGAAACTGTGTGTTTCATTCGCGTTTGTGTTATATTGTGCACGTAAAACGAAAGAATGGCAAAGTAGAAAGTTGAGAGTTGATTGCGTTATGGAGTTTTGATAATATCTGTTGAAGACGTTGGTATTAAGGGAGTTCGAAGGGAAACTTGTACTTGTCAAACCGTTAATCAGTTGCCATCCAGATTTTCCGATCGAACGGCGATAAATTGTCACTCGACAATATGAAAATGTGAAAACCCATGAAAACGGCATTAAAAAGAATAAAAAGCGATGAAAACAAAAAGGACGATAAAGATAAGGATCTGAAGTGAATAAGAAGTTGAAAAAAGTCTTTCCCTATAAAACAAAAACCGATTAATCCAAACTGGCGCGAAAGCCCCTAAAAGCGGCGATGATTCTAAATTTATTTTGCTCGAGGTTGGTTTTGCAGCAAATGCGAGTGAATCCAAACTTGACGAATCATCAGGATAGGGCCAGGCGGAAACGAGCACGGATATCACGTGTTTCCCGCCCGCCCACGGCTGAGAGGGTGCAAGCGCATATGAGGAACGAAGAGGACGAATATATACGGATATAGATGTATCACGAAAGCCGTACACACATTGAAACAAGCTCACACAGTACATGGTGCGCTGGTGGCTATCGATTTTTGCGTAACTTTAAAAAATCTTAATGCGGCTTTTGGTGGCAGGGGCAAAGTTTAAATTGAACCGAGTCGTGGGAGCGCGAAGGAGAAAGATTGGAGCACTCGGTGAAACAGAGGGATTGTGTATGAACTGAACGAAGACGGATGTATAAATGGAAATACGGATCTATATACACATGCAAGACATATATAAACATAAATATATATATATACGTATATAGAAATGTATTGGAAAAGTAGGAACAGGAATAAAGAGGGTTGGAGGGAGGCAGAGAGGTTAGTTGCGAGGAGGGATTCGAAAGATATACGAAGCATTGAAGGGGGGCGGGAGGGAGGGGGGGGGGGGCTCACGTGGTCGACGGGGATGAGCCGTGCGTGCGAAACCCCGAATGGAACACATGCAAGCTTTGATAAGCTTTCGGAGGAAAACACATACGTTGCATATAGACGAGTCGGTCGTTCCGGTACACTGGAACGATTCGAACACATCGCGCAATTCACGGTTCGCATAATATTACGTAACGTACGCGATTCAACGAGTTTTCCTTTTCATAAGCTACGCAGCATCATCACCAGTGGCGAGAGCTGTGCAGATGCTCTTGCGTTATGGAAGTTAAAAAAAAAAGGAGAAATAAAAATACATTCTGAAAAGGAAAAGCGTACAAATTTTTAGCTGCACATATGTGTATTTATCGTAAGTTTCATATATTGCGAATCGAAATGTTTGCCATCCTTGTGTGAACGTGTGCTGATTTTTCAGTTGTATTGTTTTTTTGCAACAGCCATCGACGTTAAACCTCTTGTTCTATTTTTTTGTTTACACAGTAATTCTTACACGTATGTATGATGTTACTTGTGCGCAGAGACTCGCCAACACACGGAGAGCGCGCGGCTCCTTACAAATTTTAATGATTCACTTCTCGTACTCTCGTGAAATTCTTCGGCAAAGCCTCCCGAGACGAGAATCACTTCGATGAGTTGCCCGCGGTGAACAAGGCCAAGCTTTTTTCTATGTCTGTACTTCTTACAACCACCCTTCCTCACTCCTCAATGCTTGTTGTCGTTTTCTTCCTTCGTTCCACCCTTGATCTCACTCCGTCTCATTCCCTCGTTCCCTCTGAATATATGCGGCATATATATGTATAAATATCGGCTGGAAAGCATCGCAAGCCTTGCCTATACTCGCTCCCTATCCGTTTCGTCCACCCCGTCCGGAATATAAGGGTTGCAGTGGGTGGCGAGTAAGTCTCGGGTGCCGAGCTCTGCTCGCTATACACATATACAGCACTGCGTTTTCTCATGTATTCATAGTACTGTATAAGCTGCACAGAGGCGACGAGATACAGAGAAAACGAGAGAGAGAGAGAGAGAGAGAGAGAGAGATCTGAAAGAATCGGAGAGACGAGAATCGCAGTGAAGCTCCCTCTAACCGGCTCCGCAAAGAGCACGGCCGGCAGCTCGAAAATTCTCTCGTTCGAACCGAGGGCGGAAAAGACGACCGACCGAGGGACCTTCAAACTCCCCCAATCATCCCCGCTCTCTTATATTATTTATTTCACCATTTGAATTTTATTATCTCTCTCCCGCGGTGAACCAGGGGCTGCGTTCAACATTCCGATGCAACCCCATTGCTACATAATCTCCGAGTCAATAATCTCCCTAAGTATACTTGAGATTTTATCGTAAGAACAAAGATATCGTTACGTCTCTATGTATCCTGCGCTCTGCGGTGAGATAAATTACACTTGCTCCGATTGATTTCATGGCTTTGATTCCCCATATTTCCCTTCACCTACACGAACAAGCGCGGAATTCATTTCCACAATATTTTTTAACATCCTCCCAAAGTCAAGTTTTGAGAGTCATAAGAGTTTAAACACACTTTTCCAACATGAAAATAATCTTGTCCGACACAGCACACTATACAATTTCGTATCAGTCCCATCTCATAGTTTCCCTCATATGATTACTCCTCGTAAGTGTATCGTATACGTACAAGTTATAAATAGCTTTTCAAGCCATCGTTGTATTAATTCACAATAAGTTTTTAAACATGAGCATATTACATTTTACGATGCCGCAAAGCTACTTTTTCCTGTTGCGAAATATATAAATATACGGAACAGATGTAAAGTTTAATTCTGATACGTACAACACTTCTCGAAACAGCTCTCGGTTCTATTAGCCGTAAGTTTCAAAGGTCCTTCAAACTGGGGCTTACATAGGTTCGCCAAATTGCCGTGTAGGTAAAAAGTTTCTCTCGGTGGTGCCATACAAGGGACCTTTGGGCTGTGGAGTGTGAGCCGCCGATGTAAAACGTGGCGAGGACGAACTCCATTGGCTCGCGTGATTCTTGCAGGAAAGACATTTATGTTTTTTTTTTTTTTTTTTTTTTCCGTGAACCGAGATTAAGGGAAATTCAGTGGAGGAAACGTCAGGACCATCCAGTGGAATTTGCTGATTTCATTAAATATTTAATGAACTCGTTGATGTCTCGACGAGGAAAAAAGCCAGAAAGAACCAGAGCAACGACAAGCGGTTTTGTTCGGACGATTGGAAAAAAATATGTAGAAAGAGTGTAGCCAAGTACCATCGCAGCATTGGAACGAAGCAACGGCATAATAAACGGACTTACAAGGTGCAGTGATGAAGCGATGGAGAGAGAAGGAGGTTACAAGGAAAAAGAGGGGTAGCGGGGGGGGAGGGGGATGAAGTGATCGACAGTTGGAGAAAAAGTCTGTGTACAGAAAAGAGAAACGATGAATACACTTGCTCAGAATCCCGGTGGACTCGACACCCAACCTCATCGCGAAGCATCTCGACAGACATCGTCGCTGGCTGGTGATCTCCCTCCGCCCGATCCCAAGCGCATCCCTCTCCCGACGATCCTACAACGACAGACTCCGAGAGCACCGAAGCAAGGAATACAGAGCGAGTGAATCGTCGAAGAAAAAAGTTAAGAGTTGTCTTCGTCGCGGTATTGAGATGTATTAACATGTATAGCGAGAAATGAATGTATATGCATGCATACACAGAGACATATAAGTACTGCTGAGAGAAACGAGAGGGGAAGATTTAAGGTTCGTGATCATTGCAAGGAAAGTGCGGTGGTAGTGCGGCGCGGTAGTGATGGTTAAAATAGAGGATGCGAACTGTGGCGAAGAGGATGAGGGAGGGATTGCCAAGCGAAGAGGCACCCACCCCTAAAACTCGTCGACGAAGTCGGAGAAGGTGCAGGAGCCCGAGCGTCCTCCCACCCTCACAGAGACGACTTGTATATACACAGAATCTTATATACATGTAGAGACTGGTAGAAAAGCCTACATTGCAATGATATCGATTCCAATGCTTCTTACGCGGTTGGTTAGGGTGGGCAGCAACAACCCCTTACTTTTTATTCCTTTTCCTCCATCTCCGCGGCTGTAGTAACCTCCCTGCCCATGCTACACCCTTCTTCTCCTCTTTTCCTTCGTCTCCATCGTCGCATATACTCCGCGCGAGGCCTCCCTGCTCGTTCTTCCTCATTCTCTCATCACGCTATTTTTTTTCAACCCTTCGATCCTCACGATATTTCACTGGGTTATTTCGTCTACGTTTCGCTCTCTCTCTCTCTCGAGCTCAGTGAACTGTACAAATACACACATAATTCTCTTTCTTCCGCCGTCACGATAATCAATTTTTCCGATCTCAGTTTATTTCGAACATTTATAACGATAAAGACCGTTCGAAACATATTGACGAACCAAACTGCTGCTTTTTTGTCCTCGCTTTGCAAAAACAACGAAAAAAATTGACAACGCGAAAATGGGAAAGAAATTCATAGAGAGGTCTCGTCGCCCAGTGGACATTGTAATAGAAAATCTAAAAGAATGGACGAACCCTTGGTATGCGATTTGCTCTGCTTCTCGCTTTCTCTCTCTCTCTCTCTCTCTCTGTGGATATTTCTCCGTCTCAACCCTTTAGCAACGCGATCCTCTCGGTGCTTTCTCTTTCTCAATTTCCGCAACCGCAGGGGCTTCAATTCAGATCGCAAAGTTCGAGAGAAGGCGGAACAGGGGTTATAAGCCGCTCTCGGAGGAACGAGGAAGAATTGCCGTATAGCAAAAGAACCGAGAGTTTGATGGATATCTACATATATACGTATAAATATAGGAGAAGTATGCAGGCGAAAAAGAAAAGAGTAAGACTGAGGAAAAAACAGTGCGCGGCGCAGCAAAATTGCAGCGGGAATTGGACACGGGGGTGAGATGAGAGGAGAACAAGTCGAGGGGTGGTACAGGAGGAGGAGGAGGAGGAGGAGGAGGAGGGTGAAGACTCGGGAGATCGCCTGATTACGGCACGAGTTCCGTCTTTCGCTGTGAGTTTTTCCTTCTTTCCCCGCTTGATCCACTTGATAGTGCGCTGTTCTCATTTCCACCTCCTACTCGCTCCGTCCTCTTTCTACACACTCCGTATACCCCTAACATGCTTTTATAAACGTGTATAGATATACAAACTCCATATCCGACTCTTTTCGCTCACGAAGCAACCGCGCGGGCTATACGGTCACCCCTCTCCATTGAATTGATTTCTTAAAACCCGAAGGGGTTCGCGGACTCGTGTCATAGCCGACTTTGCGCAGCATTAGCCGATGCAGCTTTCTCTCATTTTTAACTCCGACCGCTACTCTGTCTCCGTCCCTCTCTCTCTCTCTTTTCTTCTCGCTCTCATTCTGCTCTCGTTCTTCATTTCTCTCAGCTCAGTCTGAATGTACCTGCACACAGAACCACGAGAATCTATTCTACTCTTTTCCAATCAGTACTTTTCGCGCTCGCTTTTATATCACACGTCTCAAGACTCACGAAAATTAAAACAGACATTTCCAATGTTATTCTCCGTCCAATCTTACGTTTATTTTTCTGCCTTCGAAGTTCCTTGCTTGTGGCAGCAGCAGGTACAGCCCGAATGTCTTTCGAGGACTCAGCCCTGGCTAGCGAGAGCCTCTGAGACTGCGATGCCTGCGTTTCAAGTGGCAGCCTGCTCGTAACTTACGATGGATTCTGAGGAGCAGGTTGCATATACGTCGTTTCGAGAGTTACGGCGCATGTCTCGAAAGCCATGTACCTATCGTATCTCGAGAAATGTCTGTATATTGGATAAGCCGATGGAACGGGAAGAGATTGGCGAAGGAGCGGTAAAAGAAGAGGAAAGGAAGGGTTTGGTGCGATTTGCGGTGGCAGTGGTGTATGTAATCGGTGGGAAGAGAGCCGGGGGATGCAAGACGACGTGACAAAATTTCTGCTTCTCCGATATTCCTATAGCGAGTACAGTATCTTCACTCAACGATGCCCCGTATCTTCGACTGCAATGGTATTGGTACTGGCACGCCGGGGGTTAGGGAGTGCAAGATATTGCAGTCCCGCGGGACAAACTGGGAACGTAATCTCCATGACGTAGGTTTTTCTTCAGCCGTGTGGAGGAATGAGAACAAGAGAGACGTTTTACAATCCTACGTCGGAGATGGTATGCTTCGACTATGTATAGCTACACATACAAGTTTTATGTATGTAGCGTACTTACACTGCATCCACCGGTACGCCAAGTCATTCGCAATTTTTTTCTCCATCTCTCGTTTGCATGAATAGCCCATTCTCCTTGGTTTCACTATCTCCCTTTCTCTCTCTCTCTCTCTCTCTCTCTCTCTCTCTCTCTCTCTTTTTCTTTTCACCTATGCATCTATTCATCTAACTATCTATATATTCACATATATCTTTTCCGATTACCAGTCTCGCTTCAGTTCTTTTCTCTTCTCATCTTTTTCCTACCGTTTCCTAACATATATATCTCGCCATCACTTGTCGACGCAGTTTTTTCTTCCTGAGGTTCGCCCTTGCAGACTCGATGTATAACCAACATATATGTGTGCCCTGTCGGAAGAGATTTTTTCACGTTCTCCGATGCATATATATATAGAATAGAAAGAAATGAAGTAGCTCGATGGTGCATCAGCAGTAGCAGCGTTGGTAAAGCCGTTCGTCATCTTCACTCTGCTGCGCCGATTTGCGTGTGTTTTTTTCTCTCGCGTCCGAAGCGGCAATCGTTTTGTGGCTCTCGAGATTGTCCAGATTTCTAGACAGAGGTTGAGAAAAAGATTTATACTCGTGTGCTCCGATCTGGGAATTCGTCAGGAAACGTCGCTCGTTTCAATATTTTTTAATTTTCTTCACTCGTTATTATTACAAGAGGAAAAAAATCGTGATCTCTTTGCGTCGGAAAGAAACACAACGTGTTTTCTAAAGATAATAATCCTCGTGGATGGGACATTGCAAACATGCCGAATTCTGAACGTGAGCAAATAATACAGAAAGAAAGAACAATAGGAAAACAAAATAATTATTCCTTGGCTGCGGCGGGAGCGAAGCGTATTTCTTGAAATATCCTTGCACCCTGAAACTGCAGCAGCGTCGAAGATGAAGAGCGAGTATAAGATGATGCCGTGGCGCACAGCGAAGAGGGTGGAAAAAGACGTCGAAAGGATATATAAGGAAGAGGGAGAGAGAGAGAGAGAGAGAGAAAGACGCGACTCGAAGGAAAAGGGTTGCCAACCCTTTTGACGAGAATCGTGGGGTACATGTATATACAATCGTGTATGAGACACCAAGTTTGCAAGGGGCTCGTTGCGCGAGACGACAGGGACGTGCATATCAGGGGTGCGAAATCTTAGAGTGCGTCAGGGTTTCTCTCGAGAATATACCAAGAGCTTACAGCCACTGCAAAGTAAATGACGTATATAAGTACAGTGTATACCAATGTATACATACACAGAGATCCCATGAATACATATCTAACGTGATGGTGCACGAACGAAAAAGTCCTGACTTGCGAGACTTTGCCAGACGAACCGACGTAAGATACGTCTTTACGAAAGAGAGAGAGAGAGAGAGAGAGAGAGAGAGAGAGGAACGCGTTGGCATGCGCACACACAGACGTCCAGGGCATTGGTTGAAGTTGTTAACGGAGACCAGCCTGCTCAGGAAGGACGAGAATTCAAGAGGGGAAGGTTTCTCTGAAGAACAAAAAGAGTGCAAGTATAAGGCGCGGACTCGTTCACTGGAGATTGGAACCCCAAGCAACAGGATATACGCGTAAGGCACCGATTCACCCGCCGGAGGAGACATATAGGATGCGCCATGCTTCTCTCGTCGCGGCGCATACATATAAGATGGTATTGCGAAAAGCATTACGTGCAATGTAAGAGCGCACCCTCCGACGTACTCGAGGCGCTGGCTCTTCTCAAGCAATCCTCCGTGTGCGATGCTTTAGTTAGGGGAAGAAAAATCCAAAAACTCAACGAGCCCGCTCAATACAGTGCACGCGGTTCTTGTATAACTGTGCATACCACGTCCTTTCTGAACTGAAGACGATGAAAAGGGTGTATAACCTTTATGGATCGAATAAATACAGACGCCAAAGAAATTTGGAGACTTACAAACAACTTTTCAAATCTGGTCAGTTTTTTCGCGTCTGACCCACATTTTCCAGATTTTCATCGTTTTTTTACAAATTGTCAAAACTAATTTTCAACTCGATTTTTTCACCACTATATACAACCCACAAAACTTTTCCTCGTCGATTTATTCAATTTTTATTGATTAAATTGAATGAACCAAACGTCAGAATCCATTTTTTTCTATAAAGATGGTTGCATAACGCTTCGACGAAACAGAGAAAGGATGAAGAAGTCTTGGGGCAGGCTTGTATGCCCAAGGGGACGACGATGACGACGATATTCGTCCGTCCGTACGAGGACGAGTGGCTGAATCTCAAGGGTGTAGTCATTGCAGGCGAAGAGTTGTTACGACGGAGGCCAACGTCATCGGATCCATGGGAAGCTACCGCAAGATATATATCCTTCCCCTTCGTACAACGGATGAGGACGAGTGTGAGACAAGATGAAGATGAAGAAGAAGAAGAAGCAACATAAGCAAGAGCGTTAGGAAACACGATAAGAGTGCATCACGCTCGGCTCTTGCCGTTTTCTCAACATTCTCAACCCACTCGTTTCTCAACAGCGTTGACATCGTCGTCGTTTCATTCTTGATACTCCACGCGGTACGAATAACTTCAAGACCCTCCTGAACCGGCTAAAGTACTCAGCGAGACCGTATGCAACGAACCGCGCGATCAAAGTCTCGTCTACGCGAAGAGCCTACGGCAAACCTTATTCTTACGCCACTTTGTCACAAGATGCAGTACTCTCGTGATGGGGACGACCAACCCCAAGGTGGCCTAGGAAAAAAAAAAAAATGGAAATCCGATCCTTCCTCCTGCATGGCTTCGTGCCCGCCTGGATGTGCCCGGAGAAGCTATGAGGGAGAAAAAGTTTTCCTAGTAAAGAAAACCTCTCAAGAATGTTCAAGAAAAAAGAGAATAACGAGGCGTTTCTCTTTTCCCAAAACTCTGAATCGTTATCATTTCCTCTTTCTTCAAACTCTCGCGCGTTTCGATCCTGAAAATCACGGGGAAGCCCTGAGTCGACTCAACTCGAAAAAATCAATTAGACTAATGCTTTGGAAATGCTCGTCCTCGTGGCTTTGCTGCAGCGATAAAAAGAGCCTTACTCTGAGCTACTCAGCTACTTGGCATAAAAATGAATATTCCGAGACTCAAGTACATCCGTTTTGTTTCTAATTACGAGAAAAAGCAAAGAGCCCCGTTACCCTGCAAAGGCTGGACCTTATTAGAGAAAAAGTCATTCATTCGAGGAGCGCGTTGTAAGAAACGTAATAACTTTTGATCTCCTTGATTCAGAGCATTGTAAGAATAAGATCGCGACACGGCCTGTAACTACCGAGGCTCGTGAGTGTCGAGCTTAAACAATTTTTGAAAACTCTCTTCACTTGCTTTTGACACGATTAAGAAAAAAAAATGCTTGGCAATTGAAAGAAAAGGGATTTTCAACATAAATAAAAAATAAAACCGAGTCTGAATGGGACAAAAGATACAAAAGGAGGCAAAACGTCATCTCGAGAGTCGTATTTTTATCTTCATCTTTGAAAGCACGCAAAGAGTGGATGCGGAACAGAAAAGAAACGCGGAGACCCCTCTTTCCTTGTTTCTTTCATATATGTGCGATGTGCACCACTTTCATTGGTCGAGTGTGCTACTTGGAGAAATCAACGGAATACTTTGCATTACTTACGTGTTAAGTAGAGAAAAGCAAAAGGAAGATGAAGGAGAAATGCGTTGGTACAAAAAGGGGAAGACGAAGAAAAAAATAACATTTTCTCTGCACAAGCTCTTGAAAGATTGACTCTCACGCGACTAAACAGCGAGAAGCTAATGTCACTCTCAAACACGTCCCTTTCACGCAGCCTCACCATCCTCACACGCGTTCGACAACAGTGAAAAAACATTTCTTTTGTCTCTCGCGTCTTGTCTTGACACTCTGTCCTGGTTTCTTCAATCTCTTTCCCACTTTCATTATCACTTGGCCTTTCTATAACAATCTTGTTTGATCCTCACTTCAATTATTTTCAAAATTCACTTCAACTAATTTCTCAACAAAACGTTATTTTTCAATAAAAATATTATTTTTTAACAAAAATTCTATTGCATCCTAAAATTTCCATTGCATCTTACATTTTTTTAAATATCTTCCGAAATTTTTTTCCCGTTAGCCAGGAAGAATCTGAACAATGTTCTCTGATCACCGCGTCAATGAGATTCTATATTTTTTGTTTAAAAAATGATTGTTTATTTCAAAAATTGTTTTTTTTTTTTAATTTTTTTAATTTTTAGTCTCTATTTTGGGTCTTGACAAAACAAAATAATAAAATGTGTAAAGTGCCATTGAAAGGACACGGGTCACTCGTAGATTTTTGAGGAAATTTGTTGAAAAACTGTAATCGTTGGAAATTGATCGTTTCTGTAGGCAAAATTGTGAAGGTCGGCGTCGCAATTCGTTTGAATAAGACGAAACGCGATAGAATTGCCCATATACATAGGTCGGTGTATTATATTCTTGCCTTACGCCTCGTGATATCGCCTTATTCTCATGCGGGCTCGGGCGGCGCGTTGCACAGCAAGAGAACGAGAGCAGCGGCGTAAAGACTTCTCAATATTTTCTTCCTCGTCTGTTTCCTTCCTTTTTGTTTCGTTTTTATTCATAAAAAGCGGACAAAAGTAGCATGAGAGCGTGGAGACAGCCGAAGTAAGCAGCAGCAGCAGCAGCAGGGCCCAGCACGTTACCCAAAGCTTTTTCTTTCCCTCGTTCGCCTCCGAGGCAAAAAGGTGTGCGAAACACAGAGTGCAATGTGCTTCAGTGCAGATTTTAAGGTATGGGCGCGCACTCTCTGGTTGTTGGTGAGAACACCAACCCTTGAAAAGTACAGTACAAGAGTCGCGTATTACCCGCAGTCATATACGTGTATATATAATTCTTTACAAGGGAGCCTATATAAAACGCCTTGCAGGGATTCAAGACATAAGCCATCTGAATGCGAAGGAGTTTCTTTATCTCGTGCAGCACCAAGCTTTTTATCCACACACATATATACAAACATCCACAAGTTCAGGATCTGTATATGAATATAGCAACGATTCTGCACAAGAAAAGAGGCCGAGACGTGAAAAATACCGAAAAATAAAACATTATAAACGAGTCGACATGGAATATGCTCGGGTGTCAAGTTACTTGTGTCAGCAGATCGCAATCTCCGTGGGTCGTGTCATTTGTTTCGTTGTTTTTCTGCCACGATATTCGAATCGAATTATATCCCCGCACGTTCTCGTGAACATTGACGCGTACAAACGTTACGAAACGCGACCGAAGTCTCAGAGATTAATTGCAGTGCCTGGAGATTATTAAAAATAATGTACAGCTAACTCGTTCGCTCGTGTAATTAGCGTACGGGCCTCGAAGAGAAATACTGATTTTTTCCATCATTATACCAATTTCGAAGCGAATCGTCATCACAGCTCTAACATGCACGGCAAAGAATCTCAAAATTCCACTAAATATCGCTAATATAAGAGCCTCGGACGTAAGGGTGCATTAAAACTTATAAGTACACGTAGCAGGCTAACAACTCAATGGAACCTTTCGCTACGGTCGGAAGGCGGAACTTACGAAATAGAAAACAAAGCTTTAATGTTGCGATAATGAATATACAAGACGGACATTTATACACATAAGTAGCGATTGTGTAGCGAACTGTAGACCGGAAGAGCGTGTCCACTGGAACATGTATCCTCCATGGAAACATCCACTTTTCTAAAGGAAATGGCTACTGTGCGATGAACTCTCTCGCTCCCTCTCTCTCCTTCGTGTAGTCGAGATTCTGGTCTCCCAGATCGATTCCGGCAGCGAATCGAATACCGCGTGCGGCGAACGCATACCGAAGCGTTGCGAACCGCATGGAGATGAGCAAAACAGATCGATGAACATGTGTACGAAACCCAAAGGAAATAATCTAAAAATGAAAACACCATGACCAAAGTGCTGGACGCACAACAATAGCCACCGTTTTTATGACAGGAACGAAATTTTTATACATGCCCTTAAGAGAGCGTTGCGCGAGTGTGTAAGCGTACAGAATGAGAAAGAGAGCAGCCCGCGTCCTGCTTAAGGGGACGATCGCGGAACGATATACCTGTGTGTGACCCTCAGTCCGGACGTCCGTTGTTTTGTTACAATCACGCGTCCTATGGGCTGAGAAAGTGGCGCCATGGGGCCAACCATGCTTTCATACCTAGGCACTAAAAAAACGGGACGCAGATAGAAAGAAAGAGAGAAAATGCTCCGAGCGATCGCTATAGAGATGACCGATCCAGGATGTGAAATCAGACAAGCCTTCTCCAACATAAACAGCTCCGAAGAGGTGCGGAACATTTTCCGGTTACGTATATACACGTGCAAAATTATTGCCATACCTGTGACGAGGTGTGGTTCCCCCTTTTATGTATTTTTATTTTAATTCCTTCCAGTTAGGCTCCTGCTTCGTTGGAGCAATTCGAAAGTCGCCCTCCGAGCCATTTGGTCTGCAGTAAAAATCGAAAAATATTGATCACACGAAAAGAGTTTACTCGACCTAAAAAACGCTTCGATTTGCAATTAACTTTCAGCTCCAATTATTCCATCAATTTATCAAGCATCACGATCTAAACAATATTCACCTTGAAGTCTTCAACTCAATAAGCTCCCAGCTTTCCGTACGATTGTGAAAATCTCTGGGAATATAGTCTCAAAAAAAAAAAACAAGACTTTTTTCTTAAGGACGTTGTATGGCGACGGTAAAATCTAAATTTTTGTTTTTAGTTTTCCTTACATACACAATGGTTTGCGAGCCAAAGTTCATTAAAAAAAGTTATTACAAATTGACTAAAGAACAACATACTCTAGATTCAAGATTGTCCGAGGTAATCTGTATTTTTTATATAATAAACAGAATTTTGGAAAAATTTTACGACCGATTTTTTTGAAAACTAAATAAAGCTTCTTCGATGGTACATAAAAGTGTATGCGAAGTTTTAAGGGACTTGACCATTTAAAAATCGTAATATTCATCGTTAAAAATTGGAACTTTTAAGGTGAAACCTCTTGAAATTGCGCGTGAAATCACTATTCTCTTTGTGTGGTGCAAATTTAAAGAAATTCTATCGACAGAAAATTTTGCATACAACGACTTTCGTCGTTTTGAAAAACAAAAGTTTTCATGGGCCTCCATATCGTTCGGTAGATCGAAAAGTTAAATTTATTTGAACTATCGAATGAATGAGCTTTCCAATTAATTAAATTTGCTCCAATGATTAAATTAGTCGTCGCTTATTTTCGATTGCAGGCCAAGTTTCAATGCTAATTGACAATTTCATTTTTCTGGGTGTCTCCTCTCTCTCTCTCTCTCTCTCTCTCTCTCTCCATTCTTCTCCGTCTCTTGCCTTCGCCATTCTGCGTGCCTTGAGAAATCATCGTATTTACTTTTGGCAAGCAAGTTAGTTGCACCTAGCAGTAAACTGGTTGCAACAAACTTGAGGTGATAAAGTGTGAGTCGTAATGTGTAAAATGCGATGATGTACAGCCAGGACTTCTCGCGTTCGTGGGGCTACGTAACGATCTCGACATCTCGAGTTTGGCGTTGCGTTCACAAATTGCTGTTATAAAAACATTTTTATCGCACGTTTGCCAGCTGAAAAGAAATAAACACCTCAAAGCCACAGACTCAAGTGCGAAGAGACATTTGGCTGAGAAACGAAAAATTTTACGTCGAACGGTACAACTACGTCGGATGCGAAAGTTGCCCAAAAAAATAATTCCGATCTGTTTTCTTACGCGACATTATCCACGCTCCGATGCTTCTTTACGACGCGAACGAATTCAAATGAGGAAAAAAAAAAATTGGAAGAAAATGCAGCGAGAGCTTCTCGCGAAGATCAGGAAAAATCCGACATTGAAAAATTGTGAAAAAGCTTTTCGATGAGAAAATTTTGGCGAGCAGAGTTCATGGGGATTTTTGAACAAGAAATTGATAAAGCCGAACTGTTAATGATGGCGTTGACGGTATAACTGTGTAACGAACGTTACACGCGAACGATCCGCATGGTCGACTGACAAATCACAAACGACGTGTATGACTTCCGAAAAACATTAAAAACGGAAAGGTAAATATCCGGGTCGAAAGCTCGCATTAGCCGACGGTGGCAGCCACGATATTGTCCGTGGTCCGCAGAAATAGCAAAATGCATACGCGAGAGGCATATCCGCGTACACGAGCAGTTGGTATTGGCACGCATGCAATAAGCGTTCGCACGCACGCGAGCCCTTTGGCGTGTGCCGCAACAAGTGTTCTCTGAACACGTGTATCGCACACTAATGCGTACTTACAAGCGGTTCTACTATTATGTGTCTATGCTAATGCGCCACACAAACTGCAACAGTTTGTTAGATCAAGCTCAACCAATGCACGCACCAGTGACGAGGATAGTTGAGAATCGATTGACCTTGCTGCGTGTGTACGTTCCGATGCACAAGCAGCAGATCAATGAATATCCTCTACACATCGCGTTGATCTCGAAATCGTCGATTTTTCATCGGAGCGATTCGCACTTGATAAATGGATCCAAATAAATGTCACGAGGCTGAGAGCAAAAAAAAAAAAAAAGCAGGTCTCGATCATTTTAATCCAGAGAACATCCTGCAAGCGGAAATAACAAGTGAATGGGGGGGTTGCGGCTGTGAAGATGATGAGAATATCTGATGGCGAGGGACACCGCAACATCCTCGTAGTCGTTTGGTGTTTGAGAGCGCGTAGCGTCTCAACCTCCTCGAAAGAACAGCGAAGGCCAAGGAGCAACAAGTAGCCAAGATCGTACGTGCAATGACGTCCGGCTTTTTTATATTCTCATACAACAACAAAAAAAGGTGATTTGCTCGGTAGAAGGAGAAGAAGACGAAGTTGAAGATGAGACCTTTGGGATTGTAGGTCGTGCGACGAAGTTTCGATTCAGCAGCACACCAGAGCATTGTCGCTCCAACGACGACAAGTGGAGGGGAGCAGTGGCAGCATCAACACATCACGCACTAGGTAGGGGTAACTTAAGACGGGTCTAAGTGAGTCTTCCGGCCGACGAGCAATGATAGCCCTGAGAACTGACCCGACCCCCGGATATGTGTTAGGCGCTCTCTCTCTCTCTCTCTCTCCCTCTCTCTCTCTCTCTCTCTCTTTCTGACACACATACTCGCACCCAAGAGTACGCACGCGCATACGTTGACGCATACACGTTTACTAGAGAACTAGTATTATACGTACGTTGGTGCTTAGAGCAATGAGCTGCTTGCTGGCGGGTGACTCGCATGTACACACTCGCCATGTCAAAACATCGTCAGGTAGTCACGTGATATGCATTTGTACACAACGATATGCCTCTATTAATCCATGGGCACGAATTTTCCACTCTTACACATGCGGCGTATTGAGAAATGTTGCAACTGAATTAGTTTATTCACGAAACCCGGTGGATTTCCTCATTCGTGGCATTCCTTCCATAACAAACTCACTTTCTTCTTGTTTTACTAACTACCTATAAATTTATTGTATTCCCAATATCGTGAAGCTTGAACGTTTATTCCCTTAAAGGACGTTGTATGGCGACAGACGAATCTAAATTTTTCTTTCATTAAAAAAAGTTTTTACAAATTGACTAAAGAACAACATACTTTCAATCCAAGATTATTCGAAATAATCTGTATTTGTTATATAATAAACAAAATTTCGAAAAAATTTTACGACCGATTTTTTTGAAACACCGAATAAAGCTTCTTCGATGTTACATAAAAGTGTATGCAAAGTTTTAAGAGGCTTCACAATTTAGAAATCGAAATATTAAATGTTGAAAATTGCAACTTTTAATACACGCTCTTGTGAGAAACTACTGAAAATTGCGATTTTTGTAAATAAATATCTCGCTTTCTACATTGTGACGCAAATTTGAAGGAATTCTATCGATAGAAAATTTTGCATACAACGTCCTTACTAAAAATAAAACGAACCCGAACAATGTGAAAAAGTTGAGTTCAGAATTGAGAGATGCTTCGAGCAACAATTAATAGAAACGCGACAAGAAATTATTTGGCATTCCTTCCGATGGCTAATTTCAGAGTCGAGAACGTTGGTTCTTTATCCACGTGTGTGTAGCCCATAAAAATAGTCGATATAGTGACACGTAAATAAGCCATTAACGAAACGAATAGACGAGTGCTGGTTACGACGTTATTATATCCGTCCATGTAGCTTCGCTATTCGGAAGCAAAGTTAAATCAGTGTGCGGCTGGTTAGATATATTAATAAGAGTGGTCTGTACGAATATCGCGCTCCCTTCTTCTTTATTAACCACTCACCTATCTCTCATCTTTCTCTTTTGGCTGTATGCTCGCTCTTAGGAGACGAGGTCCACTAACCACGTCCAGAGAAAGTATTGTCCCATTGGTGTGGTGCGGGTAGAAATCCGTGAAGAGAGAGAGAGAGAGAGAGAGAGAGAGAGAGAGAGAGAGAGAGAGAGAGAGAGTGTCAACACTCGGTCGATTCTCGTGATCACTCGAGTGTATCGCCTTCCGCAGCTTTGTCAGCAAGTTCCGGATTTCGAGCACTGACGCGGCTGTACCCACTGAGGTTACGACCTGCGATAGACTGCCCCGTCTCTCTGAGTATTTTCCTACGTGTTATTTGTTATTTTTTCTTAGCCTTTTGCTATTGATAATTAGACGAGAAAACCAATGAATAATGATGAAGATTCAGGGAGATTTAGTACCGGAAGAAAAGCCTCGAAACTATGAATAAAAACGTGAGAAATAAAAAGAAGGAAAAGTGAACACGAATGATTAATTTTTTGACATGTTAAGCACCGCGAGTCAACTGCATTCTCGACGATGCAACTGTGCGTCAGTCCATAGCTTGTTTGCATGCTCGTATTGCGCGATGATAAATCCCGCGACGAAAGACGACTCGCGGTGCGTGAGAGGGTGAAGCGAGTAATACGTCGCAGGAGTAGAACGTACGAAGCGAGCGAAGGGAAAGGACGTAGATTGCAACGCGGCCATGGCATGCACTCTGCTGTCTATAGTAAGGGCTGGATGGTGGAGCAGGCGGTTGTAGCCTACTGGTACTATAGGCTTCTGACTGCGCTGGGCCACTTGAGAGAGAGAGCTTACCGTTTCCCTTATTTCTTCAATCAACGTCAGCTGGGGAGGCGAGTCTAGTGTGTACACTGGGCAAATACTCGCGTACTCTGTACTAGAGCAGCATAGAGACCAATGACTACAGGCTCCGTCCACATATACGTTTTTCTGTGTACATATTACCATCAAGTCGTACAGATACGTGGTGAACTAATGGTGGCGTATTATGACAGTGGTAGTAGCTGGCTAGACGTTTTCTCTCTCATTCTTTTGCTCTGACCCTTCTGCGCGAGAGTCATCGTATATCGATTCTTTTGCCTGTAACGAAAAGTCAGTTAAATGAAAAGTTTGTGGGTCTCTTCCACTGACTAGAGAGCTCGCGACTCGTCGAGTCTTATGGAATTTCCATAACGTAACACACGCAGCAATGATCGCGAGGATAATAATGACGCTGACAAAGACGATGCTGCGAAAACTAATTGAGAGAATAACTCGGCGTCATCTAGCTTGATAATTAATTAAGGCAACTTCGTGGATTTGATCTTCCTGAGAACGAGAGAAGCTTACGCTGCCCAGAACTCTACTAAATATATCCTCGTAGCTCTATATAGATTTTTCGTGCAATGACGGAGCTCGATCCCATTTTAAAATAGGAAGGAAGAGGACCGGATACCGGTGTGTAACTCATGCATCATAGGTCGTCTAAACGAGCTGTTTAGACGACTTCAAGTTAACCCAAATTGACTCAATTGGATTAAGCGCGTCGTGGCTCGTCCGACACTTGGGAACCGGCCCCGGGTGCTGCTCTGTACCACGTATATCACACTGTAGAGGCATTGAGGTTCGCGAGCTCTCCCAACTACGTCAACCATAAACAGTACGAAGACCCGCCAGCATACTTACACAGATCTGTTTGTTTTTTTCTTCCTACCAGTTGCGAATACGTGCATATATTTTACTTTTGCTTCGCTCTTCTCAATTTTGTTAACGCATTTCAGTATTTCATACACTTGGTCCTTTTTTACCGAGTTCTTGTTCATTTTTTTTCCCATAACGCAGCCTCTTTCGTTACGTCGAATATATGAAGCTCCTGTGAAAGTCTCACGGGCTTTTTTTCTTCGTACGTAGCTGAATCGCCATCTCAATGAATTCAGACCAGTTGAGAGTGTTACGCGCGTTTATGATCCTTTTTCTCTCGACAATTTAACGACCTGGCGCCTGATGCGATTCATTTCGCTGACACTCTTTGTGCATAAAGTTTATCCCGGTCCCACGTTCTTCAACGTTGTTTTTTTCTTTCGAGACTTCCCGAATGGCCAGTCGCGAAAATTAAGCGTGAATTTGTGAGGATCGTGGAAGCAGCACGTTATGTCGGACTCTAGAAAAATGTGAGATGCGAGAATGTCTCGTTGCGATAAGGATGCTCGGGCAATCGTGATATTCGAACCGTGATAGAGTTCGATGGTGCGACTCTCCCCTATATTCGCCATATAATTCTTTAACAGCTTAATTCCTCGATTGTTTATGCCCGCTGCGTTTCTCTTAAAAGGACGGAAGGAAAGAGAGGACACACGAAAGTGGGAGAGCTTGGAAGTGAAGCCAAAGCAACACCAGAGAGTATAGATTGGCGAGGGTGTCGAGATTGGAGTGTCCGCTTCTTCGATGACTGTTATTATCCGCTGTACGAGTGCTAGGCGTGTTGGAGGCCCTCGTTCCTCTTCCTCTATCGACACCATCCTCTTTCTCGTCGCCACGCACTCATCGTTCAGTCTTATGCCTTCGTTTTTCTCGTTTGACAATATACGTGTCTGCGTCCCTCTTTGGCTGGATCTCCGGCATGTACGTCACTTGCACTCATTATAAAAGAGGGCCCAGCACTGTCAAAGTGTTGCGATTGGAGTGTCCGCTTCTTGGATGACCGGGACGATCCAACGCTCGTATTATAAAATAGAACGCTAGTCTTCTCTGTTATTTCTGCACTTCTCATCTGGACCCTGCTGCTGCTATCACGTCGATACACGCATACATACTTGTCCCATAGCTACTTGTATTCATCTCTCATTCGGTCCATACTTGATCAACACGAATCATTTGTCTTCTGTGTATACGTGAACACGCATCTTTTTTTCTCTCTCTCTCTTTATATTTTTTAATATTTAATATGTTATTTTATTTTTGTACTTTGCTCTATTTAATTTTATATTACTTTTACGGTATTTTATTTTATTTCTATTTTTGCGGCCTTGTATCTATTTGTATTTATGAAATTTTACTTTATTGTTATTATTATTGTGCCATGTTTATTTTCTCATTGTTTTATTTTCTTTTCTTCTTTTGCGCTTGTACTCCTCTCTGTATTTCTGTATTTTGCCATTTGCCCTATAGCTTGCCGGGACATATTAAAGACATCAATCAATCAATCAATCTCTCTCTCTCTCTCTCTCTCTCTTTCGATGTCTTTCTAGTGTAATGTCTATTCTTGTATGTAAGTTTATGGCTATATGTTTATATAGATACTGGTCGTACATCAGCCGAGGTGGTATATATCGATATACGTATCGTCGGAAGTCACCTTCCTCATTATCATACCAAGCTTCCATCTCGCTCTCTCGAGCATAGCCTTCATCCTGTGCCCTAGTCACTTAGAGCAATGTGTATGTGTATACGTAGGTGGTCAACCCAAGTGTTAACTTGTCGACAAGACCGCGAGCGAGTCGAACAGCGTAGAGTTGGTCGCTTTAGCGCGAGAACCCCTGACATGGGGGACAAGACGCAAGTCCATTACACTCAATCACTGCATGATTGGCTCAAACGATCGGACTACCGCTCGCCGTTTGTGTCATCAACGCGACTCGAGGCTTCGTCGTTTTCGTCACAACCGTCATCGTCCTCACCACCATCTTTTATCTTAGTCTGACGCTCTTAACACTTGTAGCCTTTTCAATATTTCATCTATGTCTGAAGATTTAGCAGCGATCGCGATCAATCGATTTCCTTTATTTCAACATTTTTAGAGAGAGCAAATGCTGAACTTTGCGAAAGAAAAGTTTTATTTGGTAAATCCTGGATCGGGGAATCATATTGGCATTCTCATTGAAAGTTCATTTCGTTCCTGCAGAAGACATTAAAACTGCCGATTAAATTCTTACGAATGAATGGAGAAGTGGGTCTTTCGGATCATACATTTAAAATGTCTTTCAGTACTCGCCTCCGCGAAGTTATCTATGCGGATAGGTCATCCACAGAGTCGAAGCAATGTGGAAAAGAGAGCTCAGGGAAAAGCTGGAGTCGCGACAAGTGTGTCTTTTGGATGTTGTAACTTTAGCAATTGAATATAATTAAGTAATCCCAGAGGCGCCCGACTGGTACGACCTACGTAGATGTATATTCTATAAATATATTAGCACAAAAAGTCTGGAATTGGAGGATGCTACTCGAGAATTGCAGCTTGGATAGCTGCCATCAAGAATGTAGTTGCAACACATTAAAATGGCATCGAGAGACGCTCAAAAGCGTCTACGTAACCCAACGACAATAACGCTGTAATCCTGGAGGGTACTACCGGTTGCCAATATGCTTGCTCTGCTCTTAATCTACATAACTGCCTCCAGAAGTACGAAAGCTTTGTAACAATAAAAGAGTTTTTCAGGGAGTTGATGGCATTGGTGCAATAGTTGTGAATATCTGGTCCACGTGTATAGAATTTTTAAGGTACTGCTCGCGTTCTTGCTGTCGAGAAGTCGCATACTCTGGTCCGTGAGCTTAATCGTCATTGTTGCGACATCGATAATCGGGAATTTTTCAATGACCACGCTATTTATTTGGGTTGCGACATTATAGTCGAGTTGAATTTATTTCCTTACGCAGTGGACAGCCAAAGGTGGGCAAGGAATTGTATGATATCCGTTGAGCGATCAGTGACTCGTGCGACACCAAAAACCGTTGCTCCACCCGAGCATAAGTCAACTGGTTTTCTTGAGCGATCGTTGGCGCGCGCACCTTTCTTAAGACGTTGGCGAGGCCCCTCCGAAAGAGCTCCAAGACGTTGAAGGGGGCCAAGAGCTTCTTGGGCCTGTGTATCCCGAACCTGGGCCTCTTAACAATAACCGAAGGAAAGGCCGAAACGTCGGTTACGCCTCGAAGCGGCAGCTGGCACGCGCAGTGCGCTACAGTCATAGAAACAACACGCTGCCGTGCTAGACGTCGATAAAAAGTTTGCGGGGACCCCTGTATATGTTCCGGCTTGTGCTCAGCGCGCACCGGCTCCGTCTTTTCCTCTTTTTCTCTTTCTTTCTCTCCTTCTCCTTTTCTTTAACTTGCTTCCTTACCTCCAATCCCCTCTACTTCCTCGCTCCACTGATTTACCCTTACCATCGACTCAATTACCCCTCGTGGCGTCTGCACGAGACACATATCCCACATGAGACTCACGCCGAAGATACCTGGACATTTAAACCCTCGGGGAGAAAACGCCACCCGGTAGAACCACCTGAATGCCACCAAGAGATCCCCCACTCGATCTTACATTGACGTAGAAACCTGGGGATCACCAAATTCACACAAAATCTTAAGATTATGTCTGCGATTCATTCGAGCACAGGAACTTTTATTTCGATCATTATGCGGCGCATTTACACCGACAATTGCTCATTTTTTGTCGCAAGATTTTTCAACTTTTCTGTATATTTGGCGAGAACTATTTTTCTCGACGTAAAATTCATTGCATTTACCGATTACTCGCGATTTTTCAAAAATGTTAAGAACTGCGTTCACTCGAATTTATATCAAGTCTCGTTTTTTTTTCTTTTTTTTTTTTTTTTAATCGAAAAAAAAAACGATCAAAAACACGTTTTCCGACTTGAGGAATGATTTCGATATTCGCGATGCTGCGCCATTGAGAGCAAAGACCGTTGTTCCAACTTCTTTTCCACGGATGCAAGCTCGCAGAGGAAGGAACAATTTTTTGCACCTTTTAATATCAGACGTTAGTATTTCCCACAGTAGGAAGTCATGGGAACCCCAATGAAAATGGGGCTAACCGCATCTCGTGGAAAACGCTGTTCCTTCCGAGATTTGCGATGCAGTCTTCGTAGCGGAGAGTTCAGACCTTGGGAATTTTCTCCGGATGAGAGTCCCGAAGCAATGGGTTTGGTACAGAAAGGAGCCCTTCGCGTCTTGGGGTATAAAAACTTCCCTCCAGAATTTCCAATCTCCCCCCGTTTCTATTTCATAGATCGGCCCGGGCGATTGTCATCAATAGTCGTAATGATCGCGTAACTCAAAGAAAAACCAAAGCTGACGGAATAAATCGAATTCTTGAAAAATCTCCTTTGAATCTACAAATTAATAAAATGTTCCAATGTAGCAAAAAAAAAAAAACAGGAATGCTTCAAAATTATACGAAAAAACAAAAGTATTTTAATTTCATTTTGACCACAATTTAATAATACAATGAAAAGGAAATGTTGGCGCGATAATTTCCGACGCGATGTGAATTTTAATTTGGCATTGGGTAAACCGCACGACGATGTCGATTAACTGAAAATTCAACAGCCGCGGATAATGCACACATATCGCTTATTTTCGTTGAGGTAATTTGCGTGGAAAAAACAGGAGAATACAAATGCGAATACCGAACAAATTGAACGAGAGCTGTAAATTATGAAAATCGTGTCACCCATCGGCCAGTACATACACTCGAAACGTACAATGCTTACATAGACACCATAACAACTTGTCCACATAATGGAGAACATTTATGGCAGGTATATACTTGAATGGTTGGCGTATGTATGTGGATTGGTTGGGTAATGCGAGTGGAGGATTGTGGGAAATTGTGGTGGGCGATAAAACGAACGGGACGCGTGCCACTGAATCGAAACGATTTTGTACGAAAAATAACATTCGTATAATATCCCTGGAGAGAAAGAGAGAAAAAGCGTGGGCAGGACAGAGTCTAGGGGTCGTGACGCGATCCGGATTGCGGATACTCATCGGTGCGGATTGCGCATTAACATGATTAACCAACAATTAATAAGCCATCAATTGATAACGTGACTATAGAGTCTCGTGCGTACTTGTTGCGCATTCCACGCATCCCTAATATGC
Organism: Hyposoter dolosus; assembly: GCA_963921915.1. Taxonomy (NCBI): domain Eukaryota; kingdom Metazoa; phylum Arthropoda; class Insecta; order Hymenoptera; family Ichneumonidae; genus Hyposoter; species Hyposoter dolosus. The sequence goes on along the minus strand of OY998131.1, from coordinate 20,617,517 downwards.
AATTGCGACGGTTATTAACCACGTGAGGCAGGTTGGAGTGATGCATTTCGAAGGTATGAGTGTTGAACGCGATCCCAGAGTCTGACAAGTGCCCCGGCCACGTGAAGTTGAATAATTATTTTTGCCTGTTGTTTAAAAAAACTTTCTTGTCCATAAAATATTCCATGTACGATGGAAATGGAAGCCTGTTATGTTGATCGACATGGGCCGTTACTCACAACTGGTTTCCCATGCACCCCCTGCGAACTGTACCGTCGACCACATGACTCTTACGGGGGGTAAAATTCCGATGCATATGTCGTGTCTCGGAACTCGATTCAAATTATTGCTACCTTAACGCATCGTGAACATGTGGATTGGTAGAGAGCAGGAGGAACTAACGACGCATTCGAGGCGAGTTTGTCGTCCGTTCATTCATTAGGATCGTGCACAAGAAAAATTCAACGAGGTTTCTCGCTCATTTAGCAAGCAAAAAATATTTGAACGATTGGAAAACGAAAAAAAAATTATTTTGACATTATTCCGCGGAAGATTCGACTGCAATTACGAACTTAGTTCGCTTTCTGTATACAGCGAACGAGGCTTGTATAAAAGATAGGCATATACAGACATTGGCAGAAAGATGGGATTCGCCTCGAGGCTTGGTCCACTTAATAATCCGCGTTAATTACCCAACTTGAAGCTTACAGTATATATAATAGAGTGGAGGACAACCAGGAAGATTATTGGATCTCCGTCTATAGCCGATAGTTCGAAACAATGGAACCGATTGAGCGTGGCGCTCAGAGTATGCACGCGAGAGTTCAACGCGTTAACGATGCAAGTTTTCTCTCGGTGTGTCCAGCAAGTTATAGAAAGAGAGAGAGAGAGAGAGAGAGAGAGAGAGAGAGAGAGAGAGTGGGAAATCTGCCTATACGAGCCTCGGGCTCTTGGATGACTTCTCTCAATGTTATTTCTGAATCACTTGTTTCATTTCTCCTATATATCTATTCGCAGTTAACAGTTATTTCAATACCCAATGAATCTATCGATCGTAGTTGGCACATACTTACACACTTGACCGTTGAAAAAATTTCATTCAAGTATTTACGACGTTTGGGGCTGCCGTGAGCTCCGAGACACTCGACCAATGCGCAACGTGTCACTTTTCAAAATATAAACAATGACAAACAAAGAAAAAAGTATAAAACGCACAATAGAAGAAAGAATGTGTGTAAAATTGAGAAAAGTTTCGGGTCCACGATTGTCGCGGTTCGCTCGTTAACCGGAAGTCAACAAAGCTTCCTACCGGATGATACGAATCTACATCCTTTTTTCCTCTGGCGATTCTTTCATCGTTCTATATTCCTATCTCCGTTCTACGACGAAGTACAAGGTCTGATTAATTCACACACTGACTGAGAGGTCTGTGTGTGTGTTTCTATACGCTAAAAAATAAAACAAAATGTGAATAAGATATAGATAGATGTATACGCAAGTGCAATTACTGTGTACATTTGAGTTAACAGTCGCAGTGCTCGAGCAAACTTTACTTCAGTGTCGCTTTTGGGGGCCCTCGTTCCCCGCGACCCTCTGAGTAATTACCTCTTCCCGGCTTACTTCCGACACTCGAGGCAGAGGCCCAACTTCCGGTGAGATCGCGCTGCACACACGAAAGGCGGACTACCGTTTTTTTTTTTTTTTCTTTTTTTTTCTATCGTCGTCATTCTCGTCCCCTTGTGCAGTCATCGTGCGAGCAAAGCACGAAGGAACGCGGCATCGGAATAACACCCCCCTCGAAGTTTATGTACTTTGCCGTCCACAGGTATATCAACCGGTTGTAGGGGAACGAGTGCTTATCGAGAGTAGCCGATGCGCCGTTGATCGCTTGAGAACGGGTGCGTAGGAAGGTTGTAACTTGAACACCATATGCTCGCGTTGCCCTCGACCAAACGGTTCCCTCATCTGCTTCTATTTGATGTGCCTTTCCGAGCAGTCCTTGTCTCCCTATCGAACTGGCCGTCTGTCTTTTTCTTATACTAACTAGCTCCACGTGTTTCCCGACGAATTTCGTTTCAACTTTTTGCAATAATACTCACAATGTCAACGAAGCGATAAGCCAATCGCGATGCACTCTGATACGAGAATATTCGAAATTTCGTTCGGACCAATAAAACGATGATCGAAAATACATTTTGATTGGATCTTCCAGTATAAAGTCATTGGCAATGTCGTAACTGTTATTCACAGCTCTTCAAGCCTCCGGTAATACCCGGACTTGGGAGCACATATCGACCGGAGAAAGTGGCGTTGTGGTTTACAATAAATTTTTCAAACCAACTTCGCTTCGACTGTCGTGTCGTCGATCATATGCAAAAAAAAGGCTTATGTATTATGTAAGACGTAACAGTTTATGTAATTCCTCCACGTCTCAGAACGTTTATCCCACTGTTCTAGTATGTGTACGAGAACGTGAAGGGGACTGGAGGTAGAAAGTGCGGGACGGGGCTCGGTAAATGCTGAGGAACTTTTGTAAAGTCTGGCATTGTTGCAAGGGTTAAAAAAAACGTTTTCTTTCTCGTAAACTGGGTCTTCTACCTCGAGAAAATGTACGTCGAAGCCGAGTTGCCAGTCACGATGGTTTGAGACCAAAAAAAAAAACAAATTCTCACTTGTCAATATTTTTTTACCCAATTTTATTGGTTCAGCATAAAGAAGTGCAAAATTGCAGATTGGTCTGCTGGAAACTCTTTGAATCTCAAGACCTGATGAATTTTATTGCTTTAAGAACTTGCCAAGCGTAGGAAGAGCGAACGAATGTCCAATTGATAACATAATACCATCCACAGGGTTCCATTCTTTGCGATAAACGGTGCAAAAAATTGTAGAGAAATACGAACTGTCTTGAAGCAATGTCGAGAGCTATCAATAATTTTTCTTTCCTCATCGAGCATTGACCCCCATTGCTCTAGCGTCTTCTTCCAATGAGACGAGAACAGAGAAGAATGTAGAGGTGCAGCGCAGCATAAAGAGAGACCGATTAAGGCTGAAAATTGTATAACTGTATATCGAAAAGTTAGAGCTTGTTCGGAGCTGCTTGTATGCGAATAAGATATTCAGTGGAGGTAATTTTCTTATGGCCTATTCAAAGACCTCCGCAGCCTTGTATTCCTTCGTATATAGCACTGTGTCGAGTCTCGTATATGCTCCGATGTGTCTAACCAATCATTTCGAACGTACGGACACTTTGTTCCTTTCTACATAGCCGTACGCCCGCATGTGTACATAGAAAATATACTTAGGCGTCTTAGATTGCTTGCTAGAGAACACGACCATGTCCAAGTACGTTTCGACAAGCACCAGAATCTGCCAAGTACTCGGTGAGGGCTATAGACCAAGTTTGCAACTTGTCGTGTCAATGGGGATGTGTATACTTACGACTGTCGTATAAGCTCGCTCATTGCATCGTGTCACATACGAGAACCATGTGCACCATGAAGCTCGTAGGATTTACAATTTTGTGCGATCGATATGAAGCGCGGTGGAAAATTCTATTTGGTTTTTTTTTTTTCGGTCGCGTGTGCCATTTTTTCGCGGGAGAAGGTTGAACTCTGAGCTCTGTAACGTGTTTGTTGAGATTTTGTAGATTTCATGGAAATTGGTAAAAATTTGATTGTGGAAAAAATTGTCTGAGACTGTAAGAATGAATTTTTTAATGAAAAATTTGTTTGGGTTTGTTTTGCCCTGTTGCAGACGGATAGAGTCGACGAAATAAAAATCGCGAAGAGGTGGCGAGGGGCAGCTAGCCCTTTGGCGAGTTCGAAGGATGCAGCTCCCAGGCGGGGGCACGAGAAGACCACCAGCGCGAGCTCCTGCAAGTACACTCGCGATAATAAACGGGAGCAAAATAACGAGTCAACAGAAACATCGTCGAGAACAATACACGCCGAGCGGGAGAAGCTACCATCGTGGCAGAAACGTCACCAGGCCCGACAGCAACAACTCCGGTAGTTCGGCAGCACCTGGTCCTGACAACGACACAATTCCGTTCAAGTATCGCAAGAGGGACACAAGTTCGTACCAACGACATCGAATAATCGCCGAGAGGGAGCAAAAAAAGTACCTAAAGCAGGATCTAAAGATCTTGAGGTCGTATCCGCGACGAAAAGAGTGGGCCAAAGAATAGTGAAAAATAAATTAGACGAGAAAGAGGAAGAGAAAGAAGGCGGGAAACGAGGACTAATAAGTATTACACGGAGCAGTAGACAAAAGAAAGCATTTTGTTGCGAGAGAAGAAAATACGAAAAGAGAAAAGAGTTGGAAGGAGGAGAAATAAAGAATCGGTAGTTATAAGCGGAGTAAGGAAAAAACGTGGCAAGAAGAAGCCACTTGGGACTTGGAAGAGTGAAGACGGACGAAATTAGGAAGAAGCGGACAAAAAGAAGCCGAAAGAAAAAAAAGGAAAGAGTTGGGGAGTGCGTGGAAGAAGGGAAACGAATGAGGATCGGGGGTGGCGGTGGAAGCTCCTACAGGAAGTCCGAGAGGAAGTAAGGAAAAAGCGTGATCGACGGTGATTGTATCGGCTGGTAGTCAGGCTCTCACCGGTGTAAAGTTCGTTGTAGTCGGAATCGGCTGTGGCAGCGGGTGCGAACGAGAAGGCGGTAGGCGCGCGCGCGCCCCACCGCATAGGGGGAAACGAAGAAAGAGAAGTAGGAGTTGGAATAGACGACGTAACGGCGGAGGAGGCGCAGCGTCGTGAAAGTGGGGATCGGTCGTGCGAAAACGAGAAGTGGGGACGCTAGTGAGAAAGCGTGAGTGAGAGTGAGAAAACGAGACGAAGAGACTAAGCCGTTGCTGGTAGAAGGCGAATTGCGGGTCGGTCAGGGGTAGGGCAGCTGAGTCGTCGGGCTTCGAAGAGAGAGTGAGAGAGAGAGAGGGAGAGGAGAGAGAGAGAGAGAAACACGAGCGAAGCACGACGACAAGAGCAAGCAGAGCCACGAGGCAAGCTATTCGAGCGCGAAGGGGAGGGGTGACAAGGAGCCCTGGCGGGGAGGGGACGCGGAGGCCTTCGGGGGGCCGACCAACCAGACGGCCGATGATGTCATCGGAGGAGGAGACCGACTGTTTCGCCCTCTACGGAGCAACCACGGATAGCAAGCAACAGCAACTCCTAAAGAAGCAGAAGCGCACCAGACAGCGCGTGGACGCCGGCGAGCCACGCAACAGCTACTCGAGCATACCAAACTTTAGCTCCCGGCCATCATTTTTCGGTGGTGCACAATACAGTTCAATATTCAGTGGTTCCGGTCCACCGTCGAGTCATCAGTCTTTACAACAATCTCAACAACAAACTCAACATCAGCAACAGCGTCAGCAACAGTCTGGCGCAGCTGGTGGAATTCAAGGTCACCTCGGAGCAACGACGGGGCCAACGAGTCAGCATTCTGCCCACGCGGCATTCGACTTCTTCGGGGCTCCGGGCTTTGGCCCTGCCAAGATGCTGAACGAGCCCCTTGGACGACAGGTTAAGCAGGCGAGTGACGCTGGAGGCTCACCGCCCGAAGGAAGCCAAGGAATGACAGGAGCGGGCATGGATCAGGCGGCGAATCTTCAGCCGGGGGTGGTTATTAATTGCGACGACCCGGCTACCGCTGTTGAACTCACTCAACACATGCTGCGTGATATACTTCAGAGGCGAAAGATGTCCGCGCTCTCAAGTCAGGAACAACCCAACAATAATAACAGTATACATAGTAACAACAATAATAACAACAATAATACGACGACGGAATTGCTCAAGTCGCAACAACATCGTCAGCAGAGTCCTCAACAGCATCATCAAAATAGTGATAGTGCGCGAGCGATCAGTGGGACAGTGCAGAGTGGAGGGGAAGAAAGTGTCGATGGGAATAACGTAATCGCGAATCATAGTGAACGTGATACGGTGATGCCTGGTGACGCGGAAGATAGTGCTGAAGATGCGGCTTCAGCTGCGCGTGCGATGGAGGAAGCTTTTGCGGAAGCCGGTATGGAGCCTGGGGCTAATCTCGAAGGTTCGGATTGTGAACAAAGTTTACCACCGAGTCCATCGGCACCACGATCCGGCTCGGTTTCAGTGAAAGAGGAACTTGAGGATTCTATGAACATCAAAAGAAGCCCGAGTCATTCGCCCTGTCCGATATTGCCCAAGGCAGAAACGACTTCGCCAACTTCAGACGTTAAACGGGCCCGAGTGGAAAACATTGTGAGTACGATGCGCAGTGTCAGTAGTCCGGCTTGCAATCCTAGCGCTGTCAACGGTTGCAAAAAACGCAAGCTTTACCAGCCTCAGCAACAGACTGCACATCACGTGCTTCAGCATGGTATTAGCGATACGATGCTGGACGACGAAGAGGAGAGTGAAGAGGAAGACGATCCGGCGACGATAAGACGAAAACGTGAACAAAAGGATACATTGCAAAGTCAATTGAAGTTGTTAAAGGGTGAACTCGCAGCAATGAAGCAAAAGTACGACGAATTAACAACACGAGGGTGGATGTTGCCGGAAAATAGTGATAGTGGTGACGCTCCTACAAGTCCTCAGCACCATCCTCACCCTCAACCACCACCACGACCACCAAGACCTCATCCGCCGCCCTACAACGGTCTCCCACCACTGCCACCAGATCACCCGCATGCGGCCGCTGCAGCGATGTACCAAATGGGACAGAAGCTATACATGGAGCAGGCTCATGCGGAATGCATGAAGCAACAACAAGAAGCCGCCGCTAGACAACAACAGGTGGCAGCACAACAACAGCAACATCAGCAACAACAACAACAACAACAGCAACAACAGCAGCAACAGGCAGCCGCGCAGCAGCAACAAAAACAACAGCAACAGGCGCAACAGGCTGCTGTGCAGCAGCAACAACAACAACAACAACAACAACAACAGCAACAGCAACAACACCAGCAACGTCAACAATCACCTCAGCCATCCAGTCAGCCATCGAGTCAGATAAATACCGGGCCACCGACACCACAAACCCCGGTTATGCCACCCAGTGGTATCGCGCATCCACACAAGGACTTCCAGGAAAGGTTAAATGTGTTCAGAAGTGCTGCCAGTAGAGTACCTACGGGACCCTCCGGTACTCATATACCGTGGGCTGATCTTGAGGGTTTCGCAGATGTTCTCAAGTCAGAAATCGCGACGTCACTGGCCAATTTAGTGGACGAGGTTGTCTCGAGATACGTTCAGCCTCGGAGAATTCTTAGTAAACAGAGCGGCGATGTGGCTCAAGCGGCTGCCGATCAGTTCAACAAAGATCTCATTCTCGCGAGTCAATTGCTCGAGAGGAAATCGCCGCGAACGAAAGTTGTAGACAGGGGAGCACCACAAACTACCGGTGGCCCAAACGGACAACGGGGGCCCCTCAACGGTGGGCCCCCGGCTCAAACCGCGGGTTTTCCGCAAATCGGTACCATGAGTGGGCCTCATCGACAACTATCTGGCCCAACGGAAAATAATCTCAATCAGATCAACCAATTACCGCCTCATGCGAGGTCCGCTGCAGGAATGTTCCAAACACCCAAACCACCAACGATATACGGCATGGCCTCTATGCAGGCTCAACAACAACAGCAACAGCAACAAGTCCAACAGCGGGAACAACAACAGCGGGAACAACAGCAACGAGATTACTGCGCTCTCAGAGGTGACGACAGAGAAGCCAGAGAAGCCGAACAGAACGAAGCCCTTTCCCTCGTCATTACACCCAAGAAAAGGCGTCACAAGGTAAGTCAACACGTTTCTTCAGCCCCCAATTAGAATCATTGAAAAAAAAAAAAAAAAAAAAACATACCCCCTAAATATCCTACGATCCTCGCGGTAACCGAACGGTTTTAACGTCAGGTTACCGACACGAGGATTACACCCAGAACTGTCTCGAGAATCTTGGCGCAAGAGGGCAATGGTTCACAGGGCGGTAGCGACAGTCCGCCACCACCACCACCACCGAGACCGTACCACGCACCACCTCCGATGTTACCAGTCTCTTTGCCGACGAGTGTGGCGATACCAAATCCGAGTCTGCACGAGAGTCAAGTCTTCTCCCCGTACTCACCCTTCTTCAATCCTCACGCGGGGCATTCCGGTCAGGTACCATCGGCAGGATCTCACCATCTTCCAGCGAGTCCGCCTGGTGGAGGAGTCGAGCTGCGTGACTCGCCACCACTACCTCATCCACCCTCGATGCTTCATCCGGCATTACTTGCGGTCGCTCAACATGGCAGTCCTGATTATGGACATCTAAGGATGGATAGTAATGACAGAAATAGCGATTGCAACTCTGGTGAAATCAGCTATGATGGAATTCAGCCTACAATATCCTTTGCTAATACTAATTCAATATCAATTAGAAAAATCGGATATTCGATCTCTAAAAACCATTTTCGACTTACTGAATCTTCGGCGAATGTGGTGCAAATGGATATAAAACGTGAAAAAACATTCAGACGAACTTTGCGGAGAAGAGAGTAGGTTAAAATATTAAATTCGCGAATCTGCCATTCCGTTTATTTTATTTCTTCAAATTGCTATTTAAATTTTACTATTTGGACCACATTGGATTATTCATTGTAGCCAATTCCGCGATCGTTCCGGGTCGAGTAGCAAAAAAATTCCATTCGGGTACGAAAAAGCAGTATCTTGAAATTTCGAGTCCATACTGGTTGGAAAGTTGAATGTTCGCAACTGTTGTAGTTAGCAGTCTTAATAGAAAAGAGAAAAGTTGTGGAGAGGAAAAAGTAAGGGGCAAGCAGGAGATGAGATTAGTTCTTGGGTAAACAAAGAAAACAATGTTGCATGTGATTTGAGAAACTGGAATGCAGTGTTCCGCGAGAAGGAAGAGAAGCGGAAGTCGAAGGCGGGAGTATACCGAAGAAGTTTGGACGGTAAATTTTTGGCGGAAGAGAAACTCGAGAGGCCAAGGAAAGTGATATAGTTGTGGAAGGATCGAGAATTGCGGGTAAAGTCAGAGAAGCAGAGTTACCCTGTTATATAGCTGCTGGAAAGCAATGTTAGATTAGTTTGGTACGGGAGTTACGCTAATGTTAGCTGTTGCATTTACGAAGAGAGTTTGTTCGGCAACTAGGCAGCGAGAGAAGCCGAACGAAAGTTCTTTGACCTCAGCTTCGGTGACTGGTCAGCTTCTGCCTGGCAACTTTCAACCAAACCAATAATCTGTCCCGCAATTTCCCGGATCTAGTCTCAGCAAAGAACAAGTGAAGTAGCCTTGGCAAATTCCGCCTTTCGAGTCCACCCACTTTACAAGTTGCTTTGTAGGTTTATCCTTAAGGATGTGGATGCAAAGCATTATAAGGAATCAATAGAAGTAGGATTGTCGTCTGGGGAATTGTGTGCGGACCTTAATTGCAAGGCTCGATGGAACGGTGGAGTCGAATAGAGTAGGAAAGACGATGTTAAAAAAAAATTGAAAAAAAAAAAAAAAAAAAAAAAAAAAAACAGAAAGAAGAGTGGGCAGGCACTGAAAAAGGGAAGCACCGAGAAAAAGAGAGAAAGAGAAAATAAAACGACAAGGGGTCTTGTATGAAGGCACACGCTGCAGCGGAACTGCATCGTGGGCGTTCGATCGGTGTACAACATTCTTTGCCGCCTTTTTAGTTCGGCCTTTGATGTAAAATCAATGCTGTCTTGTTTTTTCACCGTCCTCGATTTTCATTCTCCTCCCCCGCCTCTCGCTCATCTCTTTCTCCCTTCGTCTCGTTTTCTTCTACTTCTCTCATCGCTGCCAATAGGGTAGGTCGAGTCCGCGACTATGGGGTAACCGAACCTTGGGGATGCCTCAATCCCCATGATGCCTTCATGGTGCTGTTGCCATGCCCTCGCCATCGACATCCCTAACATTTCTTGCCGAATTCTTTTCTAAATGAGATTTTTTCCCCATGGCCACACACTATTCGCGTATCTAGACAATTATTCTAAAATCGAATCCTGGCAACTTTGCAATCTCCAGGAATCATGATTTCTTTTCATTTCCGTATAATTTCCCTGGAAACAGGTGCTTCACCCTGGATAAGAAGAAGGGCCAATTGTCGAAGTTTGGCAATGCCACTCGTGCGATGGAGAGGCACGAAATACGCCCGCGATTAAGTGAATAAGAATGTAATGAAACCACAGAGGGAGATCCTATTACTGGTAAGGAGCCCGTAAGGCTTCAGCTGAGGATGCGGCCAATCGTAGGTCAACCTAAGCTAACGTTAGACCCCTCTATCTATGTCGCTGTGTGTCTCCCTCTCAGTCTCAATATAGAGACTCGCTTAACCCTCGACGGTAGTGCCACAGCTTGTACGATTTCTAATCCAATTTAATACGAAGGAAAACACGATTAAATTTGAGATATCCGAGTGGTGAAGTGAGACAGAATATAATACCACGATTCTCACAATGTTTGAAAAAGACATAGCAACACTAAGCTCCGATAGTTTCGACCGAAACATCACCACATTTCGCCGAAGCAAATAATATGCACACTAGGAGCAACGAATGATTTTTCTCTTGCAAATCTTCCACGATAATTGCCTTAACCACAGTGAACTCGGCGACGTTGACGCCCATGCATCTGAGGAAGGCGAAGCTCATGTTCTTCTGGGTGAGGTATCCATCCTCGACCGTCCTCAAAATGTACTTTCCAGACATCAAATTCAACAAGAACAATACGGCGCAGCTGGTCAAATGGTTCTCCAACTTTCGGTGAGTACATTTTCATAATTGCTTAAATAAACGAAACACCACTTTATGGAACCAACGTACCAAAGAAATTTCAACGCGTTCATCATACGAGTCCTCTAAATCTTTAATTCTTCCTGAACTTCCGGCCGAACGCGGTGCTCTTTCTCGTTCCTCGGAAAGATCGAAAGACAAATGACGATGGAGAAGGAACGAGAAAGAGGTTCCAGAAGGACTGAACTTTCCGAGAGTTTCGACCACTCCCATTTCGTTCTAAAACGTACGATCGTACACGTAGAAACGTCAGGTATATCTCCTGATAGGAAAGAGGTTTGTCCCGGGCAGAACCCAAGAGACGCGAGAGTCACGGTGGGTGTGTCCGAATCTTAATTACCACTAGACCGCGAGTTATATAGCGAACTAGCTCACTGCTTGTGCTGATTCCGTGGCTGGTGTTGCTTCCTACCGAGTGCTTGATATAAGTAAGTCTGGCCCGAGAGCTCTCGAGCAAACATATATTATAGGCCAGTTTGCGAGTGAACCAGGTGATACAGGCTTGGTGGGCTATATTCTATACGTAGCCTAGTTCATACCGAACAGCCACACTCGTTGAGCATTAGCCTGATTATAATTAGGCTGAGTAGGAGCGAAGAGATCGCAGATACATGAAGCTTCGAACCGAGTCCAGCAAACGGGTGTGAGTCCGCTTGGCCTCGACCTCTTCCTTGAATGTAGATTTATTCATCTCTCTTTTTATCTGCATATAATAAAACATTGTGAGTGCCCTATTGTCCAAAGTTTTCAAATTTTCATGAAATTTACCGTACGTATCGATTCCCCATTTTTCATAGACATCCGCATCCGATAATTCGAGAATTCACAATCAATTTCTTGCCCGAGAGTGATTTCAAGTTTTTATTTAGTAGTGTTTTTTTTTCGTTTAATAAACGTTGCATCGAAATCAAGTGACCGGACGATTGAAAACGTCGAAGTAGAAACTTTCTTAACATTTTAGTCTACAGTAAATTTGTAACAAAAAAAAAAAACATAGAACTTACAGTATAGCACAAAGCTTGTTATTACGTGGAAGATTTCATTAAAAATTCGTCCTCCGTGTCTGCCTCAGGCAACACGTCGTTGCTCGACCACCCCATTTTTCACTCCGGCTATACACGAGTGCAGCCCTCGTCTCCAGCCGTGTAGAAATCTACCCTCTTTCTTTCTGGCGGTCTCTTTATCTTGTCCTTTTGCTTAGAAGCTTCGTTTTTACGATTCGTTTCTCAGGAACACACGAACGACTAGGAAATTTTATTTTTATTGGAAAGTGGCTCAATCGCATTGTGGGCGAAGTAGAGTTTGAATCAGTGTTCATGGAAAAAAAAAAAAAAAAAATCCAATATGCTTCAACATCGAAGGTATCGTAGGAATAAAATTGGAATGATAAAAGGACCTTGAGGAGGGGTAGTGACGAAAGGGATAGCGATGAAACGATAACAGTTCTGAGTAACACGCTGCCGTGCATACTATAATATTACAGGGCAAAATAACGCATTAAGTTCCTTCCTTCCTTCCTTCCTTCCTTCCTACCGATACATACGTGCAGAAACGAGCAACTCTCTACCCCCTTGCCCTGACTTTGCCCAAGCACCCCACGACTAATCACGTAAGGGTTTACCAAGCTCTTTCCTCCTCGTTTTCTCTACCGCTAGTCGAGCGGGAGTCGAGCGTGCTCGATCTGATAGCCTAATGCACGACTTCCTATGCGGAAAAGCCTCGCTACATTATTTTACACTTTTGCGTACACAGACATTTCCGTGTGTGCTGGTAGTGTCAGCAGGCCGATGTAAGCATGTAGCTTCACGTGATCGTTTCCTTCGTTCCTCATCATCAGACATTCAGCACACTATGGGGTCCCGTGGACTTGCGAGCTACTTTTTTCCCTGTTCAAGGAAACTCTGCAAATTTTCCTTTCCAGTTGTTTCGAACCTCTTGCTCCCGCACTTTGTCATTCCGATCATTACTTTCGATCGAATTGTACACTTTTGTTACGTAAACTACTCGCTCATGCACCAAGTGTTCGGTATTAAATATCCAACTCTGAGCACAACCTCCTCTGGCTCTCATTCGTATGCACGATCGTGATCGCGTACACCCGCCCGCCACCCAGTCTTTCTCCGCGCGCCATCGACTATGGACACAATTGTTTTATACATACAATACGTACACGATAGATATGCGCATGTAGGATCCGATCTGAATATGTTTTATACATCTATGTATATACATAATCATCGAAACGCAAGGACAAACTTTTTCCTATACTTGATGCAGGCCGTGTGCGTTTCACGAACGTTTCTTTTTTGTTTTTTGCCGTCCTCCGTGCATTTCTCCCATTATTCGGTGTGCCTGCCACGCGGTGGAGCCAAATAAACGTTTTTCGGTTTTTATAAGACGAGGAAAAATGAAATTTCGAGGGAAAAGAGAAAAATTGCTTTGGCAATTTTTTGGCAATTAATCAATAAACTTCAGTCCCCTTCGCATGGTCATCGTCCCATGGCGATGCCTGATAGCGAACGGGGTGAAGAAGCGACCATCTTCACCAGCCTTGCGATTAAGCTCGTGGGTAGAGGATGATCATTGCTGTTTACACCGAGGAATCGAAGGTGAAGCAAACACGCCGAGAGCTTGGAGAAGTTGGATAGAATCGTCGTACTAGGGAACGGAGAGAGCAGGGCGGGAGGGGAGTTCGCTATCAGATCCCACGGTGGGACACGCGACTCTGAGCAACGGCTCCGCCTAGATCCTATCTCCTTGGATGGGAGGAATTTTATGTCGTATAATGGACAACGGACGAACACGACATAGGTTAACGCTGGAAGCCAGATCGTGGCACGAAACTCTTTTGCCTTTCCCTCTCTTCCTCTTTGTCTTTTTTTATCTATCTCGATTTTCCTCGTTCCTTCTTTATATACCATTTCGCCTGTGTTGCCAAATCACCAGCCATCGACCTGGACGAACCAATCCCAAGTCCTCCATCTTGAGAATTAAAAATCGAGAGAACACTGCGACCGAGATTCGACAATTTCCAATGACGAAAAAGTAAATTGCAAAAAAATTGAATAGTTTTGATTGACGAGAAAATATCGCAAGTCAACTGCGTCCAAGCTCGATGTACCGAAGTGGCAAATAGTTCTGGCCAGGTAGCTCAACATGAAATGCCCCATATAGATTCGCACATACCGTTAATGGCATGTATTTGATGTCTATAGAACATTTTACCTTAATCGTAATGTTTCTCTAAGAAATGCACGCAAAGGTTGTTACCGTAAATAATTGAGTAGTCACGACGAGTTCCGTGAATAATTGATACGCCGAAAGACACTATAGCACGGAGAGGGTAAAGTCAAGCTTTCCAGGCTAAAATGATAAAGCTCCAAAGCCTGAGCTGATAATTCATATGAAACGAGTGTAGGTGCGCCCCAGGGTGCTTGCGGTATTTTTCGTGACGAAGCTACATGGCGTCTTTTGCCCCATCGTAATTTCTTCGCCACCCTCTTATCGGCACATTTGATCGTTCGCTGCTGCGGACGTACATTATCTACTCCTGGCCGCACAGTATCTTTCCATCGTTTTCTTATCTCTATTTTTCTACTCTATCATATGTATATTCCATACATGTATGTACGTGTATATAAACAGAGTTTATCCTTGAATACGTATCGGCGTCAAAAACAATGTATGAGTTTCCGAAAAGGTTCCAGTAATCGTTGAGGGAGTTGCCGGGCCAATGATGAAGCGGTAATTTTGTAAAAACACGTTCTCGGTGAGCTGCAAATGTTACAAAACTGCACATTGTGATAGAAATTGCGCATAGTCTTTGTAACGCACTTAATTGCATGTCATTTTGATGCAACGACAGAGGGTGGATATGTGGAGAATAGGGAGCAATAAAAGAATAAGATATCCAATTAAAAGTCATTGGCAGAACAGAGCTTACGCAAATCTGGACTAAACACGTGGAGGAAGTTGAGAGGGCGTTAAAAACCCGGCTTGAGGATATATTCCTGCAAGACAAGAGGCAATCTCATTCACGTACGCATCAGACTTCAGAAGCGCGCGGCGTGTGTGCACTCTTATTCTCATTTAACTCTGTCCTCGTTCTTCTTCTCTCTCGCTCGTACTTCTTCGCTTTAATCCGCACATCAGCATCTCCGCTGAGTGTGTTTTTTAATCTCAAAAGATTGTGTGTACTCAGTCGTACGCGCAAGTGGTAGGTACACCTACGCGGTTACTCAATAGACATTATGCTGCAATATTGTCAGAGATCTCCGCGCATTCACACATGTGACGCTTTGCTACGTGTGTGCGTGAGTAGACTTTCAGTTTATTTTATAAGATAAAAACAAAAGTTGCCCATTTCCGGGCTCTCTGCGGTATTAAGGAACGAGCCCACCCGTTTGTCTCATCAAAGCCATCTCGCGTGTGACTTTTCGTGGTAACCCCTAAACAGTATGAGTACAGAATTAAAAAGGAGAGACGAGATCGCCATCACTCCCATCCGCTAGTTTCACGGCTATGTAGACCGGTGTGTGTGTGTGATTTTCCAAAAAACCTGATTACGAACTTTTGGACCTTTTTTTTGGCAACGGTACATTTTGCGATTATCCATTGAATTTTCGGCCGCCGTCGTTTTTGGCTACAAAAATGTTGTCTAACTTGCTTTTCAACTTCGAAAAACTTCGAAATTCCGAAAACGTAAAAAAATGTACATTTTGCTCAAATGGACCTTTTTTGTTGAGAAAAAAAATATTTTGCCATTTATTTATTTCGAATTGCTCAATTATTTCGTTTTCAAGAATATCTCGGACATTGTATCCATAGAATTGATGCTTACTTTACGAATCATGGCGACAAGAAATATAATCGCAGATTTTTCCTCGTACGAAGAAAACAAGAATAAAAAAGCTTCGTCGCGCCCTCGCGGTGCCTCGCCTCCTCAATTCCGTATACTGCTTTCTCAAACGACTGAGAAAAAGTCGCGGCACGTATGTACAGAATACATATACTCGCGAAAAGCGAGGAAAGGACAATTAGAGTCCTCAGGTTTCCTCTTATTGTGAGGAATTAACTGCACTGCTTGCTTGCTTACCTGCTGCGGCCTTAAACTTCCCTCACTGTTTGTTATATAGCGTATGTGCTCGTTCCAGCCGCCGTAAGCTTGCCGCGGGAGATGACGTCGCTGCTCCCGGCAGCTCGACGAAAAAATTTGAGCCTCAAACTCCTATGCAATGCAAAGAAACTCGTGGATAATTGGGGCACGTAAATATAAACATATGACTGTATCTCTTGCTCGCTCTGAACTCCGTACGTAACATATTCCGAGGAATGTCTGTGCCTAGCATGGCGCCAACTACTTCATTTTTAATCTGGTACTTACTTGCCCAAGGCCCAGGTCTTTATCACTTTCGCATGCAATCATCGATTGTTGCCTTGTTATCAATTTTATCAATTCTTCGTTTTACTTTACGACAGACAAGAGTCTCGTTTCTTCTTCTCATTGCCCTCAAAGTATTGTGTAACTTGTTGAAATTAATTTTCCCTGTTCGAATAATCTGTTTAGAAAAAATGATGAAAATTCTGAGTGAAAAATGGAAAATTTGTATTTTCTTGTGCACCTATTTCCGAGAATTTTTGTCCACTAACTGGCTGGTCGTTGGTGCAGAGAGACTCGTGTATTTTTGGAAAAATGAGCAGCAAGTATCCGCGCGTAGTGCCTTTGAGACAAAAGCTTTGGAGGAAGAGAGGGTGAAGGCAGAGGGACGGGGGCGGATTCAGAGCCGGAGGGAGTGGCAGACGGAGAAAGTAGGTGCGGGTGGATGGGATGGATTGGGCGATTCGAGAGTTCGGCAGTGAAATTCTGAGACTCTGCAAAGAGAGGGATTCTTAGGGAGAGAAAAAAGGAGAAGCTCGCGAAAGTTGAAGACTGTACGAAAATGTGCGGTAAGGACGATAAGCAGTGAGAAGAAAAAGGGTTGGATCGGCGTGTACACAGATTGCAAAGCTGAGTGCCAACGAGAATAGCGATGTATCGTTTTTGCTATATCTCCTCAGGATGGACCATCATTTTTAAAGCTCTCTTCCACTCCTCTGCCTCTTGCTCGCTGCTTTGGCTGTCTAATTTTTTTACGGCTTCTGGTTTTCGTCTGGATACTTGTCGTTCCTTCCTTGCTAATGAGAAGAATAAAGTAACTTTGCCGTTATTTGAGAAATTTTGATGCTACGTAAAACGAGACCGATCCACGGACTCGAGGCTCGCGATTTTAAATAACAAATTTGCATTTGCGTATCAAAATTTTTGCTTCCAATAAAAAAAAGAAAAATATATTTAGCGTGCTTGTCGATTCGGCAAAAAAAGGCCGATTTGCATATGGAGATAATGTGTTTTTATTTTTGGACTTTGGCGTATCATCTTGTACACGTTGCACGTCAAGTTACTACGGATTTTAATTAATGTCGCGTCTTACCGAATAATGAGTCGTGCACTGATTGATCGTATATTTAATTAATGAATTCATAAACGGCTGAAATGATGCGAATCTCAAGTGAAGTGGGTGTTCCTATGAGATGAAATATATTGTGAAATTGGGAGAAAAGGTTCGTCGCGATAAACTTATCAGTAACGCACTCCGGCAGCGAGGCAAATCGCTGTAACGCTTTTCCCTTTATCTCCCTTGCTCCGTCGCTTCTTTCTTTCATATGCACGCACACACACGCACACGCTCGTACTTAACATGGCATATCGCATCAGCTTTAGACTACATCTTGCTCACTCTAGCTGGCTGGGCTCTTGAAGGGTGACATTTTCTTCTACTCCGCTTGTCCCTTTCCCCAGCCCTCCCCCTCACATCTCGCAACGCGCTCTCATCTCTTCGACGCGTTGGTCGTCGGTGGTTGTGCGCGTAAACGGCAGTCACTTAATTAAAAATTACTTAATTACGTTCTTGGCACTAATTAGTGGCGCTCGCGGTGCACTCTCTCTCTCTCTCTCTCTCTCGCTCTTTCTCTCTTCTCGTCAAGTTGCCACGGCCTCTTCACTCCTTCTCCTCACTCTTTCCATTACTTGGCCACCCTCACATAGGCATCGCGCTCTTGCATTGCGTGGTCTTGTCGACCGTCCTTCTACCCCTTCAATACTCTGTTCGCAAAAGTGAGTAAAAAGGAGTCAGAGTTTACCTCTGAACCTGCGAAGAGACTACGTGCCGCAGTCTCGCTACCAGAAAAACTCTTGGTGGGGAGCATGTGCGGGAGCAGCGGCACGAAAAGCACCTCCGCGCTTTTCAATACCGCAGCGCCTTCGTGGCATCCTTTTTCGTCATTCGGTAACAGTGGTTCGGAAAACGACAAATCTTTTCGGAACTCTCAACAAAAACACTTTATTTTTACCTCGGAATAATGTTTCCGGATCGTCGCTCCCGAAATTTTCTCCGGAGACTAGCACCTTCGAGGTTCTTTCATTTAAATCAACCGTTTCGAGTCAACGAGTTGCGTGAGCCCTTTAATTATTCGAGAAGAATCGAACAAGCCAGTTGATCGTTGGAAATCATTGAAAAAAATGTCTGAACATTTGGAATCATTCTGTTGCTCGATAAATTGAAACTTTTCACATAATTTTGTTTACTTACGAATGTTCCTCTCATTAACACGTTCTACGTGGCCAAAGTTTGCTCATTGATTGAGCAACCGAAGCGAAATGAAACGTAACGAGTTGAGTATCAAATAAATAAATAAAAATAGTACGAAATGTTGGTAAGAGTTAAGGGGGTCGCCCTTCGAGAGAAATCTCATCTAACGGTGCTGCTTGTTTTTTTTTTTTTGCTCTTACTTGCGACATTTCTTGTTTCCTTCGTTCCGAGTTTCTCTCATCCCTCTCGATCTCATTTCTGTCTGCATCTCCTGGCTTTTCTCCCCCTTTTTTTGATAATGAACACAAGTACGAGAAATACGACGGGTATTGGCTGCGCCGCAGACAATACGGTGGCCGCGGGGCTATCGTTGGAGCAAGAGAGAGAGAGAGAGAGAGAGAGAGAGAGAGAGAGAGAGACAGACAGAGAGAAAAAGGAAAAGGCTATAAACGAAGCTCGGAGAACTCGTCGCAAGAGAAGAACGTAGGAAAAGGGGTCTCTTCTGTCTTCTCTCTTTTTCTCTTCGCTTCTCGTTGGCTCGCTGTCGGCGGATCGGTGGAAACATGGAAGAGGGGCGGGGGGGGGGGGGAGGAGGATTTCACAGGGGATGTAAGCATCGCCACTGCAAGGCTAATCCGGCGCTATGAGCCTCTACTTGCAGCATCAGTACGGTACACTCAGAGCCAAAGATTATCCAATGGCTACCTCTCTCTCGTCTCATCTTCCCTCGCTTGCTAAACTCCCACACACGCACATACACATTCGTGCCTCATCTCATACCCACTTAGGTACATCCTCTCTTAATTTTTTTCTCATCAGCCGCTCCCTGCGAGCTTCTTGCTGTGTGCAGGATTGCATATTAATTTTCTACGGACTATAGATTTCGTATAGACTATGTATAAACTGTGTATATATAGATTCGCAGAGCCAGCGACTGTGCAATGCATGGGATAATTCTTCATTAACGTCAATTAATATTTGACTAAAAATTTCAAAATGGAAACGCGCAATTTAACGAGAGCTGCTCAACTTTCAAAGACGTTTTTCACGTTTTTCAATGGGAAATAGCGATGAACGAATTTTTCTGTACGAGTGTCCGTGCAAATTCGACTTTGCCTCGCTCAACCTCTTGGATCCTCTCGCGGATTCGTCTCGAAAAGAAAGCAAACGGAGAGAAAGAAAAAGGTCTGGAGGCGATTGACGATTTTTATGACGTCGCCATGCAACCCCCACCCTCTTAACTATACGTTGAGGCTTTAATTTGCATCCATCCGACAAAAAACGCTGAAACAGTTTATCAAAAAAGTTACTGCTCAGACTAGTAAAGCCACGTCTATATTTATATGCGAGCGTATAAATCCAGGCCTGTTCCTGTGTCGAGAGTAAAGCTCCCGGAGGAACTCGGACCCGTGGAAGCTCCAAACGAATAGACCCACTAGCCACCGAAATGAAATTGACTAGAAGGAAAAAAACCTCGTTGTGCCCTGCCAGGAGTAGAGAGGAGACGTTATCGCGCGCCGTTAAATTTTTCAGAAACTTTTTTCACCGAACGTGTGCGTTGTACGCATTGCTCAACCGCTTGAATCGATTTTTTAATATTTTCCACCGATTAACAAATCTTTTGCCGTCGTAATCGTCGCCGACAAGTTTCTTCATATCTCATCCGTGTTCTCTTTCGTGCGATTTTCAAATGTGATATAAAATATCGAACTGAATATTCATTCGTGTTTCGATGCCGAGAGCGTGAATCTAAAATGGCGTAGAGGAAAAACATAGGCAGAGAGGCTGCAATAAAATTACGATGTTTCTAGGCAACATTTACTCCGGATATTTTGAGAGGACTCGGCGGGATAACGTTCAGCTGGACAGCACCTCTAAATTGATTTCATTTGAAATCTCTCCCGTCCTCTATTCTTCCCCTTCCACCCTTACCATTTACCTCCTCCCTTCTCCTTTTAGTTTGAACCCTCTGGAGCGTGTCACCTCTACCTCCGTTTTCTCTTGAAAAAGCCGGCCTCTCTCATCCATCCGCGCCACTCCCACTTGATTCCCGATTTTGCTATCCGCCGTAATGCCTTCTGTTATTGCTGTCCTATCCGCTTTTTCGTTTAACTTTTTTAGGCTCTAGCCAATCGGAATCGGCATATCTCGATCCTTTGATTACCGCTTTGTCTCGGGACTCAATATCGGCTAAAATACTCTCACGTGTATGCCACCTTTACAAACCAGGTGTAAACTTATTTACCGATAGTACACTAGACGGGCAAATCTGTACATTAAATTGTCTGTAATCCACAGAAACTCAAGAGCATCAAAAGCGATCGAGCAAAGAAAAGAAAATCATGCAATTTTCGGTAAAAAACGTTTTTATCTCATTTTTTCAACGCGAAACAAACTCCGCGATTCTGCAGAAAATTATAGAGACGAATCACACGTTTCTGTTGAAATTGCTTATTTTTCTGCATAATTACGGTGTCGATAACGTCGCAGAGCACTTGGGCACATTACTCGGTAGCCGTGTATGAAAGAAAAACAGACAAAACGATTTTGTTATCTTCTGCCGCCGCAGCTTCGACAAAACTTAACGTTAAATGTGCTCGTATATTTTGCGGTAGTCTGGCTACTGGACGGACTATTGGAAAACGGAACATCTATACCTTATGAAATATATATGTATATAACGTACGAGTAAAAAGAAAGTATTGTCGGATAGTCGCGGATGTCACGAGGGCTTAGGGGTAAAGAGTTGCTGCTGCTGCTGTGCTGCTGCTGCTGCCATTGGCGTCACCGCGTCATTCGATATTTTTGTCAGTAAAACGATATCAGGGAAATTGCATCTGTCCTTTACACAGTGGCCCATACGGTCAGATGAACGGTCGTTGGTACACGTACATGGTCGGCCAAGCGGGTAGACTGTGCCCGATCAAACGAAATCAGTCTCGATATAATTACTCGTTTGCTCTCGTTTTTTCTCCTTCTGGCTGTTCTGCTTTTTCTTTTTCTTTCCAAAGCAATTTTATTTTTTTCACCAGCTCCCTTTTCCCCTTCTCGCCGGCATTCTTCCTTTCATTGAACTCGCTGTTCGTGGGGGTGTGTCGTTGATTATGAAACTTGTCATTCGGCGTTTTCATCGTCGGCATTGAAAATCTATAGTTCGAAACTGATTCATAAGACAATGTGTTGCATTTTTTTTTTTGTCAAGGTGTTTACACTTTACATGGTTTTTAACGTCCTAGCGTTGCTCCACTTTCCCATAGACTAGTGAATATAATGTATGGGCTGATATGCTCGACGATGGTGAACTGCGCACTGGCCAAACAGAGTTAACGTCGTAATTATATACCGTTATGTGGTCGTATGTAAATCGCCCATATGCCTTACAAGTTGCCTCCCAAGTGGCGGAGCCCTCAACTTGGAAAAATAAAGATAGAGATAGAGATCGGAACAGCGAGGATTCTCGAACGCAGTCGTTATGCGGGTGACAAGAGCTCGAGACGCGCAGAAACTCTTTCATAAAAATACAAGTTCAATTCACAACATTTACCAAGCGCAATCATCCTACTTAATGTATTCTATAGAAAATGGGACTATCTACTCGGAGTTATACGGGCGACAAGTAGGCCGACAAAAAAGAATTCATTGTCGTACTGCACACACGAGGAGATTAACCTCGAATTTAAACAAAAATTCAAAATTCAAACTCCTCGGAGTTTCTGCGTTGAAATTCAAAGATTCCTTGACGAAATATTTCATTCGATGGCAAGTTAAATTATCGTTTTATTCCACAATTAAAAAAATTGTTTATTTTTTCATTTTATTTCTTCGTATCGTTGGTGAAAAACGATCATTATTCTATCTCAATATATTCATGGGACTTCGCTCGTTCCGGAAATTGCATCAAATAGGGCGCAGCGTATCAAGCAACCAGATTCACTAATATCCACACACACCGACGATATCCTAAGCCCTAGAATACTATCCAGCACCCCTTAGCTAACCTACTGCCCCAGTGTGTACGATCAAGTCTCCAAAAATCATTCCCCAGCCCCTCCCTTTGGCCCTGCGTCTCTACAACGCTGACTGGTTTTCTTCCCCCTCGACGACTGGCAACCCAGCAGCAACAGAGATGATCTTACACACCCTAACGTGCGCCAAGAGCCCTGAATGAAACTTGTTCATCTTCGCATGAGAAAAAGAGCATATAAAACGGTTATCGATATACATCGGGGCTTCCCGATGATTTCAACGTTTTTCTCAACACCCTTTTTTCTCTTCGACGACAGACTCTACATTCGGACAAAAAAACGTTGATTATTTATTTGCTTTATAGATAAATATGACTGATTTAAAATTTAGTGATTAGCATCAGATTTCGCTGAGAATAAACAACGAAATTTCTGCGAGATTTTTCATTCGTTTTAATTGAGTTTGCCCGAGTGGTACATTTAGTAGACATGCAGTATTATAAAAAAAGAGAGTCCTATAATAAGGGTAGTAAAACTCGGAGTTGAGGATTTGCATAATAGCCTTTATCTTTTTTATCCATTCTTTCATCCGGATTATTCGCGTGCTTCGAGCATGAACAGGTGGAGGACAACGGCGGCGAATTAAAGCAAACAAAGAAAAATGAGGAAAAAAAAAGAGTACACGTGGAAGAAAATACACACATGAGAAGATTCTCCGGAGAGCGAAAGAGAAAATCGGTGGAAAAACTTGGGTAGGAAGCAGGACAGACAGCTAAGACAAGTGATGCTTATGCATACTCGCATGCGGGTTAGTCTCGGTTGGATTTCGCATACGTTCCTGACGAGTAACTCGCTCTCTCCTCTCCCCCTCTCTCCCTCTTTGTACAGCAAAGACTCAGCCTTCTGGGAGTCCCGTGTGTGATAGAGTACTTGAAGCATTTTACATATCCCTCTATACTTGATACACATACACAAACCGAGACTGTTAATGTTTCATAGATGGATGAAAGCAGCGAGATGGAAATGCGCGCGGTTCCTCTTCTCTCGCAAGCCCAAAATCGTGAATATATCCGACCTAAGTCGAAAATAGCTACTCGCTTCGGTATAATGCCGTTAAAAGCCAGAAGAAAATTTCGTAATGACAAAAGACAGTGCTGCAGACAAGAATATCCTGATTACGGATTCGTCAACGTGTTCATTCGGGTATTGTTTTACGAAACGTCAAGTGCATTATATATTCGCATGAAGAAAACTTGCGAAGCTTCGGAACGAGGATCGAGCATCCGAAATGGATAAATGTGATTTTTTTTTTCAATATTGACGAGCAAGTACGATGAAATATTTGTCTGTTGATTGTGCGGCATAAAAATGAAATTTTCTCAGGATCGACGACGACCTGGAGAATGTTGAAGATGTAGAAGCGTGTTAACACGTACAAGCGATAATGTGGTTTAGCGTGGCATGCCAGAAGAGGAGAGACAAACTTGGCAACAAAGAATTATTGATTTTTTTTCTTCAGCGAGTTGAACGAGTTGATGTCGAGAGACAGTGAACGGTCCCGGTAGGGTACATTCGACAAAGGATGTTTTCCGAGTCCCTAACCTAGGCAACCCTTCGCCTCCGCATGTGTATCTATAGATGTACGTACTTAAGAGGATGCACACATGGATATTCACGAATATGTAATACATATGCGAATGTCGTTGGTGTCGTGTGGCATTAGTTGGTGTGGGTTGCTGAAGGTCCTTTTTTCTCTTTTACATTTTTCTCCACTTTTTCGTACGATTCTCGTTCTTTCTCGTGTACCTCGTGCGAGTGACTTCAGAGCATGCACGAAACGTCTCGCTCTCATGTGTTTTTCATACGGAAATCTCAGTTGTATAATGTTTTGCTGTCCCGCTCTTTTACTCCCTCCATCGAGGCAAAGCTTCTGTGTACTCAGCCGATGCTCGCTGCTACCACGAGGACTTAACTGCCTCATTGTTGTCCCCCGTAAAGCGATGACAATGTGGCGTTGGGGCCAACTCGCTCATGTGCGCGTGTGTGTCCATGGGTGTAGGCGCGCGCCCGTGTTCATGTTGTCGCGTGTGCGTACGCGTGTGTATGTGCCATGTGCGTTAGTGGGATATAATATCTATAATGTTATATGGTGCCAGCAGCGCAGTTCTGCTTCGAAGCACGGAACGAACAGATGTGCAAAATTTAAGGTTAGCCATGCCGAGAAAAATCTCGTTACGAAAACGACTTTCGTGCAGCATTGCAATGGAACGGCAAATAAGCAAAAACTGTGGGAGGGAAGAGAACGAAAAAAAAAAAAAAATGGCTGGAAAAATTGGAATTAATGAAATTATTGGCAAGGACGTAAGGAGGTATTTTGAAAAGTTTGAAATGATTCATTTAATTCTGAGCCCAATCGTCATGCGTCTATCTCTTGAAAATTATGGTGAATCATTTTTTTTTTTTTTTTTTTTTTTTTTCATGATGCAAACCCTTTGCCAAGGGTGACAAAGACGCGGCGCTTTCAGTCTGTGCTTTTATCGCTCTTTCTCTCACACTCTGTCTTTTTCATCGGTGCTAGCCACTTTTCTCGCCCAATACGCCAGAGCTTGGTGCCGATCGCTCGGTCTCATCTTCTCTTGGAGTATTTTGCCTTCGCTGCACGTTGACGTCGAGAGCGAGAAAGAAGAGAGAGAGAGAGAGAGAGAGAGAGAGCGAATGTACCATCATCCCCTTTTTCCGGGGGCTCGCTGGTAGCTTTTGCTCGACGTCATCGGCTGCACCGACGAGAAACCAACGCTGCCCTTTGCGCGGCGATGTGAGAGGTGCCCCTTCCGAGAGAAAAAGAAAGAGCAACGTGACTGCACACACGATCACGAACGAGCGAACACACACTCGCGTATGCAGACTAGATTTTTCTCTGTAAAACTCTTTCACGTTGCATCGGCTTGCCGTAGGCGTCGTCGTCAACGACGGCGACGTCGACGACGACGGCATCACTGCCAGGACAACATGCACACACCGGGGCGTTCGACAAAATCGATCAAATAGAAAAAAAAAAATGAAACAGAGAAAATAAAAATAAAAAAAAAAAAAACACACACACATAAAAAAAAAAAAACCTTCAGAATAATACTCGGCCGGTATGCCAAAGTGCGCGACGACAGGATCGCCCCTCAAACCCTATCGGAAAGAGACCAACTGCACTCTTGCGGTTGCCTATACACGTCATGTCGAAAAACAAAACAAGGCGGAGGGTGGAACAGCAGGGCGTTTGAAAAAATACAGACCAAGAGCAAGTCTCACAAAGACAGAGTAACCGTAAGTGAGTGAGAGAGATAGAAAGAATCTGCATCAACCACGCGCCAAGATGAGTAAGAAAAAAAAAGACAGCAGAGTACGAAAAAAGATTTTTCGATGCTGATATATTTGATAGTTTTGACACTAGTAGGTGCATCTCGCCAATATCTTTGTGTGTACAAACTTTAGTTGGAGCCTGAAGTTTCATGGAGCACGTCTATGCGTTTCTATAGAGGTTGCATAAGAATGATGGCAAGAGGGTAGTTGGACTGGTACTGAGTTGAAGGATGGGTGCAGGGGAGAGGGTGGGGGAATGTTCCGGGACCATTGAAGAGTGAAACCGCTCAAAGCAGCAGCTGCCCCCTATACCCATCGCCCATCTTTATCTCGTTTTCTCACTCTCTCTCTTACTCTTTCTCTCGTTGGCGATGATGATAGAGGAGCAGGGTATGCGGGGTGGGGGTTAGTTCTCTCAGGAAGGCATCCAGCGTCACGAAATACCTCCTCCGCCTTCTATTCCTCCTCATCGCCGCCGCTCGACGCCCGATAACTAGACACACGTTAAACCGCGATGCAGCAGCAGACGAGCTCTCATCTTCTCTCGTTGCCCTTGGGGCGCATAAAAACAACATAAAACCGAAAAACATGAAACGACCGAATGAAAACTGTCACCGTGTGTTCGATTAATCCTGAAATTCAATACCCGATGAAAACTCTTGAGTTACAAACTGTTTTCCTCATAACAAATTGTTCTCTCGAGGGAATAATCACACAATCGTTGGATTCCAGCGTTTCTCATTATTTTAATCGACAAGTTTCTCGTTCGAATCGAACGCAAAAAATAAATTACTAATAGAATTTATTTCATTGACTCGATTAGGACCTGGACGTAAGGACCAAATATAAAACATTTTCCTGATAAGCCAGATCTGACTCGAGCCTGAAGGAGTTCTCGTTCGCTCCTCCTCCAATCACGACGTTAAATTCCAATGATTAAATAGAATTTGCTCCCAAGGAAGAAGACTCACGCGTTTATCTCGCGAATAATGTATCCTTTGAAAATTACCACTGGTTTTTTTACCCTCGGTGATGCTACAAGAGAAAATAGATTGTGCAAAGATTGAATAAAAGAATGACGATTCAAACATATAAAGTACAGGATTATCGCAAGAGAAGCGCGTCTCTCGCGATGGACAGATGCAGAAGGGAATTTTTTGCCAAAGCATACAACCGGGGCACACGTCACCACGTGCATTCAGTTTACGTATGTGTTAAAAAAGTGTGTGTATGTGTGTGAAGCAGCGATGTATAGAACGTAAGAGAAGGCCTGACATTCTCTGGACGGAGCCGTTCGTCTCTTAGGGGTCCCGGAGCATATATATACATGAGAGCATCGAGAAAGAGAAAAAATGCTTGAAGGCAAAGAGCCAGATGGAAAAAGGGGAGATTCGGTTCTCTCGCTCTTTCTGATCGGTGAGAGCAGCTCACGGGGGCACACGCCAAGTGCTCATTGTAAGATCGGCGCGTGCGGCACGCGGTTCTCTCAAATCACGCGTCCGCTTACATCCCCCTTCCAAGAGGTCTCTCCCATTTTTTTCTCGCTGTATATATACACTCCCTGCCACATATTCTTCTCTTTTATACCCCCTCTAGACTGCCCCCTTTCTGATATGTTGCGCTCTCTTCTCTTTGCTCTATTCTGCTCCCGAAAACGACTGGCCGTCTTTCCCTTGAACACGCGCATCGACCAAACGTATGCGTGTGTGTGTGTATGGGTGTGTGTTTGGTTCTCGTCTCCACACATACCTCACCCTTACCCCCTGGACGACTATACCACTAGCAAAGTAACCCCCTTTTCTCGGTTCCCCTCTTTGCCAAAGTGAAGGGCTCTGAACGAACACGTAGAGAAAAAGAGAGAAAGACCAAACGACGTCGAAGGCTTTTTCATTGTCGTTGGTACATCTGCCGTGTGGGCCGATCGCGAACGATTGTCCGAGAGGCTTATAGGTCGACGTCGTCGTCTCCGTCGACGACATCGTCGTTCCCGTTGTCATTGTCGTCCTAGTCGTCATCCACGTCTCCGTCACACTGTCGTACCAAAATATACTGCACTAAGCGTGACAGAAAAAGACCGAAATGGCATTAGAGGTACGCGCAACTGGGGGAGCACGTATAGGGTGTAAATATAAAAGAGAGAACGACGATGTTGAGAAAAAAAAAAACGTGGCTTGGCAACGGGGCAACTTTCGCTCGACTCTGCGGAGGGGTTCCAGTAAAACCCCCTCCACCCATTTTTACATGATGCATCACTTCGAAACGAGCGAAAAGATTCTTTGCCAAAAGAATCCGCTTTTTCCGAGCGCATAATGATGAATGTGTTTTTGTTTTTTTTTCTTGAATCGCTTCTTAGAATTTCTCAAACGTGCATTAACGTTCGATTGTGCATCAGTTTACGATGCTTTCCCAATATTCTCAGGGTTCAAGGTTCGCCTCGCACAAATTTGAGTTTCGGTAACGCGAGAAGATTTTTCTCACGATTCCGAATCGTCGTTTGTTCGATAGCGACGAAAAAGGGTACAGACTCGTAGGTGGTTGCCTCGGCGAAGGGTTCGACCCTCGGAAAACCTCCTGAAACCGGAAACTCGATACATGCTTCTGGAATTTGTTTTTATTGTAGTCGTACGAATGTGAAATGGTTACTTCAAGGATTTAATCGAACATTAATACATCCACATAAATCCACACATATCCTCAAGCTCTCCAAATGTATTTGTGTCTTTGGGGAAAAGTTCACGTTCTCCCTTTCGTTCTCACGTATATTTACCAAGTTTCTTTTTACCCTCGACATTTTTATGAATTTTTCAAACTAAACTCGCCACACAACGCGGCAGCTTGTTCGGTTGGTTTTACAAGGAAATCGTACATTGGCCCCAACGAACCCCATGGCTCTACGTCGCCCTCTCGTACAGTTGTCGCACATGGGAGAATGTAAGCGTGCATCGACATATCGATATATGCTTTCTCACAACTGCCACAACGTTCAAACTCTCGGAGAACGATAATCGCTTGCGAATTTGTCGCAGTAATTAAACAATAATTGTAGCTTTCTCTTTTGCTTACAATGTATTCATTGCTCCGTGTAAAACGAAGCAGCTAAAAGTTGCCAGTTGGCGTAAAAGTCGCCAGTGTCGCGTGGACCTTAGAAAATCAAAATGCTACTGCATTTAATCGGTAATTACTAATTAAGCAGACTTGCGGGTGTACCAAATGCTCGTATTTTTTCAGAGGTTTCTCGTGCTTTGTTCTCGCTCGGTCACTTTCGCGCTTCACTTCTCTCCGCTGACTCGTGCCGCCTCATTTTTTTTAACACGCTTCTTGAATGGAAACACTTACGCCCGGACGAGCGTACGCCGCGACTTCACCCCCCGTGACTCGCGGATCACGCGTTTTTGTTCCCGTCACAGTTATGGGGAAACGCTTCAAACGAATATTCGTGCGTTTGCAGAAAAACGGTCTCAACGTGCCTCGCAAGCAACTGAAAACTTGCGCATTTGTGGAATTCGATTTTTACTTAATCAACTCAATAAATATATGCCTGATAACATTTTTCACTTTTCTCATTTTGGAGTATGAACATTTTGACACTTTGTAACGTGAGAATTCGAAAAATAATGTTGAACGAACGTTCACTATCAATTAAGGACGTTGTATGCAAAATTTTCTATCGATAGAATTCCTTCAAATTTGCACCACACAAAAGAAATCGTGATATCTAAAAGCTCGCACAATTTTGAGACATTTCACCATGTCGAGATATTTATTTATAAAAATCATAATTTTCAGTAGTTTCTCATAAGAGCGTGTGTTAAAAATTGCAATTTTCAACATTAAATATTTCGATTTCTAAATGGTGAAGCCTCTTAAAACTTTGCATACACTTTTATGTACCATCGAAGAAACTTTATTCAGTTTTTCAAAAAAATCAGTCGTAAAATTTTTTCAAAATTTTGTTTATTATATAACAAATACAGATTACCTCGGACAATCTTGGATTTAGAGTATGTTGTTCTTTAGTCAATTTGTAACAACTTTTTTTAATGAACTTAGGCTCGCAAACCATTTCGTTATGTAAAAAAAACTGAAGACAAAAATTTAAATTCAACCGTCGCCATACAACGTCCTTAAATCGAAAAAGATGAAAGAAACGACGGTGTCTTACGGAGGTTCATCCGATTAAACAATCAATTGATGGAAAAAAAAATGAAAACAATCAGCAACATCTAAACAATCACCTCTAGAAATTTCAAGCCTCCAGAACACCTACACGGTGCATGGGAAATTGATGAAAACGGATTGCATGATCAATGAAGAATGCTCATCACTCATCAACAGTTACTGCTCAAGTGTTGGTATCGTTGTAGCGAGGTGTTCGACATAATTGAGTTACTTTGGATGAAGGTGAAGAACTAATGAATAGGATTTAATCTTGAAGTTTAAACGTTGGTTCTGTAATGAAGTGAAGCAAAAGTATACAAATGCTCTTCGCTCCACAGGTTGTACACATTTCATTGAAAAAAAATGAGGCTCTATTTATATTCTTTTTTTTTAAGCCATTGTCAACGTGAGATACCCCTATTATACTTTCCCACAATCTCCACCCTTGTTTTTCTTTGCGGGAAGTTGATCCAACAGGCTGAATATAACGGCCCATCCCCTTTGCTCCTTAAGTTTTTAATATTCGAAAAGACAAAAATACAATGACCAGAAGCAACTGGTATACGGACTCGGTTTTTTTTTTCTTGTCCTTCTTCTTCTTCTTCTCCTCTATTTGACACGAGACCTCGAGAGAAAGAGACTTTGCAACTTTGCGAATCTTGGCGCGACTTCCATGGTGCCTCTTATGTATTTCTCAAGCTTCCCTCCTCCTTTTGCTGTATTGTACACACCTTTCTGTACCCTCGATCCTTTTCTTTGAAAGATCGAGGTCTCCCCTTGCCCTTTGAGAAACTGTGGGAAAGTTTCGGCAAGAAAACGTCAGGGCGACCGTTAAATATGTATGTACATGTATACACAGACGCGTCGTATCGTTTAC